>OX941083.1:63413200-64109450 GCA_954870635.1 Arctium minus
AGGTAAAGAAGGTTCCTTCCCTTCTTGTACCTTCACCCACAAAGCCTTCAAGCCCTCTAATGGAGCATTCTCCATTAGAGAATATCCAAAGGGAAACCACAGGGGTGTCTCCCAACCCCAAGAAGGTGCTCAATAATGAGAAGGAAGAGCATATGGGCTATAAGGCTCACACTACTGACTTTGCACAAAGTGCAGGGTAGGACAGTGTGAACATATCTAAGACCTTCCCCATGGCAACTTTGGGTGAGCAATCATCCAAAGGTCCCAGGTGCCAAGAAACCAAGGGGGTAGAGGATGCTTCTGCTAGGCAGAAGACCTCTACTACTAAAAGATCCAAATATCCTTCAAGGGTGGTCAACACACCCAAAGGAGGTAAGGACAGATATAACTACAATGAATTGATGGAAACTATGGGAAACATAAATCTTGATGTCATCAAGCAAGGCTCAGATATAGAGGAGATGAAATTGATAATTCTGTCTCAACAAGTGCAGATTACCAAATTGAAGAAGATGGTGATGAAGTTGGTGCAGAAAAAGAAAAGAAAGCAGTATGTCTTGAAGAAAAAGGGAGATGCTTTCAACAAGGGGGAGAAACAAGATGAAGAGGAGAAACACAGTCCCATTGGCATGGAAACTCAGTTTGAGGGGGAGCTGAATAAAGAAAAAGAAGATACAGAAGCAGAAAGTTCCAAAGCAGCAGAAACAATTAAACTAGCAGCAGAAAAAGCACAAGCAACAGTAACAGAGCCAGCAGCAGTAACAGGGTTATCTGTTGAAGAGATAGAAATAGCAGAAACTCTTCTAAAGGCCAAAACAGACACTCCCAAAGCCACTCAAAAGGCCAAGGGAGTGAAAATTAAAGAAGGAGGTCTTGAGCAGAAAAGAAAAGAAATCAGTGAGGCATAAATGAAAAGAAAAAGCAAGGCAAGGCAAAAGTGGATGAATATGTACAACCTCCCAAGAAGCTAAAACAAATAGAGATTGATGAGGAATTGGCAAAGAGGCTGCAGGCTGAGATAGAACAAGAAGAAGAGACTCAACAGGCCAAAGATAGGCAGATTGCTCTAGATCTTTCCACTAAGTTGAATGAGGAATATCAAAAGAGCCTGAAAGCTGCAGCTGAGGTAAAGAAAAGTACAGTGAAAGCATCCAAGCACAGACTGCCAGCAAAGACTCAGAAAAGACAACCTTCTAAGACCTATTTGGCCAATCAAGAAAGGAGAAGATGATAAACTTCCTGAAAGGAGCTCTTGGAGTTCCTGAAGGAATGTTTACAAATATGCCTTATAGTAGGATTGAGGAACTGTATACAAAGGAGATGTCAAATCTGAAAGGGGATTCCACTCAAAGGGAAGAAGCTGAAAGGAGGATGAAAGAGAGGCATGATCTCAATATCCAACAACCCTTTACTGAGAGTGAGGAAACCACTCCTTCAAAAGAAAAGGATGAAGAAAAGAAGGAAGAACATACTGATGTGGAAGTTAAAGATGCCAAGAGGGTGAAAACAATAGCTTCCAAGAAACTGTGTAAGAAGCCAAAGATTGCAGAAGCTGAGAAAGATACAGAACCATCTATTACAAGTCAAGCTGAACAATCAAGTCAAAGTGCACAACAACCAAGTCAAGCTAATGTGCATTTTGAACTTTACATGACTGTAACAGATAGTGATCCAGTGAAGGCAGATCCCATTTCAGTCCAAGCCCCTGAAATCATCCACTGGGATATTCTTGAAGATCAAGGAAAAGAGTATTTCAGAATCAAAAGAATGGGTGATCACTTTGAAGTTTATTCTACTTGGGGGAAGATATTCAGATGTTGTTCCTTGTGAGACTTGGAAGAAATGTTTAAAGTGGGAATGAATTTGTATGAGGATGTGCTGAAGACTCCAGGGATGAACATCAAGAAACTAGCAATGGAGTATTTATGCATGATGTTTAGTCCAGATCTTGTCAAGCATGTCATCAAAGATGTATTCAAGTCTCTGGACAAATGGATGCTCGTAGAAAGATGTGGGGTGTATATCTTGACCATAGATAAAAGCTTTCATGAATATTATCTGGTGGATAAGATATATGATCACAGCCTAGCTAAGCTTCATGGGATGCTGAAAGCCAAATTAATTTATCCTCAAGGCTGAGAAATGGCAAGGATTGTGGTTAGCAGGATAATCAATCAAAGTCTAGGACTGGATCCAAATTTGGGCAACTGATCTGAAGTGTTGAAAGCATCATGAAGACCATATCATGAAGAACTTAACTTCTCCTTCTGAAAAGTTAAGTTAGGGGGAGATTGTTGGGTATAAATATGCTAAGTATGGTTTATGTTGCTGATTAATGTTGCTAAGTATTTACTACTGCTAGACTATCAAGATTACTACTGCTAGTAGAATTAATACTGCTTGAAGAGTTAGTGTTGCTACTTGAATAGTTAGTACTGCTGAAGATTAATGCTGTTGAAGATGGTTAATACTTCTGAAGATAGTTAGTGTTGCTTATAAAGATAAAGATGCCTTGGAGATAAAGACAAGCTGGAGATAAGGCTGAAGATAATTATGGGATTGATATTGAAGATCAAGTTTATTTTGATAATTATCTTGTAATCTACTCTTTAAATATAGTCTAGATGTTATAGATTATATAGTACATTCTGAGAGAATTATTTATAGAGAAGTTTTTTGATAGGGAATTAACCTCAAGACTAGTTTAGATCCTTTCTATAAAGAAGTATAGAACGTCTGTTGAGCCTGTTCAACAGATTGAGGTTTTGTGTGTAATCATCAAGTTGAATCAATATAAACTTGTGATTTGAGTTTGATATATTGTTTCATTGATTGTTAGTGTTAAAGTGTTTTTTCGCAACTTCTTTAGCATTGATTCTAAGTTTTGGTGAATTAAATTCTTGTTTGAATTTCGATCCTGACAAAGATTAAATTGTAAAAGGGGTCTAGTTTGTAAGAGTGTTCAATACCTTAGGGGGTATTTTAGTTGTTATCTAATACTGATTAGGTCATGTTGACCTACGTATATAAGGTATTATTCTTCTAGGTTTCGGTAATTGATTTGAAGAGAAGGAGGCCGTATACTCTGTATTTGTACACGCATCAAGAGGTATCTGTATACACCAAGAACACACACACGTATTTATCTGATTAATCAAGAGATCTATGATATATTGTTTTGATTTATTCATCTCTTGTTCTTTATTGTGTTGTGATTATCAATCAACTATAATCTGGGTTTAACAAGTGGTATTAGAGCTAAAGAATCAATCTTTTGGATTAAAAACAGTATTATTTCGAAAACTTACTGTGTGAAAATCGATTTCATGGTTTATTGTGTTTTTGTGCATAAAACTGATTTGATTAGGTGTGTTTTATGTTATTGAACATCATTAGATTGCCTAATCATTTTTAAAAACACAAATCGATTGGTATTTTGAAGATTTTTGAATTTGTGTTAATAACAAGGTCGAACACTGTTCCATTAAATTTTGTGAACAAAAGTTGTTTTTGATCATTGATTCTGATTGGGTTTTGCTTGTAGTATGTTTGTGGATGATTTGTGAGAATTTTATACTGTGCATTAATCGTTTAAAGTGTTTCTGGACTGAATCTCAAGTACAGGAACGTACTCTGTGATGAACTCGCAAGTTCTGTGAAGAACTCGCAAAGCATAAGTTTCGCAGGTACTTGAGTAGCGCAAACCTCAGAAATCACTAATCTCTTATATACGAAAGTCTAAGTTTCGCAGGGTGCTATTTAGCGAATTTCTGCTTTTTGCGCCATCTGCCCTTAGCGCAAAGTAGAGTTTTCGCCACTGCCTTTAGCGCAATTCTGAATTTCGCGCTAGTTTCATTTAGCGAGTTTTCTGAATTTTGCGCCATCTATTCTTAACGCAAAGTCTCTTTTGCGCTACTAACCTTAGCGAATTTTCTTAATTTTGCGCCATCAGCCCTTAGCGCAAAAAATAGTTTACGCCACTGCTCTCGGCGAGAATTCGCAGTGTTCTTAAAAGGTTTTGTGAAGGATTCGCTAGGTACTACTTCGCGAATTTTCAAGGTTTCGCAGGTTGTGTGTTTACGAATTCTAAGTTTCTCAACTCTCTAGTCTGCGAATTCTACTCCTTTATACTTGTGAATCTTGAAGTATCTATATTTTTTGCGAATTTCTTTGTGTTTTATACTGTTTGCGAATTCTGCACTTGAATTTTTTGGAAATTTATTTTTCTGAAAATTTTTTAGTGTAGTTTTTATCTGATTCTTGATTCTAAGATCTTATTAGTTGATCAAGAGTGGTACAGATATCATCATGCCTTACATAGACGAGAAGGGAAATACAGTGCTGACCAAGAGAGATTGTGCTTTAGCATATATGCCAGAGATTCCAGCACTGGAAGTTGAGAATGAAAATCTGAAGATTCAGAACTCATCTCTTCTAGAACAGATTAACAGATTGAAAAATGATAAGGACTCAGAGAAAGATTTTGTTTGCTCAGAATGCATTAATGATTCTAAAATTGATTTTGCAGGAATAATTGAGTCTAAAGAAAAAGAGATCTTAAATCTTCAAGCAAAGCTGAAAAGATCTGAAAGTCTTAATTCAAGCTCTACATGGTCAAAAAAGGAGTCAATGCAAAAAGAGCTTGATGAGCTTAGAAGAAGAGCAAACATTGCTAGTGAGACATCTGATGGGCTGAGAAAAATAAATTCTCGAATTTTTGCTGAAAGAGACTCTTTAAAAGATAAAGTCTTCAGTCTTGAGGTTGAGATTAATATGTTAAAAGAAAGAGAAACTCGAAAGGGAGACCAATCAAAAGCCTAAGATGAGATGATGAAGATTGAGAAAGAAAGAAAAGAATTTGCTAAGAAATTTTCTGATTTCTCAAGAAAAGCCTTTGAAGAGAACGAATCATTAGAGCTTAAATGTGTTAAGCTTTCTCAACAAGTTTCAGACTTTGAGAAAGTTATCATTCTTGAGAGAGACAAGGTTGAGAAAGAGAAGAAGAAAGTTGAGCAGAAGAATGTAGATAAAGACTTTTCTAAAGAAAAGAAAGTTCTAGAGACTGAGATAGCTAAGCTGACAAGAAAGCTATCTGAGTTGTCAACAAACATTCTAGAGGAAAAGAAGACGAAATATGAATTGCAAAAGAAGTTTGATCAGATTGCAAAGGAAAGAAACTGTTTGTCGTCAAAGATAAAGGAATTTGAAGAGATCGTATTCAAGGTGAAGCTGACTGAGCACAAGACGCCAGATTCAATAGCTCAATCACCGAGAGATGATCTAACTGCATCAAATGCTCATTCAATTCAGCAGCAAGTTCAACTTTTACTAATGTTTCTAATAATCCTTTGTTTGAAGTAATTGATAATCATACTTCTGAACATAAAGATCAGATTCGTCCTTCTAACCTTTTCTTTGACAAAAATGTTTATGGTTCAGGTAACTTCAAGAAGAACAAGTCTCGGAAGAAAAGGTTCTGGAGAAGGGAGGATGAAGAAAAAGATAGAGAAAATTGGATCTGGAGAGTTAAAAGATCTTCAGAGGAAAAGAAGAAAGAAGAATCATTTGTGCATACATCAAATGCTAAAAGGAACAATGTCCCGAAAGGTAAAACTTTTGGCAAACCTGATCTGGTTTACACTATCAATCAACTGATCAGGTTAGCACAAAAGAAAATTAGTTGTTCTTATTGTGGTACAAATGATTTTGTAAGAAAAGATTATGTGAATAACTGGTATGGTTCTTATTTTATATCTCCCACTAGAACTGCAACTAACCCATTAGGACCCAATTGCCAGTGGGTACCAAAATCTAAATCTGTGTTGCAGGCACCCAAAGTTTAAGGGGGAGAAAGAACGATGACTTCTAAGTACAACAACTTAGGACTCGATCTTCAATGACAAGAATGTTGACTTCTAGACAATACAGTCTAGGACTCGGACTTCAATGTCAAAGAGAGAAGATTAAATACTATTATCACCGGAGAATATGTATAATGGCTCTTGAATAACACAGTTCAAGACCCGATCTTCATTGGTAAAAATGAAAGATACTATTCTCATTGGAGAATAAGTAATCATGACTTTTGAATACTTAAGTTCAAAACCCGTACTCAAATGTTTTCTTCTGATAGGATGCTTAAATGATAAAATCTTTTATAGAAGTTTTTGATTTGAGGGGGAGCTAATTGTTATATATCTTAGGAGGAGGAGATAAATATGATTTTTACTATCAATGTCATTTAATTTTTATTAAATTGACTTTTTACAGGTATCGAGGGGGAGGATATCTGAGTTTTTGATACTTCACTGAAAATATTCACTTTAGGGGGAGTACATGATTCTGATTTACAGGTATATATCTCTAATTCTTATACTCTATCACTTGTTGAAAGATGAACAACTTTCACTTGTGAAAAATGCTTTCCTAAATGTTCAAACCACTTCCTATTCTTCAAAGATTTTCATGAAGTGTGATTTTAAATGATTTTTGGATACCTAATTGCCAACCATTTCTAGTTTGAGGGGGAGAATTATATTGTCAAACACCTTATGTTTTTGACTTCTCCAAAATTTTATTCTTCATGTTTATTTGTGTTCCTTTGTGCTTACATGTACAAAAGACTGTTGAACAACACGTTCTTTTAGGAAAGTACATGGGATTCAGTGTGAAAACTTAACAGAACTTCCATGGATTCACGATAACCAGTGTTTCCTACCCAGGAAGTATTCCCTGAGTGATTGAGGGGAGAGGGGTAAAAAGATTGAGTGTTGGTGTGTGAAAAGGTAAAATGGAAAAGAGAGATTAGTTAGAAGTGAGATTTAATATCTAAAAGAAAGAGGGTGAGAGATCAGAGTAAAAGAATATCAGACTCTGCACCAAATTCTTTCTGAGTCGGGCAGCCACATTATCTGATTGGTTCACATTCTTTGGTGACCATCATTGACAAAGGCACCTAGCCCATGCCATCTCTTGCATAAACCCCACCAGCTACTCATTCTTTTCTCAAAAAGATAATGTTTTACATTTTCTGGGGATGCAGCACATATGCTATTGGTTCTTCATTTGGAAGATACTAATATTGAAAAAGAAGGAAAGTTACCCCACCTTCAACCCTTTCTCATGCACATTGAGTCTTGTATAATTTGTTGTTGTCTCAACAAGTTTATATATTTTGAGCCTACATTGAAAAGCAATCATCTGTTGTAAATTCTTTCATACACATGCATGAGCACACATAAATTTGTTTTCTGTCAGAACGTTCATAGATAACCATGTGTTATTCGATGATTGAATGTTAGTCCTGGGTAGTCAACATCAAAACCAACTCCTTATATAGTAACTTTGTGTTACTCAGTAACTGTGTGTTACTGAAAGGCATTCCAAACTGAGTCATTTGTTGATTCAGGGTTACCATTTTTCTTATTTGAATCTGCAAAGATTGAAATAATCCCTCTTTTTATCTGGGGAGACTGCTCTTATTTCCACACAGGACTCTATACATGAAGATTGCGCTTAATGGTTGACTTGGAAGAGAAGATTTCTAGTTTGTTTTGAAATGTTTTGATTATGCTGATTCTCACATCTCATCAAAAAGGGGGAGAATACAAAAAGAAAAACTATACAAGAATTTTGAAATGAAGACTGCTGAAGAAGATAAGGATATCAAAGTGTCTGAGCTTATTTGATCTATCAAAAGTCTGACTGAAGATGATCGTTAGAAGGACAATTCATTTAAAGAAAGAGGAAGATGAAGACTGTGTAAAGCTACAGTTTTCAAGAGAAGTGAAGACCCGAAGTTATTGCCAATTTTTTTTAATCTTGAATCCAAAGGGGGAGATTGTTGGATCAGTAATTGTATTCAAGATTAAATTGTAAAAAGGGTCTAGTTTGTAAGAGTGTTCAATACCTTGGGGGTATTTTAGTTGTTATCTAATACTGAATAGGTCATATTGACCTACGTATATAAGGTATTATTCTTCTAGGTTTCGGTAATTGATGTGAAGAGAAGGAGGTCGTATACTCTGTATTTGTACACGCATCAAGAGGTATTTGTATACACCAGGAACACACACACGTATTTATCTGATTAATCAAGAGATCTATGATATATTATTTTGATTTATTCATCTCTTGTTCTTTATTGTCTTGTGATTATCAATCAACTATAATCTGGGTTTAACAGACGTTAACTTCAAACCAATGACGACCATCAAATCGCAAGCTTTAGCGGACTTTATCGTTGTTTGGTTGAAAAATCAAACCCTCAATCGACGTGCAAAATTCCCACGACATGACCCATGGTCGTTGATTACCACGACGACCAAGGATTACTATGACAGTCATACCCTCGACCAACAAGGATAATATCCACGATTGTCATATCCCCGACATACGTTAATAACCACGATAGTTGGTTATCGAAAGACATCTTGTATCAATAGTTATTCAAGATGGCGTATTTACATCGTAGGTCACACGTCACCTATCACATGTCACCTATCACGACTCTCACGTCGTTTGTCTCATGTTGCTAGTTTCATGTCTCCAGTTATAGGTTGGAAGTTACCTGTCACAGTTACAGGTCGCCAGTTACAGGACGCCAGTTACGGGTCGCCAGTTACTAGGTCGCCAGTTACCTGTCGCCTGTCGCCAGTTACCTGTCGCCTGTCGCCAGTTACAGGTCTCCACTAACCCATCGCCAGTTACATGTCTCATGTCTCACGTTGCATGTTAACTATAACCAGTAAACATGTCGCATGTATTATGTTTCTTGTCCTAAGACCTGACCCTTGGTCATGGTTAACAAAAGACAACTCAAGAAGGTAACTCCCTTATTTAATCCTCATTAATCGACGACCATTATGTTTTTTTATTTATTGCAGGAGAGTTATGACCAAGATTCATCTCTTCAATACATCAAACGTAACCGAGGACCAACGTTTATTTCTATCATCAAGACACGACCGTTACAACCATTATGAGCTCAAAGATGCTCTCAAAATAGTTCTCTACAAGTAGAATTATTACTTGATTTATTTTCCAGAACAACTTTATTTTTCACGTCTTGTGACAGCATCCTCACGTCTTGTGACAGTGTCCTCACGTCCTACGGTAGTGTCCTCACGTCCAGCAGCAGCGTCCACACTTCCTGAACTAGCGAAAACAGCATTACCCACATTCGTAAGTAGCGACCACAGCATTACCCATGTCCGAAAGTAGCGACCACGGCTATTTTCCATGTCCGGAAGTAGCGACCACAACTATTTTCCACGTCCGAAAATAGTGACAGCAACTATTATACATGTTTTGTCTCCAGGACATCGGTTATTATCCACCACCGACATGTTTATCCACGATATGAAATTGTAATTACTATTATTAAGGACGACGTCCCTAGTTGACATCTATAGTCCATTGAAGACTTCTATTGCCATCCGTCGGACCCAAGTAAGGATTTCCTTCTAAATAAACAACGTATTACTAATGTATCTTTTCGCTTCTAATTTGTCGACTTCAAGTGTTAACTATTACGACAAGGATGCAAGTGGAGTTGGAAGATACTCATCAAAAAATGCTCAATCAATTGAGCAAAGCACAACAAGAAATTATAAATCTTCAGCACAATCTCCTGATAATGTAATCACAAGATTTACTTGCACCATCACCTGTATCCTCTCATTGGATCTACTTCCCCCATATTGTCCGCTAGTAGTCGCAAGATGGAAAAACAAACTAGCGATATGAATCGTATCATCCAAAAGCTCAGTAAATTATCCACAAATCGGGACAAATCATATCTGATTTCAAAAGTCCTTGGAAAAGGCGTTTTATCGGCTCTAAGCCACAGGTAACCGTGACGTCCCACTTAGATGAAATACAGTACACCTTATATATATATATATATATATATATATTTATAAATATCTTCCTCATTCAATTTCTATGATCTAACATATAAGTATTGACTTGAGCAGCGGAGGGTCATCGGTCAAGCCAACGACCACTCCTAACTTTTCTCTTGCAGAATCGCATGATAGACTCATGAAAAAACACATGTTTAATCTTATGATCGCTAGTCATGGCAAACTCGCAGGTTGAAATTCATAATCACCAATAATGGCGACTCACATGTTAAATCTTATGATCGCCAACCATGGAAAACTCGCAGGTTAAAATTTATAGTCGCCAATTATCGCGACTCACATGTTAAATCTTATGATCGTCGGTCATGGCAAACGCATCTTAAAATTCATGGTCTCCAAAAAAGGAGACTCATGTTAAATCTTATGATCACCGGTCATGGCAAACGCATGTTAAAATTCATGGTCTCCAAAAAAGGCGACTAACATGTTAAATCTTATGATGGCCATTCATGGCAAACTCATAGTTTAAAATGCATGGATGCCAATAAAAGTGACTCGCGCATTGAATCTCATGATCGCTAGTCATCACATATGTTAAAATGCATTGTCATCAATAAAGGCGACTCATACATTGAATCTTATGATCGTCATTCATGACGAAGTCACAGGTTAAAATGCATTATTGACGATACAGACAACTTGCATATTGAGAATCTCATGATTGCTAGTCATGACATATGTTAAAATGCATTGTCATAAATAAAGGTGACTCAAACGTTGAATCTTATAATCATCATTCATGACGAAGTCACTGGTTAAAATGCATTGTCGACGATATAGACAACTTGCATATTGAATATATTGAATCTCATGATCACTAGTCATGATAAGGCACATATTTGTATTGTCGCCAATAAAGACGACTCGTACATTGAATCTCACGATCACCATTCATGGTAAGACGCATGTCAAAATGTATAGTCAACAATAAAGGTGACTCATACGTTGAATCTTATGATCGCCAATAAAGGCGAGTAACAAGATTAACCATACAATCACCAGTAAGGTAAAATTGCAACTGGCTATCGGTAAAGCAAAACTTATAAATAGCCAAAAAGCGCTAGACACAATGAAACTTAGTTCTTTAACGACCGTATCAGCTCGGCGACTGTGACACATGTGAAAGTCGCGGGGGGCAAAGCCGCGGGGTTCCCATGGGTTACGGTACGACCCACGTGAGAGTGACCATGATTGTGACCTTGGGCACTCTCGCTGGTCACAATCGCGGGGATTGTACCGCGGGTTGTTGGGTTTTGGTGACTATGCCCTGGCGATAGTGACCAGAGCAATGTCGCAGGGCATTCTCGCCGCGGGGTCTGCCTGATTTAAAACACCTTTCCAACCACTTTCTCATTTCATAACTACACAATCATATCTAGGGTTCGTTTGGGAGCTTATTGGGGGCGATTTTCACTCTTCTCCAC
The DNA here is from genome assembly GCA_954870635.1 of Arctium minus. Taxonomy (NCBI): domain Eukaryota; kingdom Viridiplantae; phylum Streptophyta; class Magnoliopsida; order Asterales; family Asteraceae; genus Arctium; species Arctium minus. The sequence goes on from OX941083.1 coordinate 63,424,551, forward strand.
ACCCTTCTTTCATTTATTACACTAGAGGTTGTTGGGGAGCTTTAAATATTCAACAAACCACTTCAAGGGTGCATTTAAGAGATAGCATTTAAGCTTTGGGATCTCAAGACTTCATTCCTTATCATTTCATCTATTTTTCTAGATTTTTATCTAAAACCTAGGTGGTGAGTATTCTAAATCTTTTTCTAAATGGGATACATGTATTACTTGTATATTTGTGAATATGTATTATTATCTCCATCTAATGAAAACTAGGGTTTCTCATAATTTGTTCTTTTGACCTAATAATGTTTGGAGTATGAAAGGAGTAGTTGAATGGTAGACATGTATATATATTTGTGAAATGGACAAGTAAAGAAGAATAACTATTTTGATACAAATATGTGTTATTGCTATTTATGTGTTGGAGATATCCTCACTATGTATGTTTTACCTTTATGATTGAGTATATGTCAAGCATGATAGAGGAGAGGTTATGTTTCCTCACACAAAAATGTTGTTGGGTAAGACTTATGGAACAAATGGTGTACATTGGTGATAATTACACATGTTATGATCAAATGTGCTCCGTTGATGTACATGAGAGGTATGGATGAACCAAGTCAAATGGTCACTAGGAGGACATAGTCTTGGGCGCCACTGTGTTGGTATGTGCCTAGACCTCCGCCATTTGGGGCAATGCCTTTGTTGTACCCTCGAATATGTGGGTCCTTGGGGTGTCACTCATGGAACTTGGCACTAGGGTATCTCGTCTCTTAGGTGGAATTTGATTGGTATTATGGGTCTCCCCCATTGGCTTCATTTGTTTGAACCAATCTTTGGTAAATAAATATTGGAACATCTCTCATGCATATATTAATTGTCATAATGCTCACTAGGCTTTTTGGCCTAACACGTGTTTGTTGTATATGTGTATCTCAGGTTCTAGTGCTGCCATTCATAAGACGGTTTAGTCGGGGTTATGTGAGCTTGGGAAGATCAAAGGATCATTTTTGTGAAGACCGTCATTGGACTATAGATGACACCATTTTTGTAATCTTGTTTCCGTTGAGAAATTAGATTAGGCGGTTGTTGTTTTATTTTCCTTATAATTATAACTGTAATTTAACAAGCATTTTTATATCCCCATTTTTGGATAGCTCATGCTTTGGCATTTATATACCACATTTCCAGTTTTCCGAAAATTTTTGTTAGCCCGTTTTTAGGGTGTTACAAGTTGGTATCAGAGCATTAGTTTAAGCGAACTAGGTATCAACCTTAGCATGCCTAGACTTAGACTGTAAGTGATTTTGATGAGACTCTCTCCTATGGGTATAAATTTTAGGTGGGGAGAGTGTTAGGACTTACGGAATTACACAGATTAAGAGTTGTAATACAAGAATTCTTGTGTATGATTTGTTCATAATTTCACTTATCTACTACTATTATGAATATATTATTACGTGAGTATGCTTGCAAATGCCGTATTTTTTATAATTGAGATGTGTATTAGTACGTACAATGAGTTTAACTCACTTAGTCTTTTCTCAACCTCTTTCTCGTACATGTATGGCAGATAACCATGGTAAACACTCGTAGCAGGCTCCCAAACCCGCAAGAGGATCGCTTAGAAATGGATTCTACTATAGACTAATTTCATTTGGTCGAGACCTCGGTGGAACCTCCCATACCCACAGTCTGGGGCGGGGGACCCGAACGTATTCCACGCGTGAACGTTGCCGAAAATACTCTAATCATCGGGGAGGTAGATATGGATACAAGAATCAGGGATAGCATGATGCAAGCCATGAACTCGACAATGGCCCAGCAACAATAATTCTTTATGAAGCTATTGGAGGATCGAGATGCTAGTCACCGTCAACCCGAGACAATGGCGGAGAATATCATGAATGGGTCGGGCGGTGGACCGGCCGCCGTGGGAACAGAAGAGCATTCTATGGTTCGAGATAAGCGAAGGGAATCCGGGTGCACTTACAAAACTTTTATGGGGTGCCATCCAAAGGAGTTTTCGGGTTCCTCAGATCCGGTCGCTTGTATGTATTGGCTAAAGGAGGTAGAAATGACCTTTGAATCCATCGAGTGTGACGACTCACAATGAGTCAAATTCGCCTCTCAACTGCTTAGGGGTGAGGCCTTGATTTGGTGGAATCTCACTCGATCTGTTCTTACTCCCGAAGTTCTCGCCATGTTAACTTGGCCGGTTTTCAAGCAGAAGATTTTGGACAAATATTGCAGTGAAAGATCTTTGGGCAAGATAGAAGAAGAGTTCAGAAACTTGAAGAAAGGGGCCTTGTCTGTCACCGACTACTCCAAGCTCTTCTTGGAGAAACTGAACTTAGTGGGGAATCTGGCTCCCGATGAGTGATCAAAAATCAAGGCTTATCAGCGTGGGTTACCGGCCAAGATGAGGACGGCCGTGATCACTGCAAGAGGGTCGACGTTACAAGAAGTCATTGAAGATTCCTTGCTCGTAGAAGACGACAAGATTTCCGGAAAGGAGGAGAAGGGATTGGTTGGAGAGAAGAGAAAGTGGGAGGGGTCATCTGGACCAAATTGTCAATTCAAACCGACATTCGGGGGAAAGGGAAGCGACCCTCGCCGGGAAGTGAGGTGGTGTCATCGGTGTAAGAGCCAACACAGTGGCCCATGCAGTCAAAGGACTTATTCTGTTCCCCCCGAGTGTGCCAAATGTGGAAAGAGGGATCACATGACCCACGACTGTACTGTTCGGGGACTCGTTTGCTACGAATGCCGAGAGTCGGGACACATGAAGAGAGAATGTCCAAAATTGGTTGGGAGTAACCGCAATCCCACTAGCGGACCAACCCCAAAGAAAGAGAATCCGTCGAGGGTACCGAGCCGAGCCTTCCAAATGACCGTCGAGAAGGCAAGAGAGACCGCCGATGTAATATCGGGTACGTTTCTTGTCGTTAGAACATATTTTATGTTCACTTTAGAAGTTTAGTAAAGTAATCAATATTATGTGTATTGGGCCTTGTATATGGGTTTAGGCTTAATAGTGTACAAGGGATATGGGAGTATAAATAGGAACCTTGTAGTTAGTTTGTTTGTAAGTTTTCATTTCACAATGTAGAGCGTACGAGTTCTTTGTGTCTGTAGTTGTAGATTTACTTTCAATAAATAAACTACAGATTTCCTCCCTAAATCTCTTGTTAATTCTTATTTGTTAAATCAATCTTGATCTCACTGACATAACAAGTGGTATCAGAGCCTAACGAAGATATTAATCTACGACGATAGAGATCTGATTGGAGTTGAAAGGAATAGTCGATGTTAAAATTCGAATGATAGAATTTGATGTTTATTTGGATGTTATTTGTTGATAAATTGATTCTGTGGCTATTGTCGATCAGTATTGAGTCAATTACTTTCTTTAATTTCATCAAATTCGAGTGGTTTGATCGATTTTTGAGTTTTTCCAGTTCGAAAATGTAAGTTCACTGTGGTTGGATCGAATTATGATTTAGAGTCGTATTTGAAAGAGATGATCAACTACAAATATGCTACAAAGTCTTTTTTGAACCTGTTGTCAAAGTTTCAGCTCAAATTTCGAAGTTTTGATGATCGGATTTGAAGATTTTGTGAAAATCAGTTCGAGATCAATAGAATTCGCAAGATTCAATGAAGAACTCGCAGAAAGTGAAGAATTCGTAGAAGTTGTTATGAAAGAATTCGCAGAAAGAAGAATTTATGGAAGAATTCTCAAGTGTTGAAGGATTCGCATAATAGAATTCGTAGGATTCCTTGAAGCTGACATTTTTGACTAAGTACAGAATTCGTTCTTATGTATATTGCGAAAAGTATATATTTCGTAGATCAGTGTGTTGCGAAAAGTAAAGAATTCACAGGTGTGTGTGATGAGAATTGTGATAATTCGTAGAAGACTGTTCTGCGAAATGCGAAGAATTCGCAGATGTGAGACTTGCGAAAAGCAAGGATTCCCAAATATGAGGCTTGCAAAATGTAAGAATTCGCTGAAGAAGCCTTTGCGAATTTTGAGGTCTAAGCTTAGTCTATCTTGCGAATTGTGCTCATTTGCTATAGGGATCTGCGAATTGATGGTGATTTGCGAAAAGTTTGTGTCTTTTTGGGAAAATTGACTGTTTTGAACCCTATTTCATACAAGTTTGCCCTGTTCCTGAGCTTTATACGCGTAATGCATATGTGACATCACTCCTATCATACGTTGGTCACATATTATCAGTTGTTGAACAATTGCTTGTCTTTTAACCCCTGCCTTGTAGTGTTGCTACCAGATGCTACCGCCCATATGCTTATCAGATGAAGTTCTTAAGCTGAATTTCTACTTCAACTCATGTTTCAAAGACAGATCAGATGTTATACACTGGAGATGCACTTGATTGTCACTCCATAATCCACACATATCATTCTTGTGGGCGTTAAGGAATGTGTTGGGTTTACTAAAGTCAAAAGTTGTCTTTATGTGCATTCAGTCGAGGTTACTGTCTACATCAGATCTGATATTTCAGTTGATACTCCAAGGATAAGAGCTACATTCTAGGGGGAGCAATAGGAGCTTTGAAGTTTATGCAATGCTAAGTTTTATAAATAAATCAAGGGGGAGAAGAGCTGAAGTCGGAGCTTAAAAGATTATGATTACTTTACAAAACCTAGGGGGAGAATGTTAGAACATATTTTATGTTCACTTTAGAAGTTTATTAAAGTAATCAATATTATGTGTATTGGGCCTTGTATATGGGTTTGGGCTTAATAGTGTACAAGGGATATGGGAGTATAAATAGGAACCTTGTAGTTAGTTTGTTTGTAAGTTTTCATTTCCCAATGTAGAGCGTACGAGTTCTTTGTGTCTATAATTGTAGATTTACTTTCAATAAATAAACTACAGATTTCCTCCCTAAATCTCTTGTTAAATCTTATTTGTTCAATCAATCTTGATCTCACTGACCTAACACTTGTAAACTCCTTGCCTTCTCATGTTTTATTCGACTCGGGTGCAAACCGATCCTTTGTGTCAAATTCATTTTGTGCAATGTTTTCTACTCCTGTTAGTGTCCTTCCCGATGCCTTGGTAGTAGAAGTAGCCAATGGGGAACATGTATTGATTCAGGATTATTACCATGACTGTGCTATAGAGATAGATGGAATTCCTTTCAAGTTAAACCTTTTTACCAATGTTTGTTGGAGGTTTCGACGTAGTGATAGCCATGGATTGGTTGAACGAAAATTGTGCCGACATTATTTGTTTCAAGAAGATGATTAGGATACCAGTGCCGAGTGTTACGCTCACTATTTACGGAGAAAAAAGGAAGGGATCCACTCCCGTGATTTCTTACTTAAAAGCTCGCAAGCACTTAGCTAAAGGATGTTTGTCATATTTAGCTTACATTTTGGATGCAAAGTTGGAAAAGAAGTCAGTGGAAGATGTAAAAATTGTTCGAGATTTCCCGGATGTCTTCCCGGAAGACCTACCCGGTTTGCCGCCAGAACGCCAGGTAGAGTTTCAGATTGACCTCACCCCAGGAGCGTCACCGATAGCCTGTGCTCCCTACCGTTTAGCGTCGACGGAAATGCAAGAGATGATGACTCAACTGCAAGAGTTATTAGAGAAGGGCTTTATCCGACCGAGCTCGTCTCCTTGGGGAGCCCTAGTTTTGTTCGTAAAGAAGAAAGACGGGTCTATTCGGATGTGCATAGACTACCGGGAATTGAATAAAGTCACGGTGAAGAACAAGTTCCCTTTACCCCGAATCGACGATCTCTTTGACCAACTTCAAGGTGCGGGGTGCTTCTCAAAGATCGACCTTCAGTCCGGATATCACCAAGTAAGAGTGAAGAAAGAGCATATTCCGAAGACGGCGTTCCGAACGAGGTACGGTCACTACGAGTTTTTGGTGATGCCTTTCGGTTTGACCAATGCTCCGTCCGTATTCATGGATTTGATGAACCGTGTATGCCGCCCTTTCTTGGACAAATCCGTAATCGTCTTCATCGACAATATATTGATCTACTCGAGGGATGAGGTCGAGCATGGGAAGCATCTAAAGGAAGTATTGGAAGTCCTCCGAAGAGAGAAGTTATTCGTAAAGTTCTCAAAATGCGAGTTTTGGCTTCAAGAGGTACAATTCTTGGGCCACGTGGTGTCCAAGGACGGAGTGAAGGTAGACCCGGCAAAGGTCGAGGCGATGATGAGCTGGGAGCCGCCCAAGAGTCCGACAGAGATCCGAAGCTTCGTGGGATTGGCGGGCTATTACAGAAGATTTATTCAAGATTTTTCAAAGATTGCTTCGCCACTTACTGCGTTGACAAGAAAGAATGTCAAGTTCCTTTGGACGGACACACAGGAACAAGTTTTCCGTACTCTTAAGAGAAAGTTGTGTGAAGCGCCGATTCTATCCCTACTCGAGGGATCGGACGATTTTGTTGTCTATAGCGACACTTCCAAAATGGGTCTCGGCTGTGTACTCATGCAAAGGGAGAAGGTAATAGCCTACGCGTCGCGTCAATTGAAAGATCACGAGAAGAACTACAGACTCACGACTTGGAACTAGCAGCGGTGGTGTTCGCGTTGAAGTTGTGGCGCCACTATCTTTATGGGAACAAATGTACTCTCTTCACCGATCACAAAAGATTGAGGTACATTTTTGACCAAAAGGAGCTCAACATGCGGCAACGGAGATGGCTTGAACTACTTAAGGATTATGACTGTGAGTTGCATTACCATCCGTGTAAGGCCAACGTGGTGGCGGATGCTTTGAGTCAACGGAGTCATGGTAGTGGTGTCGTTTTATCACTCACCAGAATTAACATTGTGTCAAGCTTAGTCGAGGACATCAAGAGGTGTCAGACCGAAGCACTCCGAGAAGAGAACCTCAAGGCTGAAGTGATGATAAAGCAACGGGATCTATTGATGGAAGATGGTCGCGGCATGAGGTTATTCCAAGGCCGAATATGGGTACCAAAGTTGGGAGGAAACCGCAAACTCCTACTAGAAGAAGCTCATAAATCCAAGTATTCCAGACACCCCGGTAGCACGAAGATGTATAGGGACCTCAAGATGAACTATTGGTGGCCGGTGATGAAACTCGACGTGGCGAAGTATGTGGAGAAATGTGTCACATGCTTACAAGTGAAGGCGGAACACCAAAGGCCATATGACAGTCTGCAACCTTTATCAATTCCAGAATGGAAGTGGGAACACATCACTATGGATTTCGTCACCAAACTTCCGAAAACTTTGAAAGGCCACGACATGATTTGGGTGGTGGTGGACCGACTCACCAAGAGCACGCATTTCTTGGCGATGCGAGAGACGTTGCCCATGGATAAATTAGCTAAATTGTACATTGATGAGTTTGTGTCAAGGTACGGAGTTCCGTTATCTATCGTGTTAGATCGAGATAGCCAATTCACTTCGAAATTTTGGGACGGTTTACAAAAGGAGTTGTGCACGAAGGTCAAATTGAGCACGGCCTACAATCCTCAGACGAACGAACAAAGCGAGAGGACCATCCAAACTCTCGAAGACATGCTGAGATCGTGCGTCATCGATTACGGGGGAAATTGGGACTCGCATTTGCCTCTAGTGGATCGTGCGTCATCGAATTTGCCTATAATAATAGCTATCATTCGAGCATCGGAATGGATCCATTTGAAGCTCTTTACGGCCGGAAATGTAGGACCCCGACTTGTTGGCTCGAAAATGGGGAAAAGCAATTCGTCGGACCGGAAATCGTTCAACAGACCGCAGATAAAGTGAAAGACATCCGAGAGCGGTTAAAAGCGGCCCAAGACCGACAGAAAAGCTATGCGGACAATAAGAGAAGACCAGTTGAATTCCAAGTAGGTGATCAAGTGATGTTGAAGGTGTCACCGTGGAGAGGGATAATCCGTTTTGGAAAACGCGTAAAACATAGCCCCCGTTTCCTTGGACCCTTTGTGGTCTTAGAGAAGGTTGGACTTCAAGTGTACCGGTTGGATTTACCACCAGAAATGGACGGCATACATCCTACCTTCCATGTTTGTTACCTTCGCAAGTGCTTGGCCGAGGAAGAAAGTGTCATCCCTTTGTCAGAAATTCGGGTGGATAATGGAAACCGGTGCGTAGAAGAACCAGAAGTTATCTGTCGCCAGTTACGGGTCGCCAGTTATGGGTCACCAATTACCAGGTCGCCAGTTACGGGTCTCCAGTTACATGTCTCATGTCTCACGTTGCATGTTAACTATCACCAGTAAACATGTCGCATGTATTATGTCTCTTGTCCTAAGACATGACCCTTGGTCATGGTTAACCAAAGACAACTCGAGAAGGTAACTCCCTTATTTAATCCTCATTAATCGACAACCGTTATGTTTTTTATTTATTGCAGGAGAGTTATGACCAAGATTCATCTCATCAATACATCTGTTAGAGCTGAAATATGTTGGATACAAAATCAAGAAGACTGAAGATCAAAGTTCAAGAAGTCAAAACTGAGAAAGTCAACTCTCATTAAAGTCAAAGTCTTGTTGTAATAAAAAGTCAAAGTTTCCTTGTATTTGTATTGTATTTCCTTGTATTTTAGTTGTAAGTATAAATAGCTTTGTTTTTCTGTTTTTATAAAAAGATGTGTTAGGAGTTGTAAATTGAGAATCTGAGATCGCATCCAGAGAGAGAATTGTAGAGAGAGAAAGAGGAGTTCTAGAGAGAGAAATTTGTAAACATTGATTTGAATTGAAATCAAACAGGTAATTGAGATTATATTGTTTGTTTGATTGTTTAATTGTGATTAGAAACTAGATTCAGGACATACAATTGGTATCAGAGCAGATCCAATTATGAAATCAAATCAAGAAATGTTCGACACTGTGTTCGTGAATGTCTAGATCGATTTCTGAGTTCTTGTGCAAATTTCGAGTTGTAATCGATTAGGATTTGTAAGTTGAGTAAATTCGATCGAGTCTGAATAGTTTAATTTGTCAATTGCACTGTAATTGATCTTGATTTGTTGATTTTGTATTTTTCGAGTTCACGAATTTCATATGCACTGTAAATCGATTCAAATTGTATCAATTTGTGTTTGTTAGCAAAATTCAGAGTTGTAATAGTGTTTCGTTTATAGTGTTGATGAAATTGTACAAGTTTCAGGTTCAGAAATCAAGTTCTACTTGATTTTTGATCGATCAGATCAAGAACACGCAAGAAAAGTCCAAGAACGCGCAAGATCTAAGTTTCGCGCTAGTTCATCTGAAGAACGCGCTAACAGGCAAACACGCAAATAGTGTTTTTGCGCGATCTGACAAACGCGCAAACCCTTGCGAGTTTAAAATTCTCGAAAATATTCTAAGTATTGGAACGCGCTACCTTCGTCTAGTGAGTTCTGAGAAACGCGCTACCTTCGTCTAGCGAGTTCTGAGAAACGCGCTACCTTCGTCTTGCGAGTTTGTGTTTCGCGCTAGTAACGTTTAGTGAGTTTCAAGCTTTGCGCGAACTTCAGCTTGCGAGTTTCAACGATCTGCGAGTTACAGTGATCTGCGAGTTTGTCAATACACGCAAACCTTTGCGTGCGAGTTTCATAAACGTGCTAGCTTAAGCCTGCGTGTTTCTCAGTAAATAGTGACTTGCGAGTTACAAGCTTCTGCGAGTTTTAATCTTCTATAGTGCTTTGCGAGTTTCAGGACTTGGTCAAATTTTTTTCAAAACTTTATTTTTCTTCAGAGTCAATTTCTATATTCTTGAGATTTCATATTTGGACTAACGATCAGTTTCTAGTTTCTTATTGCATATCTTTTCAAACAGGTATATACAAGATGACTTCCAGAGACGCTCTTTCAATTGGCACGGATGTCAAGCCCCCGGTTCTGTTTAAAAGGGAATATGAGCAGTGGAAGGACATATTTCTGGATTTTGTAGATAGGCATGCAAATGGAGAAAACATTATGCTTTCAATTACTGAAGGCCCTATGGTACCACCTACTGTCCAAGTACCTGATGACGAATCATCTGACAGTGAGGATGGTGATGAGGACAGAGAACAAAAGACGAGAACTGTTCCAATGGATTTTGCACAATATTCTGAGGAACAGAAAAGTCGGTTTAAAGTAGATAAGCAAGCTAGATCCCTTCTACTTCAGAGCATTCCGAACGAGATATACATCAAGATTGATAGCTACAAGGCAAATGCAAAGAAAATGTGGGATCAGTTACAAAAGATGATGATGGGTTCCAAAGTCGGCAATTAGATGAAAGTGGCTAACTGCATTAATAACTACGAAGAATTCAAAGCAAAAGAAAATGAGAGCCTAGAGGAAACCTATGAGAGGTTTGTACTTCTTCTGAATGAACTTTCAAAGAACAAAGTGAAGAAGAAGCAAATAGAGAACAACGTCAAGTTCCTAAGCATTCTTCAACCCGAATGGAAGAAACATACATGGAGACTGAAGCAGATGAAGGACTTAAGCGACATACCTCTTCATGAAGTCTACGAGACTTTGCGTCAGAATGAAGAAGAAGTGGAAGAGAAACGAGTTGAGAAAAAGAAGATTGAGAAAGTTGCAGACCCCATATCATTGGTAGCCGGAGAGAAGAAGAAAGAAAAGACAGAGAAGAAGAAAAAGAAGAAAGTGCTTACCAGTTCTGAATCAGAATCCGAATCTGATGGAGATGACGGAGAAAGTCTCAAACAAGCTATGCTTTTACTGACCCGAGATTTCCAAAAGAAATTCTACAAGAAGCCGGGATCAAATTCACAGAGATACTCTTCGTCCAGCTCCAAGAACCATGAGCACAGAGAAAGAGTTGAAGGAAAGAGATATGAAGAGAACCGACATGTGGAAAGAAAGCCGGAAGAAAAGAAGAAGTTTGTGAATGACTACACCAGTACTGAAAAGAAGACTGCTAATGATCTGATCAAATGCTACAACTGTGGCAAGTTCGGACATTATGCAAAAGAATGTCGGAAGCCAAAGGTTCGCAACTCAGAATATTATCAGAACAAATTGCTCTTAGCCAAGAAAAAAGAAGCTAGAAGAGCATTAATGGTTGAAGATGAATACTGGTTAGACCATTCTGATGAGGAGGAAGAAAGAGAAGAAGCTGCTCACCTATGCTTAATGGGCAAAGAGGTGAAATATGATGATTCAGATGATGAAGCAGCTGATGAGGTAATGAACTTAACTGAAAAAGATTTTATAACCAAAATGGAAGCCATGATGGTTGAGCTTCAAGACCTTCAACTAAAACTGAAAAAGGAAAAAGACAGAGTTGCTAAAAGAAATAACAAGATCTTTGAGCTTAATAAGTCTGTTATTGGGAACAAAGATCTAATTGATTCTTTACGCAAGTCTGCTTCTGATTCTAAAATTCAAGTAGATTGTTTTGAAACGAAGATTTCTGTTTTTGAAGCTAAACTTTCTAAGTCTGATTTAGAAAAGAAAGAATCTACATTAACTATTCATAAATTGCAGGTTGAGAACAAGAGCTTAAATAAGAAGGTAAATGGTCTGGAAGCCAAACTTTATGCAAGAGGCCAAACAGATCAAACTATTTTTCTTAATGCACCTAATGAAGAGGCTGATGTTAAGGAAAAATGGGGACTTGGTTTTCAAAATCCTCATTACTTAAAGAAAGCCATCAGAAAACAACCAACACTATATAATTTTGATTTTCTTGCTGTTGCTGGTAAATATACTCATTAAAAACCCAAATTTGTTACCAAATTACCATAAGAAGTTGAGGCCAAGGAAACTGAAAAGAGAAAGAATGTTAAGAAAATGCAACAACCATTTAACTATGAAAAGTTAAATGATAGTTATCTTTCTAAAACACCAAAAGTTCTTTCAAATGACTATTTTGCTAGTTATTCTGTTTCTGAGATGGAGGCAAAACCTACAATTGTAAAAGTTTATGTTCCTCCACTCATTCTTGAAAGCAAAATAGTTGAACTTGAAAATGTTTTATTTGATGAAAGACTTTTGGTAGATATTGAACAAAGTGTATTTTCTACTGTTTTAAAGAACATAGTTTTTCAATCTAAATCTACAAAGTGTTCTAAAGTTTCAAAGGTACCTAAAACTTCGACTGATAACTTTGATGACTTATTTGCGTCTGCAAATGATTTTCTCAATTCTGATGATGGGTGTATAGAGGAAATTGATATGTTTGATTTTAATGCTTCTCTTCCGGATCATTCTACTTTTCTTATAAATAGAGAAGTTTTACCAAGTGTTTTTAAAACTGGTGAATCATCAAATAAGGTTGGTGAACCAGTTTCTGTGACTGCTGATTATTATTCTAAGGGTAAGAAACATAAGAGAAAGCAATCACATAAACGGATCAACACTGGTAAACAAAAGAATAATCAATCTCAAAAATCTGATTTTCCTAATCAATCTAAATCTTTTGTTTCAGATGTAAGAAAGAAAAGGTCGGAAGCAAGAACTGAATGGTGACCAAAAAGGAAAAATGATGAGACAGCTGAATCAGTTTCTGATAACTCATGTAATAGATCTGATAGTAGTGATAATGATGTAGTTGATCAACTTGCTTCTCCTAAACAAAACCTTGTAACTTCTTACAAACGTTATTCAATAAAGCAATAGATTCAATTATCTCCTACTACTACTAAATCTTATCATTATCGGAGAAATGATTTTGCTTATCATCATACTTCTACTGATTGGTTTGGATCTTATCATGTTTATTCTTCAAGATTGTTGGATCATAAATTGTATTCAAGATTAAAGTTAAAGTTAAGGGTTTAAATTGCAATTATGTTAAAGTTAATTAGAGGGTTTGATTTGTAATAAGTTAATAGTTAGTTTATTTGTGGGCCTCAAGCCCAAGCCCATTAGATATTAGGCCTAAGTATAAATAGTTTTTAGTTATTAGGTTTTAGGTTTTAGGGTTAACTCTGAGAATCCTCATATGTTACAATAATTATCATATTAGAGAGGAGACGTACTCTGTAATCCTATATTCAAGGTATCAAGAACACACACAAGGTTTTCATTGATTAATCAAGGGATTGTAGTATGTTATTCTGATCTTATTATCGCTTGATCTATATTGTGTTGTGTGATTGTTATCAACTAGATTATCTGGGTTTAACAAGTGGTATCAGAGCCTAAAGAATCAAGTTTTTGGATTAAAAACAAGTTTATTGGATTATACTGAGTTCATCGATTTTTCTGTGTTCATTGACTATTCACTGTGCAATAACCAATTTCTTGAATTAATGTGCTTTTATGATTGAAATCGATCTGATTAGATGAGTTTTATGCTATTGAACACTATCTGATTGGTTAATTGCATTGTAAGTCTTCAATTGATTGAATTTTTGAATTTTTGGTTTTCTGGGTTCGTATAGTCGTCGACTACTGGGTTTATCAAATTGATGCATGAAAGTTAAATTTAATCTTTGTTTTTGATTGCATTGTGATCGATACATGTTAGTGGGCACAAAGATATGATTTTTGCTTTCTATTTGAGTGTTTGATGTGTTTTCTGGGCTATTAATCGAGTTTGTGGGTCGAACAAGAACACCGGTCAGAATTCATAACTCCGTTCCCGGTCGATATTCAAGACGACGAACTACCGATCGACCGTAATCAGGCATATCTTTATTCTACGCCTTACACTTTACCGGTTGACCTCGGTTCACTCCGGTCGACCCAGGTCACGGTCATATTACCTTAGTCTATACTGGTCGAAGGAAGTTTACAGGTCAAAGCACATTATCGATCGAATTCACCTTATCGGTCCACAGTCCACCCCGGTCTCCTGAATACCGGTCGTGGAACACTGGTCAAAATCTGATATCGGTCGGTACATACCAGTCTCCTCACAATCACCTCACCCCGGTCCGCATACCGGTCATACATTTTTTTTGGGGCGGCAGGATATTGGTTGACACTAAGGACCGGTCGACTCTTAAGTCCGGTCGAATAGGATACAGGTCAAGCACCTTACCGATCGACCCTATCGGTCGTGGAATATACCGGTCGACAAGGTCCGGTCGGACAACATTCTGGTTGACGAGACCCCGGTCAAGAAAGACCCTTCACTCTCGTTTGCGCCAACAATCACTCGCGAAAACCCATACTTTGCGCCACCCGTGGCTCGCGCAAACATCACTTTGCGCCACGGCCTTGTCACGCAAACCTCTTCTTTGCGCCATCCTTTACTAGAGAAAAACCTCACTTCGCGCGTCCTGTCCATCGCGCGAACCGTCCTTTGCGCCACTGCCTTAGCTTATTTTTGCGCAAACTTTTATGTGATCAATTTCTTTGTGCTTTATACTGGTTGCGAATACTGCACTTAAATTATTTTTGGAAATTTATTTTTCTGAAATTTTTTTAGTGTAGTTTTTATCCTATACTTGATTCTAAGGATCTCATCTAGTTGATTCTCTTGGTACAGATTAGTTTGATTTCTAACCATACAGCTAAGATGTCGAATCAGCTTCTATCAATGGGCTCTCAGTCCAAACCTCCTGTCCTCATGGCTGATGAATATCAGCAATGGAAGAAGAGAATGATCCAGTTTCTGAATCACAAAAACAGAGACTACATGGAATCAGTCATCAATGGTCCAGTAAATCCAATGATCATTGTACCTGGTCAAGCAGAAACTGAAACCTCTCCAGAAATTCCAGATAGATTTGTCCCGAAACCGTACCAGTACTTCAGCCAAAAGGAGAAAGAGTTGTACAAGATCGATGAAGAAGCTCTCATTTACCTGACAATGGCCATCCCAAATGACATCTAACACCGTGTAGACAGTCGGAGCTCTGCTAAAGAAGTCTAGGATGAACTATCAAGACAGTTTGAAGGAAGTGAAGCCTCCATCCAAGCCAAGCAGAACCTATGCATAAATGCATATGAGGGATTTCACGCAAAAGAAGGAGAGACGCTGCTAGAGACCTACAACAGATACAACATCATTCTCAATGACTTGCGGAGGAACAATATCTCTAAATCTGCTTCAGAGATAAATTATAAGTTCATCAAGAAACTGAATCCTGAATGGAAGAACTTTGACATCAACCTTTATATGTCAAAGAATATGACTCAAGAAAATGTCACTGATATCTTCTCTACTTTTTCTCAGCATGAGGATGAGGTGAGAATCATCAATAATGAGTTCAATAAACTGAAGGATTCAGTGGCTCTCATAGATGGCAAAGGAAAGAGTTCAGTTTCTGTATCCTCTGCAAGGTCAAAGAAAAAGGTTTCTAAAGCTCTTGTTACGGATTTTACTGAGTCTGATTCTGCTTCGAGTGATGAAGAACTGGAGACTAATTCTGATCTGGATATACAGAAGTTCTCTGAGGACTTGGCTCTAATTACTCAACGATTCAAGAAGAGCTTTGGCAAGAAAAACTACTACTCAAAGCCAAAATACGAAGGGAAGAAGAAAGAGAAGTCTAAAATGCGATACAAGCCAAGGTATGGAAGAAGAGAGGACAGACGAGAAGAGAGAAAAGATGACAGGAAGGAAGATAGAAAAAAAGAAAAGAGAGAGGAGAAGAAAGAAGAGAGAAAGGATGAACCAGGAAGATGCTACAACTGTGGCAAATTTGGGCACTTCTCAAGAGACTGCAACTTCAAGAAGGTAAAGAACTCAGAATATTATGCAAGGAAATCACTCATTGCCAAGAAAGCTGAAGAAGGAAAAGTGTTGATGGCTGAAGAAGAAAACTGGTTGTTCCAAAGATCCGATGACGAGGAGCAGGCGCACTTCACCCAAGTATCTTACATGGCAAAACTGGATGGTGACGATGAAGCTTCTGAGGCACATTCCGAAGAGGCAGATTCTGAGGTAAGTGATAATTCTGAACTTATTGAATCTTTAATGGCCCAAATACATGATATGAAAGATGAATTTGCTTTATTGAAAGGTAAACTTAGCTCCGCACATCAATCAGTTCTGAGTTTTCGTGATGAAAACGCCTTACGGAAAGTTGTTGTGGAAGAAAAATAAAAGGAAAAAGATGGTTTAAAAGCTGACAAAGAGTCTTTAAAAAGAAAAATATTTGGTCTAGAAAAGGATCTTGTAAATCTTAATGCTGAAAAGGGTGAGTTCAAAATAAAATTTGAAGTATGTTTTCAAAAAAGAAATGAAGCTTATACAAAGATTAAGCAATTGGAGGATATTAACTTGAAACGTGGTCAGACTGAGCAGACATTAAATATGTTGACCACTAAACTCCAAGATGAAAGGTTTTATAAAGTTAAACCAGGTTTCGGTGTGCCAACTAACGATGTTTTGAAAAAGGCACCGGAGCACCTATATAATTTTGATAAATTTGGCTCCGCAATTAGACCCATTCCAAACATTCGTGCAACTTTTGGTGAAGCCAGTGCTTCTAAACCTTTTACAGAGACCAAAGGTCGAGAAGAAATGGGAAAGGACAAGTCTTGTGAAACTGATTCTCAAAATTCTTTCAAATCAGTTGGTTTTAAATACAGTGGCTTGAACAAAAGTTATGAGACTCGAAAGATCGAATTAACTGAGTTTGAATCACTGTTTACCACACCTTCCAAAGAATCAGTCTGCACAAACACAGTTCCACCTGAGACTGAATGCAAATATGATGAGTATGAATCGAATGTTGATCCATTAACTATACCATCAGTCTCAAATCCCATTTTCTAAACCTTTACTTGTTGAAGAGGTTGAAGAAGAAACTGTCAACACGAATGAATCTTGTGTAAAAATGACAAAAAGGAGTTTATTGACAACATGACGGAAGAGATGTTCACTGAAATGATGAATGTTTCAGACTCTGATCCTGTTTCTAATTTAAAGGAGTCAAATTTTGTGAGTGATCATACATCTGAATTGATGAAGCAAATTGATATGTTGCAACAGTCTCTTGATGAGGTTGAAGATGAAAAATTTGATCTCAAATTTAAACTTGAAAAATCTTTAAAAGAAAATCAAGAGCTTTGCACAGAGATCAATGATTTGAAAATTACTTTGTTTAAGAACGCTTCAAATGAGAAACAGATGTTCAATGATCCAAGCTGGAAGGTAAGAACTAATCCAGAATTTGATGCTCCTACAAAATCTTTAGTTGTTTACTCTGATTGCCCTGAATATCCACCGAGTATTTTTGAGAAGGGTGAGACTTCAAGTAACTCTAGAAAAGAACCACCCTCCATGATAGAGACTAACAAGGTTCCTGTTTCTGTTTCAGATATAAAAGGAAATGGAGTTGGGAGGAGTAAGAAGAATAAAGATGATAGTTTGAATAAAACTAATAGTTTGAATTTTAGTAGTTGTATTTCAGACAGTGTTATTTTGAAAAGTAATTCTTTTGATGGACATGAATGTAAGATTTGTTCCGATAAATCTAAGTTTATGAATTTTGCTCAAAAGAATCTATATTGCAAACACTGCTGGGATAATTCATTCAAATACTACTCCCCTTCAAAGTCCAAACAGAGTAAGAGAAAAGCTAAACTGAACCTTAAGTCCAATTCTAATTCTAATTCTTCCACACAACCCAAAGTATTTCGAGCTAAGGTTGCCAATCCTTCATCTAAAAAGCACTTTCAGGAATTAAATGTCGAAATGGTTTGGAAATGGGTTCCAAAACCCCGTTATGAATGGCGTGTGAAAGTTAAACCTGCTGATATTCCTGAATTGCGTGAATCTAACCGCGAAGGACCCATCTTGATATGGGTACCTAAGCTAAACTAATTGTCTCTTTTGCAGGCCTGTCGACTGTGGGTGATAGATTCCGGATGTTCATGCCACATGACAGGATTCAAGCACCTCTTGCATAACTATGTGGAGGAGCCTGCCGGAGCAGTTAGATTTACAAATTCAGAAGTAGAAGAACACGTCAGAGGATATGGAATGCTCGATAATGGAGTTGTGAAGATTCAAAGAGTGTTATATGTAGAAGGGTTTGATCATAACTTGTTTAGCACCAGTCACTTCTATGACATGAAATATCAATTCCGCTTCACAACCACTCATTGCTATCTAGAGGATCCCGATGGTTACAAAGTCTTCAAAGCTGAACGCCATGGAAATCTATACTATGTAGATTTTCCGACACTGTATGCCACACGTCCAGTATGCCTATTAGACAAAGCCACTAAAGCACAATTGTGGACGTGGCATCGCCGCTTGTCTCATCAGAATTTCCGATCCATAGCGAAGCTACAGAGACAAGGTCTGGTCAAAGGTCTACCAGAAATGAGGTTCGAAAAGGACTCACTATGTTCTGCATGTGACTTGGGCAAAATGAAGTGTAGCTCGTTCAAGTCCAAATCTGAATCATTGACCTCATCTGCACTGGAACTTCTTCATATAGACCTTTGTGGCCCAATGCGAACAGCGTCAATCAACGGCAAGAAGTACGTTTTAGTAATGATAGATGACTATTCGAGGTATACATGGCTCGAGTTTCTTCGCAACAAGTCAGATGCGCCAGAGTTGATTATATCTTTTATTAAGCGCATTCAAGTACGTCTTCAATTGCCAGTCCGTACTCTTCATAGTGACAATGGCACGGAGTTCAAAGACAAAGGAGCAGCTTCCTCAGGGTATCCCTTGGGTTCCAAGACAACATAGTGATTGTTAGGATTGAGGTTCAGTTGTCTGGAGTGGTAATCATGGTGTGTGAAGGAGACCATTCTGCTTGTGAGCACATGTTCTTGTTCAACAGAATGGGAATAGGCCTTTTTGGCTTCAGAATGCATCGAGTTGTTTGATGCAGAAGAGCCCTTGGAGTTCTTGGAGAAAGAAGATTGAGATGCCATGGAAGGAAATGAAGAAGATAGATTCTTTGCAGAAGAATTCTTGAGAGAAAAAGGTTGCAGGTAAAAAGAGGAAGTAGGATATGAGAGGGGTATATATATACAGAGAGAGAGAGTAAAAAGAATTAAACGGTAAAGATAAAATTTTAAATCCGAAATGAGTGGTAACGGATAAGAGGTCGTTTCTGAAAAACGACGGTACAGGTTACGAACCAATACAATATTGCCACGTCAGATGATGGCGGTGCATGATCTAGGACGTGCGCCACCCTATTCTCACGCGCGTGGAATTCACTATTGTCACATGACATTCACTATTGTCACATGGCATTCACTATTGTCACATTTTGCGCAGCTGAGGAAAATCTTGCACAACTCACTCAATTTTCATCCAAAATGGATGAATCAAAGCTTGTTGAAAAGCTAAGAGGCTGGAGTTCAATGTGCATGCTTTATGTTTTCTCTCAATCTGACTCCTTCATGGTCAAAAATAGCGGTGAAGTTGAGACATGAAAGATGGACAAATTGGGATAATTCGTCTAAGTCTTTCAAGAATATGAGCCTACATTTGAGGGGGAGCTTATGATGCTTTGAAGACTCGAAGAACGGCACACCAAAGCTTCTAAAGAAAGCAAGGGGGAGACTATATGATGATGTGTTCTTTATAAAACATTAGGGGGAGATTGTTAGATTAAATTAGCCCCCAATTTAATTGAATGTTTTATAAAGAATTGTATTTTGGGCTTTTTAATTAGTTGTATGGGCTTGAGGCTTTTTATTGTAAATGGGCCCTATTAATAGGTGCACATGGCTCATTTGGTCATTTAGGTTTTGGAGAGAACACAATTTACACACATAGACCAGGTGTTTCTCATGAGGGTCGTTTAATGTTTAGTGTGGTGTTCTCTACAATTTCCCCTCCATTGTTATTCAATCAAAGCATATGAGATGTGATTTTGATGAATATTTGTGTGTCCTGTTTCTAGTTCCTAATCACAATCAAACAAATAACATATTTCAATTACCTGTTTGATTCCAATCAATTCAAAAGATTTACAAACTCTCTCTCTAGAACTCTTCTTTCTCTCTCTCTACAATTCTCTCTCTGAATACAACTCTGTTCTAGACTTCTAACTAAAAACAGAAATAGAAACTATTTATACCCACAACTAAAACAAGGAAAAACAAATACAAATACAATACATTGACTTTTATTACAAAAGACTTTGACTTTGATGAAAGTTGACTTTCTTCAGCTTTGACTTCTGGAACTTTGACCTTCAGTATACTTGATCTTGTATCCAACATATATATGCTCTAACAATCCCCCCCTTTGGATTCAAGATCACTGTTGAAAGATCTAGCAATACAGTCTTCACTTTAAGCTCTGTCAGTACAATCTCCCCTTTTTCTTTAATGACATTCTTTCCAAAACTGTCTTCAAACGATTAACAATCTCCCCAAAACTTTCACAATAATACTTTCAGACTTTGGAAAGAAATTATCTTCAGAATCAGCTCGAATTGCTTTAGCAGATAATATTCAAAGAAAATTTCCTCAAATTTTCAGAAATTCTTTGATCTACCTCAAATCTTCAAATCTTTACTTTGAACTTTTCTGACTTGGACATTTCTGAAAATCATCTCTCAAGACTTTATCATTTCTTGATACCATCTCCCCCTTTTTGATGATTTGAGCATCTATATCATCAAAACTTTTCTTCCAAGAAATGTCTTTGACCATTCTGATTTGTCAAACTGAGCCTCTGATTTTGTGAACCATAACCAAGTATTCATCTAGATCTTTGCAAATCCAGAAAAAATAAGAATCATGTAACTCCTGAATCAACAAATGAATCAGTTAGAATGTCTGTCAGTAACACAAAGTCACTGTGTGTAACGGATACACAATATAAAGAAGCTTTTTGATGTTCACTCCCCCAGGGCTTCCATCCAATCATCGAAATACCATAAAGGCAATTTCTATGAATGTTATGACAAAGAAACAAATTCCTTGTGTGTTCGTGCATGTGTAGAAAGAATTAAGCACGAATGATTGCTTTAAGTAAGGCTCAACATTGTGTAAACCACTGAAACAACAGTAGTATAAACACAGACTCAATGTGCATGACTGAAGTGCGAAGGTGGGGAAGACTTCCTTCTTTTTCAATATCCAGATTTTCCAAATGAAAACCAGATAGATTATATGTTGCGTCCCCTTGAAAATATAAAACATTTTCTTTTTTAGAAGAAAATGAATGGTTGGTGGGGTAGAAAGCAAGAGTTGGCATGGGCTAGTAGCCTGTTTCAATAACGTTCACCAAAAATCGTGAAACATTAGTAATATGGTTGCCCGAATCAGAAAGTATTTGGTGCAGAGTTTGATATTCTTTTACTCTGATCGGACACCCTCTTTCTTTTAATCATTAAGCTCACTACTAACCAAACTCTCTTTTCCATTTTACCTCATCACACCCACACTCATTTCAATTTAGAGACATGGTAAGAACAATTTGATCAAAAATTAAACCGATGTGTGTGAATACTTAAAAGTATGTAGAAAAGACAATACACAAGTATTTATCTTTGGAAACACACGGTTTGTTTATCAATTAAGCACAAAAATAAAATGAAAACATTTAAAATCACACTTCCAAATTATAAAATCTGTTTAAGAATCGGGAAGTGGTTTGAACATTTCAGAACATGTTTTCTATATCTGAAAGTTGTCCTTCTTTCAGATATATTTGAGATTAAGATAAGAAATTTACCTTTTCGCGCAATCTTAAATCTCATGAAGTCAGTCAGCTGAAGTCATTAAGATATGATCTTGATAGCTTCCTCTCATCCTGCACAAGTCTCAAAGTCTAGTCAAAGCAACTTTATTCACAAAATTTATTCAAATGTAAATGACATAAAGCAATAAAACGATTAAAGTACGAGTTCTGATTTGAAGTAATCAGAAATCATAGTCTTACTCCTTTTGACTTGACTTATATGCTCCCCCTAAAATCATGCATCACAAAAAATTGTCAGTTAAGCAAAATGCAGAAATTAGTTATGTTCCCCCTCAAAATAATGTAGATCATCTAAAATCTTCTCTTATTCCCCTGAGATCATGAGCAAACAATTAAAGTGCAGATATCCTTCATACATAAAGATAAAGAAAATGATGAAAAATAACAATATGTAACTTTATTAGGTAACAACCGATTACGTCTTAAGATTTAACATACCAAGCTTAGAGACAAGAAAATTAAATCTCTTTTCATCTAAGGGTTTGGTAAATAAATCTGCATGTTGATAATCTGTTTTTACAAAATAAAGTTCAATTGTTCCTTTTTCTACATTATCTTTTATAAAATGATATCTGACATCAATGTGTTTGGTTTTCGTATGTTGAACAGGATTAGCAGATATCGCGATTGCACTCTTCGAGTCACAATAAATTGGAATTTTATCAAACTTGAATCCATGGTCTCGCAGCTGTGTTCGCATCCACAGAATTTGAGAGCAGCAACTAGCAACAGCTACATACTCTGCTTCAGCAGTCGATGTAGAAACGCATAATTGTTTCTTTGATGCCCAGCTAACGAGCTTGTCTCCAAGAAATTGAATGTGACCTGAAGTACTCTTTTTGTCCAACATGCAACCTGCATGATCTGCATCTGAATAGGCAGTCAGTTGAAAACCAGTATCCTTAGGATACCACAGACCAAGATATCTAAAAATCCTTTTGACAACAGCCAAATGAGATTCTTTAGGAGCAACCTAATATCTAGAACATAAGCATGTTGAAAACATAATATCCGGTCTACTAGATGTAAGATACATTAACGATCCTATCATACCTCTATAAGTTCTAACATCAACACTTTTACCCGAAGGATCAGTGCTAATTTTTGTACCTGGTGTCATCGGGGTTCCAATTGGTTTACAATTTTCCATATTGAACTTCCGAAGAATATCCAAAATGTACTTAGATTGGTTAATGAAAATCCCCGTTGAAAACTGTTTAACTTGTAATCCGAGAAAGAAATCCATCTCTCCCATCATACTCATTTGAAAACGTGACACCATGAGGTTAGAAAAGCTTTTGCAATATTTAGGATTTGTAGAGCCAAATATTATATCATCAACATATATTTGAATAAGGATGATATCGGCTTTTTCCTTTTTGATGAACAAAGTGGTATCAATTTTACCTTTGGAAAAACCAGACTTGACCAAGAATTTAGATAGAACATCATACCATGCTCGAGGGGCTTGTTTTAAACCATACAGGGCTTTGTCCAAGATGTAGACATGATCTGGCTTATCTGGATTGACGAACCCTTCTGGTTGAGACACGTATACTTATTCCTTAAGAATGCCATTCAGAAAGGTTGTTTTCACATCCATCTGATAGACTGTGAAATTCTTATGAGCTGCGTTGGCTAGAAACATGCGGATTGCCTCTATACGCGCTACTGGAGCATACGTCTCATCGTAGTCTATGCCTTCCTCTTGCCGGTAACCTTTGGCAACAAGTCTAGCTTTGTTCCTTATGACGATACCATCTTCATCCTTTTTATTCTTGAATACCCACTTAGTGCCTATCACGGTTTTACCTTTTGGTTTTGGAACTAATCTCCAAACCTTTAGGGCTTCCAACTGATTGATCTCTTCTTGCATGGCAGATACCCAATCCGAATCAGCAAGAGCCTCTGATACTCGCGTTGGCTCTATCTTACTAAGGAATGAGTCATGCATACATTGATTAAGAGTCGCTGACCTAGTTTGTACAGGCTTGTTGAGATCTCCAATTACTTGATGTAACGGATGCTCTTTGGTCCAGCGATGCTCATGAGGGAGTGGAATAGATACTGATTGAACATGATCATCATCTAAAAATCCACTATCAGGCTCTTCAATTTGAATAAATGGAGGAGGATTTGCATTTGAAGTTTCAGGTGCAGAAGCATCAGTTGGAACAGCAGACTCTGGCTGTTGAGTAGACAATATATCACACCCAACTGAAATAGTTACTTCTGGCTCCTCAGTTACTTGTGTATCTTCAACTGTAGGAGCAGTTGATGGAATGTGAGTTTCTGACTGAACCGGGGATACAAGTTCAGTTATAACTTCTGAAGTGACTGGATGATTGCATCTTGTGTCTTCAGACATGTCAGTCACAACAGATTTAGGCAAATTAGATCCTAGAAACTCAACATAAAAGAATTCAAATAACAAATCTAAATTAGATAAATGTGAAATAGAAGTAGAAGCGTTATCCGAATTTTTCTCTGTAGAAACAGGTTATGGACTGATCTGCCCAGAAGCTAATACTCCAGTGATAACGAGTTCTGAACTGAGTTGTTCAGAAGCCATATCTTCATCGAATGTGACATTGACGCTCTCGACGACTGTCTTTGACTTCTTCAGATAAACACGATATGCTGCCGATGTTGAAGAATAACCAATAAAGATACCCTCGTCCGCCTTAGCACTGAATTTATTCAGACTCTCTATGTCGTTAAGCACGAAACACTTACACCCAAATATATGAAAATACTTGATTGTCGGTGTTCTGTTGTTGATAAGCTCATATGGAGCCTTTTGAAAACGGTGGTGTATCATGGATCGATTTTGAGTATGACATGCAGTTGACACAGCTTCTGCCCACAAAAATAGAGGTAGATCGGATTGGCTGAGCATAGTCCGAGCGACCTCGACTAGCGTCCGATTTCGCCTTTCGACTACTCCATTTTGTTCAGGCGTACAAGCAGCAGAATACTGATGTGATATCCCGACCGATTCAAGATATTCTTCAACAATCTTGTTTTTGAACTCTGTGTCGTTGTCCGTTTGAAGAAACTTGACTTGTCGCTGCATTTTCACCTGGGTCGTCTTTAAGAAAGTAATGAGAACTTTCGGTGTCTCATCTTTTGAACGAAGAAATTTGACCCACGTGTATCTTGAGTAATCATCCACAATAACCAACACGTATTTCTTTCCACCCAAACTCTGAGTTCTCATTGGACCACACAAATCCATATGTAACAATTCTAACGGAGAACTAGTGCTTGGTTCAGGCTTCGGTTTATGCGGAGCTCTCTTCATCTTACCCTTCTCACATGCAGCACACAAGTGTTCTTTCTCATATCTCAACTCAGGAAGTCCTTTTACCAACTTTTCTTTGACCAACTTGTTGATATAACGAAAATTCAGATGTGATAGTCGTCTGTGCCAAAGCCAACTTTGTTGCATCAAAGCTTTTGATAATAAGCAAACTTGACTGTCATTCTGGACCTTTGAAAGATTGATGGTGTAGAGATTTGTCGTTTGCTTGCCTACTAAGAGTTTTGTGCCGTCTTCAGAACGAACCGAACATCTCTTAGCTTTGAAGTTGACCTCTAACCCTTTGTCGCAGAATTTACTGATGCTAAACAAGTTATGCCCTAAGCCTTCAACATAACTCACCTTCTTAATCGTTATGTTGTCTTGAATGATGTCACCATATCCTAAGATTGGTGAAAGTTGATCGTTTCCAAATCTGACATTTCCACTGAATTTCTCTGTATAATTAGATAATAAAGCTTTCTGCCCGGTCATATGCTTGGAACAACCGCTATCCAAGTACCACATATGCCGAGTCTGCAAGAGAAATCAGGAAACAATAGATTTAGGTACCCATTTAAAAACGGGTCCTAACAGATTAGCACAAGATTTTGGTATCCATTTGAATATGGATCCTCTGTTCTTTTGAAAACCTCTAAAAACATTTAATCTTGAAGAATAAACATGATAAGATCCGAACCAATCAGAAGAATTTTGAGAGTAAGCAAAATCATTTCTCCGATAATGATAAAATGTAGTAGAAATAGGAGATAATTGAATCAATTGCTTTATTGAATACCGCTTGTAAGAAGTTACAAGTTTTTGTTTATTTGAAGCAAATTGATCAACCACATCAGTATCACTACTAACTGATCTATTACAAGAGTTATCAGAAACTGATTCAGCTTTCTCATCATCCTTCCTTTTTGGTCGCCATTCAGTTCTAGCTTTCGACCTTTTCTTGCTTATATCTGAAATACAAGATGTAGATTTATTAGGAAAAGCAGATTTCTGAGACTGAGTTTTCTTTTGTGTACCATTGTATTTCTGTTTCTGTAATCGCTGTTTCTTACCTTGAGCATAGTAATTAGCAGTTACAGAAACTAATTCACCAACCTTAGTTGATGATTCATCAATATTAACACCACTTGATAACACTTTTTCATTTGTAAGACAAGTAGATCAGGAAGAATAACATTAAAGTCAAACATATCAATTTCGTCTATGCACCCATCATCAGAATTAAGAAAATCATTTGCAGACTCAAATAAGTCATCAAAATTATCAGACGAAGTTTGAAGTGCCTTAGAAACTTTAGAACACTTTGTAGATGTAGATTGAAAAATCGTGTTCTTTAATACAGTAGAAAATACACTTTGTTGAATATCAACCAAAAGTTTTTCATCAGATAAAACATTTTCCAACTCAACTATTTTGCTTTCAAGAATGAGTGGAGGAACATAAACCTTTGCAACTGCAGGTTTTGCCTTCATCTCAGAAACAGAATAACTAGCAAAATAATCGTTTGAAAGAACTTTTTGTGTTTCTGGAAAGATAACTATCATTTAACTTTGCATAGTTAAATGGTAGTTGCATTTTCTTTACATTCTTTCTATTTTCAGTTTCTTTGGCCTCAACTTCTTCCGGTAATTTGGTAACAAATTTGGGTTTTAAATGAGTATGTTTACCAGCACAAGCAAGAAAATCAAAATTATAAAGTGCTGGTTGTTTTCTGATGGCTTTCTTTAAGTAATGAGGGTTTTGAAAACCAAGTCCCCATTTTTCCTTAACATCAGCCTCTTCATTAGGTGCATTGAGAAAAATGGTTTGATCTGTTTGGCCTCTTGCATAGAGTTTGGCTTCCAGACCATTTACCTTCTTATTCAAAATCTTGTTCTCAACCTGCAGTTTATGAACAGTTAGTGTAGATTCTTTCTTCTCAAACTCATATTTAGAAACTTTAACTTTAAAATCAGAAATCTTCTTTTCAAAACAATCTACTTGAAGTTTAGAATCAGAAGCAGACTTGCGTAAAGAATCAATTAGATCTTTGTTCCCAATAACAGACTTATTAAGCTCAAAGATCTTGTTGTTTCTTTTAGCAACTCTGTCTTTTTCTTTCTTCAGTTTTACTTGAAGATCATTAAGCTCAACCATCATAACTTCCATTTTGGTTATGAAATCTTTTTCAGTTAAGTTTAATACCTCATCAACTTTCTCGTCATCTGACTCATCATACTTGACCTCTTTTCCCATTAGACAGAGATGATCAGTTTCTTCTTTCTCTTTATCATCCTCTTGATCAGAATGATCCAACCAAAATTCGTCTTCAACCATTAATGCTATGCCTGCTTCTTGTTGTTTGGCCAATAGCAGTTTGTTATAATAATACAGAGAGTTTCGAACCTTTGGCTTTCTACAATCTATAGCAAAATGTCCAATCTTGCCACAGTTGTGGCATTTAATTGGATCATTTGCTGGCTTCTCAGCAACTGTGTAATCATTCATAAACTTCTTCCTTTCATCGGGTTTCTTCTCAACATATCTGTTCTCTTCATGTGGCTTTCCTTCAACTCTTTCTCGGTGCTCATGGTTCTTGGATCTTGATGAAGAATATCTTTGAGAATTAGATCCCGGCTTCTTGTAGAATTTCTTTTGGAAAGCTCAGGTCAGTAAAAGCATAGCTTGTTTGAGACTTTCTCCATCATCACCATCTGATTCAGATTCAGATTCAGAACTTGTAAGCACTTTCTTCTTTTTCCTTCTCTTTCTTTTCTTTCTTCTTCTCTCCGGCCACTAGAGCAATAGGATCAGAAACTTTCTCATCTTTCTTCTTCTTTTTACTTCTTTTCTCTTCAACTTCTTCTTCATTCTGACGCAAAGTCTCATAGACTTCGTGAAGAGGTATGTCGCTCAAGTCTTTCATCTGCTTCATCCGACGGGTATGTTTCTTCCATTCCGGTTGCAGAATGCTTAAAAACTTGACGTTGTTTTCAATTTGCTTCTTCTTCACTTTGTTCTTTGAGAGTTCGTTCAGAAGAAGCACAAACCTCTTATAGGTTTCCTCTAGGCTCTCATTTTCTTTTGCTTTGAATTCCTCGTAGCTATTTATGCAGTTAGCCACTTTCATTTGATTCCCTACCTTGGATCCCATCATCATTTTCTGCAATTGATCCCACATCTTCTTAGCATTTCCCTTGTAGCTGTCTATCTTGACATAGATGTCATTCGGGATACTTTGAAGAAGAAGAGATCTTGCTTGCTTATCTGCTTTATATCGGCTTTTCTGTTCCTCTGAATATTGACTAGACTCTACTGGAACTGTTTTCATCTTCTGTTCTCTTTCCTCAGTACCACCTTCACTATCAGATGAGTCATCATCAGGGATTTGAACTGTGATTGGTACCATAGGACCTTCCATGATAGACAGAAGAATATTTTCCCCGTTTGCATGTCTGTCTACAAAATCCAAAAATCTGTCTTTCCACTGTTCGTATTCTCCTTTGAACAAAACAGGAGGCTTGACATCAGTGCCAATGGAAAGAGCATCTTTAGAAGTCATCTTGATTAAACCTGTTTTGATAAAATATGTAATAAGAAACTAGAACTGATCGTTAGTCCAAATATGAAATCACAAGAATATAGAAATGATACTGAAAATAAAATTCAGAAATTTTGATCACAATCAGAATTTTGTCCCCCTCCGCAGACTTAGCACGGGGGTCCCGCAATCCATATTACAGTTTTGAAAATTTCTCAGAAAATATTCTAAGTATAGAAACTCGCAGACGCTGAAACTCGCAAACAACTGTTTACTGAGAAACTCGCAGGCTTAAGCTTGCGCGTTTGTGAAACTCGCACGCAAAGACTTGCGTGTTCTGAGAAACTCTCTTTCTCTCTTGTATCTTCATTTCTCTCTTGTATCTTCTATTATATGGAGTTCTTCATTTGTTGTCTGTATTGGGATCCAACAGATCTTATTTTTGACAACTCTCTCATGTTATTTTTTGACAGCACTAATGACTAAATTTTAGTCTTTTGGGGCTGTTTTGAAAGGGGTTTTTAAACTGGAAATCAAAGGCCTTTAAAGGATGTTTTTGTACATAAAAATGTCATGTTTTAAGCATAAAAATATTGCTTCAAAAGGCTGTTTTGAATATGTTTTAAAACAAGAAATAAAGAGTTGTTCATGGACTCCTTAAATCTCGAAAAGAAGCCTTAGGGGCTATTTTGTCATGATTTATTTAGAAGGGTTTATGGAAGCTAAAAATCATGTAAAACCTATTTTTTTATAAGGCTAAGGTCCAAGTTTTATAAGAGGGAACTTAGAGCTTATAAAATGGAAGAAGTATTATGTTGTGTTTTCCCAAACCTTTTGATACACTTGCATGTTGTTTGTTTGGATGGTTTTGGCATGAGAACCATACATGCAAAGACTTCAAGTGAGTTTTTATGTTAGAGTTGTCATTTTGATGACTTTTAGTCATATAGACTTAAGATTGTTATAGTGCCAAGATTGTATGTTCAACAATCTTTTTCAAAATATGTTTTATCTTGGAATTGGCACTCCATGCTTGAGTTACTTTTTTGTGTTTGCATGGATCCGGTATCAAATGCCTCTCTATACCTATGGTTGTGTTGGTTGGTTATATTTTATTTGTTATTGGTTTGTAATAATAAATACGACTTGCATGTCGTTTATTTATTGGTTTGTAATAATAAATACGACTTGCATGTCGTTTATTTTGTTTTAATATAGAAATAGATTAGTTTTATTATTTTGTAAACATGCAAAGAAGTTTTACAACCAAAAGGGAATCATGAAGAAGGTGTCAAGAAGGTGGACCATCCGGGCATCAAATGGAGATGACGAGTTTAGTGGGAGCCGACACGCATCTTATGTTTTGTCCCTAGAATGACCATGTTTTTCCGTGTGTTGGCTCACCGGAAAAACGCATAGGAAATGAGGCATTGATACTGTTATTTACATGTTTATGGTTGCTTTGTTATTTTATATTTATTTATCTAGGCTTGCATGCTAGAAAATAGTTTTATAAATAATCAAAGAACCACTATGTTTGTTTAAAGAAATTACAAACAAAACATGCAAATAAGTTAAAAGTTTTAACTTGAAAACAAAATCCCGTTTAAAATGTGATTCAAACGCTATCTATAATAAGTACACACATTTGAACTAATTGTCGTCCGGTGTGGGAAGTGCTAAAGCCAACGCATCAGATTGACATTAGGGATGATGATGTGTTATTCGCGATACCCGAGAGTCTTGGTCCGGATAACACGTGTTTTATTATAGTCGGTTTACAATCTAGACTTGTGATCCGCGGCATACCCGTCATGAGAAAGGATTAGCGTTGAAGGGATTAAACATGCCAAGTGACATGATGAATGTCAACGAATCCCACAAGGATCTAAGAATTTCATAGAGATTGAAATTGGTAAAATGGTTACCTACCTAAATAACTTCTAGTTGCGATTCGCGGCATACCCGTCGTAGCTAAGGAGTGAAATATGGGTCTTAGCCTTGTTATTATAATTGTTTATTTAAACATTTGGGTAATTATTATAACAAGGATTATTCAATCCAGATCACTAAAATATTTTTCTACTTTGATAGATGTCAAACAACAACACGAATTCATCGATCTCAAACTTTTGTCTAAAAGGGCTCCTCGAGAAGGACAAGCTCACAGGCTTGAACTTCATGGACTGGCTTCGCAACCTGAGAATCGTACTCAGGATGGAAAAGAAGAAAAGAGCCATTGAGAAACCCCTCCCTGAGGCACCACAAATCGGAGCACCTCGGGCGACTCGGGAAGAGTATGATAAACGCCTGACTGAATCAAACGAGGCTGCTTGCCTCATGTTAGCGACCATGGCTCCTGAACTCCAAAAGGGTATGGAGAGCCTTGGGGCGTATGACATGCTAAACCAGCTGAGGGACATGTTCCAACAGCAGGTTAGTCAGGAGCGGTATGACACATTCAAATCTCTGGTATGATGCAAAATGGCCCCGGGAAGCAGCATCAGTGTACACGTCCTTAAAATGAAGTCGTACATTGACCAACTGGAGCATCTTGGTTTTCCCTTTAGTCAGGAGCTTGCTACGGATTTCATCCTAAACTCGCTGACTAGTTCATACGAATCGTTCATAATGAACTACAATATGAACAACATGGAGGAAAACATCATGGAGCTCCATGGCATGCTTAAGACCGCCGAGTCAAACATGGCCAAAACTAAGTCTGCTGCTCCCATACTGGCCATCAGGGAAGGAGGAGTCAAGAAGAAGAATCCAAACCCCCCAAAAGGCAAAGGGAAGGGATAATTTGGTCAACCCAAAACCAACCCTAAGCCCAAAGGCAAGGGTAAAGCTAACTCTACGATTCCTCAATCGAAAACTCCTGAGGATGCAATATGTTTCCACTACGAGGAGAAAGGACATTGGAGGCGTAGCTGTCCGAAATACCTGAAGGAGCTGAAAGAGCTCAAGGCCAAGGGTATGGCCGAACCCTCAGGTATATATATGATTGAACTCCACAACACTTCTGCTTCTAATTCTTGGGTATTGGACACAGGATGTGGTACTCACATTTGTACTAATGTGCAAGGACTAAAACGAAGTAGGAAGCTAAGACGCGGAGAGCTCGACCTAATCATGGGGAACAAGCATGTTGCTCCAGTTGATAGGATTGGGAATTATGAGCTTACTTTTGAATCTGGTCTATCTGTGGATTTATTAAATGTTTGCTACTCAGCCGAAATGGCCAGAAACATTATTTCTTTTAAAAGGTTATATGATGATGGTTTTAATTTTATATTTGATGATGGATCAATACTTGTGTTTAAAAATGAATTACTTTATTTTAAAGCTAGTCCTTGTAATGGTATCTATGAAACCAACATCAGCCTAAGAAACAATAATAGTTCAACCCTTAATGTTGATTCGACTTCATCCAAAAATGGTTTAGATAAGACATATTTGTGGCATTGTCGTCTTGGCCACATTAACAAGAAATGCATCGCCAAACTCCAAGCGGATGGGATTTTGGAATCGTTTGATCACACATCTTATGATGAATGTGAATCTTGTTTACTAGGGAAGATGACTAAAGCACCATTCACAGGAAGTTGTGAACAAGGCAAAGATCTGTTGGATCTTGTACACACTGATGTATGTGGACCTTTCAGATCACCCACAAGACACGGCGAAAAATACTTCATTACGTTTACTGATGATTTCAGTAGATACGGATATGTTTATTTGATTAGACATAAATCTGATACCTTTGAGGTGTTCAATACATTCCAAAACGAAGTAGAGAATCAATTGAATAAAAGGATTAAGATCCTCAGATCTGATAGAGGTCGTGAGTATCTTAGTCTAGAATTCAGTGATCATCTTAGAAATTATGGGATCATATCATAGTTAACTCCACGCGGGACACCACAACTCAATGGTGTATCCGAGAGAAGAAACCGAACATTGTTAGATATGGTTCGTTGTATGATGAGTCGCACTACGCTTCCGATTAGTTTCTGGGGTTATGCCTTAGAGACTGCAGCAAAAATCCTTAACCTCGTACCAACCAAGAAGGTTTCCAAAACACCATCTGAAATATGGACTGGTAAAGTTCCTTAACTAGCATATTTAAAAATCTGGGGCTGTGAGGATTACGTTCGTCGCGAATCTCAAGACAAGTTAGAGCCCAGATCAGAGAAGTGTTATTTTGTTGGATATCCTACTGGATCTTTTGGATATTTTTTTTACAAACCTTCTGAAAACAAAGTCTTTGTTGCTAGAAGGGCACTATTCCTAGAGAGGGAGCTGATATCAAAGGAGGTCAGTAGGAGCCTAATTGATCTAGAAGAACTTCAAGAATCAACCAACATGGAATCCGACATTGGCACTAGTTCCCATCAGGAGGTTGTACAACCTGATGTTAATGGGGAATCTGACATTGAGCCACCACCTGTTCGCAGGTCTGATAGGGTACATCATGGACCTGAAAGATATGGTTTACTCATTTCTGATGGTGATGAGTCATTGGTAGATCTTGATGAACCTACCAACTATCCGGAAGCCATGGCAGGCCCAGAGTCTGCTAAATGGAAGGAGGCTATGGAAAGCGAGATCTAATCCATGTATGATAATCAAGTCTGGGACATGGTTGATTAAACACCTGGCCTTAAAAAGTTGGGTGTAAATGGGTCTTCAAGAAGAAGACTGATATGGATGGCAAAGTACACACATTCAAAGCCAAACTGGTGGCAAAGGGTTACACGCAAACTCATGGTGTAGACTATGATGAAACTTTTTGTTATTCCCTGAATCTAGTTTCTAATCACAAACAATTAATAAAAACAAACAAGATTGATCCAATTACCTGTTTCATTTCACTTTCAAATTCAAGAATACAACTTTCTCTCTCTAGAACTCTCTTTCTCTCTCTAAATGTATTCTCTCTCTAAAATACAACTGAACTCCACTTCTGTTTGTTGCTACAGATTACAAAGCAAGGAAACCTATTTATACCAACATCTAATTACAAAGAAAAACAAATACAAATACAATACATTGACTTTTATTACAAAAGACTTTGACTTTGATGAGATTTGACTTTCTCAGCTTTGACTTCTTGAACTTTTGACTTTTGTCTTCTTGATCTTGTATCCAACATATTTATGCTCTAACAATCTCCCCCTTTGGATTCAAGATCATTGTTGAAAGATCTAGCAATTCAATCTTCACTTTAATCTCTGTCAATACAATCTCCCCTTTTTCTTTGACGGTATTCTTTCCAAAACTATCTTCAAACGATTAACAATCTCCCCAAAACATTCACAACATACTTTCAGACTTTGGGAAGAAATTATCTTCAGAATCAGCTCGAATTTGCTTTAGCAAATAATCTTCAAAGAAAATTTCCTCAAATCTTCAGAAATTCTTTGATCTTCTTCAAATCTTTACTTTGAATCTTCTGACTTGGACATTTCTTTAAAAATCATCTCTCAAAACTTTATCATTTCTTGAACTCTTCTCCCCCTTTTTGATGATTTGAGCATCTATATCATCAAAACTTTCTCAAAGAAATGTCTTTGACCATTCTGATCTGTCCAAGAGCCTCTGATTCTGTGATCCATAACCAAGTATTCATCCAGATCTTTTCAAATCTAGACAAAATAAGAACATGTAAATCCTGAATCAACAAATGAATCAGTTAAAATGCCTGTCAGTAACACGAAGTCACTGTGTGTAACGAATACACAATATAAAGGAGCTTTTTGATGTTTACTCCCCCAGGGCTTCCATCCAATCATCGAAATACCACAAAGGCAATTTCTATGAATGTTATGACAAAGAAACAAATTCCTTGTGTGTTCGTGCATGTGTAGAAAGAATTAAGCACGAAGATTGCTTTTATAAAGGCACAACATAGTGTAAACCACTGAGACAACAGTAGATAAACACAGACTCAATGTGCATGATTGAAGTGCGAAGGTGGGGCAGACTTCCTTCTTTTTCAATATCCAGATTTTCCAAATGAAAATCAGATAGATTATGTGTTGCATCCCCAGAAAATATGAAACATTTTCTTTTTTGAGAATAAAATGAGTGGCTGGTGGGGTATTTTCAAGAGTTGGCATGGGCTAGTTGCCTGTTTCAATAATGTTCACGAAAGAATTGTGAAACATTAGTAATGTGGTTGCCCGTCTCAGAAAGTAGTTGGTGCAGAGTTTGATATTCTTTTACTCTGATCTCACACCCTCTTTCTTTTAATCAATAAACGCACATCTAACCAAACTCTCTTTTACATTTTACCTCATCACACATCCCACACTCATTTCTTTTAGACTCCTCACACTCAATCTCTATGGATTAACTTCGTGGGTAGAAATCACTAGTTAACGTGATTTCATAAAAGTTCAGTTAAGTCCTAGCACAAAGAACCCATATAATCCTATGAAAGCATAATGTTGCTCAAATGGTTTAACTATAGCAGTTAAATCTCATATACAAATGTCAGACGAATGTATGCTCAAAAAATATAATCATGAACATAAGAGCATTTTTAAGCATTGAAGTATTTTCAAACAAGTATATTGAATGAATGAATATGAATGCAAAAGCCTTGTTTGAAAATCTGACATTGTATGAAAATGATCAGAAATGAATGATATAACAATCAAAGCTTAAGGTCAAGAATAATGGATATTGTCTATACGAAACAAAAACATAGACATTCTTGAAATAACGTTTTGAAATGAAATATCGCTCAAAATTCTTTGAAGTACAAGTGGGGTGTGTTACCATCGAAGAAAAAACTATTTCAATTTAGAGACATGGTAAGAACAATTTGATCAAAAATTTAAACCGATGTGTGTGAATACTTGAAAGTATGTAGAAAAGACAATACACAACTATTTATCTTTGGAAACACACGGTTTATTTATCAATTAAGCACAAAAATAAAATGAAAACATTTAAAATCACACTTCCAAATTATAAAATCCGTTTACGAATCGGGAAGTGGTTTGAACATTTCAGAACATGTTTTCTATATCTAAAAGTTGTCCTTCTTTCAGATATATTTGAGATTAAGATAAGAAATTTACCTTTTCGCGCAATCTTAAATCTCATGAAGTCAAGCTGAAGTCATTAAGATATGATCTTGTCAGCTTCTCTCATCCTGCATAAGTCTCAAAGTCTAGTCAAAATTTATTCACAAAATTTATTTGAAAAATAAAAGACATAAAGCAATAAAACGTTGATTGTACGAGTTCTGATCTGAGATAATCAGAAACCATAGTCTTACTCCTTTTGACTTGGCTTATATGCTCCCCCTAAAATCATGCATCACAAAAATTAATCATTTAAGTAAAATGCAGAAATTAGTTATGCTCCCCCTCAAATGAATGTAGATCATCTAAAATCTTCTCTTACTCCCCCTGAGATCATGAGCAAACAATTAAAGTGCAGATATCATCAGACATAAAGATAAAGAAAAATAATGAAAAATAACAATACGTAACTTTATTAGGTAACAACCGATTATGTCTGAAGATTTAACATACCAAGCTTAGAGACAAGAAAATTAAATCTCTTTTCATCTAAGGGTTTGGTAAATAAATCTGCAAGTTGATAATCTGTTTTTACAAAATAAAGTTCAATTGTTCCTTTTTCTACATTATCTTTAATAAAATGATACCTGACATCAATGTGTTTGGTTTTCGTATGCTGGACAGGATTAGCAGATATTGCGATTGCACTCTTCGAGTCACAATATATTGGAATTTTATCAAACTTGAATCCATAGTCTCGCAGCTGTGTTCGCATCCACAGAACTTGAGAGCAGCAACTGGCAGCAGCTACATACTCTGCTTCAGCAGTCGATGTGGAAACGCATAATTGTTTCTTTGATGCCCAGCTAACTAGCTTGTCTCCAAGAAATTGAACGTGACCTGAAGTACTCTTTCTGTTCAACTTGCAACCTGCATGATCTGCATCTGAATAGGCAGTCAGTTGAAACCCAGTATCCTTAGGATACCACAGACCAAGGTCTGCAGTCCCCTTCAGATATCTAAAGATCCGTTTGACAGCAGCCAAATGGGATTCTTTAGGAGCAGCCTGATATCTAGAACATAAACATGTTGAAAACCTAATATCTGGTCTACTAGATGTAAGATACATTAACGATCCTATCATACCTCTATAAGTTCTAACATCAACACTTTTACCCGAAGGATCAGTGCTAATTTTAGTACCTGGTGCCATCAGGGTTCCAATTGGTTTGCAATTTTCCATTTTGTACTTCCGAAGAATATCCAAAATGTACTTAGATTGGTTAATGAAAATCCCCATTGAAAACTGTTTTACTTGTAATCCGAGAAAGAAATTCATCTCTCCCATCATACTCATTTGAAAACGTGACACCATGAGGTTAAAAAAGTTTTTGCAAAATTTAGGATTAGTAGAGCCAAATATTATATCATCAACATATATTTGAATAAGGATAATATCAGCTTTTTCCTTTTTGATGAATAAAATGGTATCAACCTTACCTTTAGAAAAACCGGACTTGACCAAGAATTTAGATAAAACGTCATACCATGCTCGAGGGGCTTGTTTTAAACCATAGAGGGCTTTGTCCAAGATATAAACATGATCTGGCTTCTCTGGATTGACGAACCCTTCTGGTTGAGACACGTATACTTCCTCCTTAAGAATGCCATTCAGAAAGGCTGTTTTCACATCCATCTAAAAGACTGTGAAATTCTTATGAGCTGCGTAGGCTAGAAACATGCGGATTGCTTCTATACGCGCTACTGGAGCATACGTCTCATCGTAGTCTATGCCTTCCTCTTTCCGGTAACCTTTGGCAACAAGTCTAGCTTTGTTTCTTATGACGATACCATCTTCATCCTTTTTATTCTTGAATACCCATTTAGTTCCTATCACTGTTTTACCTTCTAGTTTTGGAACTAATCTCCAAACCTTTAGGGCTTCAAACTGATTGATTTCTTCTTGCATAGCAGATACCCAGTCCGAATCAGCAAGAGCCTCTGATACTCGCGTTGGCTCAATCTTACTAAGAAATGAGTCATGCATACATTGATTAAGAGTCGCTGACCTAGTTTGTACAGGCTTGTTGAGATCTCCAATTACTTGATGTAAAGGATGCTCTTTGGTCCAGCGATGCTCATGAGGGAGTGGAGTAGATACTGATTGAACATGATCATCATCTAGAAATCCACTATCAGAATCTTCAGTTTGAATAACAGAAGGGGGGTTTGCAGTTGAAGTTTTAGGTGCAGAAGCATCAGTTGGAACAGCAGAATCTGGCTATTGAGTAGACAATGTATGACACCCAACTGAAACAGTTACTTCTGGCTCGACAGTTTCTTGTATATCTTCAACTGTAGGAGTAATTGTAGGAATGTGAGCTTCTGACTGAACAGGGGATTCTTGTTCAGTTATGACTTCTGAAGTGACCGGATGATTGCAACTTGTGTCTTCAGACCTGTCAGTCACATCAGATTTAGATACATTAGAACCTAGAAACTCATCATAAAAGAATTCAAATAACAAATCTAAATCGGTTAAATGTGAAATAGATGTAGAAGCATTATTCGAATTATTGGCTGTAGAAGCAGGTTCTGGACTGATCTGCCCAGAAGCTAATACTCCAGTAATCACGGGTTCTGAACTGAGTTGTTCAGAAGCCATATCTTCATCGAATGTTACATTAACACTTTCGACAACTGTCTTTGACTTCTTCAGATAAACACGATATGCTGCCGATGTTGAAGAATAACCAATGAAGATACCCTCGTCCGCCTTAGCACTGAATTTATTCAGACTCTCTCTGTGGTTAAGCACAAAACATTTACACCCAAATATGTGAAAATACTTGATTTTTGGTGTTCTGTTGTTGATCAGCTCATATGGAGTCTTTTGAAAACGGCGGTGTATCATGGATCGATTTTGAGTATGGCATGCAGTCGACACAGCTTCTGCCCACAAGAATAGAGGTAAGTCCGATTGGCTAAGCATAGTTCGAGCGGCCTCGACTAGCGTCCGATTTCGCCTTTCGACTACTCCATTCTGTTCAGGCGTACGAGCAGCAGAGTACTGATGTGATATCCCGACCAATTCGAGATATTCTTCAACTATCTTGTTTTTGAACTCTATGTCGTTGTCCGTTCGAAGAAACTTGACTTGTCGTTGCATTTTCACCTGGGTCGTCTTTAAGAAAGTAATGAGAACTTCGGGCGTCTCATCTTTTGATCGAAGAAATTTGACCCATGTATATCTTGAGTAATCGTCCACAATAACCAACACGTATTTCTTTCCACCCAAACTCTGAGTTCTCATTGGACCACACAAATCCATATGTAACAATTCTA
Organism: Arctium minus; assembly: GCA_954870635.1. Lineage (NCBI taxonomy): Eukaryota > Viridiplantae > Streptophyta > Magnoliopsida > Asterales > Asteraceae > Arctium > Arctium minus. Next base: position 63,463,328 of record OX941083.1, read on the forward strand.
ATGGAGAACTAGTGCTTGATTCAGGCTTCGGTTTATGCAGAGCTCTCTTCATCTTACCCTTCTCACATGCAGCACATAAGTGTTCTTTCTCATATTTCAACTCAGGAAGTCCTTTTACCAATTTCCCACTAACCAGCTTATTGATATAACGAAAGTTCAAGTGAGATAAACGTCTGTGCCAGAGCCAACTTTGCTGCAATGAAGCCTTTGTCATCAAGCACACTTGATTGTCATTCTGTACCTTTGAAAGATTGATGGTATAGAGGTTCGTCTTTCGATTTTCGACTAAGAGTTCATTGCCATCTTCCGTACGAACCGAACATCTCTTAGCTTTGAAGTTGACCTCTAACCCTTTATCACAGAATTGACCAATGTTGAATAAGTTGTGCCCCAAGCCTTCGACATAACTCACTTTACTGATCGTTAAGTTGTCTTGAACAATGTCACCATATCCTAAGATAGGTGAAAGCTGATCGTTTCCAAATCTGACATTTCCACTGAATTTCTCTGTATAGTTAGACAATAAAGCTTTTTGCCCAGTTATATGCTTGGAACATCCACTGTCCAAGTACCACATATGTCGGGTCTGCAAGAGAAATCAGGAAACAATAACTTTAGGTACCTATTTAAAAACGGATCCTAACAGATTAGCACAAGATTTTGGTATCCATTTGAAAATGGACCCTCTGTTCTTTTGAAAACCTTTAAAAATATTTGTTCTTGAAGAATAAACATGATAAGATCCGAACCAATCAGAAGAATTATGAGAGTAAGCAAAATCATTTCTCCGATAATGATAAGATGTAGTAGAAATAGGAGATAATTGAATCAATTGCTTTATTGAATATCGCTTGTAAGAAGTTACAAGGTTTTGTTTATGTGAAGTAAGTTGATCAATTACATCATTATCACTACTAACTGATCTAGTACAAGAATTATCAGAAACTGATCCAGCTATCTCATCATCCTTTCTTTTTGGTCGCCATTCTGTTTGAGCTTTCGACCTTTTCTTGCTTATATCTGAAACACAAGATGTAGATTTTTTTAGGAAAAACAGATTTCTGAAACTGAATTTTCTTTTGTGTACCAGTGTGTTTCTGTTTCTGTAATCGTTGTTTCTTATGTTTCTTACCTTGAGAATAATAATCAGCAGTTACAGAAACTGATTCATCAACCTTAGTTAATGATTTAACAGTTTTAAGAACACTTGGTAACACTTTTTCATTTGTAAGACAAGTAGAATGATCAGGAAGAGAAGCATTGAAGTCAAACATATCAATTTCTTCTATGCACCCATCATCAGAATTAAGAAAATCATTTGCAGACTCAAATAAGTCATCAAAATTATCAGACGAAGTTTGAGGTGCCTTAGAAACTTTAGAACACTTTGTAGATGTAGATTGAAAAATCGTGTTATTTAATACAGTAGAAAATACACTTGGTTGAATATCAACCAAAAGTTTTTCATCAGATAAAACATTTTCCAACTCAACTATTTTGCTTTCAAGAATGAGTAGAGGAACATAAACCTTTGCAATTGCAGGTTTTGCCTTCATCTCAGAAACAGAATAACTAGCAAAATAATCATTTGAAAGAACTTTTGGTGTTTCTAAAAGATAACTATCATTTAACTTTGCATAGTTAAATGGTAGTTGCATTTTCTTTACATTCTTTCTATTTTCAGTTTCTTTGATCTCAACTTCTTCCGGTAATTTGGTAACAAATTTGGGTTTTAAATGAGTATGTTTACCAGCACATGCAAGAAAATCAAAATTATAAAGTGTCGGTTGTTTTCTGATAGCTTTCTTTAAGTAATGGGGATTTTGAAAACCAAGTCCCCATTTTTCCTTAACATCAGCCTCTTCGTTAGGTGCATTCAGAAAAATGGTTTGATCTGTTTGGCCTCTTGCATAGAGTTTGACTTCCAGACCATTTACCTTCTTATTTAAAAGCTTGTTCTCAACCTGCAGTTTATGAACAGTTAGTGTAGATTCTTTCTTCTCAAACTCATATTTAGAAACTTTAACTTCAAAATCAGAAATCTTCTTTTCAAAACAATCTACTTGAGATTTAGAATCAGAAGCAGACTTGCGTAAAGAATCAATCAGATCTTTGTTCCCAATAACAGACTTTTTGAGTTCAAAGATCTTATTGTTTCTTTTAGCAACTCTGTCTTTTTCTTTCTTCAGTTTTACTTGAAGATCATTAAGCTCAACCATCATAGCTTCCATTTTGGTTATAAAATCTTTTTCAGTTAAGTTTAATACCTCATCAGCTGTCTCGTCGTCTGATTCATCATACTTCACTTCTTTTCCCATAAGACGATGAGCAGTTTCTTCCTTCTCTTCTTCTTCACCTTCTGAATGATCCAGCCAAAATTCGTCCTCTGCCATTAAAGCGATGCCTGCTTCTTGCTGTTTGGCCAAGAGTAGTTTGTTCTGATAGTATTGAGAATTACGAACTTTTGGCTTTCTACAATCTTTTGCAAAATGACCAATCTTGCCACAGTTGTAGCATTTGATTGAATCACTTGCTGGCTTTTCTACAACAGTGTAGTCATTCACATACTTCTTTCTGTCATCAGGTTTCTTCTTAACATATTTGTTCTCTTCATATCTCCTTCCTTCCACCCTTTCTCGGTGCTCATGATTCTTGGAACTTGATGAAGAGTACCTCTGTGAGTTAGATCCCGGCTTCTTGTAAAACTTTTTCTGGAATGAACGGGTCAATAGCAACATAGCCTGTTTGAGGCTTTCTCCATCATCACCATCTGATTCAGATTCAGACTCAGAACTTGTTATCACTTTCATCTTTTTCTTCTTTTCTTTCTTTTCTTTCTTTTTCTCTCCGGCTACCAATGCAATAGGATCAGGAACCTTTTCTGCCTTCTTTTTCTCAGCTCTTTTCTCTTCCACTTCTTCTTCATTCTGCCTAAAAGTCTCATATACCTCATGTAATGGTATGTCATTCAGATCCTTCATCTGTTTCATCCTACGTGTATGCTTCTTCCACTCTGGTTGTAGAATGCTCAGAAATTTAACATTGTTTTCAATTTGCTTCTTCTTCACTTTATTCTTTGAGAGTTCGTTCAGAAGAAGCACAAACCTCTCATAGGTTTCCTCTAGGCTCTCATTTTCTTTTGCTTTGAATTCCTCGTAGCTATTTATGCAGTTAGCCACTTTCATTTGATTGCCAACTTCGGAACCCATCATCATCTTTTGCAACTGATCCCACATCTTCTTAGCATTTCCCTTGTAGCTGTCTATCTTGATGTAGATGTCATTCGGGATACTTTGAAGAAGTAAGGATCTTGCTTGTTTATCTGCTTTGTATCGGCTTTTCTGTTCTTCAGAATACTGAGAGATATCCACTGCCACTGTTTTCATCTTTTGATCTCTTTCCTCAGTACCATCTTTACTATCAGACGAGTCATCATCAGGTATTTGAACCGTGATTGGTACCATAGGACCTTCTGTGATTGACAGCATAATATTCTCTCCATTTGCATGTCTGTCTATAAAATCAAGGAATCTGTCTTTCCACTGTTCGTACTCTCCTTTGAACAGAACAGGAGGCTTGACATCAGTGCCAATGGAAAGAGCATCTTTGGAAGTCATCTTGTTTAAACCTGTTTCAAAAATATATGCAATAAGAAACTAGAAACTGATCGTTAGTCCAAATGAAACAATCTCAAGAATACAGAAAAACTTGAAATAAAAATTCAGAAATTTTGATCACAATCAGAATTATGTCCCCCTCCGCAGACTTAGCACGGGGGTCCCTCTCAAAAAAAATTCTAAGTCTTTCACGCTTTGCGCTTCACACAGGAATCGCAAACTTCTACTTTGCATTTCACGTTGCAGACGCAAGATACACTTCGCGTTTCTAGTTACAAGCGCAAACCACACTTTGCGTTTCTCGTTACAAACGCAAGATACACTTTGCATTTCTAGTTGCAAACGCAAATCACACTTTGCGTTTCTCGTTACAAACGCAAGATACACTTTGCGTTTCTAGTTGCAAACGCAAATCACTACTTGTCTCTGAGCCCACACACTTCTACTTTGCGTTTGTCATTAAACCCGCAAAACCCACTTCTCGTTTCTCGAAGTAACAATATGAACTTTCTCACTTTGCGGATATGGTTTAACACGCAAACCTTTCCTTCTCGATACTTGAAGGAAACGCAAACTTTAACTTCTCGATTCTCGAAGGAAACGCGAACCTTAACTTCTCGATACTTGAAGGAAACGCAAACTTTAACTTCTCGATTCTCGAAGAAAAACGCAAACCTCTGAATGAAACGCAAACCTCTATGAATGAGACGCAAACCTTGATGAACACCCACAAACCTCTAAAATCGACCAAAATCACACCAAAATCTCATCTAGACCTAGAAATTCAACACTAAACTTCGACAATTTACTCGTCTAAACAACTAGAACACAAAACTAACATTGAATTTCGATCAAAAACACAAAAGATACAAATTTGATACAAACACAATGTCAAGAACTCGTGAACAAAAAAACTACAAAAATTCGAAAATTCGAATTGATTACAGTGCAATTCACAAATCTTTCTATACAAACTCAATCGATTACACTGTTCTAACAGAATCTAATCAAAAACAACTCGAAATTCGCACAAAAACTCGAAAACAGATCTGAACATGAAGAACACAGTGTCGAACATTCTGATTTTCTTGATTTTTCGATTTGGATCTACTCTGATACCAATTGTTATTCCCTGAATCTAGTTTCTAATCACAAACAATTAATAAAAACAAACAAGATTGATCCAATTACCTGTTTGATTTCACTTTCAAATTCAAGAATACAACTTTCTCTCTCTAGAACTCTCTTTCTCTCTCTAAATGTATTCTCTCTCTAAAATACAACTGAACTCCACTTCTGTTTGTTGCTACAGATTACAAAGCAAGGAAACCTATTTATACCAACAACTAATTACAAAGAAAAACAAATACAAATACAATACATTGACTTTTATTACAAAAGACTTTGACTTTGATGAGATTTGACTTTCTCAGCTTTGACTTCTTGAACTTTTGACTTTTGTCTTCTTGATCTTGTATCCAACATATTTATGCTCTAACACTTTTTCACCAGTCGCTATGTTGAAATCTATTAGGATACTAATTTCCATAGCAGCATTTCATGATTATGAGATATGGCAAATGGACGTAAAAACTGCCTTTCTTAATGGAAAGCTTACTGAGGATGTGTTTATGACACAACCTGAGGGTTTTGTACATCCTAAGCATCCCAATAAAGTGTGTAAGCTTCAAAAGTCCATTTATGGACTCAAGCAAGCGTCTTGTAGCTGGAATATTTATTTTGACGAGAAAATCAAGGAATTTGGTTTTGTCAGAAGTGAAGATGAACCATGCGTTTATGTCAGAACTAGTGGGAGAACCGTAGTCTTTCTTGTATTATATGTCGATGACATACTACTCATGGGAAACGATGTCCCAACACTGCAAAGTGTTAAAACTTGGCTGGGGAAATGTTTTTCCATGAAAGACATGGGAGATGCGGCATACATATTAGGCATCAAAATCTATAGAGATAGATCCATGAGGCTCATTTGGTTAAGCCAGAGTACCTACATAGATAAGATCTTGAAGAAATTCAAGATGCAAGACTCCAAGAATGGGTTCTTGCCTATGCAGCATAGCATGGCACTGAGCAAATCTCAGTGTCCTAGTTCCGCTGAGGAATTAGACAGGATGAGTCGAGTTCCATATGCTTCGGTTGTGGGATCGATCATGTATGCCATGATTTGTACTAGGCCTGATGTATCATATGCCTTAAGCATGAAAAGCAGATATCAGGCCAACCCTAGCGAAGCTCATTGGATAGCAGTCAAGAACATTCTCAAGTACTTGAGAAGAACAAAGGACATGTTCTTGATCTATGGTGGCCAGGAAGAGCTATGTGTAAAAGGATACACAGATGCAAGCTTCCAAACTGATAGAGATGATTCCTGTTCACAATCAGGATTCGTGTTTTTGCTAAACGGTGGAGCAGTCACTTGGAGAAGTTCCAAGCAGAGCATTGTAGTAGATTCGACAACAGAGGTTGAGTATATTGCAGTTAATGAGGCAGCAAAAGAGGCAATGTGGATGAAGAAGTTCATCAAGGATCTCGGTGTAGTCCCTACTATTCTTGATCCCATTGAGATCTTATGTGACAATGAGGGTGCAGTCATCTTGGCTAAAGAACTCAGGTCACATAAGCGCACCCGACATATACTCAGGAAGTTTCACTACGTTCGGAAGGTTGTCGAAGATAGAAACATTATCATTAGTAGAGTTGACTCGAGTAGGAATTTGGCTGATCCATTCACCAAACCCTTGCCACAGAACAAACATGATGCTCATACTAGGTCTATAGGCATTAGAGTTGTTAGCGATTTAGATTGACTATTTTAGTTAATCTGAGATGTTGGAACTTAAACAGTTTACATTTGCATATGACATGATGATTATTATATTGAGATCATAGTATGTGCTTGGAGCAATCATTTCATTGGTGTATTACTATGTTCAATTTTGCATGTTTATACTTCCTTGAATACATGTCTATTCAAAAATCTCCACAGTCGTTCATCCTCCATAGGAAGGGAGTCATGAATTAAGACTGATGTGAGGTGTGAGTTGATTATCCATAAAGATGGATATGACATTGGATGCAAATACACTCATATGAACTTAATAGAGATCAAGTTTTGGAGCGACCAACACTTAGAGATTACTTCATGGTATATGTCACGAGTAATTCTAAGATGGTAACATCTCTTATCCTAGAGTGGAGATGCATGAAACTCTTGACATGAAGTCTATTATGTTTTGACCTTTCTCCAACGTTATCCGTGACTGGCAGCCATAAAGGGACTGGTCAAATATGATATGATTAGTGGGGAGGTCTATGTAGTCAAAGCGATTTGTTCCCTTTTACCTCAGGTAGAAGGAGATATCCTAGGGCCCCTCGATGATTTGGCGCTGACGTTATACGGCCGTACTTAGACCGAATTGATTGATTCAATTCTAAAGTCTAATTTTGGTCACCGCAAATCTTTATCGAGAAATATAATTATGAACTAATCGAGATTGACAATATATCAAATACCATGTCTCGTGTTCATAGGGATATCAAGAACAGAAGGATAACTGAACACTTACCTGTAGGACGGTATCATACCATCGAGGTGATGATTACTAAGGTGTGTCTTGGAGACACGACCTTACCATATTTGTGCTGGTGTATCTTGAAGATGACAACCAAGCAATATATGTACATATGTTGTGCTAAAGTGCAAGTGGGAGTTTGTTGGAATCGTGCCCATTGCCACAACAAATTTAATATTATTGATATCCTACTGGGTCACACACAAAGTCTAAATAATAGATGCAAGAAATATTCTCTAGTTCATTTAACATCAAGTTGAAGGTTAATTTGAAACTAGAGATTTATAGAGGGATTTATAGTGATAAAGTTTGAATTGTTAAAATATGGTTTTAACTAATTCAAACTAGGTGGACCAAGAATGAAAAATTGGATGGCTAGGCTTATTCTTATTGGTTCCTTTAGGTGGTTTTGGTATTTGCTTGTTTTGCAAATACCATCAACAAAAAACCATGGTAAAAGGTAATAAAAAAGGGTTAAGCATGATGCATTTTTACAAGTTCTAAAAAAGGAGTTTTGGAAGAAAAGAAAAACTCTCCCTATACTCTCTCTCTCTCTCTCTCTTGAATCGTCCAAAACACACACATAGTGTGTGTTCTTGGTGTTCTTGGTTAATTCTTGTTCTTTTGCTTGGAAGCTTTGTGTGTGCACAAAGTAGAGGGATTCTCCTTTGGATCCTAAAACCACATCAAAAGGTATGTTCTAATTTCTTGTTTCTTTTAATTGCTAAACACTTTTGTACATGGATCAACTAGTGGAAGATGAAGACAAGCTTGCATGTTTGGTTTTATTATCTTGCTTCCGTTGTATTTTTTTTTGTCTAGCTCTTCTCCTCCATCAGTCCAGATTGAATCAAAGAGGGAGATTGATTTGCTAAATCTTTTTGTGATGATCTTGAATCCAAAGGGGGAGATTGTTAGAGCTGAAATATGTTGGATACAAGATCAAGAAGACTGAAGGTCAAAGTTCAAGAAGTCAAAACTGAGAAAGTCAACTCTCATTAAAGTCAAAGTCTTGTTGTAATAAAAAGTCAAAGTTTCCTTGTATTTGTATTGTATTTCCTTGTATTTTAGTTGTAAGTATAAATAGCTTTGTTTTTCTGTTTTTATAAAAAGATGTGTTAGGAGTTGTAACTTGAGAATCTGAGATCGCATCCAGAGAGAGAATTGTAGAGAGAGAAAGAGGAGTTCTAGAGAGAGAAATTTGTAAACATTGATTTGAATTGAAATCAAACAGGTAATTGAGATTATATTGTTTGTTTGATTGTTTGATTGTGATTAGAAACTAGATTCAGGACACACAACATCAAACGTAACTGATGACCAACATTTATTTCTATCACCAAGACACGACCGTTACAACCATTATGGTCATTAAATTGGAGGTTACAAATGATCAAGTATAAATAGAAGGATCAAGACATTGGAAGGGGGATCATGAGCTCACAGATGCTCTCAAAAGAGTTCTCTACAAGTAGAATTGTTGCTTGATTTATTTTCCAGAACAACTTTATTTTCCACGTCTTGTGACAGCATCCTCACGTCCTATGACAGTGTCCTTACGTCCTGTGACAGTGTCTTCACGTCCTACGGTAGTGTCCTCACGTCCAGCAACGGCGTCCTTACTTCCTGAACTTAAGACAACAGTATTAGCCACGTCCGGAAGTAGCGACCACAGCAATACGCACGTCGGGAAGTAGCGACCACAGCTATTTTCCACGTCCGGAAGTAGCGACCACAACTATTTTCCACGTCTAGAACTTGTGACAACAACTATTATCCATGTTTTGTCCCCAGGACATTGGTTATTATCCACCGCCGACGTGTTTATCCACGATATGTAATTGTAACTACTATTATTAAGGACGACGTCCCTAGTTGACGTCCATAGTGCATTGACGACTTCCATTGTCGTCCGCGATTTTTTCCCTCGACGGGGTTTTCCGCGTCACCAAAATTGCTTGTCTCATTTACATTTTCTTCGTCATTTTTCTGGTTTATTTCGAAGGTTCAATCTGTAGTTGATAAGGTCTGAAACCAAACCTTAGGTCGTCTTTTTTTTTGTGCGATCTTTGGCATAAATAGTTTAGTGCAATTTTTTTTCATTAACAGTCGCCGACTTCAGTCCATAATTTGAAGAACAAGTAGAAACGTCAACTGTGGAAACTCTCAACGACACGACCTGGACACTACATGTCAACGGATCATCCAACGCCAGGAAGCAGGACTTGGTGTCGTCCTTAACTTGCCACAGGAGGGGAATGGTGTACTCCATACAATGTGACTTCAAAACAACAAATAACGAAGTCAGGTAGAAGCTTTGATCGTAGGAATGAATATGGATCGCGTTCTTGGGGCAACAGGATTACACGTCAAAAGTGATTCTCTCTTAGTTGTGAACCAGATAAACGGAGAATTCGCGGCAAAATATTCCAAAATGACACAACTTACCTCAAAGCAGCTGTTGGTCCGGGAGGTGCTTAACAAGTTTGTAGAAGGGGGGGGGGGTTGAATACAAACACAGAAATTAAAGTTTAATAAATTGTTTATTGATAAATCAAACACAATTTACAAGTTTGTTGCGGAATAAGATTAAGACAGACTCAATCTAAACAAACTTAAGAAACACAAAGATGGTTGCACAAGAATATAGAGAAAGGGGGGTTTTAGAAGTATAGAAAAAAAAGGTTTCTATCTTGGTTCAAGAATAGAGCACCCTTTCAGCTGGAGAGGTGATCTTTCTATTTATACCCTATGCATTAAATGCATGGCAGGGTACTTTACGCGTGTCATTTAGTGATTGGCTTTGGTAGTCTAACTTTTGGGAGACATGCTTTCGGTCGTATCATGAATAGTGTAGTTGACAGAGTTGTTGTACGATTTGTGGCAGAGATATGTCCGTTCTGACACATCGTACTGGTTGTGCAAGGTAAGACAAAAGGAAACTTGAGGCATAAGCTTTGTCATCGATTGATCGCTGAATATCTCTTTCTTCAGAGATATAAAGAGGTTCAGCTATCACTGAAGCTTTTCCTCATGTTCCTTCGCGTATAAGTAGAGTTGTCTTTGCTTCACTGATATCCACATCAGGTCACTAGTAGACTTCTCTTTGTTCAGTGGCTTCGTCTTCGATTCAGCTATGAACATATGTTGACGCGAGACTTGTCTTCAGGGATTACGTTACTGTTTACATCAGAACTATCAGTGATAACTAAACAGACTCAGTTTGATCACTGATAGTGAAACACTAATACATAGAAATGTTTATAAGAGATACTATCAGCGATAATTGAACAGACTCAGTCTGATCGCTGATGGTAAAACACTAATACATATTAAACGTAATTTTCACTAAGTATAAAAGAGGGTCGTTATCAAATCACTGAGAGAGCTTGGATCAACAATCTCCCCCTATTTGATAATGACAAAGTAACTGAAGAAAATTACTTTTAAAGTTCAAAATAAGGAATAATCAGGACTCATAACATACACGTCCCAATTACTATTTTGAGGGATCTTTTACAGTACTGATGGAGTTAAGTACATCACTGAAATTTTCATTAATTCAGAGAAAGAATTACAAGATATGAAAATTATAAGTACAAGTGAAGAACTAACTACTGTAAGTTTAACTAATAGATTACAAGAAATAGGAAACTAATCTATCAGCTATCTAAAGAAGACTTAGGAGGATTTATCATATACTCAGGTATTTCTTCTGCTTTTTGTCTTCGATCAGAAGATTCTTGAGATATGATTGCCTTGATCGGTTCAGCAGAGGGAGAGAAGTCACACCATAAGCACAAGAGATCCTTGAGATGACTGAGGGGACAGATAGGAATTTCAGATACTCTTTGAAATCTGAGCTCTTCCTCATCATCTCTGAAGAAGATTCCAAAAGGTTCTTTAAGTACTTGTCCTGCAACATATGGTCCACCAGGAGGCAGAGATAGATCGAGAACTGAAAGATCAGGAGGAGGACCGAATAGAGCTTCTCTTGAGAACTTGATGGAGGTTTCATTTCTTATCACTGCGACATTTTCAGAGGAGGAGGAAACAGGCTTCCTTTTGAATTGCCTTGGTTTGGAAGGAAGAGCAGATGGTACTTTCAACACAGTGGAGACTCTGTTGATGAGGGCTTCCAAGATGCCTTCGACATAGCCTCTGCTGGTTGATTTGGATTTCTTCAGCGCTTCTTTGAACTCTAGCCATTCCATATAACCTAAGCTTTCCAGCTTTGACACGAACATAGCCTTACAGCTTCCATCCTCTCTGGTAATCTCCATAGTGACAGAAACTCAATCCTTCTTCTTTTTCCCTGAGATGACAACTGCTATGATCTTCATTGGGTCAGAGTGATAGTCGATTTTGCTTTTACACCATTCGACTGAGCTATCGCTGACCCTTTGTTCTTTTGAGCGCTCCTCTTCAATTTCTTTCAAAAGAGCAGCCTGTACTTCAACTGGTTTCTTCTTTAGCTTTTTGTCTTTGACTTGAGAGGACTGAATCTTGAGAGCAAGAGAGGTATCTCTTTGACAATCAGCTATCAGCTTCTCAGCCCTGACAGATTCTTCGATTTCAGCTTCAGTCAGGAACTCTAGATCTGTTGATTGAGAAGGGATCTTCAGTCGTTGATTCTCTAGATGAGAAATCATCTTTGTTCGTCTCTTCATCTCTTCATCTCTTCCTCTGACCAGTGAGATGGTCTGGAGGGCCTCCCTGAATGTTGCAGGGACTCTTCTTCCTCATCTTCTTCATCAATCTCTCTTACAGAGATTGGGATTATTTGTTCATCAGCTACAGCGGCTGGGATTATTTGAAGTTCTTTACCCTTAAGCAGGGGAGAGAACTGTCTGGTCAGAAAATGAAAAGAAAGTTAGTTTATTTTAGGGGAAGGAGAAAGATAAAGGCTTAGAAAGAAGCAGGGGTGGGGATTTTATAGAAGGATATTGGAACAAGAGAAAGGCATACCTGAGAAGGATTCTCCTCAGATAGTGAAACAATCTTCAGGCTTCCCTCAACAGCAGCATCCTTGGATTTGCTTTGGGAAGGGGTTCCTGAGGATGTTCCATGGCTCCCCCCTGCTGTGACAACTTCTTTCGAAGTTATCGCTGATGGAGTGACAGCTGAAAAACACCATAAAGACTGGTCTTCTTCATCATCATCATCATCATCTTGATGAGGGTGTTGTTCCTCTTGATCTTCAAGATCAATAGCTTCATCTTCATCGTCCTCTTCTTCATCTTCTTCGATTAGATCTTCGAGAGAAGGAGGGGCTTTAGCAGCAACTATCTCCCCCTCAACATGAGAGGGAGTTTCCTTTTGTTGGTCTTCAGCAGCATCCTCTATCTCCTTATTTTCTTCAGCTTCTTTCTCCCCCTCTTTGTCATTATCACGCAGGGAGAGATCTTTGGAAGGAGATGGAGGTCGTGTGGTGGCCAACTTCTGGACTTCAGCCTCCATACTTGACAGACGTCCTTCAAACACAGGGATGTCTGACGTAGCCTGATGAATAAACTCAACGGCAAAGTTCAGAGAGGTACGATCGTTCTCTATGAATGAGGGAGTAGGAGTCGAAGCTGGTGCCTTCAGGTGGGTCAGGATTTGTTGAAGAAGAACTTCACAGGAATCAACCTTTGCAGACAAGACATCAAACTGTCGCTTGGAATCCTCCTTCACTTGGTCAATCGCGGCTTGAAGAGCGGAGATTTGAGAGGATTCAGCTTTGGATGAGCACGTAGCTATCAATGCCTTCAGCTCTTCACCAGCGGTATTGGCTGCGTTGGTGGTGCCATTGATGGCTGTCGTGAGAGAATCCACCTTGATTCCCAAACTATTGACATTAGTGTCAACAGTGGCCATATTAGGACCTGAAAGAAACGGTAGTTGCTGAGAAACAGGCTTATATGGAGAGTTGGGAGTAGTGTTTAGGGTTATAGGTTTACCTGAGTTATCAAACAATTTGTAGAATTGTAGAGATTCGTCAAACGTTTGATGATCAGGTCCTAGGGTTACAAACGGTGGTTGTGTAGAAATAGATGGAGGGTTAGAGACCAAAGAAATAGAAGGATTAGAGATGGGGATAGAAGAAGTAGGGAGAGGAGTAGTTACCTCAGTTTGTTGCTGAACTGAGATTGTAGGTTGCGTCACTATTGTTGTGACAGCGACCGAGATCGATGGCACGGTTGATGATGTAGGTGCTGAGGATGTGGAGGAGATGACCACAAAATCATCCAAGGAAGTTTGTCGAGAAACTTCCTCAGGCCTTGAACTAGCGGCGATGGTCTCCTTAGTCACTTTGGCCTTCTTCGAAGGACCAAGGGAACTAACAGATGGTCGTTTGGAGGGGATAGCGGCAGGGATAGCAGAAGAAGGAACCTCCTGCGTGGCCGCTGAAGAAGAAGAAGTGTGGAGAGAGAGTCGAGAACGAAGGGTAGAGATACTTACCTCGTTTGCCAGCGGTTTGACCTCCAGTGAACGCTGACCCACTTTGGCGAAGGAGCCATCAGCAGTAGTGAGGTAAGTGTTGGCGTAGAGGAACTTCAGATATGCACAGATAAACCATACATATGGGATCTTGGGATCCCTCTCCCTCTTCTCTATCTTTGACCTTAGGTCGTCAAAGATAGCGGTGGCAAAGTCGAAATTTTTGCCAGCGATGACCGAGTAGGCCATCTGGAGTTGTACCTTACTGGCCTGATCAAGAGAACCAGTTTTCCCACTCATGCATTGAATGACGTGAGAAAAGATGAAGTTCAGCTGAGAAGGCATGTTCGCCTTTTTGATGAGTGTCAGCTTCTTGTTGGGAATTGTCGAGCGGGGCTTGTTGTCCTAGCAGTACTCCATATCATCCAAAAACCGGATGAGTTCAGCGTCAGTAGGTAGAGCTTCAAAGCCACAAGTGTTTTCGCAATAGATTGGAATCTTTGATAGCTGAAGGTCATAGTCCAATAGTTGATTTCTCATCCATAAGACCTGAGCACAACAACTTCCAGCGGCTACGTATTCAGCTTCAGCTGTGGAAGTGGACACTGAATTTTGCTTTTTGCTTGTCCAACTTACCAGCTTTCCTCCTAGGAGTTGACATCCACCAGTGGTACTCTTTCTATCAAGTTTACAACCTGCAAAATCACTATCAGAATATCCTTTAAGATCGAACCCTGCGTCTTTAGGATACCAAAGACCGAGGTTAGGAGTTCCTTTTAGATATCTGAAAATTCGCTTGACAGCGATCAGATGGGATTCCTTGGGTTCAGATTGATAGCGTGCACAGAGTACATAATGTCAGGTCGGCTTGCTGTAAGATACAGCAGGGAGCCTATCATTCCTCTATAGGCAGTGACATTAACAGGTTTTCCAGATGGATCTTTGTTAAGTGTCAGAGGAGGTGCCATAGAGGTTTTCATCGCTGAAGTTTGTGTTAGATCAAACTTCTTCAGCATATCTTTAACATACTTACCTTGGCTAATAAAAGTACCTTTGTCAGATTGTTTAATCTGAAGACCAAGAAAATATGTCAGCTCACCCATCATACTCATTTTGTATTCTTTCTTCATTCTTTCAGCGAAGCGAGTACACAACAATGGGTTAGTAGAACCAAATATGATGTCATCAACATATATTTGTACATGAATAATATGACCTTTTACCTTTCTGAAAAACAATGTATTATCAATTTTGTCACGTTCAAATTTTTCAGAGATAAGAAAAGATGAGAGAGTGTCATACCAAGCACGAGGGGCTTGTTTGAGACCATAGAGAGCCTTATCCAATTTATAAACATAATTTGGATACTTAGGGTCATAGAACCCTGGAGGTTGTTCTATATAGACTTCTTCATTCAGCTTTCCATTTAGGAATGCTGATTTTACATCCATTTGATAAACAATGAAGTCTTTATAGACTGCATAGGCTAAGAATAGTCGAATTGCTTCGAGCCTAGCCATAGGGGCAAAGGTTTCATCATAGTCTATACCTTCCTCTTGTCTGTATCCCTGAGCAACAAGTCGAGCCTTGTTGCGGGTTACAGTTCCATGTTCATCTAACTTGTTTCTAAACACCCATTTGGTGCCTATAACAGTTTTGTCAGATGGTCTAGGAACAAGATTCCAAACTTTGTTACGAGTAAACTCAGTCAGCTCTTCTTGCATAGCGCTGACCCAGTTTGGATCTCTGAGGGCATCATCAACTTTCTTTGGTTCTATTAAAGAAATAAAGTTGACAAAGAGACAGATATTACCTGAACTTCGTCGTGTCTGAATACCTGCATCGGGATCACCAAGAATTTGATCTATGGGGTGATCTCTAGTCCATCGTTGAGCGTGAGCATGATCTCTTACTTCAGAGATTGAATCAACAATTGGAATGTTCACTGATGATGATGTTTGAGGCTCAACAGCTATCAAGTGTTGAGTGTCAGATATAATATTGTTTTCTGAGAGGTGTTCAGATGAAGATGGTTCCGAGGGAAGAAGTGTGTTTAGAGGCTCTGCTGAGATCCATGAGTTGGATTCAGCGTTAGGATGTATGATGTTTGGATCATAATTAGCAATTGGAGGATCTGAATGCTGATGGTTTGAGAAGAAAGGTTATGTTTATCTGTAGTGAGAGAACATCCAAGCATTTAACTCTTCATTGTCAGCGATTGGTTTAGAGTTCGCTGAGCGAGTTTCATCAAAGGTGACATGAATTGTTTCTTCCACAGATTGTCTTCTCTTGTTGAACACTATGTAGGCTTTGGAGATGGAGGAATATCCAAGAAATATTCCATCATCTGCTTTTGGGTCGAACTTTCCAAGTTGATCTTTGTTGTTTAAGATAAAGCACTGCCAACCAAAGATATGAAGAAAACTGATAGATGGTTTTCTTCCATGAAAAAGTTCATAAGTTGTCTTTCCAAATCGCTTTACGATCAGCGATCTGTTTTGAGTAAAACAAGCAGTGTTAACAGCTTCAGCCCAAAATTAAGTAGGGAGGTGAGAATCGCTGAGCATTGATCTAGCAGCTTCAATGATCATTCGGTTTCTTCTTTCAGCGACTCCGTTTTGCTGAGGTGTTCTTACTGAGGAGAAATTATGATAAATTCCCTTGTTCTCAAAGAAATTATTCAGAGAACTGTTTTTGAATTCAGTTCCATGATCACTTCTTATAGAGCGAACAGTAAGATTATTCAGCACTTCCATCTTTTTAACAAAAGATATTAGTTTTTCTGGAGTATCACTCTTGCAGCGAAGAAAGATAACCCAAGTGTAGCGAGAGTATTCATCTACAATGACAAGCGTGTATTTCTTTCCAGCTATTGATTGGATGTTGACAGGACCAAACAGATCCATATGTAAGAGCTGAAGAGGACTTGTCATTGAGGAAACTTGTTTAGACTTGAAACTATCTTTTGTCTGTTTTCCTTTTTCACATGCCGAACAGAGAGATTCTTTAGCATATGAGTCCTGAGGAAGACCAGAAACCAGTTCCTTAGAAGAGAGAGAATTCAGGGTTTTGAAATTTAGATGAGAAAGCCTTTTGTGCCATAGCCAGTTGACATCAGAAGAGGCTTTAGAAAGAAAACATAAGTTTTCAGTGGTAGTAGAGTCCATATCTATTACATAGACATTTTCTCTGCGATAACCACTAAGAGCCAGTTTTCCTTTCTCATTCACCACTGAACATGCTTTCTTAGAAAAGCGAACTTCGTAGTCTTTGTCACATAGTTGACTGATGCTTAGAAGATTATGCTTTAGTCCATCTACATAAGCGACTCTTCTGAAGGTAGTTGTCCCATTGCTGAGGACACCAAACCCTCGGGTATAGCCTTTTCCATTTCCACCAAAGGTCACAGAGGGACCTTTCTCTTCCTTGTATTCAGTGAGCAGGTCTTTTTGTCCAGTCATATGATGAGAACATCCACTATCGAGATACTATATGCCCTTTGATCCATGCACACATAAGGAAGATTAAGCGTTGTTTGGTACCCACTTTTTAATGGGTCCTTTTGGGTTAGTGGAGATGGAAGGTTCAGCAATCTTCACAGCAGATGAAGATTCAGCTTCAGTGGTAATCTTCACTTTGGTTAATTTCTTAACCTTAGTGGTATTCTTCACCTTGGTTGATTTTTTTTCTTTGGTGACCTTCTCAGCCTTAGAGGCATTTATCTTCACTTTAGTTGTTTTATCAGCTTTGGTGGCAGTTGGACATTTGCTTGCAATATGGTCAGTAAAACCACAGTGATAGCATTTTCTATATTTGAAAGTGGTTTTAGGACCAGAAGTAGAAGGTTTTGAGAATTTAAGATGAGAGGGGCCAGGTCCAAGAATGCTTTTCTCATGAGATCTGGGAGGAATTTTTATTTCTTCAGATCTCTTAGGCTTAAGGTCAATCTTTAGCTTTGGAGGACAAAGATCAAAGATTTTTATCACAAAGCTAGAAGATTGATTTGCTGAAGGTTTAGAAGGAACCTTCAGCTTTGCTTTCCTGGTAGCCTTTTGAGGATGAAGAATGGATTTTCCTTTATCCGCAGAATTAGAGCCTTTGGATATTTCTTCAGGGATGGTTTTAGAAGAAGAAGGATAAAATTGATTATAAGAAGTGTCAGAGATAGAAGTGACAAACGTTCCAAACTTAAGCATGGAACTTTCTTCTTTAGGCTCATCCTGTGGTGTCCAAAAACCAATACCAGTTCTATCACTTTCAGGAGTTTGAGCATTTATTATCTCAGAGATCTTTGTTGATGATTTGCACCATTTTTCAACATGAGCCTTTTCTGCTTTTAAGAGCAGCGATAGCTTGTTCGCGTTCAATGCTGATGATTTCATTTATAATGACTTGATCTTTCAACTTTTCTTCTAAAAGATTCAGTTCTTTGATCTTTTCATGACATTTCTCTAACTGTTCAGCTAAGTCAATATTTTTGTTCTCAGCTAGAGTTTTGCCGTTTAGAGCATTATAAAGATCAATAGTCAGCACATCAACAGCGCGACTTCTCTCAGCTTCAGGTAGAGAGGGATTAGTAGAGATAGATACCTAAGATGATATATAGCTCATAGAAGTTTCAGCTGGTTCTTCCACTTCTTCTTTAATCTCAGCCATAAGGCAGAGATTAGCGACTTCTTCTTCATCAGAACTTGATTCTTCTGATTCAGCCCAGTCATGTTCTTCAGCAATGAGACATTTACCTTTTCGCTTGTAGCTTTTCAGCTTTTGATATTTCTCTTTCAGCTTTAGGTACTTGTCATCGCTGGATCTTCTTGAGGTAGAAGGTTTGAAGACTTTCTTTGACCTGCAATCACTTGCAAAGTGTCTAATCTTTTCACAGTTATAGCAAGTAGCAGAAGCCTTATCAACAGGGGTTGATTTTGGTTTGTCAGTAAGAGAGACAGGCTTATTTCTTTTGAAATTGCTCTTTCTTGCAAATCTCTTAAAAGAGTTTGTCAAGAGTGCTAAGGAGTCATCAAACTCTGAAAGATCAGGGTCTGATAGATCCTCAGATTCAGAATCTAACTCAGTGATAGTGAGAGTAGATCGCTGAGATGGAATTATTTCTGAAGAGACTAAAGCAACAGGAGTGCTTTTGGAGTCTTTAGAATCTTTTATAAGATTCTTCTTCAGAAGGTTTGATTGCTCATAGTTAAGAAATATTCCATATAAGGTGCTGAGTGAAAGAGAATTTAAGTCTTTTGTCAGCTTAAGACATATTGAATAACTGTCCCAGCTTTCAGGAAGACATTCTAGGAATTTGGTCAAGACCTCAGAATTAGAATAGGTCCTACCAACAGTTCTTAGATCTATGATTAAGCAGTTAAATCGCTGATGAACATCAGAGAGAGATTCATTCTTACCAGCGATGAAACTTTCATACTGTCTTACCAAGTTAATCTTTCGAGTCTCTTGGATTTCAGTGGTGCCTTCGTATTGAACACAAATGGTTTCCCACATTTCTTTAGAAGTTTTAAGATGCATGATGGAATGGAAAACTTCATCAGGCAGAGCCATTGAGATAATGGTTTTTTCCCTTGCATCTATACCAACCTTCTTTTTGTCTTCATCACTCCACTGTCTTATCTCCTTAACTACATAGCGTTCAGGGACAGCAGGAGTGGTGGCAGTAGCTGGAACTGCAGCTATAATTCTGACAGGTTCATAGGGTCCATTTTCTATATACTCAGGTATAGTAGGATCTGCACCTTCAAGAAATAGCATCATTCGATTTTTCCATAGAGAAAAGTTATCTCTGCTAAATCGAGGAGGTTTAGAAAGTGAACCATTATCATAGTAGTTAGCGTTTGTGTTAAGTGCCATTTGAGAATAGCAAAGAAGAGAATAAAGCAAGATCTTGTTTATCAGATTAAACAGTCTGCTCTGATACCACTTGTTGGTCCCGGAGGTGCTTAACAAGTTTGTAGAAGGGGGGGGGGGTTGAATACAAACACATAAATTAAAGTTTAATAAATTGTTTATTGATAAATCAAACACAATTTACAAGTTTGTTGCGGAATAAGATTAAGACAGACTCAATCTAAACAAACTTAAGAAACACAAAGATGGTTGCACAAGAATATAGAGAAAGGTGTTTAAGAAGTATAGAAAACAAAGGTTTATATCTTGGTTCAAGAATAGAGCACCCTTTCAGCTGGAGAGGTGATCTTTCTATTTATACCCTATGCATTAAATGCATGGCAGGGTACTTTACACGTGTCATTCAGTGATTGGCTTTGGTAGTCTGACTTTTGGGAGACATGCTTTCGGCCGTATCATGAACAGTGTAGTTGACAGAGTTGTTGTACGATTTATGGCAGAGATATGTCCGTTCTGACACATCGTACTGGTTGTGCAAGGTAAGACAAAAGGAAACTTGAGGCATAAGCTTTGTCATCGATTGATCGCTGAATATCTCTTTCTTCAGAGATATAAAGAGGTTCAGCTATCGCTGAAGCTTTTCCTCATGTTCCTTCGCGTATAAGTAGAGTTGTCTTTGCTTCACTGATATCCGCATCAGGTCACTAGTAGACTTCTCTTTGTTCAGTGGCTTCGTCTTCGATTCAGCTATGAACATATGTTGACGCGAGACTTGTCTTCAAGGATTACGTTACATGTTTATATCAGAACTATCAGTGATAACTAAACAGACTCAGTTTGATCACTGATAGTGAAACACTAATACATAGAAAGGTTTATAAGAGATACTATCAGCGATAACTGAACAGACTCAGTCTGATCGCTGATGGTAAAACACTAATACATATTAAACGTAATTTTCACTAAGTATAAAAGAGGGTCGTTATCAAATCACTGAGAGAGCTTGGATCAACAGCAGCCAAAGTAAAGTCTGAAGCGTTCAAGCATTTCTTCATCATACAAATCCCAAGGGATCAGAATACCCAAGCTGACGCATTAGCCAACCTTGGATCGACACTTAGCCAACCTTTACTTTACGTTGTCCTGATGATCCACCTAACGAAGTCATCTATCGAAAGTGGAGACCATACCCATATCATAGACGAGGAAGATGACTGGTCGAGCGATATCAAAAAATACCTAATGTACGACCAACTCCCTGAAGACAGAATGGAAGCCCGAAAGATCCGATTCAAGGCATCAAGATATATCATAATTGGAAGCAGTCTCTACCGACGATCATCGACAGGTTTAAACTTACGATGTGTCGTTAGTAAAAATCAAATCTAAAAATTCTACAAGAAATGCACGATGGAGAATGTGGTAATCATTCAGGTGGTCGCAGTCTAGCAAATCGAATCTCTCGACAAGGCTACTATTGGCCAGCCTTACGACGAGACGCTATAAGGTATGTCCAAAGTTGTGATGCTTGTTAACGACACTCAGGTATGACTCAGCAACCCTCAGAACCATTACATTCGACTTTGATCCCATGGCCTTTCATGATATGGGGAACAAATATTTTTGGTAAATTACCACCTGCCCCCGGGCAAAAGGTATTCTAACTCGTCCTTACGGATCATTTTTCTAAATGGATAGAAGCAGCCACCTTCTCCTAAGTTTGGGACAAATAAGTTATCTCTTTTATCCAGACTAACACTATTTGTAGATTTTGAGTTCCATCCGAGATCGTATGCGACAATGGATCACAACACATAAGTGACAGAACTCGCCAGTTTTGTGAAGATCGTAACATAAAACTTACGACCTCGACACCTCGTTATCCTCAGTCGAACAGACATGCCGAGTCTAGTAACAAAGTGATCATCAACTCGAAAAAGAAGAGGCTTAAAGTGGCAAAAGGAAAATCGGTTGAAGAACTCCCGAAAATTCTTTAGGCCAATCGTACGACGCCTCACACGTCGACAGGGCAAACTCCTTTTGTTTTAGTCTATGGTTGTGAAGCAGTTTTGCCCATCGAAGTTCAACTACCAACCTCATGACACACGTCAGTTGTTGAGTGAGAATTGTATTCAAGATTAAAATGTCAAATTGTATTTGTTTGTAATTGAAAAGTCAAAGAGTTGTAAAAGTCATTGTAATTGTCAAAGTCAACAATATTCAAAGTTACTGTAGTTAGATAGTCAAAGATTAGTTAGTTTGTAATTAGAGGTATAAATAGGATGGTCTTTGTAATTTTAGAGAGGATTCTTGATATTGTCATATTCTTCTAAAGTGAGTTTCTATTTGTAGAGAGAAAGTCAAGAATCAATGAAATACATTTGAGATTTGTGATTGAAATCTATATATTTGGGAATTACAATTGGTATTAGAGCATTGGGAGAAAGATTTGTGCACATTTTCATCATAAATTCGTCCAATTTTGATGAAGATTTTTGAAGAAAATCTCCATTTTTTGGAGTTTTGGAGATCACAAATGGGTTATGCATTTCTAATTCGTTTTTGGATTTGATTTTGATTGCAAAATGTTTCTCCATTTTCATATATCTACTTTGCATCAAAATATTTCCAAAATCACATCAAGATTGCATTAATTTGATGATTTTTGAAAATTCCCGTTCTTGAGAAAAAGTTCATTGTTAACAATTTTTGAAGTTTGATTTTCATATCAGTGACTGATTTGATTCGTTTTTGTGTGGATTTCTTCTTAAAAAGTGATTTTAAACATGATTTGTTCAAAGATTTCAAGTTTTAATGTCTAAATTTCATTTCTGAAATTTTTTGATTTGAGAGTGTTCTTGAGATGTTCTTGAGCTTTTTGTTCTAAATCTGATTTTGATCCGAAAAAACTGTGAAGTTTTTCAAATATGTGTTTTTCAGTGTTTTAGATTCATAATTCTTTCATTTAACATTTGTTTTAGTGTTTGATTGTTTTGCAGAATCTCAAAGCACCAGGAAATTGAAGAAATCCTATCGTATTGAAGAACTCGCATCAGTCCAAAAAATTCGATTCATACAGTGTTTGAGATTTCGCATGATATTTTTGACTAAGGAATTCGCATAGTGTTTCTAACAGAATTCGTATACCAGTGTTCAAAGGGAATTCGTATGCTAATCTTTTCGTATGAAACTCAATAAACAATTCTCATGAGACTGTTTTTTTAAGATTTCGCATGAGGCTATTTTTACAGATTTCGCATGGTACACACATCAAACAATTCGTATGAGATTACATACGAATTCCATACTTGGTTGTTTTTTCAAAAAGTTATGCGAATCCATAGATACGAATTCTCAAGTTAGAAAGTTCTTCGAAAATTTTCCGGTCGTGAAGGTTAAGTGGGTCTAAGTTTGAGTCGTTTTTACTCGCTCTAATTGGTACTAACATCTTCTTCTGATCATATAAAGATAATAGCAAGTTTTAGATTTGATTTTGGTCGAGTATTGAACGAGATATCTGTGTTTGAAAAGTAGTCGGAGCTTCGCCGGAGTATCGTCGGAAAAACGGGAATCGTTGGACATCGATTTTAGTTGTTGTTTTCAATGTTGTAATACTTCATTTGTGTTCCTTACTTGATCTCCATCATTTTTCAGGTGATAACAGAGCTTAAAACGAAAAAAGAGTGTCGCCGGAAAACCATTCTCGCCGGAGTAACTTTACGTTGATAAACATATCATAATTCTTTGCATGATTTCAAGTTTCTTGTTGGAATCGATTCTAAATCCCACAAGGAGTGTTTTGCAACAACTTTCATTGCTTTTGGTTGAAAAACGAACTAGAAATCTTGATTTGAAGTATGTTGTTCGAATGGAAGGGATAATGAATAGTAATTTAACAGGAGGGTCGTTAAAGCTGTTAATTTTCTTACATTTTGGTCCCTGACCGTTAGTCCTGTTAGTTTTTATTACATTTTCAGTCCATTTTGTCGTTAGGATCGTTATGTCTGTTAACTAGTTTTAGATTTTGTCATTTTCGGTCCCTTTAGTTAATATTGTTAGACTTTGTTAAATTTTGTTACAATTTCAGTCCAATTTCTGTTAATATTGTTAGTTTTGTTAAATAGTTTTTATTTTTGGCAGTTTTAGTCCCTGTAGTGTTAGTTTAGAGATTTGACAGATTTAGTCCCTCAATTTACATCTTTCAGGAACTGTCAATTTTAGTCCCTTTAGTTTTTAGTTTGTTCTTTTGTCATTTTTAGTCCTTCTAGTTTCTAAGTTTCGTGTTTTTACATTTTTAGTCCCTAGACTTTATATTTTTGTGTTTTTGTCGTTTTAGTTTCATTTTTTGTCGATTTCAGTCCTTATAACAGATGGTGATTTTAGTCCCTAAACTCTTTGTTTTTACACCCTCTTTCTTTGAAAGGCACGGGTCAACAACAGCATGGCTTGTTTCAAACTTTCTCCATCATCACCATCTGTTTCAGATTCTGACTCAGAACTTGTCAGTACTTTCTTCTTCTTCTTCTTCATCACACCCTCTTTCTTTTTAATTTGTTTCTCAGATTTTAATTTTCTGAAAATCTTTCTGATTTTAACTGTTGTTTTCATTTTAACTGTTTTTCAAAAGATTCAACTTCTAATCGAAGTTTTCTTTTGACGATCATATTTTTTTTTTACAGATTTCAAGATGTCTCAGGGTTTCAATTTTGATTATGATAAGATGAATCTTTTTGAGGCTAAAGCGAATATTAAACGTCTTCTTGGACAATTATCGATATACACCAGAATGGCAAATGACTGTGATAGAGAAAATACAAAGATTAAAGCTGAAAAGGTTGCGTTGCAAATCAAAGTCTCTACTCTTGAATCAGAAATAACAGATCTGAAAGATAAATCTGAAAGCCCAGATCTTAGAGTTGAAAGAGACAAGTTTGAAAAAGAAAATGTTGAACTTCAAAGAAAGATTACAGAAATGAAAGACAAATTTTCTCAAGGTGTAAAGATTGTCAAGAAAGAAAGAGAAGAGTTTGAAAGAGAAAGAAAAGCTTATGTTAAAAAGTTTTCTGACTTCTCAAGAAAGTCCTTTGAAGAGAAGAAATCCTTAGAACTCAAATGTTCCAAACTTTCTCAACAAATATCAGACTTTGAGAAAGTTATTATCTTGGAAAGAGACAAATTTGAGAAAGAGAAGAAGAAAGCTGAACAAAAAAATGTTGAAGTGTTCAAAGAAATATTTGAACAAAGAATGTCTGTTGAAAAAGACTTTGAAAAAGAAAGGAAAGTATTTGAGTCTAAGAGAGAAAAGCTAAACAAGAAATTATATGAGCTGTCAACAAACATTATGAAGGAGAAGAATGCAAAATATGAGTTGCATAAGAAGTTTGATCAAATGTCAAAGGAAAGAAACAGTTTGTCATCAAAGATAAAGGAACTTGAAGAGATCATGTTCAAGGTGAAGCTGACTGTGTCAAAGACTCCAGAATCAATTGTCCAATCACCAAGAGATGATCAAGCTGAATCAGAATGCTCATTCAAAACAGCTTCGAGTTCACATTTTATAAATGTTTCTAATAATCCTTTATTTAATTCAGATGATAATCATACTTCTTCTGAACATAAAGATCAGATTCGTCCTGCTAATCTTTTCTATGACAAAAATGTTGATGGTTCAGGTAACATCAAGAAGAATGAGTCTCACAAGAAAAGGTTCTAGATAAAGAAAGATGAGAAAGATAAAGAAAATTGGATTTGGAAAGTTAAAGGATCTTCGGAGGAGAAGAAGGAATAAAAATCATTTGTGCATACATTCAAAGCTAAAAGGAACTATGCTCCTAAAGGTAAAACTTTTGGCAAACCTGATCTGGTTTACACTATTAATCAATTGATCAGGTTAGCACAAAAGAAAATTAGTTGTTCCTATTGTGGTTCAAATGATTTTGTATGTAAAAGTTATGTGAATTACTGGTATGGTTCTTACTATATCTCTCCTAATAGAACTGCAACTAACAAATCAGGACCCAAATACCAGTGGGTACCAAAAGTTGAATCTGTGTTGCAGGCACCCAAGGTTTAAGGGGGAGAAAGAACTATGGCTCTTGAATAAAACAGTTTAAGACTCGTTCCTCAAAGTTTCAAGTGACTATGGTTTCTGATTACATCAGATCATAACCCGTTCTTCATTGGTAACTTGAATAATACTATTCTCACTGGAGAATATGTAATCATGGCTTTTGAATACTACTATTCAGAACCCGATCTCAAATGTTTTTCTTCTGAAGGATACTTACAAGATTAAATCTTTTCAAGGAGTTTTTTAATTTGAGGGGGAGTCACTATAAATTTCATTGTTATATCTTTTAGGGGGAGAAGATACTTATATTTTCATTGTTATATTTTTCTGATAATTTGAATTGTTACATATTTCGAGGAAGCTTAAATGAGAATATTCATTTTAGGGGGAGAATACACAGGTATATCTTTCTATATCTTAATCTTTAACACTTGTTGAAAGATGAACAACTTTCGCTTGTGAAAATCAGGTTTTTAAATGTTTAAACCACTTCATATTCTTAAATTGTTTTCATGAATTGAGAAGTGTGTTTTTAAATGATTTTACTTGGATATTTTGATGATTATCTGACCGTGTGTTTCTAATGACAAATACTTGTGTAATTGTCATGTCTTTATACTGTCAAGTATTCATACACACATCGGTTCAGTACATTTCTTGACTTTGTTATTACCATGTATCAAATGATAAATCTTTCTATGATAATACTCCCGTTTGCTAATCAACATTGTTTGAGATCAGACGTCATTTCATTATTACATGTGTTTTCATTGCAAATATGTTTATATTTTGTTCATATAAACATCTTACGTCTTTGATTTCCCAAAATATTATTCTTCATAAATTTTTGATCTGATTTAATAATTGTCAGATTCTCAAAACATTTCTAGTCTTTCATAATTATTCACTTGTACAAAATTTTGAGAGATCTTAAATGCTTATAATGCTCAAATTTCATTCTTATCTTTTATGAGCATACATACACTGACTATGATTTCTTGCGCTTAACTGTCAAGATAATCATTGAGCAACATATTCTTTTAGTACAAAATACATGGGATTCGATGTGAGAGCTTAACAGAACTTCCATGGATTCACGATATCTAGTGTTTCCTACCCCGGAAGTAATCCTTTGAGTGATTGAGGAGAGAGGGGTAAAAATAATTGAGTGTTGGTGTGTGATGAGGTATAATGAAATGAGAGATTGGTTAGAAGTGAGCTTAAATGTTTAAAAGAAAGAGGGTGTGAGATCAGAGTAAAAGAATATCAAACTCTGTACCAAATTCTTTCTGAGTCGGGCAGCCGCATAAACTGTTGGTTCACAATTCTTTGTGGCCTTCATTGAAAAAGGCAACTAGCCCATGTTAACTCTTGCAAACAACCTCACCAGCTACTCATTTTTTTCTTAAAAAGAGAATGTTTCACATTTTCTGGGGAAGCAACACATACTCTATTGGTTCTTCACTCGGAAGATACTGATATTGAAAAAGAAGGAAAGTTGCCCCACCTTCGACCCTTTCTCATGTACATTGAGTCTATGTATAACCATTGTTGTCTCAATGGTTTACATTATTTTGAGCCTTAACAGCAATCTTTGTGTTAATTCTTTCATAACACAAGCACAAGCACACAAAAAATCTGTTTTTCTGTCAGAACATTCATAGAAAATATCTTGTGTTTTTCAATGATTGAATGGAAGTCCAGGGGAGTGAACGTCATCTTAAGCTCCTTCCATTGTGTATTCGTTGTACACAGTAACTTTGTGTTACTGACAGACATTCCTAACTGTTTCATATGTTGATTCAGGGTTACAACTCATAATTTGTCTGAATTTGAAAAGATTTGGATAAATTGACGGCTCATTATCAGATCAGTTGGGGAAGATTGATTTCTTTCATACATGGAGGAGATTGTACATATTTTACCAAAAGAGATCATGAAGACTGTCTTTATTGATTATTTGGGGGAAATCAATCAAAGACAGAGCTGACATTGAAAAAGTTTTGATGATTCTGATTCTCACAATTCATCAAAAAGGGGGAGATATATCAAGTTTTCAAAGTCAGACTAAAGTTGATATTATCAAGAAGGGGGAGAATTTCAGAATTTCAAAGTCAGATATCAGAATTGGGGAGAAGTTTAAAAGAAAGTTCAAAGTTCAAGACAGTTTCTTCTTCAAAGTACAAGTTGATTGTAAAAGCTAAAAAAAAGGGAGAATTTCAAGTCATATGGTTGATTTTCAAATAATTGAAGATAGTTCGAGATTTGAAAGATTTGTAGATAGTCAAAGTTTGAGCAAAGCGTTAAAGTTTTGAAGATGCAAAGTTTGTAAGATTGTTAAAGATTTGAAGTTGTCAAAGCTGATAAAGATTGTTTGTTAAAGATTGTTTTTGAAAATAAGAAGACCTGAAGATAATTGTCAAAAAAAAATTTAATCTTGAATCCAAAGGGGGAGAATGTTGAGTGAGAATTGTATTCAAGATTAAAAGGTCAAATTGTATTTGTTTGTAATTGAAAAGTCAAAGAGTTGTAAAAGTCATTGTAATTGTCAAAGTCAACAATATTCAAAGTTACTTTAGTTAGGTAGTCAAAGATTAGTTAGTTTGTAATTAGAGGTATAAATAGGGATGGTCTTTGTAATTTTAGAGAGGATTCTTGATATTGTCAGATTCTTGTAGAGAGAGTTTGTAGAGAGAGAAAGTCAAGAATCAATGAAATACATTTGAGATTTGTGATTGAAATCTGTATATTTGGGAATTACATCAGTCGACCATAACTTAGTTATTAGTCCCAAATGCAAGTGTTTAACATAACAAATCAATCACAAATCTCACTTGTATTGATCTTCAATCAAGATTACAATTCTCTCTCACTACAATATTTCTCTCACTACAATCTCTCTCAATAATATGCAATATGATCTCTATGTTACAAGATTACAAAGACCTACACTATTTATACCTACCACTATTACAAGGAAATCTAGCAACTAACAAAACATGTATAAAGCATTGACTTTCCATTTAAAGGCTTTTACTTTGACTTCACTCTTTGAGGCTTTAACTTGATGCTTTTGTCTTCAATCTTGATGATCTTGAATACAACAAATCTTGCACTAACATTAGTGGACTTAAGTTACGACCTTGGGGCATTGGAGGAACTAAGGTAATCTGCATTAATCAAGATGGCCTCTCTACGACAATCGATTGTGTAACACCCATAATTTCACCATGAAAAGTGTTACGTAATCTGAAACGATTCCTCTAAAAATACTCAAAAAATTCGGCTAAAATAAAACTTTAAACCTTTTACAGTGGAAGACTTTAACAATAAATATGTAACTTAAATGCTAACTCGTCCCATACCAAGCTGCGTTATAATATTTATTCGTAATAGATGCCTGAACATAACTTAGATGACGCAAGTCTCTATGTGTGCTCTTTTCCTTTGTCCAACCTGAAACCTTTCGTCCCTGAGATGCATACTATAGTCATCTTATAAAGCTCAGTGAGTTCATGGTTTGCGTGGATGAAATCATATATTGTGACACATATCAAACATGCAAGTTTCACATAAAATAATATGCATTTTCTGAAAACATGCAACACCAAAAGAAACGAGACCTCATGACTGTCTCCTCGAGTAAGGACTGATAAGTTGCAAGCATTCCCTGGGTGTGGACGGCTCACCTATAGCCAATAACCCATTACGGGGTCGTGTTGCCGTGTCACAGGCATTCCCTGGTGTGTAAGGTTCACACAGAGCCAGTAACCCATTTCGGGGTCGTGCCTCCCCTTAAGTGTGACAAACCAAACCGATATATCATACTCCAAATCATGCACCATTTGTACAATATAAACCAACTGAAAATCCAAGCATGCTAAATACGTTTAAAAACCGGAAAACAATTAGCATGCATGCTCCACAAAACTGCACATACATGTAAACATGTACCAATGACATTATTTAAATTATTATCATGCATAACATTCACCATAGAAATCATATAATGCTCAAAATAATTTGTACGTAGGCATGCATCCCAGTGTAAGTCTCATGAAGACTCACCTGATTGCGTAGATCGACTACCGATAGCTCCTGACGGAAGACCTACACATTTTATACCACAATATCTAATCAACGACTTAATTCTCCAAAAGTCAACTTATTGTCCAACCCGACCTAACCTAAAGTCAAACACCAAATTTGAGTCTCCAAATGTTTTCCAAATAACTCAATACGATCCCATCATTAAAATCCATGTGGGTCAAACGAGTCAAAAGTCAACACTTGATCAACTCAGTCAACCCTGACCAACTATAATCAAAACCCAAGTCTATAACTCGATGTCGTCTCAAAACGTCAATTTAACCCTTCTAAAATTTTATAAATCTCAATTCTGAATTAAAGTATCCCAATAATTATTTTAATCCGATAATGAACACTTTAATCTTATTGTTAAAGTCATCTAGACAATCAAACGACTTATTATAAACACATCTCCTTAGGAAATATATAATTTATATAAATCCTATAAAAATTAAAGTGCCCCATAATAGTTCTCCTTAGTACGTCACTTTAAATTTTATTTTAAATCACTTAAATAAATAAATGATTTATTGTAACCACCCTTTCAAAATAAATAATTAAAACACCAAATCTCAAGTGTAGAATTATTTTAAATTTTTCATAAGTCCAAATACATAAGGTATTGCTTGGAATACCGGTTGTTTGATTGTAGGGACATCTTGGTAATTTTTTTAAAAATAAATAATCGACCTCGGGTCAAAATTTACATTTTATAAACCCAAAGAAAACTTGTTGAAACCTTCTTTAAAGCTATTGTAGTCAAAACAAACTTTTACAAATTCCAAGGACTATAGTGTAATTTATTGATACATTAAACAAATAGCGAAATTATGATTAAACAAAATAATATTTAGTTATTCTTAGCATGTAGGTTAAATGGTGCTTGTACTTTTGCTGGAGTTTGGAGTCACCTCACACCACATATATCCTCTCTTTTTTTTTCTTTTTTTTTATACAAAAAGTAATTAAAAGAAGTGAAACCAACAACAATGACCACCAACAGTACATGTCCATGGCTCTGTGTTATTTTGAAAACCTTAAGTTCAAAATAACTCTTTTCTTGCTCTTCTTCTTCATTCTTTTTACATCAAAACCTTGGTAACATTTATACCAACATCTTGACATAAATAACACTAATTTTCGTTAAGTAATGAGTTTCATTCTTCCATTTAAAGTTTAAGTTTTAAAAACTAAAACACAACAACTTTAAAAACTGATTTGAACCATAAAAACACAAAATCAGGACAAAAAACGAGTAGGGTTCGATGGAGATCTTAAAAACGAAACTAAGATTTGGTTTAGTATATTACCTCAAATCTTCGAAAAACCGATGAACTTCACTTCTTCTTTCTAACCCATATTTCTCTCTCTAAAACTCTCATTTCTCTAAAAACTCTCATTTCTCTTTAGACAAAAGAGATTAATAGTTCATAACTAGTGAGAGGTTATATTTAAAAATAAAGAATCTTGAGGAAAAAAACAATGAAATCATCTCCATATCCGGACGTACATCAGGCAAATCACCAAAATCAGATTTTCTGATTTTGTTGTATATAAGTCCCTTGAGTTTAGACAGTTTACTACTTTGCTCCCTTTATTATTTTAGAAATTAAATTATATCCCCTGGTGAGATAAACTTTATCATTTTCGATAGAATTGAATTTAACCTCATTTATTCACATTACTCTTTATTTAAATGACATAGTTGACCCCTTTCTAATTATTTTCTTCTCATTTTTTTGTTCAATAAAATAAAAACTAATTTTATTTTATTTCTCTTTTTCCATTTTCCTTTATTTTTCATATCTATTTATTTACACAATTTGGGGTGTTACAGGTTGAATGACATTTTAACAAAAATGTCAAAGCCAAATTTTTTAAAGAAGGCGACTATGTCTTACAACGACTGTTCCAAAACACCCAAGAACCAAATGCAGGTAAATTTTCCACTAAGTGGGAAGGACCGTATCGAATATCTGAAGTCGTGTGAAAATGTGCCTATAGACTACAAACCCTCGACGACCAAAACGTCCCACAAAGTTGGAATGTGGTACACTTACAGAAATATTTCTTCTAAGTTTTTATTTCTTATGATTATTCATCATATCGATTACTCACTTAAGCATCGGAGGATCGTTGGCCTAGACAACAACCACCGCTAACGTTATTTCATCGCAGGATCGCATGAATACAAAACTTGGTCGATGATAACTCTCGGCCTGCTTCAGATGCAATATATGACTTACCGATCTAAAGTCGTAAAATCTTACGATACGAACATCACGAACGAATCGCACGATCCATATTTTTGGTCTAAAGTCCAAATCTTTAGAAATGTTCGCCTTAGTCACAAGTTCCTTGAATTTAATCTTGGCCAAATATTTCACGACTTAGAGAAAATTATTTATCCATATGGTCAACAAGTTTGTCTTTTGTTGTGATCGTCGTAAGTGACTTAGAAATTTTTTATTGTATATACATTTCTAAGGACATATAAATTCGACAAACTTTTATCATAATTGTCGTTAGTAACTCATATCTTTTATGGGATCGCAGGATTACTTGTGATCAATTTATGACAAACCGTATGAAGTAAATTCACGATAAACAAAAATCACTTCTATTAATAATAATAAAAATTACAAGTGGTGGACACGACCACCAACGTTCTCCCCAATTAAATACGAAAATAAAATAACAAATAAAAAACTAAGGAGTCGGTTGCTCCTGCTCTTGTTGCCCTGGTGCGACCCTAACATCACCTCTTTGGGGGGACTCCTCCACGACTTCGGCCTCTTCCAACTCGTCATCAGAGTCGAGATCTCTCTCGACCCCAACGCTTTGGAGGAAGTAGGTCAACTCCTCCTCAGCCGACACCATGGGGTTCTTCCCCGCCAGGTGGCGTCGCATGATGGCCGCTCGAACCTTGAGGCGCGTGAACTCCTTGATGGATGCCAACTTCTCCTCCAAGGTTGCGACCTGTTCCTCGGTCGCACCAAGCTTTGACCTAAGGGCCTCGACCTCTTTTTCATTTGCGGTCAAGGTGGCCTTAGTCGCCACGACTTTCACCTCAGACGCGGTCGCCTTGTCAAGGGCCCCTTTCAGGCGTCCCTTGAGCTCTTCCTTCTCGTGCTCCGCGACCTCTAGATTGTTGAGGGCATCGTCAAGTCGGACGGAGTACTCCTCGCACTTGGAGGTTGCCTCCTTCTCCTTGGCAAGGGCTCTTTTCTTCCTCTCCAAGACCTTGGGGACCAGCCTCCTTACGTCGTCAAGATGCGAGTGGAGAACCAATGAGGCTTGAAACACGTGAAAATACACGACAAACAGGTTAGATCAAACGATCAAAAAATTTATAAACACTTAAAACAAATAAAATATTCTTTCTTACCATGAAAGAGAGCCCAAAGATATTGGCCCCCATGTCATCGATCGAGACGTCCTTAAAACGGTCTCGGAAGGTCGGTAGAAGGAAATTGTTAAGATGTGGGAACATCTTCTTCCTCTCCAAAGTGTCGGTCGACATAAAGTCGGCCAGCAAATCGAAGTTCACCGACGTGAGGTTCGACTCCTCGTTGACTTAGGGACTTTTTCTCTTGTCTTTCGACAAAGGGACCTTCGCCCCCGATGGTGGCGCCAAAAAACTGGCACTGCGTCCACAACAATCGGAGGCGGCATCGCCTTCTCGGACGTGACGACCACCTCTGGGTCATCACTCTTCGAAGACGGTTCCCTCGGAACCATCTTAGTCTTCTTAACCCCCGACCCAGCTGTCGGGGGGCCTTCCTCTTCAGATCCTCGCCCTTTCGGGCGAGTTGGGCCAGCGCCTCCTTCTTTGATGGGCCAGACGCCTTTTCAGTGATGATCCCCCTGAGAAAGAAAAATTCGTAAGTATTTCACGACAAAAAGAAACGAAATCTTACGACAAATTGAAAGTACGACCTTTCGTACCTGTCATATTTCCTTCCTCTTCCTTCTCCTCCTCTCTTGGGACTGAGGCCTCAAACGCCCCCACGAAGGTCACCTCGTCGTCCTCGTCGACCAACGACTGGATGAAAAATGAGCGTTCCTCGACTCTGAATTCGAGGAACCTCTCAATCTTCTCCAAGGAATCGTCGAGAGGGCCGATCTCTGTAAAGTCGATGGCTGTCAAACGAAAACAAGAAAAACGTTAGACAAATATTCAAAACTAACAACAAAAGTAAAAAATATTTCGCTTGAAAATTACCTGCGGTGTTCCACCCAGAGATGAGCCATTGACTGTCATCACCGAGTTACGACACTCGACCGAAAACATACCTAGTTTTCCACTTGCAATCATTGTCGCAGTGGCTTGAACTAATGTACAAGCCCCTCTATATCAAGAGAAGAGGTTGTATCGGTTATTGGCCTCCGCCTTTACTGTATAGGAAAAAAGGAGGTCGTTAACAGTGAAGGGTAATGCCTAATCCACTGTTAATCGTTCAATTACTTGAACGATTCACCATAATTGTGGCATCATCTGCCCCAGAGAAAGTTCGGAGGTCGTCAGAAACGACCTCGACAAAGGAGAATAGGGCCATGCAAACCCTATTTTGAAGGGATACTCCTATAAAACGAAGTACCCCCTCGGGCATTGCTCCGGCCTCAGTTGGTCAGGAGCGTTTAACCAAACGTCGGTAGGAATCCCGGCCAACGCTCGGAAGAGTTCGATCTCCTCCTCTTCGTTGAGAGTACAAACATGATCTAATGCCATAGAGAAATCTGGGATGGAGACCGAAGCGTTGTAAAAACCTAACAAGTCCCAATTCTTCCTAGGCTTGTACGCTATGGATTTAAGGTGCATATGGAGTAAGATCGTACCTTATATGGGGCTCTAACATCGAACTTTTTTGGCAAAAATATCGTGTTGCTTTAGGAAAGGATCTCGGAGGTCACTTCTCTCTCTAAAGAATCAAGCTCGTGAGAAAAGGAAAGGATTTGGCCGGCATACTCTATTTATACGAACCATAGTGTTAGTTCGAATCGACCGATGGACGACACCTGTCCATCGCCTTTTCACTTACACCGTCGAATGGATGATAGGAGTCCAAATGACTGACACCCATGCGTCCCACATCGCCATGACGTCACGGCTACTTCGGCCTTACAGTTTCCCACACAACCGATTTGATTCTCAAGAAACCGATTCAGTTTATTTGGTCGACACGTGTCAAATCAGTTAAGAAAAAATTTAAAATTCGATTTTGCCGCCTACTTTCAAATTTTGGGGGCAAACTGTTTGGGTAAAAACCAAATGAAAATTAACTTGAGACAAATCTTGTATTAAGATACGGTCTTGTCGACCATATACATTAAGAACCATAGTCGTCACTTATAATGATGGTCGTAAGATTATCACAACCAGCGACCAGACCTTCCGTCTACAGTATCGTATGACTATCTTCAGATATTTGACGACCGTGACTCATTAACTCCTAACAAACGTTTTCTTTGTGACTATTTAATACATGTAATAAAACATTGATGAGGTAACGGCTATAACTGAAGACAATCATCAATACAATTCAATTACAAGGACCGTTATTCTCATTAAAGCTCATTTATGACGACAAAGACTATATATACAAACAGCGAAGAGCTTACTAGGGGTCAAGTGTTTTTTCAGAGCATTCATAAGGCATGCAAACTAATTCTCTCGCGAAGAAACTCACGACGAAGCATTTTCATTCACGACGCATGAGACAATCCTGATATTCGTTTACTTTTTATTCAAATTGTATCTAATTATACTTTCAATCATTGTTTCTAAAGGCTGACGTGTAACACCCCAAAATTTGGAGTAAACAAAAACTTCCATGTAACGACAGGAATGGTATATAAAATGTCAAGGCATGAGCCTCCCAAAAATTGGGGAAATAACAAACGCCTTTTTAATTACAAAAGTAATTTAACGAGAATAAATGACAACCAACTAATCTAGTTTCTAAAGCAGAAATAAGATTACAAAAGGGTGTCGTCTCTAATCCAAGTAAGTCTTCTCAATATTGGCGCGCCAAAAGTGTTTCCCCCAAGCTTACACTAGTACACGCCTAAGCTTTTTTATAGGCCCCGCCGCTAGAACATAAGATACACGTCGACACCAAACAAATGTTAGGCCAAAAAGCCTAATGAGTTTGAACATATAACATGCAAAAATAATACATATAATTGATTCATCCAAATTCGGAATTACACTTGAAATCAATGGGGGAGACCCAAAGTATCAAACAAGTTCCACCCAAAGAGTCGAGATACCTTAGTGTCAACTACAATGAGTGACACCACAAGGCCCGACACATATGGGGTTACAACGAAGGCATTGCCCCAAATGGCGGGGGTCTAGGCACATACCCACACAGTGGCGCCCAAGACTAAATCCTCCTAGTGAACACTCGACTTGATCCATTCAATTAGTCCAATTAGACCATACGGCACACAAGTCCAAAGGACATGCTCCCAATGCCATCATAGGAAACTTGTGGTTTACATACCACATATAACGAAATGGAAACTCTTGCATAATTACCCATCATATTCAAAATCATCCAATGGATCATACAATTTATCACATAAAAATCCAAGCCATACAACCGAAACCTCATATGTGATAGAGTTTAATATCAAGGATGTAAACATATATTGGTCAATGAACCAAGTATTTAACCGAAACCATAATGTTAGGTCAAAACCCTATTATTTAGGTATCTCCTTGGAGAGATTTAAACACTAACATTTGTCATGAGTGAGACATTTAAATCTTAAGTAAACCAAGTGTAACATACTCCTACTCAAATATCACGAATCTCCTTTGTGTAAGAATATAGAACATTTAGCCATATATGAGGATTGCTACCAATGGTGAAGTAAATCAACAAATAAACACTCAATAACATGTATCTAGTTTTAACAAATGGGATTTAAAACTCACAATCTAGGTTTTAAACCAAAACCTAGAAAAGTAGCAAACCCTAGAAGTGGTGGGTGTGAAATCTTGAGATGGAGAGACTTAGTCTTGATTTGAACTCCTCAATAAATGGTCCACCATCACTCTTGAACCCAACTTGAAGATCCAACTAACCCTAAACTTGCATTTAATGAAGAGAGGGTGTAGGAAGGAGAAAATCGCCCCTAAATGCTCTCAAAATCGCTTCTTGGAATTGATTTAGTGATAAAATGAAGGAATGAGATGAGCTGGGTATTAAATCTCCTAGGGCAGTGGGCGATTATGCCCTGGTACTGTCGCAGGTCAATCTCGTTGGGGTCTCACCCCCTCTGCCCGACCACCGCAACCTTGCCTAGTGCAACTATGCCATGTCAATCTCGCATGGAAATGTCTCGGGGTGGTACCGTATGTTGCCCCGCACGAGCGACTGTGACATAACTCTCACGTGCGTAGAACTTCGGTTCTTTGATCAATTATGACATGCTAGGCTAGGAAGCTTTTAAGATCCAACTTAAAGTTCGAGTCCACAACTGTGATCGCCCAACTTGATCATTAGGATAGTCCTTAAAGTGAAACAAGATGTAATGGAATACAAATGAAGTGGACTAACAAATTATCACGATGTTACATGACGTCCCTATTTGACGTCCATAGTGAACTGACGACTTAATTTGTCGTCTGCGGTTTTTACCCTCGACGGGGTTTTTCGCATCACCAAATTCTTGTGTCTTTTTTGCTTATTGTTATTTTTCGTACGATTTGTCGAAGTGTTGGGTCATCTAAGATTTAAAGATAACCTCTCCTTAGTCTTTATTGATGTTTGAACCTTGTAATTTGATTTATGGTTCTTTGTAATAGCTTAGTTGGGTAAACAGATCGGTGAGTCGAAGACAAACCGAAATCAACATGAAGGAAGTCTACAGTGCGGATTGAGATGAACTTCAAAAGTGAACTAAGCCTAGTATGCCGATTCCTATTCGGCAGATCTTAGCCTTGCCGATTTAATGTTCGGCATATCTTCTCTTTGGTGCCGAACTACCTATGTTCGGCACATACCTCATCTACCGAATTCCTTTTTCGGTAGTCTTCCTCTTACAGATTGCTTCTTTATTTTGTAAGATCATTTATGTCAAACCCTCATGATTTGACATACTTCCTCATTCCCAATGATCTTCTGACAATGGGAATGGAAACTTCTTTCTTCTTTGAGAAGATACACACTTGGTCTTAATTTGATTGAGACGTATATTTTCTATTTGATCTCAAAAAGATTGTCCCATGAATATTTTATAATAGATATTGTACTTTCATAGCACACAAGTTACCTTTTGTGTCATGACATATCACATCAAATATCTTATAATTTATTGACAATATCTCAACCACCCATGCCTTTACTCCTACATGTCCTTTGCACTCATTACATTGGATAGTATATAAAGGATGGAGGTAGCACCTTGCTACTCACGCTTTCAGCTCAAGATTTCATACTCACAAGATTTCAGGCAGGTTGATAGCTTTCCTTGTCGCTCTAAGATTAAGTCTTTGTGTTCTTAATATCTTCTAAGTGTTAGATTGTTTAGAGTAGTTCTTAACTATTCTTTTTCTGCAACAGTCTTTATTTCTTTTTGTGTAATTCTTGATATTCATTATCAATAAAAGAATTAAATTTAAGTAATTTTGTGTTATTGTATTCAACCCCCCCCCCCCTTCTACAATACTTGTTTTACTTCTTTGGGACTAACAAGTGGTATCAGAGCGGTTGGTTTAATCTAATAAACCAGATCCGTAATGGCATCTCCTTCTACAAAACCTGAGTCTTCTTCTCAAAACTCTTTCTACTCTGACAATGGATCTACTGTCAAACCTCCTAAGTTCAATTCGAACAACTTCTCCTTATGGAAAAGTAGGATGATGCTCTTCTTGGAAGGAGCTGACAGTTGTTATCTAACCATTCTTAGTGAAGGTCCTCTTATCCCAAAAGTCTGGGATAGATTTGTCAAAACTCCTAAGGATAAAGAAAAGAAAAAGGACGATCTTTTTCAAGTTTCCGATGACTCGTCAGAGGAGGAAAGAACTTCTGCCACTGGTCGATATATTTTGAAAACGATAAAAGAATTCAATGATGAAGATAGGCGCATTATTGGACTTGACTCCAAAGTGCGAACCATCATTGCTCAATCACTTCCTGATGAAGTGTACCAATCTCTTGTCAGTCTTAAAACTGCAAAAGAGATGTGGTCAACCCTATGTGTTTTGTATGAAGGTACAAATGAAGTAAAGAAATCTAAGAAAATCTCTCTTGTTCGTAGATACGAATTCTTTTCTCATGAAAAAGGAGAATCTCTTCCCTCCTACTACAACCGTTTTAACAGTCTCTTAAATGAGTTAAAACTTGTTGGAAAACTTTATGACAACGAGGAAGTCGTATGCAAATTTATGGATGGTCTTCCAGATTTCTGGAATAACCTTTCCACTTGCATTAAGACTTCCAAGGACTTGGAAAGTCTTCCCCTTACTTCTCTTTATGGTATGTTTCATAATCACGAACAAACCTATCTACAAAGGAAGACCATCTTCAAAGAGATAAGAGCCCCCTCTATGGCTCTTATAAGTGATGGCTCCAAAAAATCTGTGTGTGTTCCTCGTATAACCTATCCTTCTGATGATTCAGATAGAGAAAGTCATGAAAATCTGAATCACTCCTCGGAGGCTTATCTAAGTGAAGCTGATGATGAAGGAGAAGATCCCTCTGTCGATCATTTGACAGAAGAGATGAGTATGCTTGCAAATTTCTCTAAGTTCCGAAAGAACTCTTCTAATAAATTTCAAAGCAACAGAAATTTTTCTTCTTCCTCTAAAAACTCCTTGAACAAATCCAAGGAGGATTGCTATGCATGTGGTAAGAAAGGTCACTTTGCATCTGAGTGTAGAAGCAATCCTTCTAGGATTTCTAAATCTAATTCTTCTAACTCTTCTAAAAGAAGAAATCTTCAATCTAATTCTACAGGTAGATCGCATCCAAGAAAACCTTCTCCGTCTTCTTCATTCAAAGAGCTTTCCGATAAAGCTGACAAATACAAAGCCAAATACAAAAGAGAGAAAGAAATAAATTTCAACTCTCAAAGAACAAGCAAAGGCTTAATGGCAGAAACTTTAGATTGGGCAGACGAACCTACTTCCGACAGTGAGAAGGAAGTGTCGAGTAAATGCCTTATGGCTAAACTCGATGAAGAACCAAAAGACTCCTGCTCGAAGGATGGACTTCACAGCTGAGTGCTCCTCTTCTTCTTCTCAGGTACATCCCTTCTACTCTCTCTCTCTCTGATGAAGAGAAGATTGAGGCTTTTGACTCTCTAACTGTACTTTTTCACAATGAAAAAGATGCAAAGAAAAGAGCAAATGCTCAAGTCAAGTCTCTCTCCTCTCAACTCCAAGCTTCTCTATCTCAGCTAAAATAGTTTGATAAACTAAAAACTGAGTTAGAGGACTTGAAGACTTTAAACTATGTGCTTGCCAAGGAGAAGAACAAGCTTCTAAAGAAGCTTAAGAAAGAACAGGAAACCGTAAACAAATGGAACACTTCTTCTAAAAATCTTGAGAAAAATTTTCAAGATCAAGTTGTTGGTGAAACATATGGTTTAGGTTACTGGAAAGAGAATGTTGTGTGTACTCCTTCTGAAAACACTCCCTCTCCTACTCATAATATTCCTCTGTCTTCTAAACTACCATCATATTCTTCTGACTGGGATGATTCTAACTCAGAAGATTCTAACTCGGTTTACTCCATGGATCTTCGTGATTCAAGAAAGTATGGTTACTTTGTGTCAGCCAAATCTTCCAAGCCTCTTCTAACAGAAGATCAAGACTCAAATGAGTTAGTCAAGCCTGTAAATGATCTTCTTATGTCCTTAAAACTAAAAGAAGTTTCTTCTTCTTCGTCTTCTTCTTCCCATACTCTTAAAGAGGCTCCTCTCCTCTCTAAAGGAAAATCCGTTGTTGTTGATCTTCCCAACAAAAGAAAGATTACACCTTCTTCAAAAGGTAAATCTCCCATGATCACAACGGACTTCATTCCTAGAGCCTTAAAAGTAAAGAAGTCCAAAGGAATCTCAATCAATCCTTCTTCTTCTTTTAAAAAGGGAATCCTTGGACCGGCTCCCCATAACCCTCACGTTCCGTACAGCTATCCCATTCCCTCTCACCCTTCCAAATCTTCTAAATCCAAACCTCAAGGAAAGGTAAAAGCTGCTTCTCTTGAACCAAAGAAAAGATTCATCTACCGGAAGTGTTACAACTGCGGTGACACTTTTCATTTGGCCAAAGACTGTCCAAAGGACCGTATCGAAAGATATAGTCAGAACAATCCTTCTTCTTCTTCCTCTAACCCTAAAGGACCCACCTCAAAATGGGCTCCAAAGGACTAATTTGTTCATATCTGCAGGTCTATGGGCATCATCAAACATGGTATCTCGATAGTGGATGCTCACGACATATGACCGGGAACAAATCTCTTCTTCTAAACTTTGTGAAAGAAAAGGGACCAACTGTAACTTTTGGTGATAACTCTCGTGGGTCCACTAAAGGTTATGGAACTCTTTCTAACGGTTCCATTACTTTTAACAAAGTTGCCTACGTGGAGGGACTGATGCATAATCTATTAAGCATTAGTCAACTATGTGATTTAGGTTACTATGTGATATTCAGAGAAAATGATTGTCTCATTACCAATAAAAGCTTTCACACTGTCCTATCTGGCTTTAGAAAGGACAATGTGTACGTCATCAACATGAGTGTCAAAACATCTGAAAGTGAAAGCATCTGTTTCATCTCTGAAGACTCTGACAAGAAAAATTGGCTCTAGCATAAATGTCTTTCTCATCTAAACTTCAAAACATTGAATGCTCTCTCCAACAAGGAGCTTTTTGTCGGCTTGCCGAAAATCTCTTTCTCAAAAGAAAAGCTATGTGCAACTTATGAGAAAGGCAAACTGACAAAATCTTCTTTCAAGTCAAAACAGTGTTTTTCTATCTCTACCCCTCTACAGATGCTTCATATGGATCTTTGTGGGCCTATCAGCACACCCAGCCTAGGTGGAAAAAGGTACATTCTTGTAATTATTGATGAATACACACGATACACTTCGGTATTCTTTCTCAGGTACAAAAGTGATACACCTGATGAAATCATCAACTTTATCAAGAAATCTGAAGTTCTCAACGGTCAATTAGTCAGATCTATCAGAAGTGACAATGGGGCCGAATTCAGAAATGCTACCTTCGATGCCTTTCTATGTGACAAAGGTATTTCTCAAAACTTTGCAGCAGTAAGAACTCCACAACAAAATGGTGTTGTGGAAAAGGAAGAATCGTACGCTATGTGAAGCTGCAAGATCCATGCTAAGTGAATCAAACCTACCAACCTATTTTTGGGCTGAGGCTATCAATACAGCTTGTTTCACTCAAAATCGGTCTATCATTGTGAAAATACACAACAAGACTTCCTATGAAGTCTTTTATGGCCGAAAACCAAACATTGGTTTTCTTCATGTTTTCGGTTGTCTGTGTTTTATCTTGAATGATCGAGAGCATCTTGGGAAATTTGATCCCAAAGCTGATGAAGGTATATTTGTGGGTTATTCTCTCCCTTCTAAAGCCTACAGAGTATACAATCTAAGGAGAAAATGTATTGATGAGTCAATACATGTGAAGTTCGATGATCACAAGACATCTTCCTTATCTTGTGATGATACTGAACTTCATGAATGGATTATTTCTTGTGTTGGAGAAGAGTCTCCAAATATTCTATCTTCAGGACCTCCATATGTTCCATTCTCGGTATCTTCTTGTTCCCTACATCATAGTTCGGCAGATCCCTCTCCGGCTACCGAACCCATTGCTCCTACCGAACCCATATCTCCCACTGAACCTACCTTACATACTTCACCCATTCATCACACGCATCCTATACCCACCGATCCTTCACCTTCAAACACATTTTTTGCACCTCTTCCCCCAGCTCTAAAATGGACCAAAGATCATCTGATTAATCAAATTATCGGTGATCAGCTTGTAGGTGTCCAAACTAGAAGAGGTGTTGGAAA
Organism: Arctium minus; assembly: GCA_954870635.1. Lineage (NCBI taxonomy): Eukaryota > Viridiplantae > Streptophyta > Magnoliopsida > Asterales > Asteraceae > Arctium > Arctium minus. Next base: position 63,506,046 of record OX941083.1, read on the forward strand.
CATCTGTCTCTATGTGAATTTTCTCTCTATTATCGAGCCCAAGAAAATTGAGGAAGCTCTAGCAGATTCTTGTTGGGTCACTGCCATGCAAGAAGAGTTGTCTCAATTTGAGAGAAACAAAGTCTGGAGACTTGTGCCACGACCTTTCGGTAAGACCATTATAGGTACTAAGTGGGTTTTCCGAAACAAGATGGACGAAGTCGGTACTGTAATCTGGAATAAAGTCAGACTTGTTGCTCAAGGATATAGGCAAGAGGAAGGTATTGATTATGATGAAACCTTTGCTCCTGTCGCTAGACTTGAAGCAATAAGAATCTTTCTTGCTCATGCTGCTCACAAAAACTTCCGGGTCTTTCAAATGGATGTTAAGAGTGCATTTCTCAATGGAGAACTTGCTGAAGAAGTCTATGTGAAACAACCGACTGGTTTTGAAGATCCAACTCATCCTTACCATGTGTTCAGACTTGACAAGGTTCTCTATGGTCTGAAACAAGCTCCTCGTGCGTGGTATGACACCTTGTCTGACTTTCTTCTCTCCAACCGATATACCAGAGGTAAAATTGATAATACTCTTTTTCTCAAGAAAACTAAAGGTAATATCATTCTTGTTTAAATCTATGTGGATGATATCATTTTCGGTGCCACTGATGAAAATCTTTGTCAGGAGTTTGCCTCTCTTATGAAAAGTAAATATGGGATGAGCATGATGGGTGAGCTTACTTTCTTTCTTAGTCTTCAAATTAAAAAATCTTCTGAAGGTATTTTCATTAGTCAAAATAAATATATTCGTGATCTTTTAAAAAAAATTGATTTTGAAAATTGCTCTTCCATGAAAACTCCAATGGCACCTCCTCTTAAGATTCATGCTGATTCAGCCGGCAAGTCTGTTGATATCACGAATTATAGAGGAATGATAGGGTCTCTTCTTCATCTAACTGCTAGTAGGCCTGATATAATGTATGCTACGTGTCTGTGTGCGTGTTATCAAGCCAATCCCAAGGAATCTCACTTGGCAGCTGTGAAACGTATTTTTCGGTACCTAAAAGGTACTATAAATATGGGTCTTTGGTATCCCAAGGACTCAGGTTTTGATCTAATTGGCTATTCAGATTCTGACTTTGCAGGGTCTAAGGTTGATAGAAAGAGTACAACTGGCAGCTGTCAATTACTAGGTGGAAACTTGGTCAGCTGGTCCAGTAAGAAGCAAAATTCGGTATCCACCTCCACTGCTGAAGCTGAATATGTTGCAGCTGGAAGTTGTTGTGCTCAAATCTTGTGGATGAAAAACCAACTACAAGATTATGACAAGTTCTATTCTCATGTACCGATTCTATGTGACAATTCCAGTGCCATAGCCATTGCCAACAATCCGATGCTGAATTCCAGATCTAAACATATTGACATTCGGTATCATTTTATAAGAGATCATATCTCTAAGGGTGATATTAAACTTCACTTCATTCCTACAGAGCTTCAGCTTGCAGACCTCTTTACCAAATCACTGGATGAGGCACGTTTCAACTTTCTTGTGGGATCCTTAGGTATGTTAAATTTTTGTTAAAAAAAAAATTGCCCAATAATTGACGGTACCTCCTTTAAAATTTTGGGAAGGAATTGTTTCAATACCGAATTTCTTCGGTAAATACCCTTCGGTATATATCTTCGGTACATACCCTTACCGAAGTGTCTCTCATATTTCGGTCTTACCACCGTTCGGTAATTCTTCTATTTCGGTAACAAAGAGCTTACCGAAGTCTCTTCAAGTTTCGGTCTCTTTGCATACCGAATTCATTCTCTGAAGTCTCTTCATATTTCAGTATCTCTATATACCGAATTCATTTACTGAAATATCTCTCATATTTCGGTACCTCTCTTCTTCGGTATAGTGTATGATGTGTAATCCTTATCCATATCTCCTACATACTGAATACTTCGGCACCTTTTGTTTATCCTATGAAATCCTGCCACGTGGCATTACAGGGTTCGTGCGTCAGTTGATAGGACGTCCACGACCTGACATTTAGCCGTTTTTCGGCTCTTACACTTCTCAAATTACGCACGTTTGCATCGTGCCATCATTACCATTTTTTTAACGTTTTGAATTCCCAACGTTTCCCTCTTCTTTTTTCTAACCTATAAATACTTCTTCTTTGCTTTCCTTTTCTTTCTTTACCTTCGTTTTCATCTTCTTCCTCGTTTATTTTCTGAACCTGCAACTCTTTCTTTCTTCAATGGCGTCCTCAAAATCGACAAAGGCTTCCAAGGTCACTCCTCTTTCTCGGGAATCTCTTAGTTTCCCTCCTTGCAACCAGGTTGCTCATCTATCTGCGGATGCTGATCATCCGGAGTTCAACCAAGTCTCCATCTTCCTCCAAAGATCTCCACTATGCCATGCTCTCACTTCCTCAACCAAGATGAGCAAAATGCTCCTTGGTAACTTTTGGTTAACCTGTAAGTATGACTCTTCTACTCATCAGGTGTCTTCCTCCATTCTTTCTTCTGAAGAGCACCCCGATCTTTCCATTGGGGTGGATGACATTCACGCGGTTCTCAGAATTCCAGAATTCCATGTGTATGCTCCATTCCCTACTCATCAAGAGCATGATGAGGTCGTTGCCGCTCTCCAGTATGTGCACGAAGGAAAATCAAAGGGTTCCGGAACTCTCCTACGAAAGAATATGGGTGCACTATGGAACTACTTCTTTTCTCACCTCCTTTATTGTCTTTCCCACAAGACTTCGGGGTGGGATCAATCTCCGGCGGCCATTACTCGTCTGGCTCATGCTCTCATTTTTATGAGGCGGATCGACTTTGCTCAGGTATTCTTCGACTCCTTGATCACCGCCATCTCTTCTCCCAGGAATCACAATGTGGCTCTTCCCCGCTTCATCTCTCTCATCATCAACCACAAGCTATCTGCACAACTGAGTGCCGATGCTGCTCTCCCCGAGCCGATGATCAAGTTTGACTTGCCAATTTCTCAAATTAGCAAGCAAACTATTTTCAAACCAGTGAAGCCAACCGACTCACTGCTCACCTCAGGTATGCTTTCTTTCATCTCTTCTCCCAATCCGATTTGGGGAACGCTTGCCGAAGGTGAATCCGAAAGGCCTTCATTTTCTCCCAATCCATCCAAATCGGTGGTCCCCTCTCCCCCAAAACCTTCCCGATCTAAGTCGGTGGCTATTAAAAAGAAAAAGGCCACCGGCAACGTCGCACTTGCTCTTATGACTCTGCTACTGACAAATCCGTCGGTGGCTACCCAGGTCATTACCCCTTCTGTTTCTGTTAAGCGACAGTGCTCAAAATCCCCTCCTAAGTCTCGTTCTAAGAAACTTAGGAAACCTTTGGCCGAACCTCACACTCCATCTACCGATTCTCAAAAATCGGCAGATGTTGATCTTCCCCCTCCCGGGCCGAGGGGATCTGCTAAAACCTCTACCACCTCCTCCAAACCTTCTCCACAAGATTTGGTTGTACAAACGGAGTCCCGTCATATTCCTTCTCCTCCTCCTTCTGTGGAGGTTGAAGATGAGTCGGTTTCCTCTCCGGACCGATGTTCTGCTTCCTCACAACACAGCCTATCACCCGGGGTCACTCCCGTTGATATTGCACAATCTGGGATTTTAACCCAGGAAATGTTACGAAACCTGTTCACTCCCCCCTCTTCACCGATAGGTTCTCCTATCCTTACACCGAAGAAGACCTCCTCACCAAAACCTTCACCAAAGAAAACCCCCTCTCCTAAATCCTCCCCTCAGAAATCTCCCTCACTGAAACCCTCCTCTGCCGAAAAGGGTGGGACTTCTGCACAGGTACCGATCACCATACCTGCCGAGTTTCTTGCCGAAATTGTTGACTCCAATCGGCAGGTACGGATGCTAGGTACTCAGTTTGAACAACTCCGCAAGTCATTGCGTGAACCGGAGCTCCTTCATTCTCTGGATGCAAACAACATTTCTCTCGCCGAACTTCTGCAGCTCGTCAAAGAGCAAAATTCTGAGGTTGTCGATCTTAATCGCGACATCTTTCGATGTTTGGATGTCATGCATCAGCAAATTGATGGTCTCCGTGCCCCTCTATCCGCAGCTATGGAATCTATTCTCAAGGAGGTGGTCAGGCTTAATGATCAAAATACCTCCTTTACTTTGTCAGTGGCTGCTCTCAAGGCCGCCTCTGATGCTCGGGATCAAGATCTTCTTAGTCTACGGCAGCAGGCTTCGGCTCAGGAGTCTATTAATTCTCAAATTCTCCGTGCCTTGCAGGACTTAAATAGGCGTCTTGACTCTATGCCTGTTGATGTTGCTCAATACTGTGCTCAGTCTCTGGACATTGACATCATCGAATCTGCCTTCACTCCAGATGATCGCACAGTGTTGGAGCGTATTGATCGCCGTCTTGGCCGTGTGTCGGCTAAAGCTGGTGTTTCTTCCCCGGCTCGTACTGAGGGGGAGAAACCAACTGAGGGGGAAAAACCTTCTGCTTCTGCCGAAGTCTCTGCTGCTACCGAACCCATTGTTGTTGTTGTTGCTGCTGCCGAACCTTCTGCTACCGAAGAGAAGGGCACTGATCACCCCTTAGTGGTCGAAGAGTCTGAGGGGGAGAAAAAGCCCAAAAAGGATAAAGACAAAGCTATTATGTCACCAGATGAAGTAGCTGCTGAAGAAAAGCGTCGTAAATATGCTTCAATAAAGAAAGCTGCAGATGGTGCTGATCTTCACCTCCCTCCCCCAAAGACTACCTCTCCTGATTTGGGCTTATCCGAAGAAGAACTGAAAGCTGCAAAGCTTGCCCAGATTGCTCGTGAAAGAGATGCTGACCTAGCTTTGAAGTTGGCTGCCGAAGAAGATCCTACCGACACAATCAAAGCTCAGGTGAGTACTCTAGAGGACTCAGCGAAGAAAAATGAAGAAATAAAGTCTTTGTGTATCGATTGGTACCGCAAAGCTCTAAATAGACGTCAGTCCTCTGCAAAAATCATAGATGTCAAAATTGTCAAACCATCTTCAAGCTGCAATGTCATTAGGCTAAGGATTATAAGGGATGATGCTTCAAGTTCTATAGACAGACTGAATTATCTTGTTCGGTTCGGAGTATCGGAATGGATGGAAATTGGTATCTGTTTGAATAACAGCCGAAATGCTCTCAAGCCTGAGGTTGACAAATTTCTTGCAGATCTCCAAACGAAGTTCAGATCATACCAAAAGACGTATAACATCGTTCACACTCCTGCCGAAGAGAAGATCATTAAAAATCTAAGGTCTGATCTTCCACCTCCCAAATCAAAGCCGAGATCCAAAAAGGAAGATGTGTTTGTTCAAAGGGATAGAGAAGGAAAGGTTCCGAATTTTTCAAATCTGGATTTATCCTTACCTACTCCGGTTCCTTTTCCTTCAACCACTGTGATTACAGAGCCTACTCATGGAATATTCTTCAACGATGCATTTGGGCAGATCTCCTTCTTCAGATCAAGTCAAATCCCTATTGCCGACACCATCTTTCTCCATGGGATTATTCAATTAATTCCAATCTCGGCAAGGGATCTCTATGTGGCTACAACCGATGAACTAAAGAAGAGGGATGTTGAACCGCATTTTTCTTTTGAATAAACTCGGTGTAGTTTTTATGTTTGTATCTATTTACTTTTCCTCTGTATTGTAATCTTCTTAAAAAGATTAATACATTGAGTAGTTCTTGTTTATCGTAAATAGTTTGTACATATCATTATTTCATTCTTTTATACTTGTAAATGTCGGATACTCAAAAAAATCCAAAAAGAAACAAAAAGAATGGTCTATGTGAAAAAGAACCCAAAAGAGTATGAGAAAGGGTCAAAATGCATTATTCATTTACTTTATGTGATATGATATGTTATCATAAAATAGGGGGAGATTGTTGGGTCATCTAAGATTTAAAGATAACCTCTCCTTAGTCTTTATTGATGTTTGAACCTTGTAATTTGATTTATGGTTCTTTGTAATAGCTTAGTTGGGTAAACAGATCGGTGAGTCGAAGACAAACCGAAATCAACATGAAGGAAGTCTACAGTGCGGATTGAGATGAACTTCAAAAGTGAACTAAGCCTAGTCTGCCGATTCCTATTCGGCAGATCTTACCCTTGCCGATTTCATGTTCGGCATATCTTCTCTTTGGTGCCGAACTACCTATGTTCGGCACATACCTCATCTACCGAATTCCTTTTTCGGTAGTCTTCCTCTTACAGATTGCTTCTTTATTTTGTAAGATCATTTATGTCAAACCCTCATGATTTGACATACTTCCTCATTCCCAATGATCTTCTGACAATGGGAATGGAAACTTCTTTTTTCTTTGAGAAGATACACACTTGGTCTTAATTTGATTGAGACGTATATTTTCTATTTGATCTCAAAAAGATTGTCCCATGAATATTTTATAATAGATATTGTACTTTCATAGCACAAAAGTTACCTTTTGTGTCATGACATGTCACATCAAATATCTTATAATTTATTGACAATATCTCAACCACACATGCCTTTACTCTTACATGTCCTTTGCACTCATTACATTGGATAGTATATAAAGGATGGAGGTAGCACCTTGCTACTCACGCTTTCAGGTCAATATTTCATACTCACAAGATTTCAAGCAGGTTGATAGCTTTCCTTGTCTCTCTAAGATTAAGTCTTTGTGTTCTTAATATCTTCTAAGTGTTAGATTGTTTAGAGTAGTTTTTAACTATTCTTTTTCCGCAACAGTCTTTATTTCTCTTTGTGTAATTCTTGATATTCATTATCAATAAAAGAATTAAATTTAAGTAATTTTGTGTTATTGTATTCAACCCCCCCCCCCTCCTTCTACAATACTTGTTTTACTTCTTTGGGACTAACACGAAGGTATCTTTCTTTAGTTGGTAAAAGCTCCACACCGACCTTAAGTCATCCTTTGGGTAATTTTTGGCATTAACAGTAAATGAGGTAAAAAAAAAACTAAGAAGCTTTTATGTAAGGGGCACATAGGAGCTTTAACAACTATTTAGTAAACGATGTTTGGATTAAGGACCGGTTTTAAAGCAAAATGCATACCTTGATGAACATTTTTGTAGTTTATTTTCTCAAATTAAGGACTACTTTCGTATTCTTGAACAAAGGACATGAACCATTTTGTAGTTTACTCTAGAGATGGCCAAAAACCAGTCTCAGGTCAGGCCGAGCCGGGCCCAAATCGGTCTCCATCCCAAACAGTCAAGTCATAACAGGTCCTGTTCCTGGTCCAAGTAAAAAGTAAAAGCAGTCGGCCCGATTAAGGTAAGTTATAACCGATTAGGGTAACCAGTCCCGAGCCGGGCCCAAACCGGTCCTACCTAAAAAAGTTTTTTTTTATTTTGATATTTTAAATATATATTTTTTTATATACTTTTAAGAATACAAAAATGTATTCTAATACACTTTAAAATATGTAACTGGGTCACTTAAATACACTTTAAAAGTACGTTTTATTATAATCTCCATTTAAAATACATTAAAAATGACATTAAAAAATACACTTATTCCCATGGTGTAATCGTTTGAAGAATTCTGGTTGTTTGAAGTCTTTGAAGAGCCTTAGGCGGCGTTTCGCAGATTCTGAAGGAATCTGATGGAATTGGAATGTTGAATTCCATTGACCAAATTCCATTCTTTTGTTTGGTTCGTTCTTTTTTACGAAAATAATCTCTAAACTCCATCAAATTCCACAAATGAGGGAATTTAACATTCCTTAGCAACTACAAGGTATTTTGATGGAATGGAATTCTTTTCTTCTTTTTTTTCCTAATACCACATATACCCTTAATCCAATATAACCTAATCACATAAAACCTATATGGTTAAACCATGTCTCCATCGGTTCCTTCTCCAAACCACCACCTATCTGAACCACGACCGATCATCGCCGATCTGAACCAAGGCCAACCAAAACCACCGTCGATCTGAACCACCGCCGACCACCACCAATCTAAACCACCGCCGATTTGAACCACCACCGATCTGAACCACCGTCGACCAGAACCACTACCCACCACCGCCGATCTGAACCATCGCCAATCAAAACCATTGCCGATCTGAACCACTGCCAACCACCATCAATCTGAACCAAACCGCCAACCACCACCGATCTGAACCAATGCCAACCACATACGAAAGGGTATTTTGGTCATTTACCAATATTTCATTCCAATTCCAATGTAAACCAAAAAAAAAGATTCTAATTCCCTTAACAGATTACATTCCAATTCTGTCAACCAAACAGGTGGTCAAACCTGACAACATTCCATTCCAATTCCTTCAAAGTCAAATTCCTTGACAGATTCCATTTCATCCAAAAACATTCTGTGAACCAAACGTCACCTTAATGTCATCAAGGTCATCATTGCCCGGTTCATCACCATCGTCGCATTGTGAGAAAGTGTCGTCAGTTTCGGTAGTTGGCGGCGTGCTTTGTTTTCTTCCAAGTTTTCTTCCACCTCTTCAATCTCCACCTCTAGTGATGTCATGTGTTGACTTCTTTGAACCCTATCCAAATAATCTTTCAAGCATATGCAACACTCTACGGACTACGGGCTTAGTCTTGTACGCCGTATCGAAATGATCCTGCCACTAAGAGAAAAAGTTGACTCCGAAGCTACGGTACTAGGTTGGATTGTTAGTATATCACGAGCGACGCATGCCAAAACCGAGAAATGAGGTCACTTTTGTTTCCACCATTCTAATAAATCAATATTTTCAAAATCGTCGACGTCCCCATGAGGCATGCAGTCATAAAATTTGTACGCATATACATATTTAGTTCACCCAAATCCGTATCAAATCTAGTTTTTTTACTCGTTTGATTTTGAACCTCGTTCATTAAAGTTAGCCATTAACTCTTTCCAACTTTGGCAATGACCACTAGAACTAGAACCAGAACCCGTAAATAAACGACTTGTAGAGCTTTGTTGTTGGCTTCCTCCCCCAAAAAAGTTTTTATAATATTCAAATAAATCGCTAAAATTGTGATTATACACACGTTTTTGTTCCGTTGAAAAAGAATTATCTCTAGGCGTATTTAAACCAAAAGTCACACATTTATGTAATTAAAACTTCAACACGTAACATTCAAATATAGGGTCAATGCCACGGTACAAAGAAATGAAAAGGAGATCTCTATAAAATATTTTAACAATTTTGTTTTCATTTAAGAAATGAACGTTCCCCAATCGTGATGATCTTCATATTGTGAGATTTTACTTTCCAAAATAAGTAATTGATTTAAAAGTAAATGGCTTGTTGGATAATAAATACCGGATAAAATAGTTGTTACATTTTTAAAATCGCCAAAAATATCGGTTAATCTCTCAAGCACGGCCCAATCAAAAGTTCCAATTGTATTACGTTCGTAATGAATATTATAAAATGTTTGCAAATAACATTTTTGTTTTATCAAATTTTCAATCATAAAATAAGTTGAATTCCATCTAACAAGAATATTGAAGTTCGGTCCCAAAACTCTAAAATCAACATCCTCACAATATTTTCTATACATAATGTGCATTTCTTTACCTTTTGTGAAAATTTGCCGTAACATAGGTCTAAACTTATCTATTACGGGTTTACAAGTATTTAAATTGTCTTTAATGGCTAAATTGATTATGTGTGCACAGCAACGTGTATGAAATAATCGACCGTCTAAAATAGGGTCAACGCCAACTTTAATTTATCCACACATTGATTATTATTACTAGCATTATCAAATAAAATGCTAATGATTTTAGAAAATAATTTATAAAATGTAAGACTTTTTTTAATAATTGAAAATTAGCGATCACCCGAATGTGGCGTACCAAACGGTTCAAACATGATTAGATGTTTGAATAATTGCCACAATTGCGGCTCAATCCAATGTGTCGTTATGCACTTGTGCATATAAAAGAAACCAGCAATCTGTGTGGTGAGCTCCATACATCACACGTTAAATAAGCAGAAAAAAAAACGAAAGAGAAATCATTTGTCGCATTTCATTTTGACATGTTTTCCACATTTTAATGGCATCATTGTTGGATCCCAGATCTAATCTCGTAACAATGATATAAACAATAAGAGTAATGACAGCGGAAGTAATACAGTTTAATATCAAAGGAGATTCAAATATCACAGTTCATAAAGCAGATAAAGATAAACAAGATATTCTTAGAATAAAATATTCAACTTATATTATCAGATATATATCTTCTTAAGCACGCTTTGAACAATAAGGTGATGGTCCTATTTATAGGACCATAAAGTAAGCAGTGTACTTGCATGACAAAAAAGAGCATGCTGAACAGTGACCTACTCTAGAAAGTAAATCTTATCACTAAGTGACGTGTCATCTGTTCTTCTGTTCATTCGTAGAAAACTTCAGTGCATCTTCAGAGAGAATGTCTTCAGAGCCTCTGATGAAGCTATCTCTGATGTCTTCTCTGAAAGTTGCAATCTCTGATAAGTACTTCAGAGGCAGGTTTGTCCTCTGAAGTCTTCGTCCTCTGAAGTCCTCTGAAATAGGACGGTTATTTTCAACACTTTAACAGATGATTTGGAGCTAACAATCTCCCCCTAAGTGTCGAAAATAAAAGATACAAAAATAACAGAGAATTGAATTTTTAAACTAGAAAGCATAGAGGAGAAAATCATCCTCTTAAGTATTACTTCTTAAACATTTGGAAGTTTAATACAAAGTAATATCAAAAAAAAATAAAGAAACAGACTACAATTTGTCACTTGAACAGATTCCATGGAATTTCATGATCAGAGCTCTGAAGTTGATCATCGAGTCAATCTCTAAGTCAAGCTTTGCCAGTAAATCTGCTCTGTGCCTTTCTTCCTTTGCATGGATCAATTTCTTTATACCTCTCAAGGTTTCATCAGAATACTTCGACACTTCCGAAGCTAGAAAGATCTTCTTTTCTTGATTTACTCTGAAGACGAAACCCAGAGGTTCTGCAACGATTGATCCAGTCTTCTGTGCTTTAAGTTTGTCAAATGACTCCACAGGTTCAGTTACCTCCAGCTTCTTTTCCCCTAGGTTCAGAGCTATTTGAAAGTCACGTTTTGCTCGGTGTTTGACATAGGCCTCCATTGCCCGTCGGACTTCAACCATGCCCATCCTGATTTCCCTTCTTCCATGATCATACCTGGCAGAGCAATAGGCATATAAATGTGGTAAATCATATGGATTTAGATTTACGAGATCATTGTCATTGAACTCGTAAATCTTCTGATCAGATCGAGTTACCACATAATTCCTATAGATAATCTTGTTGTAAGCAAAGGTCTTTTCTGAGATTTTATTGATTTTGATGATTGGATCATCAGAGAGGACCTGTGCTCTTGGTTTGGTTTTATCTCTGATAAATCTTCGCTCATAGTCTGGCATGTCCTCTCTGATTCTTGGATTCAGAGGAATGACTAGTGTGTCTGCCATGTTGAACTCACAGTAGATGTATCTGAAGTGGTCTTCTATGGAAGCTTCGGGATTTGATTCGAGGAATGTGGGAGGTTTATTGAACACTTTTGCTGGAAGACCGATGCTTGCTTTCTGAACAGGATTCTCTGAAGGAGCATGTTCATCAACAACCATGGTTTCTGGTTCCTTCGTCTGTGGAGGATCTTCTTTTGAGGGTTCAGAGATGTAGCCATCTATCTCTGGTGATTCCCTCAGCTCTGACGTTGTTGAAGTATGATGTGGTTGAGCATTCTTGAAGACATACTCTTCGACATCAACTAATTCAACTTCTTCTACAACCTCTTTTCCAGAATCTGATTTTTCTTCTTTTTCAGATTCTGATTCGTAAGCATCTCTCATCACATAAGTTGGTCTTTCTGGTGATGAGAATGCATCTTCTGATGTTGAGAAGTCTACGAGCTGTTCATCTTCTTCTTCGTCCAGAGCTCCAATAGTTTCTTGAGATGCAGCTGTGATTGGAACTATTGGAGCACCTGAAGTGGATGGTGCTAGAAAGATGACAGGTACTGGCGACTTTAGAGTGGCCTGAATATCTTCAGCAGAGGTGGAGGTTGAACGTCTCTCTGTTCCTTTCTCCTTGTGTTGGTTTAATTCAGAGGGAGTGGACTCCTTTTGTGTTTCAACAGGTTTTGGAGTAGGAGTCTTCTCCCCCTTATGAAGATCGGATGACCCCTGAGGTTGGTCATCTTCGTCATCAGAATCTTCATACCTAGCCTTCTTCCGCGCTTCCTCAGAGCATGCGACCTCTGGTTCCTTTCTCTTCAATACTCCCTCTGAAGATTTGACATTCTTCAGAAGGTCTTCAATCTTCTTGTTCTGCTGAGTGGTCTTGGAGACGAACTTGCTGGAGATAGTCATTACATTGCTCGTGATCTTCTTGGAGAAGTTGGTCAGGTCAGCCTTTGTAATGAACTCTGTTGTAGCAGGAGCAGCAGTAGAGGTAGGGATCTTTGCAAGTACCTCTGCCAAAGAACCCAAGACTTCCTCTTTGAATTGAGAAAAGTCTGCATTTGTTTGAGTGGGGGCAGAGGTAGGTGGAATCGCCTGGAGGAGCTCTGTTTTCGAGTTCTGAATTTCTCTGGACAATACGGAGTCATTTTTTATGACCAAGCTTTCCAGAGCATCCAGTTTTTCGTTCTGATTGAGAACCGTCGTGCGCAGCTCAGAGACCTCTAAAGTGAGCTTTTCAACTTTAGAGTTAGAGGCAGAGGCCTCTGAGGTCTTCTCCATTTGAAGTTTTATCTCCTTCAGAGATTCTCTGATTTCATCACCAAAGATTTTGAACTCCTCTTTGGTAACGTAATCAGAGGGGGTAACCTTAGGATCAACACATGATTCTAAGTTTCCCTCGAGTTCAGAGGGGCCTTCTTTCGGAGGTTGTTTGATGTTTTCTCCGGAAGTACTTCCCATTAATCCTTGGGGACCCTTTTTCAAGGATTTCCCTATAATGGTTCCGATTGGTCTCTGATCATCAGAGTCAGAATCTGATGATGAGAACCGAATGTGTTTGGAAACCTTGCTGTCCAGGCTAAGGATTCCTTGTGCAAGAAGGTCGTGCCATTCTTTTTCTGACAGGCAATCCTTACGTTCTAAGGGACGGTCCAACTTAGTTTGAGCCACAAAGGCATCATTTGTGGGTGGAGGTGACATACTCTGGGGTGATTGAGTATTTTTATCTTGGTCTAAGTCCTTTTGGGAGGACTTAGCCGTATCAGAGGTTTCCCCTCTGGTGCATGCTTCAGAGGCAGAAACAGATGCCTCTGAGCGGTTAGGATGGGTAGGGTTCGAGGTGTGCACCTCTGTTTCAATGTCCATTGATGCTGGACCACCTTGGACAGTAAATTTGTTTGCACTGGGATTTGGGCTGTGGATTCTCTCATTTGTGTCGTCAAGGACATCTTTTTCTACCTCACCGCCCTCAGATTCTAGGTTTAGAAACTCACCCTCTGGAATTCTCTCTTCCTCACTTTCCTCTGCTCTGACAGAGTTATTCTCTTCGTCAGAGGGAGGGTTCTCATGTTCTCTCTTCCTCACTCTCTCAGAGCCACCCTCTGGTTGCGCTCTGTTAATGTTTTGAGCAGTATCAGAGATATCACTCTCTGATTCAGGCTCAGGCTCGAACCTAAGTGTGTTGGGGATCCCATCATCGGTTCTGATGATTGGGCAACACGACTAAGTAGGAGATGGGTAGGAGAGTCAGCAGGAATTACCTCAATCATGGTGTGTGGGAATCGTCGGTCATGTGGATAAGGAGGAACCTCTGTTGCTTTGAATGAGTTCATCATAAACAGAGGTGTCATTGGGCCCTCCTCAGTGATGGAGAATTTCTCCATTGCTCGTTGAATGACCACAGAGATGAATCGGGGAAACAGTACCGATATTGGTTGTTTTCCTTTGGCCAAGTCCTTGTTCTTCTTGTCCACCGCCGTCAGCATCTCACAGAAGAGAATGTGAGCCATATTGATGCTTCTGTTGAAAAATAGAGCATACATTATGGCTATTATCGCTGGATGAGTCTGATCCTGACTTCCAATCTTGCAGGTTATTGTTCGGTTTAGAACACTAAACATAAAGTTCCATTTGGGAGGCAGGTACTGACGTCTGAATTGACTTAGGCGTGTTATTTCTTTGTTGTAGCCCAAGTGGTGGAGGAACTGAAGAAGGACTTCTTGACTTGGTAGTTTCTCAAAAGCATCTATTTGAAGATTAGTTTTCGTGAGGAGGTTGAATCGACGAGTCAGGGTTTGTGGGGTGATTCTTATGGTCAGGCTTTGTTCTCCTAGGTCAATGTGCCCAACCAGTCCTTCCTTTTCATCGTCGTATTCACTTGAATACCACCATTGTTGGACAAAGCGAAGGGGAATATCTGAGGCATGTTTGGTTAGAACATCATTGAGTTCGCAGTTGGTGAAAAAGTCGAGGATTGGGCGAAACTGTTCATCGTATTTTGATGGGGTGACGTCCAGAAAGTAGTTGTTTCCTTTGACTGGAACATCGAACTGAACCATATTCAAGCTTGGAACAAATTTGCTTGAGTTATCTGAAGTTTGGGAATGAGCCGCCATTGTTGCAGGTTGAGAAAGATGAAAGCTTAGAAAGAGATATTTGGGATTTTGGATTTTGAGAGCGTAAAGGATAATAAAAAGGGAAACAGGGTTTTTATAGACAAAGGGTAGAGGGAGAGGTTATGGAAGCGGCGAATGAGAGTCCTAATGTCAGAAAGGACGTTCCATCATCCCCTAATTAATAGGTGACACGTTTAGGTATGTAGGGGAGAGCCGCTTTGTGTCAGAAAACCGCCAGTTGGGTTTAAAAAGAAACGAATGGTTATCCAAAAAGATTTATTATTAAACGAATTTCCTGAAATATTCGTTTAATGAGAAAAGATCAGAAGCTCTGATATAAATATCAGAGACAAGATCAGAGGCTCTGATATAAATATCAGAGACAAGATCAGAAGCTCTGATAAAAATATCAGAGACAAGATCAGAGGCTCTGATATAAATATCAGAGACAAGATCAGAAGCTCTGATAAAAATATCAGAGACAAGATCAGAGGCTCTGATATAAATATCAGAGACTTTTCTTCCCCTTGAAAGCTGAAAGGGTCTTTGTCTCCCCCTTGACCAAAGAATGAAGTCTTTGATGTTCTCCCCCTTGACACATGCTTGGAGAAAACAAGTGATTTTTACCATTGGTGAAAAAGTCCAGAGGCTCTGATGAATGGATCAGAGACTCTGATGTTTTCTTGTGTTAAGCACATTTGACATATGCTACTTGGTTCAGAGTCTCTGATAATTGATCAGAGACTGAGTTTACCATTTTTTTTTTAGGTAGACATATTCAACATTCCCAACTTGCTAATTAAAAAATTGAACCTTCGTTCATCTAAAGCTTTTGTGAAAATATCAGCAAGTTGTAGTTCAGTTGGTACAAAATACATCTCTATTGTTCCCTTTTCAACATGATCTTTTAGAAAGTGGTACCTTACATCGATGTGCTTGGTTTTGGAGTGTTGTACTGGATTGGCAGAGATGGCTATGGCACTTTTTGAATCACAGAGAATTGGAATTCTTTCAATTTGTTGGCCATAATCTCTGAGTTGAGTTTTCATCCATATTACTTGTGAGCAGCAACTAGCAGCAGCAACATATTCTGCCTCTGCTGTTGAAGTTGAAACACAGTTTTGCTTCTTGGATGACCAACTAACCAGATTATTGCCCAATAACTGACAGCATCCTGAGGTACTTTTTCTGTCAAGCTTACATCCGGCATGATCTGCATCAGTGTAAGCTGTTAGATCAAAACTAGAAAGTTTTGGATACCAGAGGCCTAATGAGTGTGACCCTCTGAGGTATCTGAAAATTCTCTTGACAGCAGATAAATGAGATTCTTTTGGATTTGCTTGATATCTAGCACAAAGACATGTTGCAAACATTATGTCAGGCCTACTTGCAGTTAAATATAATAGTGAACCTATCATGCCTCTGTAGGTTTTTATATCCACAGATTCTCCTGAAGGATCAGAGTCAAGTTTGACTCCGGTGGATAGAGGCGTTCTCATCGAAGTTGAATCATTGAGTTTGTATTTTTGCAAAATTTCAGAGACATACTTAGATTGACTTATGAATGTACCTTCTGAAGTTTGTTTTACTTGTAAGCCCAGAAAGAAAGTTAATTCTCCCATGAGGCTCATCTCAAATTCACTCTTCATCAACTCTGAGAACTTGTCACAATACTTTTGATTTGTAGAGCCAAATATAATGTCATCAACATAAATTTGTACTAAAAGCATCTCATTCTTGTACCTTTTGATGAATAAGGTAGTATCAATTGTGCCTTTTTCAAATCCATTTTGAGTTAGAAAGGTGGACAGAGTTTCATACCAAGCTCTTGGGGCTTGTTTAAGTCCATACAGAGCTTTATCCAAATAATAAACATGATTAGGATACTCTGTACTTTCAAATCCAGGTGGTTGCTGGACATAAACTTCTTCATTTAATTTACCATGAAGAAAGGCAGATTTAACATCCATTTGATAAACTTTGAATCCTTTGTGTGCAGCATAGGCCAAGAAGATTCTGATTGCTTCTAGCCTAGCTACAGGTGCAAAGGTTTCATCATAATCAATGCCTTCTTCCTGGCAATATCCTTTTGCAACCAACCTGACTTTGTTTCTGATTATTATTCCATCCTCATCCTTTTTGTTTCTGAAAATCCATTTCGTTCCAATTGCAAATTTTCCTTTGGGAAGGGGAACTAGGGTCCAGACTTTGTTTCTTACAAACTCTTGAAGTTCATCCTGCATTGCAAAAATCCAATGAGGATCTTCAAGAGCTTCTTTTACCTTCTTTGGTTCAATAATGCTCAAAAAGTTTACATAGAAGCATTCATTGATGGTGGCAGATCTTGTTTTAACTCCTTCGGATGAGGATCCAATGATTTGATCAATTGGATGATCTTTTGTCCATCTGGTAATTGGAGCATAAATTTGGGGTGGAGTTTGAGCTTCAGAGTCTCTGACAGTTGGTGACACCTCTGTTGTATTGTTCAGAGGCTCTGAAGGTGATACCTCTGTTCTATGGTTCAGAGGCTCTGTTGGTGATGCCTCTGTTGTACTGTTCAGAGGCTCTGAGTTTTGTTCCAGAGATGCAGATTTTTGTTCATCATTTGGTTCTGGAGTTGCTTCAGATACTTCTTGATCATCTTCTGATTCACTTTGCTGATCTGCATTTGGTGAAACAGAAGGTGTTGGTTCAGAGGGCCCTGAAAGGGTTGTACCTGTTTCTTGAGGTTCTTCTGAATTCTCTCTCTGTCTATCTCTGAAGATAACTTCAGAGATATCTTCATCATCAAAGAAATCTTCAAATATTTTGTTTAATTCAGATTCCCTTGATGATTCAGAGATTGGTGATGAACTTTCTTGTTGTTCAGAGCTTTTATTGTCGTCAAAAGTGATATTGATGCTTTCTTGGATAGTTCTTGTTCTAAGATTGAACACTCTGAAAGCTTTTGAGGCTAATGAATATCCAATGAATTTGCCCTCATCAGCTTTCTTGTCAAACTTTCCAAGATATTCTCTATCTTTCAGAATATAACACCTGCATCCAAAAACATGAAAATATTTAATATTAGGTTTCCTATTGTTAATGAGTTCATAGGATGTTTTCTGAAATCTCTTGACAATTGTAGCTCTATTCTGAGTGAAGCAGGCTGTTGCTACTGCTTCTGCCCAAAAATTTGTTGAAAGATCAGATTCAGCAAGCATTGTTCTGGCAGCTTCAACAAGTGTTCTGTTTTTCCTTTCAACTACTCCATTTTGTTGAGGAGTTCTTGCTGCAGAGAAGTTAGGGGTAATGCCTTCTTCTGATAGATAAGAATTGATTTTGGCATTTCTGAACTCTGTTCCATTATCACTTCTTAGTTTCTGAACTTTGCTGCTGAATAGAACCTGTAATCTTTTCAACAACCTTATTAATATGTCAGGTACATCAGATTTAGCTCTAATGAATTCTATCCATGTGTATCTGGAAAATTCATCAATCAGAACCAGAATGTATTTCTTACCTGCTAGACTCTGTCTAGAGATAGGACCACAGAGGTCCACATGAAGCATGTGCAGAGGTCTAGGACAGTTGTTTTCACTTTTGGTTTTATGGGAAGATCTTTTCATTTTTCCCATCTCACAAGCTAAACAAAGATGATCTTTGTTAAACTTTAGAGATGGTAATCCCTTAACCAAATTAAGTTTAACTAACTTATCAAGTGAGGAAAAGTTTAGATGTGAAAACTTTTTATGCCAGAGCCAGATTTCCTCACTATTCAGAGATACAAGACAAAGTTTCTCTGAATCAGTGTTTGTGATTTTGGTAAAGTTCATTCTGTAGAGGTTACCTTTTCTGTCTGCTCTTAGCATTTCTTGACCTGATTCTGAGTGAAGAAGTGAACAATATTTTCTTTGAAATTTCACATCAAAACCATGATCACAAAGTTGACTTATGCTTATCAGATTGTGTTTTAATCCATCCACATAAGCAACCTTTGATACTGAAACATTTCCTCTTGATAACTCACCATATCCTCTAATATGTCCTTGCTTGTTGTCTCCAAAAGTAACTGCTCCTCCAGATTTTGCTTTAAATGAGGATAGCAGTTCTTTATCTCCAGTCATATGCCTTGAACATCCAGAATCTAGGTACCAGATTGGCATTGACTGTTTCTGCAAGACAGATTATTGTTTCTTAGGTACCCACCTCATTATGGGTCCTTTTGTGTTAGACTTTGGTGGATTTGAATGAATTTTTGGCATCTCATCTTTTGATGTCTTGCCTTTACGTGTCTTCTTTTGAGATTTTGTCTTTGAGATATTTTTCAGAGATTGATTCAAAAGGCAGTGTGATCCTTTAAAATGATTCTTCAGTTTCATCAGGACATAAATGCAGTTACAATTAATAGAACAAGAAGAAGTAGGAGCAAAGTTTTTCTTTTTATTAAAAGCATTTGTTACATTTTGACTTCTTTTGAAACTAGCACTAGGAATATTACATTTATCCCTAACTACTTCTTTTCTTTTTGCTTGAAAGACAGTCTTCTTTTCAAGTTGCTTTTTCTTGTTCAAAAACATCTTCTTTTCTTTGCTGCTTACTGCACAGACAGGATCAATATGGTTAGTTTTTGTCCATTTGCCCTTTTGTTCAGGAGAGAATTTTATTGTTTTATAGGTGTAAGAACCAGAAGTGCTTGTTTTACTCTTTGCCTTTTCTTGCAACTCTTTTTCGAGTTCCAGAGATGTTTTTGCTTGTAAACACATATTTGCAAAATCAGGACTTATTGGTATTCTGGTTTTGGTTTTCAATACTGAAATTGGAACATTCAAAATACCAGAGCCAACAGTTTCTATCTTTTTGTGAATTACATTCCCTGGTTTACAAAAAATTTGTTCATCAATCTCTAAATCAGATTCTGAATCAGAGTCAAGAAAGTCTCTCTTAGATTTGATAGAGATATCTACCTCTATTGGTTTTTTAATTTCTTTTGATCTAGAGACTTTGATGATCCGTTTCATGCTTTCTTTTCTTTTTAAGTCCTCCATGACATTTTCTTTCCATATCCTTTGAACATCATCTTCAAACGTGGTTCTGATGTTTTCATCTGACTTTGGTGAATACAGAGGAGCATTTGGATTAAGTGAACTCTGAGATTCATTTTCAGAAGTACTTGTATCAGAGGTACTTGGTTCAAATGTCTCTGATTCACTTGAGATGAAGGAATCAAATCTGAAAATTTCTTTGGGATCATAGCTCTGAGGTTTTGTAAAGAGTACTTCTGAAGTTTCTTCTTTTATCTGTAACACAGACTCTTGAATGTCTTTTACTTCAGAGTACTTAGTATTTTTGAAATTCAAAGCTCTTGCTTTTGATCCCTCTGATGTTTTCATTCTTTTGAAATTATTCAGAGATGGACTTTCAAATCTTTGGACCTTTCCCATACAGAAAGTGGAAGAAAGTGAAGTTTTCTCCAATCCATTGAATGAATTCAACTCATTGAATCCTAGTCCTTGAGAGTCCATTTGTGATTTTATTTTGTCGAAGACACTTTGTGCATTAACATAGCTTTTGATTCGAAGATTTTTTCTATCTAGAGATTGATGTAAGATTTCTCTTTCCTTTTGAAAAAATTTGGTTAAGGCAATAGAATTGAGCCTTTCATACTCAGATTTCTTTACTTCTTTTTCTTTTCCTTTTAAAACTTTCTCTATTTCTCTTATTTCTTCTGAAAATGATTTTTCTTTTTGCTTGAAGGTTTCTTCAAGTTTAGTTTTTTCAAGAAAAATATCTTTCTTTTCTGATTCCAGAAGATTCTTTTCTCTTTTGTAAAAGATGAGCTCTTTTGTTACTTGCTCTCTTTTCTGTTTTTCTTCAACAAATTTTTGCTCTAAATCCTGAAGTTCATTAATTAGTTTAAAAGCATCTATTTCAGGATCACTGTCAGAGGTGTAAAGAGAGTTTACCTTTTCAGAGTTGTCTTCGGATGCTTCATCAGTTTGATTTCCATCTGAAAAAGCCATACCACAGAGATTGGTAGGCTCTTCCTCACCATCACTTGTCGAGTCAGATAGCCAGTCTTCCATTTCTGCTACAAGAACTCTTTCTTTTACATTGTATTTGTATTTGTTCTTGTAGTAATCTTGATCTTTGACAAGTTTTCCTCTGCAGTTTGCAGAGAAGTGGCCTGGTTTTCCACATCTGAAGCATCTTCCATCATTTTGATTTGTTGGAAGAGTGGCAGTACTTGTCCCTGGCTTCTGTTCTTGAGGTTTGAAGTATCTCTGTGGTTGTGGATACCTTGGTTGGAATGGTTGTTGTGGTCTTGTTTGTTGTGTTGCATCATCATGATTGAAGTTTGCACCCTTTTGATCACTATATGGAGTGAATCTGGGTTCTTATTGAAATCTTCTTTCCGGATTTCTTCTTTCTTCATTCTCTCTCTTTCCTTCAAATACCTTCTTACCAAATTTCTTGTTAAATTGATGAGTGATTAATGCAAGAGATTTGGCAAAGGCATTGATATCTTCATCTGAGTCTGAATCTGTATGAGTTTCTTCTGCCATCAAGACCTTTTTGGATCTTCTTTTTGTTTCCAAACATTTTTGTGACTCTTCACAGTTGTTTTCTTTCGATATTTGTTTTGAAACAAGCGCAAGGGGTCCACCCAAAGAGGTTTTTGATTTTTGCTTCATAACTTCTTTTTCATGTGCAACAAGAGTACCATAAATGTCAGTTAATGACCATGACTCAAGATCTTGATTAGCCTGTATAGACATGGACAGTTGTGACCATTCTTCATTCAAGCTTTTCAAAAAAAGAACATTGTTTTCCTCTTTTGTTCTTATTACTCCAAACTTTCTGCATTTGTTTATTAGAATGTTGAATCTTGAGTAAGTTTGATGTAATGTTTCTTCTGGTAGAGCATGAAAATCATGATATTCATTGATGCATAAATTTCTTCTATTTTTCTGGGTTTGTAGGCCACCTTCAAGTTGATTTAACAACTGATCCCATATCTCTTTTGCAGTTTTACAAGAATCAAGTTTTTGAAAGATATCATTGGGAATGGCCATTATGAGTAATCTAACAGCTTTTGAGTCATTATCCATCATATTATTTTCTTCATCAGTGAAGTTTGTGGTTTTCTTTTCATAATATGCAGGTATTTCGGCAGTATCTGCTGTTGCAGGAACTCTTGGCACCAACACCATTGGAATGTGAGGTCCAATGTTCACAGATCTAAAAAGATCCCTGTCCATACCTTCTAGGAAATTTACCATCCTTATTTTCCATTGGGGATATTCATCCCTTAAAAGTGTAGGAGGTTTTGTTAATGACCCAGCTGTATAAATGGCACTTATGCTTGAGTTTGCCATTTGTAAAAAAAATGAAGATTTGAAGAACTGATGCTTTTTGTAATGAACTGAGATTTACTATCAAATCTAGAGCATATGATATTCTTTAATAAACTGGGTTTATATGAACATGCACAGATAATGAAAGTTTAGAATC
Organism: Arctium minus; assembly: GCA_954870635.1. Taxonomy (NCBI): domain Eukaryota; kingdom Viridiplantae; phylum Streptophyta; class Magnoliopsida; order Asterales; family Asteraceae; genus Arctium; species Arctium minus. The sequence goes on from OX941083.1 coordinate 63,528,107, forward strand.
AATGAGATGTAAATCTATCCGAGTATGCAGATATGATCTTTCTTTGTTTAGAAACAAAGGAGGCTCTGATACCAATTGTTGGATCCCAGATCTAATCTCGTAACAATGATATAAACAATAAGAGTAATGACAGCGGAAGTAATACAGTTTAATATCAAAGGAGATTCAAATATCACAGTTCATAAAGCAGATAAAGATAAACAAGATATTCTTAGAATAAAATATTCAACTTATATTATCAGATATATATCTTCTTAAGCACGCTTTGAACAATAAGGTGATGGTCCTATTTATAGGACCATAAAGTAAGCAGTGTACTTGCATGACAAAAAAGAGCATGTTGAACAGTGACCTACTCTAGAAAGTAAATCTTATCACTAAGTGACGTGTCATCTGTTCTTCTGTTCATTCGTAGAAAACTTCAGTGCATCTTCAGAGAGAATGTCTTCAGAGCTCCGACGTTGTCTTCAGAGCCTCTGATGAAGCTATCTCTGATGTCTTCTCTGAAAGTTGCAATCTCTGATAAGTACTTCAGAGGCAGGTTTGTTCTCTGAAGTCTTTGTCCTCTGAAGTCTTCGTCCTCTGAAGTCTTCGTCCTCTTAAGTCCTCTGAAATAGGACGGTTATTTTCAACACTTTAACAGATGATTTGGAGCTAACAATCATGTCTAAGAGTTTGATGACTTACCAGCTTGTAGCGTTTTCGTCATGTGATGGTTGTCGAGATGTCCGAACGGCAACCCGGCTTGAATGACACATTGCGTTGTGATTCGCCGATTCAAATCGGCATCGAACGATCATATTTGACCTTCATTATCAAGTATTGGTTGACTTGAATCGCCGTCCGCCGACCTCAACCCCGGGCATGTTTTTTTGATGTGTCGTCTTAAGGTTGAATTTCCTTCGGTCGTAAGGAGAGTTTGGCACATGTTGCATTGTGCCTTCCTTTTCCCGTTTGTAAGGATCACCATGTTGTAGGAATTCTAAATCTCGGACTTTTGTACATGCTCGATTAGAACTTTGACAATTGTTTCGTTTGATGCATCATGTTGTTCACCGGTCATTTTAGAAGAGAAAGAGAGAGATGAAATTTGAAAGTAGTAGTGTGAAGGTTTTTTGCGAGAATTGAATACGAGTCGAGATAACGAATTATAGCGAGAATTGTGAACGTTTTTTACGTTTGTGATTTGATATCTTCCCCTATACACCAAATGACTTATATATAGAGTATGCAGGGTAAAAACTACAAAAAAAGGGCAAAAAATCGACCCAAACGGCCTATGACCATTTCCCAACGATAACCAACGGCTAAATTTTTTTTAAAAATCAGGCCGGATTGGGCTGGCCCATAACCCATCTTGGTCCAGGCTGAGCGTGCTATCAAATCCTTCCAAAACTGTAACTAGGTTGTGTCCGCCGGTTATGCCGGTCCTCCGTCAGTCTCAAGTCAGACCGGACCCATTTGACCATCCCTAGTTTACTCAAAGAAAAATAAAGACGACCGTAAAATGAGAGAGAAAAACAACCTCAAATGCATATTTTTGTCTTTATGCTAGAAATGGTATTTATCTCAATAAAGAAAACTTATCCAAAGGTCCAATGAATCAAAAGTTGACCACCGAAAGAGTTAACTCACTCACACCGTATTAGGTCCAATGAACCAATGTCCAGGTACCGACCCACAAAGATCTTTTTTTTTTTTTTTCTTTCTAAAAGAGTAATATTTGCTGACAAAATAAATAAAGAACAATCCAGGTCCTTCCTACATTCTCCTTCGTCACCAACACCAACACCAACACCAACACCACCTGGGTTCTCTCCCGTTCTTGATGATGGTTTTTGAAGCCATGAGGAACCAAAACATTGCAGAAGACGGGTATGGACCTTCTGAGGACGAAGACGATGATTATTATGGCAAATTCGGTAGCAGAAAAATGGCGGTGTTGACCGACAAAAGGTTGAAGAAGGAGAAGAAGAGTAGGAAAAGGAAAAAGAAAAGGAGTGAAAATTTACAGGACCCTTTAGTCGCATTTGGTTGGGATATCATGTTAATGATTCTGAGCCATCTCGATGCACGCAGCGTGGCACTATCACTCGTCGTCTCTCGTACCTGGCATGGAGTCGCTTCCAGTGACGCCATCTGGTCTAAAAAGGTACACACCCTGAATCGAATCTTCTTCTGGGGTTTTGGAGGAATTGGGAATTTGAAAGAACAAAGCCCTCTTTGGTAACTGCACCTGAAAAATAAAATTTACTACTTTTTATCGAGTCATCGTAACTGAAACTACTATAACAAACTTGTAGATGTGAAAGTGATTGAAAGTATATAAAAAAAAGTGAAAGATAATTTTTATAGTCATAGTAACTCAAACTATTAAAACTATAACAAATTTATGCATATGAAAGATTCATGAATGAACGTGATTAAAAGTGAATAAAGGTAGATGAACGTAGTTTTATGTGTTTTTTGTTATCAATTGAAGGTAGTTGAAGTTATCAATTCAAGGTAGTTGAAGTGATTGGTTTTTTAGCCGTTAAATACTTATCTAAAGACTCATAAGAGTTCTCCCATTCTCAGCAAAAGTTTTGGGGTGTTTGGTTCATGGATTTTGAAGAAATTGGAATGGATAATTCCCTTGACTGAATTCCAATTCCTTTATTTGTTTCACATATTGAACATTTTGAATTCCACAAATCAAGGAATTCATCGTTCATTGACTAAAGTGAAAGAATTAAATTCCATCCAATTTCTACCAACCAAATGTGTGGTCAAATCCCATCAAATTTCATTCCAATTCCTGTAAAGTCAAATTCCTTCAATGGATTCTAATTTCATCAAATTCTATTACGTGAACCAAACGTTCCCTTAGGGGTTGTTTGATTCATGGAATTTGAAGGAATTGGAATGGTCAATTCTATTGACCAAATTCCAAGCCCATGTTTGGTTCACGGAATGAAAGTAATAGAATCCTTCCAATTTTATTGAATTCCATAATTTAAGGAATTCCTCATTTCTTAGCTTAAGTGAAGAAATTGAATTCATACCAACCAAACGTGTGGTCAAATTGCGTCAAATTCCATTTCATTCATTCAAGGTCAAATTCCTTCGATGGATTTCAATTCCATCAAATTCCATTCTATGAACCAAACGCCCCCTTATTCTCACAGGATCTGAAGTCTTGTAATTAATATGTGATTCTTGGATTTTTGACATATTAACGTGAAGACTCGGAGGACTAGAGTGATCCATTAGGTGTTTTGTAGGGTATTCTTTAAAAGCACAAAACGACGAGACAACGGGATGAAATAGGGATGAATTTAAGCATACAATCTTGTTTGCGATGTGATGATTTAATTGATTTCGCGAAGAATCTTGGTTTACTCGGAACTATGAAGAGTACATCCATATTTGACAACCATAATTCGGCTTAAATTTTTTTTAGCTTATGGACAAGTACAGTTTGATTAGCCATAAGTAACGTTTCAATTAAATTTCCAACATATATTTTAGGTTATTTTACATCTGTCGTCTAGTTTATCAGTTGGTTTTTTACTTTACCATGACTAGTTTATCAACTATTTTATTAGCCAACAACTAGTTTTTCAGCTTGTTTGCCAAACATAACCTAAGAACTAGGAGATTTTGGATGCTCTTCGTCTCTCCTGATAGGAGAATGAGGAAGAGGAAGTGTGAAAATCCATGGTTAGATCATGAAGCATATGATATCCTAGGATGAAGTTGAGAGGGATTCTTAACAGTAGCAGTGTGTGATTAGTTCCATCATTGTTTAGATGTCTTAAATTTCATGGGTACTCATAATACGTGTGTTCTATAGTCGTTGCCGAGGAGGTGATGCAGTTTGGTAAGAGTTTTCAGTGCTATTGGAAAGAAACATGTTTTCGAAGTTAACACTGCTTCATGTGTTATTGTTCAAATCTAGCATTCTTCATATTTGCCTTCTGTAACCACAAGAATCTTGTGGATTACTGAACTATATCTAGCATCACTGGAATTCTAGTTTCTAGTTTTTATATATTTATTAATGCAAATTGGGGTTCCTAACTTACTGTGTCACCCACAGAAAGGTCAAGTATGCATACAACTTAACCCTCCTAGACCATACTCTCAATTGGGATTTACTAGGTCAGTTTCGTTTGGTTTAGCTATGGATGTATGTTTTTTCCCTATACTCATCCAACCCAACCCTACCATGTTTGCAGTCAGTCTTTACTCATTAGCAGGAGGCTTATGGCCCCGAACACCATCAGAGGCGGTTTGAGTGTCGTTTAGCCCATCGAATAATAATAAGAATCCAAGATTCTGAATGCTTTTTGTAGATTTGTCATTTGCTATTTCATAGAGTGGTTTGGGGAAAACCAAAATAGGGGTGGGGTTTGTGTAGATGGGTTTCTAATAATCTGATTCTTATTGTTGTGGTACAGACAGACTCGAATCAATATACTCAAATAGTCCTTCCTTCCTTATTTGCTTCTTGGGGATGATACACATGAAAACATTAAGAAAGGGCATAATGCAAGCTGGAGAACCGTAAAGACGTTGCTGTCGATAACAAAAACTTCAATAAATTATTTGAAGATGATGTCTACGCAAAAGAGGTTCAAAAATTCATGCATCTCCCATTTATTACTGTTTCAAGGGTCGCTTGTGCATGATATATTCTAGGGAAAAGGACTCGAATGGTCAAAGTAGATAAAAAAAATTGTCTTTTAACAATCTCTTCCGGTTTTGCACTCATGTCACTACTCACTAGGTCCGCAATATCCAGGGGGTAAAAAATGTAATTCTTTTTGCCAATTTCCTTGTAAAAGAAATTACCTGGGTCCGCAATTGCGGATTTGGGTCCGTAAAAAAAATTCTTTTTTTTTGTTTTTTAAGTCAAAAATGACTAGATTCGTTTTTTTTTCTCAGTCGTTTAACCAGTTCGCTGATATTGCGGAAGTAGTGATATTTGTGTAAAACCAAGGGAGAAATGGTTAGAAGACCAATTTCTTTGTCTACTTTGGCTATTTAAATCAATTTCCTTATATTCTATGGCTTCTCATATGGGGACTCCTGTTCGTTCACTTCTCCTGCATCTTTGGTCTTACTAATGGTAAGGTATGTATACATTCTATCCTCCCCAAACCCTGTCGAACTGAATGGGCTCGTTTGGTGTGGTTTGGTATGATAATAGCTCTAGAATGAAGTCCAATCTTTTCCCTGGGCTATGTGGCTATATGCTAGTGTGAACATAATGGGAGTTTGCCCTTCGATTGTTCTTTTACCGGTTCAGAGACCGACTACCCATCTAGCTATGCAAGACTCTGTCGTGTTGCAATAAGGCTCAGGCCTTTTAGACTCCTCCCCAATGGCTCACATGGGTTCGAGTCCCTCTAAGGGCACACGGGATTTTCATTTTCCTGGCGGTTCTCCAGCCCCGTGCACACCCACGGTTACCAAAAAGAAACTCTTAACGTGTCCCAATTCGTTGCTTTCATTTTCCAATGACCCTTGCGGGATGATTCCTTTCCTTTTCTTTGTGTTCTTTTATCGTATGTTTAAGGTTTCATGGGAGGCACAGTTGAATTTGTTAAAAACGGGACCGAAATACCTTAAAAAGTTTGCATATTCTTACGCATTCATCAGATGCATCTTCTTCTGGTTCAAAAGGCGAATGTCATCATGCATTACTATTAGACCCTGGGGTTCCGACTTAAAACCAAACGGTTATAACCGGCCTTGGATCATGCGACCATAAGTTTATACATGATAACAGTAATTTCATGCCAAAATATCTATTTGTTAGATTCATAAGCCTCCCTTCTAGCATTTGTGCTTGTGGCTCTAAGAGAAACAAGCAGTACGAATATCTTCAGTGACGAGTGGCTGAGAAACCTAACTTATCGTTGACAGTGTGAAGAGTTGTGGGCTGGTAAAGCACATCTACCTCGTGTGTCCCAAATCAAGGGGCTCTCAAAGTTGGCTGCATACTCGTTCTCGATTATGGATGGCAAACGTGTACGTTTCCCTCTTCCTTCTTACTTTTTCAGCTATACAAGCATCAGTTTTCTTTACGTGAATGTTGATTATTTCAGAGCCGAATCATGAAGGAAGACCTGTGGGATCATGCTTGGGAATTTCACTTTAACAAGGCAGGTGCTTTTAACTTTTCCTGTATTGTATGACTGAGAATCTAAACTCTAAGGGTGTGTTTGGTAAGCAGGATAGGACGGGACAATATATTTAAAAAGAAAATTGTCACACGCTTGGCATCACAACGCTAGACTGGGACAAGACCTGAGTGACGCAAAAATGTACTTTTTTCCCACCAAAATAGGTGAAATAAAAATCAGGGAGATCGAACAAGATTGGTAAATTACTACTACCCATGTCAAATTAAAACCCTGTAACTTTGCACAATTGTTTCACCCACTACCTCACTCTCGCTCGTCCAATCTTATCCATGTACCAAACGCACCCTGATAGACCAGTAACTGATGAGAGTTACCACTGTATTGGGCTCAGTCGGCACCAGGATACTGGCGGAACTTGGATCCATACTGGAAAGGGGCAGGGCCACCGATGCGACGCTACTTCCACCCAGATGGGAGTCAAACTGCTGATCCTGGTGATAAAGTATGGGGAGGACACGAGAGTTGTTACTCCATCGTTACAAGTTTGTTGGCGGATGGAAAGATCAGGGAGCACTACGTGCGGATCAACCGCTGGCCCCAGATGTCCATCTCCAGGAAACAGGATTGGGGCTGGAAAATGTCAAACCACCTCTACTGCTACTCGAGTGTTCCAGATGCTGATAGTAAAGGTGGCACCGGTCCCTGTTTTCTGGCATGCTAACTAGGACCTATGTTTTGTCTGAAACAAGTTTGGTTTTTGTTAGTTTCAGTAGCACTTAAAGATGATACATACTTGTTGGGTTTTGATGTTTGCAGTGAATATGGTTCGTTTAATGTGTAGCCTTTTTCTTCAGATCTCGATAGTTTCCTCTTGTTTTGAATAATCATGCTGTAGTTGCTGTTGTTTAAACACGTATCTACATATGTACTTAGCTGAGAAAAAAACAGAAGAGAACCATAAATATTCTGAGAACTTAGAAACCAACCAATTCATTTATTATTCATGATGAATAAATTGTTAGTTCACAGGTTCTTAAAATATTTATGGTTCTTGTTTGAACCTATATTAGGTGCAAAATTACAAAGTGGATGCAACTTCAACAAACTACTTATGAAGATTAAGAAAAACCAATTTATTAAGAAAGATCCTGAGAATTTATCATACTATGGAAAAATTGCCAAACAGTAATACACTAAGATATAGCAAATGAATTCGGGTGCCATGACATAAAAAGGCCATCCATAGAACAAGTGTTCGTCAAATTTTTGAAAGCACAGGGGGTAAATCGTGTTTTATTTTTCATGAAAGACTTGTGATACCATTGACATGAACTCAACCACCCTCATTCGAGTGACAACGCCACCATACCTTACCAGACCTCAGGTCGGAGCTCACCGGTTGCAGGAGGCATCCATCGCCCAGAGTGATAGACACTCTCACCTACTTTCCACCCAGGCACATCTTTCATTATTCGGGCCTCTTCCTCCAGATATTTCCTCCACTCATTTACGAATCTAAATACAAATTCAAACAAATTATTTCCCAAGAAAGCCAAGACACTTGAAAAAAGAATAAGATGAAAAGACCAGCATTTGCGTTTACCTTTCATCCTCTTCTGCTTGAAGCATCGGCAAAATAGCCCTGCGGGCAGCATATTTTTCCTCCTTTATTGCCCTACATCATACAGATCCACTTTATATAATGATTGTAGTTATTGTTTGCCAACAGAAGTGACATGGGGAAGACCTGATCAGATAAATACAATAAATGGGAAGGCAAAAGAACCCGACCCAAAAGGAGTCACGACCAGACCGGTTGGGACAGCCCTTCCGGGCCTTGGATTTTTAACTAAGGACCAGTTAGGCCTGGTCCTTGAGTTGCGGTCGGTTAGGACCAATTATAAGAACTGAGCGAGACAAAAATGCCTTCTTTTTTCTGTCCCACCAAAATAGGTGGGAAAAAAAATCAAGATTGGACAAGTTTAGTAAATTACGAAACTACCCATGTCAAATTAAAAACCCTAAAACCTTACACAATTCTCTCACCCGCCTACCACTCTCTATCCCGTCCAGTCCTGTCTTGCCCTATCCTGTCCGCATAACAAACGCACCCAAAAGAACCGGTCTGAAACCCAAATTACTCATTTATGGAAATTTGGTCCAAATCTTATACCAGCTGGTTTTCTAAAGTGTAACAAAGAAGCTTATTTTTCATATTTTCACACCTCCCATCTGTACTCTCAGTCCAAATCTCTTTAATATATTTTCCAATTCTCAAGCATGTTTCATCAAATGATCAAAAACCCAAATAACATGTCCCAAGCCCATTGTAGTATATACTAGTATAGTCGCTTCACTATTTGCATTTTCTTTTAATAGCAGGGTGTTAAATGAATGGTTTAGAAGGTGTTTGGATGTGCGTCTAAATTGACTTTTGCAGAATTGAAGTGGCTCGCAATAATCAGTTCCAAGTGTTTGGCAATTTGATTAGATTTTGATTTTCTGATTACTTAGGGTCAAATAATCATATTTGGAGAAGCAAGCAAGCTGTTGTCGTAAAATAACTAATCATTGAGATAACTATAATAATTCCGACTAGCTTAATCAACTAATCATCGGATTCTGATTTTTTAAGTCGCAATATTCACTTTGAAAAAGCACATTCATATATTATTGCGCCAACTTTGCTCGGAGTAACTAGAGATATGTATTTGCTTGAAGGATATTACGACTCAAAAACAGAACACAACATTGCAACTCGATTTGAAGATGTTATAGAAGAAATTGATGACAAGTTTTTGAAAAATGAAAGAAGCAACATATGAGTCCAAAAGCAGCAAACTTTTTATGTTCTGTAAAAAACCATTCCTACAACTTTAAAATAATAATCTCAAATTATTCTATATTCTGTAAGTTGTATAATTTATTTATTTTTAATTTCTAGCATTTCATTATCTTAGCATGTAACTTGCATTTTTTATTTTGTAACTTGTAATCTGTGGAGTTAATCTGCTATAGGGGTTAGCAGTGGTACACAAAATAGCGGTGCATTATAGCCAAAGTTGTTAAAGGCTCAAGGCGCACTTAGGCGCAAAGGGCAGAGGTCTCGAGGCCTAGGCGCGAGGCGCAAGCGTGAGGCACGGGCCTAAGAAATGTGGGGGCCAGGGGTGTAAGCGAGTCAAGCTTTTAACGAGCTACTCGAGCTCGAGCTCGAGTCGATCTCGAACACAAAATTGAACTCGTTTAACTTATCGAGCCGAGTTTTATAACACCAATGTTCGACTCGGCTCGTTCGAAAACTCGATTTAACTTTTCTAGTCGAGTCGACCCATTCGAGCATACCCTTTTTCAAGCCAAACATGCTCATATATTTATTAAACATACAATAAAAATATAAAATTTATTGAGCTCAAGTCGATAAACAAGTTAATCGATCACGAGTTCGAACCCATAAACGAGCATCGAGCTCGATAACTCAAAAAATATTCGAGCTCGAGCTCGAGCCCTACATTGAAAAGTTAATCGAGCTCGAGTCGAGCTCGAGCTTAGTATTAAATTTTTGAGCCCGGCTCGATTAACCTACTACTTGACTCGACTCGGCTCGTTTCGTTTACACCATGTGGGGCGCATTTTATCAAGATACAATACACAAACAGTTACACACAAGTCAAATATGCAACAAGTTCCAATGTAATAACCAACAATACATTGATGAGAAGGGTTTAAAGCGTGAGCCTTGATGGAGAAGTTAGGACTCTAGGTATTTATAGAGAAGGAAGCTTGAAGTTCTAATGACCCGGGTATGGTTTGAGTTAGGTCATCTATTTAATAACTCTTTTTTTAATAAGTTAGAAGATGAGAATATGAGAAAACTTATTTAATATTAGGGTTTGACTAGGCATTTAGTAACTCTTTATGAACTCTTTATGAGGCGTGCCTAGGCCCACAAGGCGCCTCAACTTAATGAGCCTTGTGAATATGCCTAGCCTCGACCTTAAAAAAGCCCAAGACCCTAAGCCTTATGAGCCTCAGAGCCTAGGCGCGCTTTTAACAACTATGATTATAGCGATACCACAAATAGCGGCTGCAGTTACCGCTAATGACCGCTTGGACCCATATAGCGGCCGCAGTTACCAATTTTCTTTTGGGGCTGTTTTGGACCATTTTTGTTAAATTTAAACAGGTTCCATTTTAGAAGGACTTCTGTTTTGTGTGGGCTATTTAGACTCTTAGTTGGCCTATCAACAAAAGCAAAGATTACATTGACAAAAGCAACAATTCCAAAGATTATATCGATCCCAAAGGTCAAACGGGTTCTTTTTCTCAAATCCCGGTTCCACAGTCCAAAACTTGGGGCATCGATTCCATAGTCCTGTTCAATTCCCACTCAATTCCACAGTCCTGTTCAATTGTGCTTTTATCGATTCCTTCTACTGTTGACCTTCGATTGCTTCTACTTCTAAATACTAACACTTACTATCAAGTAGTGGCCCCTAATTGTTGGAATTTTGGACTTTGGAATTGGATGCCTCGTTTCTGGATTGTTTCTGTTTCAGTCCATAATTCAGTCTCTAATCGTTTCTGACGTTGTTGTTTAACCATTTAAGTTTAGCTTTGTTATTATTTTTGTTGTTTGTGCATTAAGTTTTATTTTTATAGGCATAAAATTTATTAAGTTATACTTATATATATATATATACTCGTATTTCTTTTATGAACCTAATTCTTTTTCCGCTATACCACCGCGATTACCGCGATTTCAGCAATCGACCGCGTTAAATGCTTAGCTTGTGATATTTGGACCAACAGTGATTTGGGATTGCTCCTTTTATGACTGGCCACAGATTAGGAGCAATGATTTGGACCTGTTGCCCTAAGACTGGACCCTATTCCAATCCCTGGTCCCAAGTCATTTCAAGGATCTCTTCCAATCTTTTGAAGATTGAAACGGAGAAATAACGAGGGGAGAAACAAAAAGGTCAGGCTTGTGAGAAGCATTCTATTTGATGATCGAAGTGGAATACTGATCAACCTAAAGTAAAATTGTATCGGATTTGTTAAAATTGTAGGAATTTGAGTTTGATCATATTTTTGGTTCAGAACGCATATAGAGATATTGGAGCCGATTTTTCTTGCTCCCACCATTTCAGATAAGAAAGCTATGTTTCAACTTTGGTTGGTGTTCATATACAAGATTAATATGAATATCTAATCTGATTTACTAGTGATATAAATATCTAGAGAAAATGATTTTCTAGTGATTGGTTTTTGAGTTCTTCCTATGTACTCTTTGGTAGGGCTGTAAACGAACCGAACGTCAGCGAACCGTTCGTGAACCGTTCGGCGGGAAGTTCGTTTATGTTCGTTTATTTAATAAATGAACGAACGGAACATGAACACATTTTTTTGTTCGTTTAGTTAAATGAACGAACATGAACAATGGTCTTGTTCGTTCATTTACGTTCGTGAACGTTCGTTCATTTATATTCTTTTACGTTCGTTTATGTTTGTGTATATATATATATAAATATATTTATATATTATGACATTAATGTGTAAAACATTAATTAAATTAATTTCTTAAAATTCCCTTTTTATATACCTCCTAAGTTTACCCGGTTTTTCATTTTATTATGTTATTTTTTACGACCGAAATGATGAGTAATGATGGTTGTTTGTTCATTTGTGTTCGTTAATTTATGTTCCTTCGTTTACGTTCGTTGATGTTCATTTATGTTCGTTCATTTACGTTCGTTTAACTCTTAATGAACGAACATAAACGAACACGAACAAGCATATTTTCTTAACGAACGAACATGAACACAAAAAAAATCGTTCGTTTACCGTTCGTGTTCGTTCGTTTGTTCGGTTAAGTTAAATGAACGAACGCGAACAAGCCTCCGTTCGGTTCGTTTACAGCACTACTCTTTGGGGTGTTCTTGTTTGCCATAAGTTGAGAGTGCTACCAGTGGGTAGCAGCCATTTGATTGTCAAATGTCCAAAGTATGTCATGATCAGACAATTTCAGTAGGCAACGAGTTCATGATAATCTTTCATATTGAATGTCAACTAGATGCAACTCTTTAAAAGGTAATACACTAATCAATATGTATTCACTGCCAAGGCTCAATGCCTATCCAACCTCAAAACATTAAGCAAGATCCTAATATCATGATCCTTAGACCCGGTGTCTTTGTAACTGCCAATTACCAATATGTGTCAACTAGGTGATCCAGATGATTTATTATTTCAGATTGCCCTGAAAGGTGTCACTGATGATTGTAGGTTCCGCTCATCAAGTGAATTATGTGCAATGGTGTGTGGACAGAAACAAACATTTAAACCATGACATCACCCATTCTATATAACAGATTTAGACACCACAAGTACGGTTGAGATTTCTACTAGACGTATGGTCAGGATCTAGTTTAGTACCTTTCATTTGTCTATAAATGATCACTGTAATTGTCTTTTCTAATCAATCAAGAACTGAAATAAAAACAAATTCTTTCAACTCTTTTATGGTATCAAAACCCTTGCTCTATAGCAATATGGTGGGAACTCCTTCCACGATTTCTTTTGTCTCTTCCCCCAATGCCTCAAATCCTTTATCATCATTATCAGACCTGGACTCAATCAAGTTGTCAAATGATAACTATCTTCTCTGGAGAGCACAAATGCTCCCATACTTGTACGGGGAGAAAGTTTTTTAATTTATTGATGGTTCTACCTCTCCACCCATTCAATATCTCCAAGATGGAACAACAAATCTGAATTAACCTGGTCTCAACAAGACCAGCTCCTGTTATTCATACTTATTTCATCTTTATCAGATACTTCATCATCGTCCATCGTTGGCAGTTTGGTATGCCTTGGAAAATCTCTTTACTGCTAAGTCATAAGCTCGGATCATCCAAATTCATACCAAACTGACAACACTCAAGAAAGGGGGGGACTCAGTTTTAGAATATTATAACAAAGCCAAACATCTTGCTGACTCTCTGAATCACCGGTAAAATCCTTACAGATGAGGAATTTGCCACCATCTTCTTGCTGGGCTTGGGTTTGATTTTGACCCCATAGTTGCATCTCTCACCACTTGTTCAGATAAGTTCTCTCTGTTAGAACTCTTGGCCATCTTCTCACATTTGAAGCACGACTACTGCATCACACTCCATCCCCTCCGGCTTCCAAAATCTCAACCATTATTGCCATGAGGAATTTTAGTTCATCGCATGGGAATCGCAGCCAAGGAAATAACGGATCTAGAGGACAGTATCCCAATCGTGAAGGACTAAACCCTCACTTCTCAAATGGCCGGGTGGTATAAACTGGTAGGGTTTTATTACTCACAAATGAAATTGAAACGAAATTGACGAACACTCTGGCTTTCGAGAGGCCAGAGACTCTCCCAAGAGTTTTCACTCAGTTACAATGTAACAACAATCAGAATGAATCCCAACCACAGCCTTCCCACTCAACTAATACGCTCCTCTAACAAACAAATTGAGAAAATACCCAAACTACCCCCAACTCACTTATTTGACTAAAACAAAGATAAAGAACAACATATAAAGGCTCCACCAATTATTTCCCTCTCCTACTGTAAGTGAAGCGCACCGAAGGTTTACCAATACTCCCCCCCAAAAGTTTCACCTTGTCCTCAAGGTGACAATTGGGAAATTGAAGCAACAAAGAGTCTAGAGCCTCCCACGAAGACTCAAATTCGGACATTCCCTTCCATTTAACCAACACCTCCAATTGGCCAGGATCGCCATTAGCCATTGGGCGGACATCAGTGATATCTTCAGGGATTGATTGCAGCACCAACTCCTCAGTAAGTTGTACGGGAATTTCCTTTGTAGCGACACAGTTACCAATAGCTTGGCGGAGTTGGGACACATGAAAAACTGGGTGGATGCGCTGTATCGGGGAGCTCTAAGCGATAAGCCACTGTCCCAATTTTTTCGATGATCTTGTAAGGCCCATAGAACCTGGCCAACAGCTTAGGACTATTGCCACGAACCAAAGATCTTTGACGGTAAGGACGAATCTTTAAAAACACCCAAGTACCCACTGAAAAGTCCACTTCTTTTCTCTTCAAATCCGCTTGTTGTTTCATACGACATTGGGCCTTTAAGAGGTGCATTCGAACATCATCCAAAATCTCATCACGTTCCATCAAGTCAAGTTCAACTGTAAACAATTTAGAAGAGGTGGGTTTGTACCTCAATAATGGTGGTGGATCTCTTCCATACAAAGCTCGAAAAGGAGAACATTTAAGAGAAGTGTGGTAAGACGTGTTATACGACAGCTCGGCCCAAGATAACCACCTACTCCAACGTTTAGGTCGATCGGAAACCCAACAGCGCAAATACTGCTCCAGAATCTTATTCACCACCTCGGTTTGCCCATCAGATTGAGGGTGATAAGCCGTATTGTACTTCAGTTTCGTACCCTGTAACTTGAAGAGCTCTTTCCAGAAATTGCTCAAAAAAATCTTGTCTCTATCAGAGACAATAGATTGAGGAAAACCATGGAGTTTAACCACATCATTAATGAATACCTCTGTAACGGATTGAGCTGTAAAAGGATGCTTTAACCCACTGAAATGGGCATACTTGCTAAACCTGTCGACAACGACCAATATCGAACTCATACCATTTGATTTAGGAAGACCTTCAATGAAGTCCATCGAAATTTCGTCCCACACCTGACAAGGAAGTGACAAAGGCTGTAAGAGACCCGCTGGATAGCCATGAATATTACATATTTCGCACCCTTTTACCATATTAACGATGTCTTTGCGCATACCCACCCAAAAAACCTCGGAGGCAATGCGTTGGTAAGTACGATCTTCCCCACAATGCCCTCCTATCGGAGAACCGTGAAACTCCTCAAAAATGAGAGAAATAAACTGAGAGGTTCGAGGAATAACCAAGCGATTTTTATACAACAGTAAGCCATTTTGCACTTCAAATCCTTTGTGACAGTTGCTGTCCTTCTCCAAATCAGAAGTCAGCTTCTTTAAAAAATCATCAGTGTCGAGTTCCTTCTTCAAAGTTTCCCACTGCCTCCAATTAGGACCTCCCATTACCGAGCATTCGATCGATTCGGACTTGCGTGATAGAGCATCAGCGGCACTATTAGTACTCCCAGGCTTGTATATTATAGAAAAATCATAACCAAGTAGCTTGCTTACCCATCGTTGATAATCTGGTTCGATTACTCTTTGTTCCAAAAGAAAACGAAGACTTTGTTGATCGGTCCGAACTATAAAATGTCTTCCCAGCAAGTATGGACGCCATTTTCTGATTGCCAACACTATAGCCATTAACTCTTTTTCATAAACTGACTTCTGCTTGGCTCGTACTCCCAACGCTTGACTAAAATAAGCTATAGGTCGATCCTCTTGCATAAGGACTGCCCTTAACCCATAGCCTGAAGCATCCGTTTCTATAACAAAACTTTTGTTAAAATCTGGTAAGCGTAAAACAGGGGCTGAAGAAAGAAGCCTTTTTAATTCCAAAAAAGCTAATTGAGCCTCGTTAGACCAATGGAATTGATTCTTTTTAAGTAGTTGGGTAAGGGGAGCTACGATCGATCCATACCCTTTAATAAATTTCCTGTAGTACCCAGATAAACCCAGAAATCCCCTAAACTCAGTGACGTTCTGCGGTGTTCTCCAATTCACAATAGCCTTTACTTTGGACTCATCTACTTCTACTCCAGCACTTGAAATCACATGTCCCAAATACCCCAATCTTTCACGATTAAACTCACACTTTTTTCGATTAGCGTAGAGCTTATGATGGGCAAGGATTTCAAAAACCACACGTAAATGATCACGATGTTCATCTAGCGACTTACTATACACTAGTATGTCGTCAAAGAAAACCAAAACAAATTTTCTCATAAACTTCCGAAATACCTCATTCATAAGACTTTGGAACGTTACCGGTGCGTTAACTAATCCAAAGGGCATTACTAAGAACTCGTAATGCCCTTGATGAGTTCTGAACGCGGTCTTTTGCACATCGCCCGTCGCCATCCTTATCTGATGATAGCCTGATTTTAGATCAAGCTTCGAAAAAATTTGTGCCCCATTCAGTTCATCCAACAGCTCGTCAATAACGGGTATTGGAAATTTGTCCAAAACAGTAGCCTTATTCAATGCTCTATAATCGATACAAAATCGCCAACTCCCGTCTTTTTTTTTAACTAATAAAACTGGACTCGAAAATGGGTTGGCACTATTTTGAATTACTCCGGCTTCCAACATTTCGTTTACCAACTTTTCGATTTCATCTTTTTGGTAACGGGGATACCGATACGGACGTACATTGATTGGTTCTGTCCCCTCCTTAAGCAAAATCTCATGCTCTTTGCCACGTATCGGAAGCAAACCTGGAGGCATTTTGAATATATGATCGAACTCCTTCAACAACGGCTCCAACACAACTTCACTGTCAACTTCCGTACTGTGATCAACCACACATTCGCCTAATTCGACCAACACAGCGTGACCCTCTTGTTGTATCACCCTACCCAAAGCCTTCAACGATATCATCGACCTCCCTAGAGAAGGATCACCACGTAACGTAACTGATTTCCCACCGATGGTAAACTTCATGACCTGCTGTTCCAGTTAACGTGCGTAGATCCAAGTGTTTCAAGCCACTGTATCCCGAGTATGACATCGCTATTCCCCAACTGAATTGGAAGGAAGTCCTCACGAACCTCTAGACCTTGAATAAACAAAGGAATGCCCCGACACACACCTTCCCCTTTCAGAATGTTACCCGTCCCCATAGTAATTGTGTATTCTTTTGTTAATTCCACACTCAATTTCAACCGATCAACTACGTCCTTTGATATGAAATTGTGTGTCGCCCCACTATCTATTAAGACCACCACCTTCTGATCGCTAATGGCACCTTCCAGTTTCATCGTTTTAGGATTCGATAATCCTACTACAAAATTCAAATGGACCTCAACTTTTTGACCAACATCTACGACATCTACAGCGTTCAGAGTTTTTTCCCTTTGCTCCTCTGTTTCCTCATTCTCCCCTTCCTCTTGCACTAATAACACATTGACTTCTTTTTTACTACACTTGTGGCCCGGAGCGTACTTTTCGTCGCACCGGTAACAAAGGCCAAGGGCTCTCTTCTGCTGTACTTCGGCATCCGACAGCTTCCTGAATTTTGATCCCGTCTTACCACCTGTGTTGGAAGATGCCGAAATGCTCTTGGATTCAGAATTGAAATTGTACCCCTTCTTGCTTGAATACACAGATTTTTCGCGGCCTGTTAATTTGTTTTTCACTTCTATCTTCGAAGATAATTCCATCGCTTCACTTAACGTCAATGGATTCTAAAGACGTAGTTCCGCCTTAATTGAAGTCTCCAATCCATTGATGTATTGACTTAGGAAGATCTCTTCTGGAATTCCATCCAGAGGTGCAGCAAATTCAACGAACTTCTTTCTATAATCATCTACTGTACCTTCTTGTTTCACGGCCAGGAATTGCTCACAAAGCGATCCGGCTGATAACGATCTGAATTGACGCAGAATGAGTTGCTTCAAATCCTCCCACCTTGTAATTGGGTGACGCTTATTCTCCCATTGAAACCACTTGAGCGCATCACCTTCAAAAGCGATGAATGATACGTCGATCTTCTCCTCTTGATTCAATCGATTCAGAGCAAAGTATCTCTCCGCTCTAAGGATCCAACCATCTGGATCTCTCCCATCGAACGTAGGAATCTCGAGCTTCCTCCCTTTTACCGCCAAAAATCGAGATGAATCGCGTTCGTCACCTTTCTCTCTTCCTTTACTGCCAGATCCCGATGCGTCCTCACCTTCCGACGTCATTGGACTATTGATCTTGCTAGCCGCTTCCTCTTGATGTTTGATAATCCTATCCATTTTTTCTATCATCGTCTGCATCACATTCTCTATCGAACCGACGCGACTCTCCAGATCTTCAACTCTCGTATCTCTCGTTGCATTGCTCCTAGTTGTCATCTTCACAGGAACGAAATTGCTCTGATACCAATTTGGTATAAACTGGTAGGGTTTTATTACTCACAAATGAAATTGAAACGAAATTGACGAACACTCTGGCTTTCGAGAGGCCAGAGACTCTCCCAAGAGTTTTCACTCAGTTACAATGTAACAACAATCAGAATAAATCCCAACCACAGCCTTCCCACTCAACTAATACGCTCCTCTAACAAACAAATTGAGAAAATACCCAAACTACCCCCAACTCACTTATTTGACTAAAACAAAGATAAAGAACAACATATAAAGGCTCCACCAATTATTTCCCTCTCCTACTGTAAGTGAAGCGCACTGGAGGTTTACCACCGGGCCCTTTTAATAGTAGCCCACGACCCAATCAACCCCCTCCCAGGACAGATTTGAAATAATTTATTTCTATTTCATTTTTTGATTGATTAGAAATGGCTATCACAGTGATCGTTTATAGACAAATAGAAGTACTAAACTAGATCCTGACGATAAATCTAGTAGAGATCTTAACCGTACATGTGGCCTACTGGCCTCTAAATCTGTTATAACAGAGTGGGCATGTCATGGTTTAACAAAACCAATGGAATCCTGACTACCAAATGTTACACAATAATAAACTAAATGGAGTCCATTATTCTCTTCTTGATGGCCTGGAATCATCTGTAAAGTAACATTCATGTTGATAAGAACGTTAACAAACTGATTCTACTTTATGTTCGCATAAATCACTTAACAATGAATATTCAAAACTGCCAAAATATCTACTTGAAGTATACAAAACCGAAAAGAGAATAACCTCACAATCTCTAAATCAACTGTAAGCCACCAAAAGCTACATGAGTTAAATCCAATTCTTATCCCACTTCCCCCATTATTTAGGTACCACTTACCTTACAAGATTAACATGGCTAGGGCCAAGAATCTTACCCGGTAAGAGACAAGGCAATGCAAGGAACAAGAGTCTTACCCAATAAGTGAGGGTGACGACTCTTAGCGGTAAGCACTTACCGGATAAGATTGTTGCGTACGATGCCATTTTAATGGCCAAAAATCTTAGCCAGTAAGGTTAATGAGAGTGGTGACGGTAAGAGCCAATCGCTCCCTCCATTCCAAAAAGTCTTAGGCTTTTATTTTCAATTCCAAAAGACTCAAGTTACATGGGTTTTGGTCACAAATTTATCACCAAATTCAATTTGTAGTGTTTGCTATATGCATTTATCATTTTCTCTAGAAAATCAAGTATTCATATCAATCTTGAATAAGAACACGGAGTCACCGATTAAAGTTGAAACATAGCTACCTTATCTGAAATCAGGGGCTTATATGTTCTATACCTAAATATGATCAAACTCAAATTCCTAAAATTTTAACAGATCCAATACAATTTTACTTTCCGTTTATCAATATTCCAATTCGATAATACTCCCTAACTCTAATCGTACATTCAGTTAAGTGATAAATGAAAATTTAAAAAAAAAACAAGGGTTTTCTGGAAATGAAGACTTGCCTACGGATCTTGTTGCCCTTGCCGACCTGATACATACCCCAAGAGAAAGTGCCAAAAGCAGCGAGGAAGATGGCGACGGCGCTGGGTCCTTTGGACGGAATCCTCCTTGCGTACCGAACCGGCGCAAAACCACCGGGAGGAGGACCGTCTTGGAGGAGTGGCATATCTTTGACGCTCGCCATTCCGGGCTTGTTCCTAATCGACGCCTCCGTCATCGTGACCGATTTGCCTTCTCTTTCTGTAAAATTCACCAAAAGTTGTTAAGGGGGTGTTTGGGATTGTTTATTTGAAGAGGGGCTTTTTAGCTTACTGCGATTGCGATTTGGCACCGCAGATAAGCTATTTTGAGTGTTTGGATGGAACAAAAAGAAAACAGCTTATAGCGGTGTCAAACAGCTGAAAAGCCATTTTTGATAAGTCATTTTGTTGTAACTTATAACTTATTTCAAAAATGCTTATGACTTTTTTGGTTCTTTTATATGTATAAGCAATCTCAAACACCTTTAAATAACAACTTATTAGCTTATTACGTTTTTGTACCACAATAAGCTAATTCAAACATTTTTTAAAAAACTCCGATTTGGCACCACATAAGCTGATAAGCACTTTTCCAAATAAGCACTTTTCCAAATAAATAAGCAATCCCAAACACCCCCAAACTCAAGATTTGAAATGAGAGAGCAGACGTTTGGACAAAACGGAAGTCTGAACTCCGGAGGTTGCCTCTAATTTGCGCACTTGTGTCAACTTTAGCCTGGCTAATCTGCGCGTGCAAATTATGTTTCCATTTTTTTTAATAATTTCAAAGACCTCTAAAAATAAAAAAATGCTTTGTAGAATAAGTGTGTCATCGTCTAAGTAGCGTTTGGTATGCAGACTAGATGGGACGGGACGGGACTGGACGGGACTGAACTGGACTAATTGTCTGTTCTGCATTTGGTACGACTAGAACATGACTGGACTAATTGACTATTTTGCGTTTGGTAAATTGGACAGGACAGGACAAAACTGTTAAAATGACCAGATTACCCTTAACATAAATTGTAATGTCTTTTTATTATATAATAATTATAAATGACCTAGATAAACTATATATTTAAATGATTTTAACATTTTTATTTTTATTAACATAAAATTATTTAAACATATTTATAATCCATTTTAAAAAAAAACAAGACAAAAGTCCAAATGTAATTCTCCTTCTTCTTCCGGCCTTCGTTCCATCTTTAACTTCTTCTTCTTCCATGTTCTTTTTATCTTCTTCCCTTCTTTTTATTCTTCTTCGAGGTTCTTCTTTTCTTTGAGGTTCTTCTTCCAGTTCCTTCTTTGTTCCAGGTTCTTCTTCTTCCAGAAATCAAATAACTCAAATAATAAAATCAGAAATCGATTTGAGGACAAAATCGAAATCGATTTCGATTTGAGGACGAAATCAATCTGGAATTAGAAATCGAAATCGATTTTAGTATGATTATGATCTAATTATCTGATTATTTGGATAATTGAATGATTTTGTTTTCATTTTTTTTAATTATCAAAAGGAATTAAATAAATATTTTTTAATTATCCGAAAGGGATATGTATTATCGTTTTTTTTAACTAAAAAAAACTTAATTTGTTTTTTTCATTATTTTATATGACGCTTTTATTTAATAAATATTTATTATATTAACTTTTATTTAGGTTTAATATTATCTATCTATGCGAGCTAATCTTGACTTATTTTTGGACATGTTTACTTAGTTTTATTTAATTGGACCTATTAAATATATTCTTTTAGACTAGTCCAAATAATGAATTAGACTATTAATTTTTTTTAATATTTGTTTTTTCTTATTTATTTTAATTGTATTAGTATAACTTTTATTGTTTTAAACATATCGTTCTTTATTTAGTCATCCTCAATTAATTACAATTTTGACATATTTAATTGGTTAATTTAATTACGTTAAAATTATGTTATTTAGATTAATTACCGTTTAATTATGGATATGATCATATTTATTGTTTTGAACTATTATTATTATTACTAGAAGCGTACTCGTGCAATGCAGCGAGATACATCACGATTTTAATGTTTATTTTTATTTTTTGTTTTTTATTGATTTACAGTACGATTTTGGATGATTTTTATTGAGTGATAATGGTTTTTTTATATATAAATTTGTTTAATTTAGGCTTAACAATATGATGTTTTTTATATAAAAAAATTAAGTAGTTTGTTAAAATTCATTAATTATCTTATATATTTTAAATTTTTTATATTTAAATTGAGATGTTTATCATGTTTTGATTATGTTTATCAGAATTCAAATTTCATAATTTTAGGGTTTGGGGATTAGAGATAAGGATTTTGGGGGATAAGAATGAAATATATTAATTAGGGTTAAAAGTTTTACAGGTAGTACATTAGGCTTTAGTAGTTATTTTTAAGAGATTTTAAGTAGATACCTTTAAATGATAGTACATAAAGCTTAGTGAGTTGTAATTAAGAGTTTTTTATGCCATCTTTATAATATAGTATAGATTTATTAATGTTTATCAAATTAGATTACAATATTCATATATTTAGATGGTTAATTTATACGTTCATCTAATATTGGTATGTTTAGATGTTTATCTAATTAGTTTACAATATCAATTGATTAATTATTTATTTATTATTTGTTTATCTTAATTAATAATTATTATAATTCAAATGTTTATCTTGGTTAGGAGTTCCTACTCATTAACCTCAATCTTATAAATTATCTTTGGAATTTATACTTCCAACCCTCATAACTTTGGTTATTTTGCCAAAAACTCCAAAAATAGCTTGAAAAATGTTAAATTCAAACATTTATCTTGATTGTGAGTTCCTACTCATAACTTTAAACTTATATAATTAATTTTTGGAAGTTACACTTCCAATCCCATATATTTTGGTATTTACCAAAAGCTCCAAAAATACTATTAAAGTATTAAAATTGGCTTCATATGCCAAACTTATAGTCATTTTAGCCTCATGTCAAATGCTCTATAATTGACAATGTTATATTTAAATTAAATAAATCACAAGATATCGACTGGATTTTGTCAAACGAGTGTAAACAGCCCTAAGGTTTGAAGGGACTTAAAAAATCCATGTGATTCCCCTACTACCTGGAAATCCAATAGATTGAGTGATTTTTTTTTTCACAAACTGAAATATTGATGAAGTATTATCAACAAAATGTAAGTATACAAAAGTACAATATTGTTATGATAATGAAATTTCATACATAAAATAATAATTATAACCACAATCCACTGTCTTATCAAACATAAAATCATATATTATCCCTTATATATGTAAATGGTTGATACAACTCATCCCAAAATCAACGTCATAAACTCAAAAGAATCTGAGTACCATAAATGAGTATATATAGATCTCCTTTTGAAAGGTACAAGAAAATACCTAAAGTCCATCAACTCCCTATTGACCCTAAAACCATCAACTTGAAAATGTACAAGCAAATACCTTCATGTTTTGAGACGACATATAAATCCTAACTTTCATAGGAATACATTTACTAGAAACCCCCAAAGAATTGTGGGATGTCCCGAAAGAGAGAATCGGAAGTATTCATGAATATGTACTTCCCGAACTAATCGTACAGTGAAATGAAACCCACTTAGGGGTCGTTTACTAAACGCTTACTCGGGTAAGCACTTACCAATTCATATTACCTTATGGATGAAGATGACAATGACAAAAATCTTACCCGGTAAGAGCTAAGGCAATGACCAAGAGTCTTACCCTGGTAAGTAATGGCGAAGAATCTTACCATGGTTAGCGCTTACCGGAAAAATTGTTGCATACGATACCGTTTTGGTGGACTAAAATCTTACCCCATAAGTAAGTGATAGTGTTAAAATTTACTGGTAAGCACTTATCGGGAAAATTGTTGCATACAACACTGTTTTGGTGTACTAAAATTTACCCGCTAAGTAAATGATAGTGTTAAATTTTATTGGTAAGTGCTTATCCGGGTAAGCGTTTGGTAAACGGCCCCTTACTCGATTACAAAAAGGTAACTGATTTCAACAAATAAATGTTATATTCAAAACGCGTCTTAATCTCTGTGGCAAGGAACTCATAGAAGATGACATGATTCCTACCATTATTTCCACCTTTCATATATCAGTAAATAGTAATGAACTAATATAAGTTGGAATGTAACCTTTAGACAAACTCAGGGTCGGCCCTGAGGGTGTGCCGATGGTGCCGCCGCACAGGGCCTCCGATCGTCGGGGGCCTCGGGATTTTTTCTAATTAATTTAATTAAAATAGTATTAGTATATAAGTTAATTAATACATTAGATTACACAAAAGAGTTAATAGCGCGGCGGGAATGGCTTTGGAAAGTTAGATTAAGGATTTCATGTTCGATTCTCTTTCGTAATTTTTTTAACTTGAGCTTTATTAAAGGGGTGTTTGGGATTGCTTATTTCAGGTGCTTATTAACTTATTGCGTTTTCAAACAGCAAATAAGTTGTTTTGAGTGTTTGGATATGAACTGCTTATGACTTTTCCATTCAGCTAATAAACAGTTTTTGATAAGTCATTCTCAACTGACTTATTTTAAACTCCTTATTAACTTATTTAACCAAATTACATATTTGCCCCCTTCTTTCTATAAGTTAATAAGTACTTTACAAATAATCATAAGTTAATAAGCAATTTTGCAAATAAACATAAGTTGTTTTAAATAAGCAATCCCAAACACCCCCTAAAATGATTGAAGTATATGTATTTTTTAATTATTTCTTGTTTTCTAATTCTTTATTAACTTAGAGTAATTGTTTTTAATAAACTTTTATATTTATTCTTCAAACCAAAAATTCCAATTCTTATTTATTTATTTTATTTTTCAATTTTCATTTTTTGTTGTAACCAACAAGCAACGTCTCTCTTGGATTCTTCTATTTCCAAATATTATAAGTACAAAGTTAGATTCGATAACTTTGATTATTCAATATTTTTTACTTCTATTTTTAATGATTACTTTAGATAAGTTTTTTTGATTATTTAATGGAGTTTAGAATTTTTTTTTTTTTTAATTTTGTTGATTCTTTTATGTGTTCTTTGGAACTTGTTAAATTTATGATGTTAGTGCTTTTAATGATAGTAAATTTATAAAACGTTTTTTTAATGTGTGTTTTGGAAATTGTCCATAATGATTGATTGATTCTATATTAAATGTGATGTTGTCAAAACTAGGAAATTTGTATCGAGTTATCTTAAGCGTCAAAAAAGAAAAAAGAAAAAAGAAAAAAGAAAAAAGAAAAAAGAAAAAAAAAGATAAACAATTTGTTCAAGGTCAACAAGGGACCATCAATCGATTTATTATCAAACAGACATCGGAATGTATTAAAAGAAATAATATAATAAATACTAATCAAAACAGTTAAGGGTCACATTTAATTCATCGCACAAGGCCTCCGAAATGTCAGGACCGGCCCTGGACAAACTCACCAACCTACTGCAAAGTGATTGAGAGACATAACAAGGTTATTTCAAATAACAACACCAGATATGTTGGGACAAAGAAAATTCACGAGATCAATAATGAAAGTATTAAGGTGGAACAACTCTAAAGATTAGTAAGTAAAAGACAATTTCTCACACGACATCTATATACCACGTGGACAAGACCGTGGAAAGGGTTAGGGTCATGACAATAGTTGGAAGGATTTTCCAATCCTTTGAGCAGAGATGCAACTACTGCCCAGTTGATAATTTGATATTAGATAGTCAAAGAAGAAATACATTAATTACCAGTCATTTCGAAAAGGGGAACAAGTTGAAAATGAAATATATCATATTAATTTAAGATTGATTAAGCATAGGTTTCTTGGACATTTATTTTAAGTATTAAAATTAATTTCTTTTGCTTAAGTAAAATCGAATATGTAACCATTATAGATGTAAAGAAATACATCCAAATAAATAACAAAACTATCAATATTCTCCGTTCCATGTAGGAATGTATCAAGGAGAACTTTAGTTTTTGTAGAATATTCCACACAATCTAAAATGATAGACAAATACTTATTTTATAATTCATCCAACCAAAATACTTAGACGATGGATTGTCATTTTCTTGTTGGTACAAGATTAATAGGAACATTGTAAAGATATTCGTATCAAATGA
The DNA here is from genome assembly GCA_954870635.1 of Arctium minus. Classification (NCBI taxonomy): domain Eukaryota; kingdom Viridiplantae; phylum Streptophyta; class Magnoliopsida; order Asterales; family Asteraceae; genus Arctium; species Arctium minus. Next base: position 63,553,963 of record OX941083.1, read on the forward strand.
AAATTATAATGGAAATGAGCATATATACATTAGTTCTAATGAATATGAAAGTAAACATATATCATGGAAACTAATATGTCAAACTAGTAAATTATTGGGTCATCGAAACATTTTTTTGTCACCAATAAAGAACTTTAGGGCAATGACACATATATGTTTTGACATGACCATGTGGGACACTATGGTTATGACATAGTGATCCGTGTATTGCAAAATACACATAAACACATTCTCTTTCGAGTGAAAGGCAAAATGAGGCAAATTGCAACTGTTGACTTCTACAACATAAGAAGCAACACCGCCATCATAATATGCCCTCTCAAATATCTAAAAGTTTTGTAAGCCCTGATCCTTAGCCAAGACAGGAATGAGACCATCCTAAAGCTAAGGACATAATACAAAAATATTCCATTGTTACAACGAATACAAGGTGATACTTATGGACATAAACATCTAGAATGCGGGACATTAAAGTACTTTATGGTTCTGGTTTCGACACGATGAACACATGTCGTATTATTGTCCACATGAAATATTGCACTCCTAGCACTAGCTATACGTTTAAGGGCTCACCACCCTGATTATTTCATCAAGTCTACATGACTTGGAATGCTGGAGAATTTTCATCATAAGGATTTGATGTTTATTGCATATGTATTGGGATCAATGTAGGGTTTCCTATACCCCATGTGTATATATAAAATGGTCTCATAGAAGTTGTTATCAAAAGAATATGATGATATCTAGGGTATTGGTAATGCACACCAATTTACCTACATCTATCCTGGGGTTATGCAATTATTATATGCAGTTTTTTTTTCATTTCTAGACCTACTACTAGCTAACCAGCCTCATGCGTACCAGTTGGTAAGTGGATATAAGCCTGATATTTTTTATTTACGCATATTTGGTTCCATAGTATATGTGTCACTTGCGCCCCCACAGCGCATCAAAATGGGTCCTTAAAGATGATTTGGTATATGTTGTATATGAATCCCCAACAATTATCCGCTAATTAGAATATTTGACTGTAACACCCTAAAAATAGGGATAACAAAAACCCGAAAAACGGACATGAGGTATACGAAATTGCCATAGCAAGAGCCTCCAAAAAATGGGGAAATATACAAACCTGTTTAATTACAGTTGTAATTTTAACGGACAATAAATAACAACCAACTAATCTAATTTCTATAACTAGAAAAGAAATTACAAAAGGGGTGTCATTTATAAACCCAAATGTTCTTCTACCAAAAAGTATGTCCAATGCCAATTTTCCCCAAGCTCTCACTCAAGCAACTATGCTAACTTAGAACCGGCGCCGCTAGAACCTGAGATACACATCAACACCAAACAAGTGTTAGGCCAAAGAGCCTAGTGAGTTGAACAAGAAATAGCATGTTAGAGCATTTAATCAGCGGTTAACCAAATTTCAACATATGTGGAGTCAACGGGGGATACCCACAGCACCAATCAAGTTCCACCCAAAGAGACAATGTACCTTGATGCCAACTACTAAGAGTGACATCCCAAAGGCCCGGCACACCCGAGGACTACAACCATGACATTACCCCGAATGACGGAGGTCTAGGCACATACCCACACGGTGGCGCCCAAGACTACATCCTCCTAGTGTCTACTGACTTGGTTCGTCCAACATAAATCATATAGGAAGTTCGCGAGGTATATTTCAACCAAGTATATTTCAATACCAACCATGGGTACCATATCACCATCCTAAACATATAAGTCCAACATAGAACTCAACTTGCCAATATAATCATTTTGTAGATACAACATCACCAAAAGGATATTCCAAGTAGAAATCATCACAATATACCAAGGCATGTACAAGATAATCATGTTAAAATACTTATTGAGTGTATACGTAAGGAAAACCCCAAATACTTGCACAAATAGGGTAAATCATGGCATGACCCTTATAAACATATTTCTCCCATATTTTCATAAGAATACCATCAAATAATTGAACACATGAAGATGAACATGTTGAGTAAATATACCAAAATAATAACAAGTAGGAGATTATGATGTGTATCTAGTTTTAACAAAAGTTTAGTAAACTCACAATCTAGGTTTTGAACCAAAACCTAGAAAAGATGAAAACCCTAGAAGATGAAGATGAGACTTGGAGATGAGAAAGGTTGTAGACTTGAGAAACCCTAGCCAATGATCCTTTGAAGACAATCAATGCAAAATCAATAACCCCAACTACCAAGATGATTGGTATTAAAGAGGGTTAGGGTTTGGAGGAAATGGGGCTGACTTGAGAGCTCCAAAAATCGCCAATAAAAGAGAGATATATGTAGCAATGAAGTTAAAAATCAGATAAAAACTCATTTAAGGGTATGTACCCCGTCAGCGATAGTGCCAAGGGCACTATCACGAGTCACAATCGCGAGTCCCAATAGGCACCCGCAGTATAAACCGCGCGAGAGTGTCCGGCGATAGTGACAAGAGTCACAATCGCGAGCTACCCCCTCACTCTCGGTACATTCTCCGCGAGAGTGACCGGCGATAGTGACAATGTGACTATCGCGTGTCACAATCGCACCATATTCCCCTCAGCCCAAAAATGCAGTCTGACACGATTACGAACGCGAGGTTTAAACGATTAAGATGGTAAATCAGTTTATACAACATTTCAATACAACCACGATCATCAAATGCATATAAAGGCTCATATTCTCAAATAGTCATAATTTAACGAAACAAGCGAAGAATTACTTACCTTATAAATTTCCAGGTGTTACAATCCTCCCCACCTAATTAGGATTTCGTCCCCGAAATCTCATCCTAAATTAAACAAGTGAGGGTAACGCTTCTTCATATCATCTTCAGACTCCCAAGTAATGTTAGCACCCCGATGGTGCTTCCATTGGACTTTAACCATAACTATGTCCTTATGTCGCAACTTCTTCACTTTTGACTCTAATATCGCCTCCGGTTCTTCCACACAACGATTCCCATTATCCACCCGAGTCTCCGTCAAAGGGATCACGCTTTCCTCCTCGGCTAGACACTTCCGAAGGTAACACACGTGGAACGTAGGATGTATTCCATCCATTTCCGGGGGTAAGTCCAAACGGTAAGCTTGCGATCCAATTCTTTCTAGAATCACAAAGGGCCTAAGGAAACGAGGACTAAGCTTCCCGCGTTTCCCGAAACGGATGATTCCCTTCCATGGCGACACTTTTAGCATAACCCAATCGCCCACTTGAAACTCGACTGGTCTTCTCTTCTTGTCCGCGTAGCTCTTTTGTCGGTCTTACGCCGCCTTTAGTCTCTCACGAATCTCTTTCACCTTGTCGGCCGTTTCTTGAACAATCCCCGGTCCAACGAACTGCTTTTCACCCGCCTCGAGCCAACAAACCGATGTTCTGAACTTCCGACCGTACAACGCCTCAAACAGTGCCATCCCGATACTAGAATGATAACTGTTGTTATAAGTGAACTCCACCAAAGGTAGGTGCGAGTCCCAACTCCCCCCAAAATCTATAACACACGACCTCAACATATCCTCTAACGTCTGAATCGTTCTCTCGCTTTGCCCGTCTATTTGAGGATGATAAGCCGTGCTCAAATTTACTCTCGTACCCAACTCTTTCTGCAAGCTAGCCCAAAAGTTCGTGGTGAAACGACTATCCGATCCGAAACAATGGATTGCGGAACTCCGTGCCTCGACACCACCTCATCGATATAAAGCTTGGCCAATTTCTCCATTGGCAAAGTCTCCCGCATTGCAAGGAAATGTGCACTCTTGGTCAACCGGTCAACAATTACCCAAATGGTGTCGTGACCGCACAAGGTCTTCGGTAGTTTCGTCATGAAATCCATGGTGATGTTGTCCCATTTCCACTCGGGAATGAACAACGGTTGCAAACTTCCATACGGTGTTTGATGTTTCGCCTTGACTTGGAGGCACGTGACGCACCTCTCTACGTAATTGGCCACGTCCAATTTCATCACCGGCCACCAATAATTCAATTTCAAGTCTCTATACATCTTGGTGCTACCGGGATGTATGGAATACTTCGATTTGTGCGCTTCTTCAAGAAGTAGGTCACGGTTTCCCCCAACCTTCGGCACCCAAATCCATCCTTGAAAAAGCTTGAGCCCACAACCGTCTTCCGTTAGGAGTTCCTTTTGCTTACACATGACTTCGGCTTTGAGGTTTTCCTCCTTAAGTGCTTCCATTTGACTCGCCCTTATACTTTCCAACAAACTTGATACCACATTGATCCTTGTAAGGGACATCTTGACACCACCATCGTGACTCCTTCGACTCAAAGCATCCGCCACCACATTGGCCTTACCGGGATGATAGAGTATGTCACAATCATAATCCTTCAAAAGCTTAAGCCATCTCCTTTGCTGCATGTTGAGTTCCTTTTGATCGAAGATGTATTTGAGACTCTTGTGATCCGTGAAAAGAGTACACTTTGTCCCATACATGTAGTGCTGCCACAACTTCAACGCAAAAACTACCGCCGCTAACTCCAAGTCATGAGTCGGGTAGTTCTTCTCGTGATCCTTTAGTTGTCGTGACGCATACGCTATCACGTTTCTCCGTTGCATCAACACACACCCGAGACCCATCTTGGAGGCATCGCTATACACCACGAAGTCATCTGATACCTCTGGTAGGGATAAGATAGGGGCTTCGCACAACTTCTTCTTGAGCATCTGAAAGGCTTGCTTTTGCTCGACGGTCCAAAGAAACTTGACATTCTTTCTTGTGAGCGAGGTAAGTGGCGTGGCTATCTTGGAGAAATCTTGAATGAAACGTCTATAATAGCCCACCAAACCCAAGAAACTTCAAATCTTCGTCGGACTTGTTGGAGGCTCCCAACTCATCATCGCCTCGATCTTTGCCGGGTCCACCTTTACTCCGTCTTTAGACACCACATGCCCCAAGAATTGCACTTCTTGGAGCCAGAACTCGCACTTCGAGAATTTTGCAAATGACTTCTCTCTCCGTAGGACTTCCAACACTTCCCACAAATGTTTCCCATGCTCGGACTCGTCCTTTGAGTAGATTAAAATATCGTCGATGAAGACGATTACGGATTTATCCAAGAATGGGCGACACATGCGGTTCATTAAATCCATGAATACAGCCGGAGCATTGGTTAAACCGAAAGGCATCACCAAGAACTCATAGTGACCGTATTGCGTTCGGAAAGCCGTCTTTGGAATGTCATCCTTCTTCACTCTCACTTGATGGTATCCGAATCGAAGATCAATATTTGAGAAGCATCCCGCGCCTTGAAGTTGATCAAAAAGATCATCGATGCGAGGTAGAGGATACTTATTCTTCACCGTGACTTTGTTTAGCTCTCGGTAGTCGATACACATCCGCATGGATCCGTCCTTCTTCATCACGAACAAAACCGGTGCTCCCCATGGTGACGAACTCGATCGGATGAAACCTTTCTCCAACAACTCTTGAAGTTGCGTCATCATCTCTTTCATTTTAGTCGGAGCCAAACGATAAGGAGCACGGGCTATTGGAGCCGCTCCCGGAGTGAGGTCGATTTGAAACTCTACTTGCCGTTCCGGCGGTAACCCGGGTAAGTCTTCCGGAAAGACGTCGGGATAATCTTGCACGACCATCACATCTTCCACCGACTTCTTCTCCTTCTTCGCGTCCACCACATAAGCCAGGTACGAAGGGTAACCCTTCGCTAAAAACTTGCGAGCTTTAAGAGAAGAGATGATAGGGTTACTCCTCTTCCCTTTCTCCCCATAGATGGTGACCACACCATTTTCCGGCAAAGGCACCTGGATCATCTTTTTGGAGCAAAAGATGTCCGCCTTATACCTCACCAACCAATCCATGCCTATAACCACGTCGAACCCACCTATAGCCATAGGTAGCAAGTCTACCCCAAAAGAATTCCCGTCAATCTCTAAAGTGCAATCACAAAATCGGTCTCGAATGATCACTTGATCCCCATTAGCTATTTCTACTACTAACGCATCGGGAAGGACACTAATAGGAGTGACAAACTGTCTACAGAAAATGTCCGATACAAAGGAACACGTAGCACCCGAATCAAATAACACACGAGTAGGCAAGGAGTTTACTAGGAACATACCCGAAACCACATCGGCCGTCTCCTTTGCCTCCTCGGCAGTCATCCGAAAAGCTCGGCTCGGTGCTCTCGGCGGTTGCTCGACCCTTGTCGTCGATCCCAAAGAACCTCCACGGTGACCCCCTACTAGCTTCGGGCAATCCCTCTTCATGTGCCCCGGTTCCCGACACTCAAAACATACCGGCCCTCAGATAGGGCAATCCCGAATCACATGACCCTTCTTTCCGCACTTGGCACACTCCGCGGGACCCGAGTGAGGCTTGGGGCCGCATGGGCCAGAGTGCTTGGCTTTGCACTTATGGCACCAACGGGTCTCTCTACGATTATCTCCAACTCTTCCGCCGACAAATGGATTAGAATGACGAATGGCCCCAGACGACCCTTCCCATTTCCTCTTCTCCCCCACTGCAACTCTCTCATCTTTTTCTGCCTCCATATCATCTTCTATCAGATACGACTCTTCAATAACATCCTAAAGAGTCAGCCCCCTAGCATTCCTTATTGCCGTCCTCATCCTTGCTGGCAGTCCCTGCTGATAAGCTTTTAACTTTGATCTCTCATCTGGGACGAGATGTCCCTCCAAATTTAGCTTTTCCAAGAAAATCTTGGAGTAGTCAGCGACGGTTAGAGTCCCTTTCTTCAAACCTCGGAATTCCGCTTCCAGCTTGTCTAACGACCTTTCACTGCAGTACTTGTCCATAATCTTCTGTTTTAAAACCGGCCAAGTCAACTTCGCCAAAACTTCGGGAGTGAGGGCGGACCGTGTGAGGTTCCACCAGATCAGGGACTCACCCCGAAGTAGTTGGGAAGCGAACTTCACCCGTTGCGAGACATCGCACTCGCTCGACTCAAAAGCCATTTCCACTTCCTTCGCCAATACATGCATGCAACCGGATTTGCAGAGCCCGAAAACTCCTTCGGATTGCACCCAAGAAAAGCTTTGTAGGTGCACCCCTTGGCCTTCATCTTGTTCCCGTTATCCACTAGGTCTTCAACAGACACAACGACCGGTCCACCCGACACCATAACGACGTTCTCCGCCATCGTCTCCGGTTGTCAGTGAATGGCATCCCGATCCTCCAGAAGCTTCATGAAGAATTCTTGTTGCTGGGCCATGGCCGAGTTCATGGCCAACATTATACTGTCTGTGATCCTGTGTAACACCCTAAATTCTGGAAATAACAACCAATTTAAATTTTCTAAATACATCGATAACTGCATCGTCTACAATCACAATTTAAGAATTAACCTCAATACACACGTTCAATCTATACATACAGTCTAATATGAGGACGAGTGCTACTAAAACCCAATAACGGTCACTATCTCCAATCTGCGGAAGACTTCACCAACTACTCACACTTGTGCCAAGCTAAGGCTCGACTCTTCATAGAACTGCTAGAACCAAACTCCCAACTGGAACCTGATGCACATGCCGACAAATAAAAAGGTTAGGCTTGACGCCTAGTGAGCTTAAGAGTTTTAACATGAATGAATATATCTTTAAAAGTAAGGAATTCAGTTCAAAGCCGGATCTTTCGAAATGGTTTACTTCTAAAAGTGGAAACGACACATTTTCCCATAATATGCAATTTTAAAGACAATGCTCCCAACACACATTCTTTATAAAACGATGCAACCCATAACTCACCAAAAACGGGGTTATAAATCGACACCCAATTTATGAACTGTAAATAATACTTCATTTCCCAAAACACCCTAAACGCAGGTGGGGCATAATACTCGATCCTTAAATAAAGGAAAACAATTCATAAATATATGGTACGTCATCGAAAACATGGAACTGAAACTTAATACTCACATGACCATAAAATGGAGTGAAATCCAATTATTAAAGCATGGACAATTTAAATATCCAAAATACAACGGGGCGACAATGGGGGATACCCGTATCCGTTGAGGGTGGAGGAAACACAAAAGTATGCCACCCATACAACGTTAATCGTATGACACTTCACGACATAAACGTCCAAGTGTCCCTACGACTTCTTGACAAGTTCCACCCAAAGAGACAACTGACCTTAGCGAATACCACCGGAATTACCGCCAAAGGCGAGCACGCGGGATACAACGAAGGCATTGCCCCACACGACGAAGGCCCCAAACGCCCATCAGAGGACTACCCATAGTCATAATAGCACCACCGAACTCATCCCTCCTAGTGTCTACTTGTAAAGTTCCGGTCGTAAAACATGAGTCCCGGAGTCCAACCCCGTACCACCCAATTGACCATCAAATAAGACTGACTTACGTGCCTATGGATCAAATGCAACACAGTCTAACATTACATGACTACCCATGAATGACCAACGCACTCGAGCATGTAATTATCATAAATATGCAATAAAATGCATTATCAAGTAATCATAGATTGGACTCTACCTCAAGTCATTAAAACCGGACAAATGTCCTCAAGACTCTTTTAAGTCAACGCCGAGCTAGAATGCTCAAAATCCAAGTGACCAATAAACAACGGACCCCCAAATAATGAAATGACTTTAAACGACGTTTATGCAGACACATACCCCAAAGATGTGATTAACCAAAAACTTATCACGTATTGGAACCAAAGATATTCCCAAATGGTTTATGAACTCAAATACCCCAAATTGTAGTATGTCATAAAATTAGACATCACTCGTACCAAAAATCACCGAAGATGCATAAGTCATAAAATGGACTTTATTTGTACAAAATCCCCAAAATGCATAAAACATGCTATTACTTATCAAGATGTCCAAAACCTAAATATGAGCATTTTATGGAGATAAAATAACCCAAGTTTATCAATTATGAAAACTTATTAAAATACTCACACTTTGACAGATACCAAGTAAAATATATTTTTACTTCAAAAGATACAAAACTTATCAGCAGTTAACAATTTCAGGTAAAACACGAAACATTATAAAATAAACATTTTGGCATGTACACCATTTTCACAAATCAACTTGAACTCACCTTGCTAGATTTAGGCTAAATCTAGATTTTACCCCAACTTGAGCTCCTTTGAAGAAACTTGAATCCTCCAAGCCAAAAGTCTCCAAAAAACCTAGATCCATACATTTCCAACCGTAAATAACCATAATCAACCACATAGAAACATTCCCCAAACACTTAATCATCAAAATCTCTATTTTGGGCAAAACCCTAATTTTGACCCAAAACTCCCAAAATCTTCCAAACCGAAATTAGAGAAATCAAACACTAGGGAAACATCAATGGAACATTTATAACTTATTAGAAGGTTTAAAATGGAAGGGATACACTTACCACTTAGATTTTTGAAGAAACCTAGAAAACCCAACAATGAGCTTGAGGTTGAAGATGAAGATGGAGATGATGAAACCTTGACCATAACTTTCCATATTACCACTTGATGGTGTTTCATCTTCAATAAACACACAAGGATGTGAGACAAAATAAGCTAGGGTTTGAAGGGGGAAGAAGGAAAACGGGTTGGGAGAGAGTGGAAGAAGTTTTGGTGAGAAGAAGTTTGGGTTCTCCCAGCTTTCTTCTCGTTTACTGTTTTGGCCGTAACTTCTTCGTTATAGCTCTGTTTTCGCTCCGGAAAGGACCGTTGGACTCGTAATTGGATCCTTCATCCATTAAGACTATGAAATCTAGGATTCAAGTCCAAAATCCTATATCTTATTTTTCCCTTTAAAATTACTGATTTATGCATTAACTTGAAATGATACCTTTTGAAATTCGGGGTGTTACAATTCTCCCAACCTTAGGATGATTTCGTCCTCGAAATCTAGATTCCCATGAAGCGTTACCCGCAGAAAAGATTTCCCCCACTCCGCTTGCCAAAACATTTCCCATAACATTATGATGGTCTTCATAAGTGTCCCATTGGACACATCACCCTTACAACCGAGTGAGCGCTCAAGTCACTAGCAGTCTTTACCCACAAGACTACGACTGTCTCCCAACCTTGAGTGACACTTACTACCTCTAGAGTAGTTTGTGACCTCAACTTCGCATCGAACAACACCCCAACTCAACATACTTCTGAATTCAAACCCAAGTCCGACATCAACCTCCGAAGGAACATCTACATACTCAATACTCGGTCCTTGATATTGACAAGGTCGTCCTTCCGAGACGTGTCAATACGCTCTCCCTGAAACTGGTTAGTGCAGATCCGGCTATCTCTCAATTCTGATCTACTTCCAACCTCGAACATTCCCTTAGTAAGACCTCTATCACAACTGGAAACTCATACCCATCGATACTTAATCCACAACATATAACCTTCTTTTAAAATCCATCATCAAAAGGTCAATATTTCCCATGATCCAACCGGGATACTTCCAAACATTCCAATATCCATTGACTTCAAAAAAATAAGTCGACGCCTAGGACTAAACGGTGACCTCGAAAACGTGGACACCCCGCCCAAAATTCCATTCCAGACGGATTGTCGCACTAAGGTTGACACCTAACAGAATGCTAAAATCCCAAATCTTACATTTCTAACAAACGGACCACAAGAATTCCTTTTGATCGCGAAACCCACTAAGACGGTACACCATCAACATATACCATAATGTCACACTGACGGGCAATCCACCAAATCGAACTCAATTTAAGCGCAGACAATCACATAAGACCTTATCCCACATGATTACCGAAGAGAAAGATCACCGCTTAAAAAAAGGGTAACATATAAGTCTGATACCTCAATTATTCATACCTGCACGGATCCAAAACTGAAACCCAAAATTCAAAGCTGACCACAAGTCAGACTATCCGACATCTCGAATCCCAAGGACTCCTCTAGTCCTTTAATTGCAACTCCTATCACGATAGGGGTTTTTAAATCTATAATCCTAATGAGTTCAAGGTTTTTCAACCAGTATGCCAATTTGAAATTTGTAAAACTTTCAAATACATAGGCTTTTTAACGATTAAACGTACGGTAAAAATACACTACCGTTCAATCGATAGGTTTCAAAATTGATCATCAACACAGCGCATATGAAGCCATTTCCAAAACTCATTTGTTCAATACTTATGTTAATAAAGGCAATAATAAAACATGTGCAACAATTTACACTATATACGTGAAAATAGGTTCGTGCACCACAACACGTGCAATAAAAGTTTGTACAATTCCAAAAGAGAATTTCACAATCTTAACTTTAAAATTCTTACTCTTTAACCAAAAGACGTCGCGGCATAAAATTAACAACAAACCCCATATGCATCAGTTTATTCCCCAAAGCTCGGTAGAATGATGGAAATGCAAATAAAGTTTCAAATCAAGTTTAAAGCTTTAAGTCGTATAGATAAACATATTTGACCAAAATAATAACTACAACGACATGAATGCCGCTAACTCGTTAAATGCACTACGGAAATTTCTAACAGTAAAAGTTAATGAATGAAATATGTTCAGAACAAAAGCTCTGTTTGAAATAACGTAAATCTTACGTAAATCTTTGGTTCTCCCAGCTTTCTTCTTGTTTACTGTTTTGACCGTAACTTCTTCGTTATAGCTTCGTTTTCGCTCCGGAAAGGACCGTTGGACTCGTAATTGGATCCTTCATCCATTAAGACTATGAAATCTAGGATTCAAGTCCAAAATCCTATATCTTATTTTTTCCTTTAAAATTATTGATTTCTGCATTAACTTGAAATGATACCTTTCGAAATTCGGGGTGTTACATCCTGGTCTCCATCGTTACCTCTTCCATAATGGCATTGTTAGCCGTGAGGTTCACGCGTGGAATCTGTTCGGGTCCCCCTCCCAAGATATTGGGTATGGGAGAAACCATAGAGATATCGACCACATGAGGTTGGTCTGCAGTAGATTCTATCTCCACGCGTCTCTCCGGCGTGATCGGTAACCTACTTCGAGTGTTTACCATTGAGATCTGCCACACATATACGAGAAAAGAGATTGAGAAGAGACTAAGCGAGTTGAACTCATTGTACGTACTAATACCTTCATCAATTATCATAACAATAGTAAACCAAGTATGCTCACGTAAAAAAAATAATAATAATAGAAGTAGCTAAGTGAAACTATGAACGAACCATACACAATAATTCTTGTCACCATCATCACAACTTTCAATTAAAGTAATTCCGTAACTCCTAACGCTCTCCCCACCTAGGATTTCTACCCCAAGTGGACAGTGAACTATAAAGTCTAAACTTAAGTCTAGATATGCTAAAACAATACCTAGTTCACTTAAACTAAAACTCTGATACCAACTTGTAACACCCTAAAAATAGGGATAACAAAAACCCGAAAAACGGACATGAGGTATACGAATTGCCATAGCAAGAGCCTCCCAAAAATGGGGAAATATACAAACCTGTTTAATTACAGTTGTAATTTTAACGGACAATAAATAACAACCAACTAATCTAATTTCTATAACTAGAAAAGAGATTACAAAAGGGGTGTCATTTATAAACCCAAATGTTCTTCTACCAAAAAGTATGTCCAATGCCAATTTTTCCCAAGCTCTCACTCAAGCAACTATGCCAACTTAGAACCGACGCCGCTAGAACCTGAGATACACATCGACACCAAACAAGTGTTAGGCCAAAGAGCCTAGTGAGTTGAACAAGAAATAGCATATTAGAGCATTTACAATTCTTATCAGCAGTTAACCAAATTTCAACATATGTGGAGTCAATGGGGGATACCCATAGCACCAATCAAGTTCCACCCAAAGAGACAATGTACCTTGATGCCAACTACTAAGAGTGACATCCCAAAGGCCCGTCACACCCGAGGACTACAACCATGGCATTACCCCGAATGACGGAGGTCTAGGCACATACCCACACGGTGGCGCCCAAGACTACATCCTCCTAGTGTCTACTGACTTGGTTCGTCCAACATAAATCATATAGGAGGTTCGTGAGGTATATTTCAACCAAGTATATTTCAATACCAACCATGGGTACCATATCACCATCCTAAACATATAAGTCCAACATAGAACTCAACTTGCCAATATAATCATTTTGTAGATACAACATCACCAAAAGGATATTCCAAGTAGAAATCATCACAATATACCAAGGCATGTACAAGATAATCATGTTAAAATACTTATTGAGTGTATACGTAAGGAAAACCCCAAATACTTGCACAAATAGGGTAAATCATGGCATGACCCTTATAAACATATGTCTCCCATATTTTCATAAGAATACCATCAAATATTTGAACACATGAAGATGGACATGTTGAGTAAATATACCAAAATAATAACAAGTAGGAGATTATGATGTGTATCTAGTTTTAACAAAAGTTTAGTAAACTCACAATCTAGGTTTTGAACCAAAACATAGAAAAGATGAAAACCGTAGAAGATGAAGATGAGACTTGGAGATGAGAAAGGTTGTAGACTTGAGAAACCCTAGCCAATGATCTTTTGAAGACAATCAATGCAAAATCAATAACCCCACCTACCAAGATGATTGGTATTAAAGAGGGTTAGGGTTTGGAGGAAATGGGGCTGACTTGAGAGCTCCAAAAATGGCCAATAAAAGAGAGAGATATATAGCAATGAAGTTAAAAATCAGATAAAAACTCATTTAAGGGTCTGTACCTCGTCGACGATAGTGCCCGGCGATAGTGGGCACTATCGCGAGTCACAATCGTGAGCCCCCAATAGGCACCCGCGGTAGTGTCACTATCGCGAGTCACAATCGCGAGCTACCCCCTCACTCTCGGTACATTCTCCGCGAGAGTGGCCGGCGATAGTGACAATGTCACTATCACGTGTCACAATCGCGCCATATTCCCCTCAGCCCAAAAATGCAGTCTGACACGATTACGAACGCGAGGTTTAAACGATTAAGATGGTAAATCAGTTTATACAACATTTCAATATAACCACGATCATCAAATGCATATAAAGGCTCATATTCTTAAATAGTCATAATTTAACAAAACAAGCGGAGAATTACTTACCTTATAAATTTCCGGGTGTTACAATCCTCCCCACCTAATTGGGATTTCGTCCCCGAAATCTCATCCTAAATTAAACAAGTGAGGGTAACGCTTCTTCATATCATCTTCAGACTCCCAAGTAATGTTAGCACCCCGATGGTGCTTCCATTGGACTTTAACCATAACTACGTCCTTATGTCGCAACTTCTTCACTTTTGACTCTAATATCGCCTCCGGTTCTTCCACACAACGATTCCCATTATCCACCCGAGTCTCCGTCAAAGGGATCACGCTTTCCTCCTCGGCTAGACACTTCCGTAACACACGTGGAACGTAGTATGTATTCCATCCATTTCCGGGGGTAAGTCCAAACGGTAAGCTTGCGATCCAATTCTTTCTAGAATCACGAAGGGCCCAAGGAAACGAGGACTAAGCTTCCCGCGTTTCCCGAAACGGATGATTCCCTTCCATGGCGACACTTTTAGCATAACCCGATCGCCCACTTGAAACTCGACTGGTCTTCTCTTCTTGTCCGCGTAGCTCTTTTTCATAAGAATACCATCAAATATTTGAACACATGAAGATGGACATGTTGAGTAAATATACCAAAATAATAACAAGTAGGAGATTATGATGTGTATCTAGTTTTAACAAAAGTTTAGTAAACTCACAATCTAGGTTTTGAACCAAAATATAGAAAAGATGAAAACCCTAGAAGATGAAGATGAGACTTGGAAATGAGAAAGATTGTAGACTTGAGAAACCCTAGCCAATGATCCTTTGAAGACAATCAATGTAAAATCAATAACCCCAACTACCAAGATGATTGGTATTAAAGAGGGTTAGGGTTTGGAGGAAATGGGGCTGACTTGAGAGCTCCAAAAATCGCCAATAAAAGATAGAGATATGTAGCAATGAAGTTAAAAATCAGATAAAAACTCATTTAAGGGTATGTACCCCGTCAGCGATAGTGCCAAGGGCACTATCACGAGTCACAATCGCGAGCCCCCAATAGGCACCCGCGGTATAAATCGCGCGAGAGTGTCCGGCGATAGTGACATTGTCACTATCGTGAGTCACAATCGCGAGCTACCCCCTCACTCTCGGTACATTCTCCGCGAGAGTGATCGGCGATAGTGACAATGTCACTATCGCGTTTCACAATCGCGCCATATTCCCCTCATCCCGAAAATGCAGTATGACACGATTACGAACGTGAGGTTTAAACGATTATGATGGTAAATCAGTTTATACAACATTTCAATATAACCACGATCATTAAATGCATATAAAGGCTCATATTCTCAAATAGTCATAATTTAACGAAACAAGAGGAGAATTACTTAGCTTATAAATTTCCGGGTGTTACATTGACTAGTGATCTCTTTATCGCTAGATTTGTGGGTTGTCACTTTCATGAGACAGTCTTCCCGTCGTTAGGGGGAGATAGGAAAAAGGATTTTCCATGGGAACGACAGAAAGTGTCATTGAATATTCCCACTCTGTCTCATTTTGATTCCCAAAACTTCACAACGTAATGTTGAAGTCAAACGAATCAGACTCGATACCTGATACGTTTAATGTTAGTCCAAAAAGTGACAAGATCACATATACGAGCTGCAAATATACTTGCAAGGTTAAAAAGTCCCCAACAGGGGCATAACGGCATTGGAAAGTGCATTGCAATCACACATAGTGGAGGTGTGGTTGAGGTCGTAGCTACCAAATGGAAGTGGTGGAAGCTACTTGGTTCGATGGATACTATTCTAAAGGAATAGAATAGTGAGGCACATCCATTTATCATCAATTGACAAAACTCTCATGAGATTGTCTCTAATTATAATTATGTCCATGAATGATCACTAGAGGACGCTCCGATGTTAATATTGATTCTAGAGATGAATATTAATCTCAAATGAACTATAAGAGTACATATGAGTCGACGGACAAATCATATATAATCATTGATGATTCATTCACATATACGATGGCTCATAAGATGATCGAGCACGACGACATCGAACCAGGCTCAGTTGAATAATATCAACAAAGACCATATTGACCTAAATGTAAAGAAACAATCTAGAAAGAATTATATTCTTTGACAAAGGATCGAGTATTTGGTCCGGTAGTGCTAACCTACCAAGTGTAAAGCCCGTAGGACATAACTGAGTCTTTGTCAGAAAGCGTAACGAGAATAATAAAGTCCTAATATATAAGGCTCTCCTTTTGGCACAAGGTTTCTCACAACGCTCTGGATTGACCACGAGGAGACTTACTCTCTCACGATGGATGTTATGACATCTAAATAATTTATTAACGTAGTTTCTGAAGGACTGGAAATGCAGCTCATGGATGTGGTTACCACATATCTCTATGGGGATCTAGATTCATAGATATATAAAAGTGCTTGATGACATTACATTATCAAAATCAAGTAACTCTAAACCACAAAATGCGTTTGCAATAAACACTTTATAGATTAAAGTAATCTATGTGGATGTGATATACCCGCCTAAGTGTATATTCGATTGGGAAAAGATATATAAAAACGATAAAATGTGCTTTTGCATATTTATTTAGGAAAACAAGTTCCGGATTTTCAAAGTAGTTTTATATGTTGATGTTATGAACATAAATATGCACTCTTGATGAAATAAGAGAAACCACAAGCTACTTGAAATCTAAATTTGAGATGGAAAATATTGGGAAAACTTGGTTTTGTCTAGCTATTTGAGCTAGGAAACTAAGTTTGTGAAATATTAATTCACCGATCGCATATGTCTAGAAAATAATCAGGCAATTTAATATGGACAAAGCGCATCCGGTTAGCACTCCCATGATCGTTCAAAGTGTTGGATATAAGGAAAGATCCATTTCGTCTAAAGGATGACGACGAAAAAGTGTTGGGGAGATGGAATTCCCTATCTAAGTACAATATGCGCATTATTGTACTAAACACAATACACTTGACCATATATTGTATTTCTCAGTGAACTTGTTAGCTAGATTTAGCTCAGCGCCAACGCAACGTCATTGTAATGATATCAAGTTAATCTTTTAGAACTATTGACATGGGCTTATACTTTCCCTATAGAAATAAAAATGAGATTGATGATGGAACTTCAATACCTACTTAGAATGTAAGCAGCAAAAGTACTAGCTCTTATAGAAAAACACCAAACAATGTCTTGGTATGTATTTGTTGATATTAGGTATATGTCTGACCCATACAAAGGTTGTTCCCAAACTGGATAAGGAATTACCACAGGGAACACGTCAATTGCTTGGAAGTAAGCTAAGCAAACCCTTTTTAACTACATCCTTGAACTATTCCAAGGATATTACTCTTCATGAGATAATTAAAGAATGTATATGATTAAGGACTATCATTACATATATTAGAGGAACTAGTAATTTTGGGTTCAACCTGTATCCTACTTGCATATATGGAAATAATGCATCATGTATCGAAGAAATGAACATAAGATACATCAAGAGTGATAACACAAAGCATATTCTACTTAAGTCTTATACAATCAGCAATAAGAAAACTCTCCTCGAGATTCAATTGAATCAGGTAAGATGTCAGGAGAACATGACACATTTTATCAAATCATTACCTAAAACCATATATTGGGAAACATGTAGAAAGTAAATGCAAATGTTTTTCAAACTCCCTTGATTAATGCACGAATCAGGGGGAGGAGCAGACAAAAGGGGGAGTATACTATATTTGTGATATTGGTATGTTGTGCTCTTTCCTTCAACCAAGGTTTTATTTTTTCCATTGGGTTTTGTTCCTTGGTGTAAGGTTTTAGTGAGGCAACAATTTATATACCATCATGTTTTTCTAACCCTCATGATAAATGTACGAATCTAAAAGCTGGTGCGTTGTACTCTTTCCTTCGTTAGACTTTTATTTTTTCCCATTGGGTTTTTATTTTGGCGTAAGGTTTTAACGAGGCAACAATTGTGCACCGTCACTCCTTTAACTCGGCACAAGGGGGAGTGTTGTAGAATAAGTGTGTCATCGTCTAAAGGATATGACAATAGAGATAAAGATAGAGATAAGTATATCAGAGTTAGATTAGAACTGAAATATATCATAACTATCTACTTGTAACTAATCCCTATTTAAAGGGTTTTTGATTAATGAGAATTACAGATTCAGTCACTTCATTTATTGTTGTTCTATTAGTTTTTTCCTTTAACAAAAAGCAAGGTTTTTTTTTCCAGTATTCTTGCTATAACAAGTTTTTTAGAATTTTCTCCGAAAACAAAGAAAGTAGTAAAAAGAATGTAATTTTCTTTAGGTGGGGATATTTACACTGTTGTCTATATGTTAAAGCACTCTTTCCTATTTCCTATCAACTTGTAACACTCGAATTTTTAAATACATTTGTTTTGTATTTTAATATTTAGTTTTGGCCTTAAAACCATATTAGTGGGTTTTTATGTGGTTGATATTATGGTAAGGAGCCATGCGAGAAAAACCTCGAAAAGGGGACAAAATAGGGAGAAACAGTGATCATCGCGACCTGGCCCATGACCTCAAGTCGCGGTCATGGTCGCGTGAAGCACTGTGGTCACAGGTCTAAGAAACAATGAGTTAAGTGACTCATCATGCGGCTTTGGTTACGGGGAACGACGCATGAAGGATTATGGCCATGGGGTCTGTGGACACGGGCACCCGACTTGACGTTAACGCACCCCGAATTTTTCACTTTTTGACCCATTTTTCTCATCTACTATTTTCCTCCTCATTTCTCTTCACCCCCATCACATTTATTTCGAAGTTAGGGTTTTTAAGACTCTATTTTAGTGGTTGTTAAAGACATTAAGGATCATCAAGTGCAAGGATTCAAGTTTTCGGTTGTTGGAGCTTCAAGATCTCATCTTCTTCACTTGGGTTTTCTTGGTTTCTAGGGTTTCTTTAAAACCTAGCATTGTGATTTCATTCTACCATTTTCTAAACTTTTATGCATGTCAAAATGTTGCATCTTAATCTCCTAACCATGTATTTACATATATTTCGTGTATTATGAATTTTGACCTATTTTGAGCATTTTGGGATATTTAGGGGTTTTTGCCCTTTGTACAAGTAAATGTTTAGGCTTCATGAACATGTTATAAAAGTATGATATTATTACACATATGACATTTTGAGACTTGGATTTTATGATTTAAGTTACATTTGGTTTACATTCTTAGAAGAATTTTATGCAAAATTGTCATATTTTGAAAAAGACAAGTATTTGTTACTTATGGAACAAAGTCATCTTTAAGTTTATGAACTTGTGTGAAAAGATGGAATTTCAATACTTGATTTGAGAAAAAGGAAAATGTCTCATGAAAGTTATGAGTAGGGGTGCTTATGGGTTTGGTTGATTGGGTTTAAGACATTTGAACAACCCAACACAATATTGGAGGTATGAAAATTTTCAACCCAACCCAACAGTTTCGAGTTGATCGGGTTGTGTTTAAACAAAGTAAAATTAACATTGGGAACTGATTTGCACTAATTATTTAGTGTAAATCCATCATTTCCCTTGTTATAAATAGATCATTTCACCTTCTATGTCCCAAATCTTGAGTCATTTTAATTACTTATTTTTCATTTACTTGTTTATTGGAGCTAGAGTAGTGAATGACTTATTTTATTACTTAGAATGGCTAATTTAGCATTCTTTTGGCATATTTGAAAAAGTGCAAACTTATGCTGCAACAACAACCTGTTGGAGCTTAATGATTAATACGTGGGAGACAAATGTTGATTTTGTATTTTTGTGGGAAGCTTCGAGAATCAAGAAAGACTGGATATTAGCTTAAAGTCTTTACCTTTTGTGTACTTTATGTACTTTGGTACTTTAATAGTTGTAAGATGACTATTTTGCCCTTCTCTCTTTCTAGTATATAAAGAGAGCTTGGGATGATGTTTTAGGAGAACCAATTAAGATTTGATAAATCATTTGGAATATTAATATTATGAAGTTTGAAGTTACTTTCCATCTTTAATTTTAGCAATTTTATTTTCTTCATTTATTTACGTTTTCTATCTTTACATTACGTACTTTACATTCCGTCATTTACTTTCTGTCATTTACATTCCGTCATTTATATTTATGCAATTACTTTTCGTCATTTATATTTACTTTCTATTATGAGTAGCTAACTTTATTAGCTTGGGTGTGGGATGGAAAGGTGAGATTTTAAACCAAAGAAAGGTGGACATTGTTTCGCAATAACAATGTTTCACCATTTCATCACAAGTTTTATAAAAAACAAATGACACTTCTTGAAGAGTTGATCACTTTGAAAGTGTTAAAGTATCATGGTCTTAGAGATAAGCCATTGACATGCACGTCAATTTGAATGATATGGAAAGTAGACTTGAGGGAGTTATTGATAAAAAGATTTATCATCTATGTTTTTCAACTTGATTTATTTTCGATGGGTTGGTCACTCTTCAAAGTGTTAAAGTGTAGTGGACTCAGAGATAAGCCACTTGGAACACACCAACTTGGATGATATGGGAATCGACTCGAGAGAGTGATTTTATGCAAAAAGATTTGTAAATTCATATATTTTGAGGACTCTATGCACTACCACTAGTTTGATATTACATAGAGATATGTTGGTTGTATCTACACATTAGTGCAAATATTGAAGTCAGAGAGTCAAAATAGATGGTGGATCTAGTTATGGCCAACCCATGTCGCAACATCCCTGCACATAATCTGCTGGAATTTGTGTTCAAGTCTCACCTAAAAGTCTTACACCCTTGTTTGCTTTATTATTCTGTTATTCTTATCAAGTGTTAAACCAATGAAAACAAAATCTTCAAAATCGCCATCTGAAACCATTTCTTTTATTACACGTTTGTTGTACTTTTACTACAATCTCTATAGACGATATTCGGTATTCTACCACTTTATTACTTGAGATACGATATTGGATCCCATTGTATACTTGCTTTGAGATCTAATTTATCATATGTCTTAAAGGTGTGCAAAGAACCTATCAAGTTTTTGGCGTTGTTGTCGGGGATTGGCACGCTAAAAATCTATAAAAGTTTTTTTTAAAAGATTTGATTTTTCTAACACCGTTTGAATCACATTTTTTGAAATGGTGTATGCCAAGAATACAACGTGGGGAGTTATTCGAGTTTGACCCGGACATTGAAAGAACATTCCGAAATAGAAGGAGAGCATAAAGAATTTCATTTTCTTTAAACCCTCCCATCATGGAAATACCTCCCCCAGGTTTTGAGAATAGAGAGGACCTAGACAACCACCTCTTTTAGAAAATCCACCAAGACCACTACCAATATTTCATGAGGCACCACCAATTTATGGAAATCCGCCTGAGCACCCTTTTCAACAACATGCACCAAATCATGGAAATAACAACATAACAATAATGATGATGATGATACTTCAAGGTAACAATGAACTAAGGAGTGAAGCTCCAAACATCATTAATCTTGTAAATTCCAAAGAGGAAACAATTACGGACTATGTTATCCCCGATTTTGAGCAATTAAATTCATGAATAGTTAGACCCCATATGACAACCCTCCATTTTGAACGTAAACCTATCATGTTCCATATGTTGCATAAAAATGGACAATTTGACGGATTGCCATCGAAGGATCGTCATTCACATTTAAAATCTTTTATGGATATCACCGATGCTTTCCTGATCCCTGGGGTATCTAACGATGCTCCGAGACTCACTTTATTTTCATTTTCTCTAAGGGATCAAGCAAAATCATGGTTTAATTCTTTGGCACCTGGTTCTGTACCATCATGGAGCAATATGGCTGAGAAATTTTTGTGAAAATATTTTCCACCTACCTGAAATGCCAAGTCCAGAAACGAAATTTGTATGTTTAAATAACTAGACGATGAACCAATTCCCGATACATGGGAAAGGTTTAAAGAGTTGTTAAGGAAATGTCGTCACCATGGCATTCCCTATTGTATTCAACTCGAGACGTTTTACAATGGGTTAAACCCCATGGCTAAACAAATGATCGACGCGGTATCAGGAGGGGCCTTTACGCCAATACCTACAATGATGGGTATGAAATTCTTGAAAAGATTTCAACAAACAATGGACATTGGGCTGATCTACGTTCTCAACCGCAAAAAAAGACTTTTGGAATTCATGATGTAGATGCATACACTGCTTTAATAGCTCAACTCACTTCAAATGGCTAATATGCTTAAAGATCTATCTTCTGGCCAGGGAGTGTAGCCAGTTGTTACTACATCTACTACGGCAGTACTCTCGGTGCATTGTGTTTATTGTGGTGGAGAATATTCTTATGAACATTGTCCTCAGAATTTTGAATCTGTAAACTATGTTCATAGCAAATATGCTCCCTACAATAACAATTACAATGCCAGTTGGAGACAACACCCGAATTTTTCTTGGAACAGTCCATGTTTAAATCCACCCGCACAAAAACCACAAGGAACTTCAAATTTTTAACCATAACATCAAGCAAGTAGTTCTCAGAATCATCATCAAGGTTTTCAACATAATCAGTCATCTTTTCAAAACAAACCACCTCCAAAGGCTGACTCATCACCTTCATTAGAAGCAATGATAAAAGGCCTTGTGGCTCAATCACAAGCTCAACAACAACTCCTGAATCAAAATCAGGCGCTTTTTAATTAACAAAGTGTAGCCCTAAAGAATTTGGAAACACAAGTAAGTCAAATAGCACTTAAGCAGAACAATAGGGTTGTAAGCATGTTACATAGTGATACAAAAGTCCTAAGAGCCCCAGGAAAAGAGCATGTAAAGGATGTGAACCTTTGAACCTTTGGACCAATGACCAAATCAGAATTTGAAAAACCACAAGGTCAGAACCCAATGCTACATAATTGACTCTTGTTTTTGAAATACCACCCAAGCCACAAGAAAACCAAGAGCCTAATGTAACAAGTCCTGTCCCTCCTAGATCTGATTATCCCTTATTATTTCCAAAATATGCCCTTAGTAAAAAGTCAGTAGAGAGTAGTATTCCAATTATACCACAAGAGAGTGGGTAACAATCTCAAATTTAGAAAGAGCGACTAATTAAAAACTTCCAAAAATACCTTAAAGGGTAATAAAATCCCTTACTAAAAGTCCATAATTGAAATACATTTATAGGTTGAACCGTCAACGAATAATTAAAGTCTTACATAAAGACTATCTAAAGTCGAGTGTTACTATAACTCAATAACAATCGCTATCTCCAAGTATAACTGCGGAAGACTTCATCAAGCTAATCACCTCTTCGAGCACACAACTAGCACTCATCGCTTCACAGTGTCGCTAGAACTAATCCCAAAAAGAAACCTGATGCACATGCCGACAAATAAAAAGGTTAGGCTAACGCCTAGTGAGTTCAAGAGTTTATATCATGATTATAAAGGAAAACGTAAAATGGAAATATTGTAACTTATAATCATGATCCTTTAAAATGATTTACTTTAAAATAATGGAACAACTCATTTACCAATAATATGCATTCTATAAATGGTCGCCTCAACGCCAAAACATTCTTTCATGAAATAATGCAATCCAACATTTACTCAAAAACGAGAATAATGGTAATGCTCCAATAATGACATTTGAATAAACTTTATAAAACAAACGACCAAAATGTGAGTAAACTCAAGTCTCTAAAATTAAAGCATAAGAGAGATAACTCAAACTCAAAGCGTCACTGAAAACGAGGATAAAACCAAATACCTCAAAACAACACCTCTCGGTGACGGGGGAATCCCGAATTCCAAGGCTAGTGGCGGAACACAAAAGTAGGCCACATTCCAAGTTATTGAGCTCACCATACTAGGATCAAGGCCGTGAACACGCCGACTCAAATAAAGATGTGGGGGGATGGCACCCTATGATCCTAGTCATACTCATTCACTAGGATTTACATTTACGACCCACGGCTAGTAACCGGTCCCACATAACCGTACCAAGTTGCCCTCTAGGGTCCAATGTCTCAACTAGCTACAAATGGGAAGTGACTATCCCATAAAAATAGGCTCAGAAATTAAATTGCGGATGCAGGTCGGGTCTTGGACTCTACGAGCCCTCACCGTATTATCCTCGCTATCCCAGGACTAATTCTGACACCAACATATAAATAATAGCCCTTTTTCCTTTTTAAAAAAATAGTAATGACCGACTCATATGCCTATGGATTCACTCATTATAGTCTAAACAATACATGACTCCAATTGAATGACCAATGCACTCAAAATATGTAATTCTCAAATGATGCGCATTAACCGCCATCATACTCGGTATTTCACAACGGGCTATTAAACCAGACCGAAGTCCTAAAGACTCGTTTATTTTCAAATATGCATTTCCAAGTTTAACTGCTGATAAGAATGGAAATCATAAAATGAGACTATACACATTCTTTCAAGTACTTCACATAAATGTGCAAGTAATACTTCATAAAACATTCCATTTCATGAACGATGCATAAAACTCGACAAACATTTAAAAGTGTATTTCTTTGACCAAAGATCTATTTATGCAATAACACATCAAAACACATTCATTTGTGACCCTTTATCAAAATGCCCAAAAATCCCAAATGTGGGTGTTATACAACGTTTATAAAGTTAAATACTTCAAATAATCAAAGATCAACAAATAACCCAACATTTGATAATTTAATGTAAAACACATAAACACTTTAAAATGGATATTTTGGCATGTACACCGTTTTCACAAATCAACTTGAACTCACCTTGCTAGATTTAGGCTAAATCTAGATTTTACCAACTTAGGGCTTCCTTGAAGAAACTTAAATCTTCAAGCCAAATCTTCCAAAACCTAGATCCACAAGGTTCCAACCATAAATATACATATTCCACCATAAATAATCATAATCAACCACAAAGAATCGTTTCCCAACCTTATACATGAATACCTCAACTGATACCGAAACCCTAACTTCCATAAATGAAGAGAATAGAAGATTACCTTAACCCAAGCTTGAATCCACCAATCAAAACACCTATAGTTCACCAAAATGGTTACAAACCTCCAATCTACGAAAGGGAGAACAAAGGGTGGGTAAAACCCTAGAAAACTTTGGTGAAGAAGATGAAGAGGGAGAGATGAGGAGCTTACCACCACAAAATACACTTGTATACTCCAATAGACTTCCAATATCTTGATATATCCTTGAATATCTCTTAAAAACGAAACCGTGGAAACTTGAATCACTGAAATCGGAGTTGGGATGAAGAAGATATGAAGAAATGAAGTTTTGGGTGAAAATGAGGCTGAAATCAGGTTTTAACCCGTGTTGTTGCTTCTGATGCTGAGCACGACC
Source organism: Arctium minus (assembly GCA_954870635.1). NCBI lineage: Eukaryota > Viridiplantae > Streptophyta > Magnoliopsida > Asterales > Asteraceae > Arctium > Arctium minus. The sequence goes on from OX941083.1 coordinate 63,579,395, forward strand.
CATGCCACTTTTGTGAAGGATTTGGCACAACCCGTGCGTCCTGCAGACATTGAAAAATATGCCCGAACACTGTTTTGGTCATAACTTCTTCGTTATAGCTCCGTTTTTGCTCCGGAAAGAACCGTTGGACTCGTAATTGAATCCTTCATCTATCAAGACTATAAAACCAAGGATTCAAGCCCAAAATCAAATATCTTATTTTCCCTTAATATATCGGTTTCTGTTGAAATGATACCTTTCGAAAATCGGGGTGTTACAATCCTCCCAACCTTAAAAGAGATTTTGTCCTCGAAATCTGGAACCACCAAGCACCCAACATCACACTTGGAAAGATCGATTGATTGCCTATCCAAAAGGGATGCCTTCATGAAACCTCACCTCATATACGGAATCGATTACATTCCGGTTGAGGTTGTCGCTGCGTTTCTCATAACGTGTCGTTACAAACTCAATCTCAATGTTCAATATATTTCACTAATGTCAGGAGGAACGTTGAGTCCTTGATTAATCATTTCCTTAATCATTAAATCTCGGTTGCCTCCCAACCTTATGTTGCTCATATTACCTCAAGAGTAACTTACAACCTTATTTAGTCATTTCCACCAAGAATACCCCAAGCAAACATTTCCCTTAGATATCTTTAAATGTGACGCGTCAAGGTCTCCTCGATAAACGATTTGTACTTAAAGTCCACCTCGACATTCTCACTAAATGTATCCAATAAACATTACCACCAAACTCCCACCATGCACTCAAGCATTGATTGCCAAATCAGCGAAAGTCCTGACAATTAACAAAACACCAATGATTGATTCTTAATTATCAACATCTAATTTTCTTAAGTTTACCGCTAACGGAAGTACACTGAAGTACACCAACAGTTATTGTCCTCAAAATAGAGTGTCGACACCTATCCTTGGAATGGCCATTTTGCAAACGTGGGTATACCACCAAACATTTCGCTCCCGAGTTGCAATGTCGATTCGAGGTTGACACCTACTTTTGGAAGTAGTCACTCAAATCAAACATCCTTACCAGTCAACCATAACATCATCATCATTCACGAATACCGAACAATATAGTACACCACCGACACATAGCATGCCATCATTCCAAAGGCCCATAATTCCAAAACTAACCATACCCAAACAACCGAACACGGTGTTAACCTGAAGGTTCATTGAATCATAAGGATCATCACTTAATTAACTGGGAGAGAGTATAAGTCTAACGCCTCGAATTCTTCTGCGTGACTAGATCACAAAGTTGAGATTTATAGTCTCAAAACTGACCATAAGTCAGGTCCTCCAACACTTCAAGCTCTGAGGACTCCTTCAGTCCTTAAGCACAACCTCTAACAAGGGGCTTACATATATAGCTCTAATGAGTTCAAGGTTTTTAAACTACTATGCCAGTTTAACTTTTAGAAAATCTCTACATGTAAAAGCTTTATAAAGATTAATCATACAATAAAATCTGCTACCTTTTACTCGGTAGGTGTACCAAGTGGTCACAACCGCTACATGCATAAAACTTATTCCAGAAAATATTTGATCAATAATTAAGGTGATACTGACACCAACGAAAGATATTTTTAACAATCTTTTACAAAGGAACTGCTATGTTCTCAACACGTATAAATTGGTGTCACTAATGAGGAGTAGTTTTACGTACAAAAACAGTGCATAACGAAGCGTTTGTACAAAACTTCAGAAGGGAAAATATTCACGAAATCGAATCCCAAAATTTTGCATTTAACCATGAAATGTCATGAAATAAAACTTCCCGAAGTGAATCGCATACATCGGTTTATTCCCCAAAATTTAGTAAAGACATAAGCATGCGATTTGAGCTATTGTAAGAGTAATTTAGTTTGGTTCCAAACTTTAGGCTATACAAATAAAATGTTTGCAAAACCCCAAAACAACATGTTCATGATATCGAACTCTCAAAGTTTTCTCTCTTTTAGCCCCAATGCAACACGGAATAAGATTTCACAACAAAACTTGCATGCGACCTTTTATTTCACAAAACAGGTAGAGTGATATGCGTACGCACTTGGTTAAGACATGAAATAATTTATGTCGGTTTCAAGTTCAAAGCCAAATAAAAATATGCTCTCAGCTTTCAAAAATATTGACTAAGACACCGCGACGAAAATTTTCAATAAAAAAAAATATGCATACATGCTATGTGCGACCAAACTGCTCACTCGAAACCCAAAGGGAAAAACAACACTACTGGACGCCAATAAAATTTCTACGTCAAATCAATAAAACCCCGTAAAATAAAATTATCAATAAAACTCAGACATCAAAATGATGAAAGGTAACTCTTCATCCAAACCTTAACATATATGGAGGAGATCCAATGTTAAAGTCATAAACCGCAGTTACTTGCCCAAGACTCTAAGCAGCGTCAAAATACGAACATTACCATATTCGAAAATAGCGTTAGGCAACAATGAGAATAAACAAAGTCTCGACAAAGCCTGCAACTACATGTAATAAAATAATTCTATGCATGTTTAAGATCACGGTCTAAAACTTGTGTGTGTTAACCATTTCAAGATTTCGTGGTATGATCCACATGGTGTTTTTGGAAACATGAGAAATAATCGATGCAATTTATTTCAGAAATAAATCTCGTGCATGAATTTGATCGACACTCAACACCTCAAAACCACGCTCCTCAATTTTCTTAGTTACGTTATCGTCATTCAGATGCTCAACATCTTAAGGCAAAGATCACGGACTTCATAGGTTCACCTCACAATTTATCCTCAAAATACATCGATCAAAAGGTCTATGGTTCTAATCCAATCAATCAATCCGACCCAAAACGGCTCACTTGATGCAATCACTATGCTTACCGTCACTCCGAGTGACGAATACTAAAATCATCATCTTCTTCTAATGGCTACCCATATAGAAACTGTTTCACTACCCCAACGGTTACCATCCCAAGCCAGTTCAAGTATACACATGTAATATGTAGGTTCACCATAACACTGGCCAGGTGCCATTATGAACGTACCATACATGATCATCCTTGCGACCCTTGACAAATTTCCCGTTTCTAGTGACTCAATCAACTCCAAGATATCTTATCTTAAGGTGCCTAATTGTGCAATCTCACACTCAATTACTTAAAATTACTCTAGTTTGAGTCTAGGCATTCAAAATCAACACCTAATTCTCTCAAACTTAAGCTCTGATACCAACTTGTAACACCCTCAAATTTAGAAAGATTGACTAATTAAAAACTTCCAAAAATACCTTAAAGGGTAATAAAATCCCTTACTAAAAGTCCATAATTGAAATACATTTATAGGTTGAACCATCAACGAATAATTAAAGTCATACATAAAGACTAACTAAAGTCGAGTGTTACTATAACTCAATAACAATCGCTATCTCCAAGTATAACTGCGGAAGACTTCATCAAGCTAATCACCTCTTCGAGCACACAACTAACACTCATCGCTTCACAGTGTCGCTAGAACTAATCCCGAAAAGAAACCTGATGCACATGCCGACAAATAAAAAGGTTAGGCTAACGCCTAGGGAGTTCAAGAGTTTATATCATGATTATAAAGAAAAACGTAAAATAGAAATATTGTAACTTATAATCATGATCCTTTAATGAAATTGTATTTCCCAATCAATCAAGCAAATCAAACACTCTCAATCAAGATTATGATATAACAATGTATATATTCTAGAGAGAGAGTATAGAGAGAGAAAGCGTAGTCATATGTATATTGATTTAACAATGAATGTGTACACTGAACTCATATAAGGCATAAGGTATTTATACCTCATATTACAGTCATATACCTATTTACAAGGCATATGAAACTCTCACAACATGTTGACTTTACATAACTTTGACTTATCTAGACTTTGACATTATTGACTTTTCTTGACTTAACTTTTCACACTAAATCTTGGATACAGTTAATACACTAACAATCTCCCCCTTTGTATTCAAGATTTAAAAAAAATTTGACACTAGTCTTCAGCGCTTTGATTCTTCAATTTTTATCTCTGACGACTTTGAACTTTGAAGCTCTTTCTGAAGTTGTTGAAGAATCTTGAAAAGTCTTTTGCATTTTGTATCTTTGGAAAGTCAACAAGTCTTCAACAATGCTTTGAAAACGTTTGAAAATCTTTGAATCTTTGAGGGATATTTGAAAATTGTATCTTCATTACTGTAATCTCTGATCAGTCTTCAGAAAAAACAAACTTTCTCGAATCATCTTCAGAATCTGTCTCTGAAACATAGTAAGAATCTGAATTGTCTTGAACTTTCAGAATTATCTCTTCAGAATTATCTTCACCATTTGTCTTTGAAATTGATCTTTATAGATATCTCCCCCTTTTTGATGATTGTGAGCACCATAATCATCAAAACATCTTCAATTTCAACATTCTCTTTGATCATCCCCCTTTCTATTCAACGTAACAATCTCCTCCTTTATGATAATTTGACATTTTCCATCCTTTGATCTGAGTATCTGAATCATGAACTGTATATACCCGAATCTTTTCAAATTCAGATATAATGAACTTGGTAACCCTGATTCAACAAATGAAACAGTTAGGAGTGCCTGTCCGTAACACAAAGTTACTGTGTACAACGAATGTACAATTTAAGGAGCTGGTTTGATGATGACTCCCCAGGACTTCCATTCAATCACTGAAAAACACAAGGTTTATCTATGAATGTTCTGACATAAAAACAAATTTTCTGTGTTCTCGTGCTTGTGTATGAAAGAATATAGCACAATGATTGTGTTTCATAAGGTTCAAAATGTGTAAACTGTTGAGACAACAATAGGTATTACACGGACTCAATGTGCATGAAAAAGGTACGAAGGTGGGGCAACTTTCCTTCTTTTTCAATATCTAAATCTTCCGAGTGAAGACCAGATAGCAGATATGCTGCGTCCCCAAAGAAAATGAAACATTTCTTTGTTAAGAAAGAAATGAGTGGCTGGTGGGGTTAATGCAAGAGTTGGCATGGGCTCACTGCCTTTTTCAATGATGGTCACCAAAGAATGTGAACCAATCAGATTTTGTGGCTGCCCGACTCAGAAAGTGGTTGGTGTAGAGTTCTGATATTCTTTTAACTCTGTTCTCACACCCTCTTTCTTTTTAACATTATAGCTCACTTCTAACCAAACTCTCATTTACATTTTTCCGCTCCACACAATGAGAAAAACTCAACCGGATGAGTTATCTCATTGTGTGGAGCGGAAAAATGGAAAAGAGAGTTTGGTTAGAACTAAGCCTTGATTGTAATACTCTGAGAGAATCTTGAGAGAGAAACCCATGTACCTATCACTTGTGACATCAATACACTTGTGATTTCCTCAATGATTCTTATTGTTCTTGATTGCTTTGTTATTGTGATTTGATTGGACAATATCATTTAAAATTATTTACTTTAAAATAATGGAACAACTCATTTACCAATAATATGCATTCTATAGATGGTCTCCTCAACGCCAAAACATTCTTTCATGAAATAATGCAATCCAACACTTACTCAAAACGAGAATAATGGTAATGCTCCAATAATGATATTTGAATAAACTTTATAAAACAAACGACCAAAATGTGAGTAAACTCAAGTCTCCAAAATTAAAGCATAAGAGAGATAACTCAAACTCAAAGCGTCACTGAAAACGAGGATAAAACCAAATACCTCAAAACAACACCTCTCGGTGACGGGGGAATCCCGAATTCCAAGGCTAGTGGCGGAACACAAAAGTAGGCCACATTCCAAGTTATTGAGCTCACCATACTAGGATCAAGGCTGTGAACACGCCGACTCAAATAAAGATGTGGGGGGATGGCACCCTATGATCCTAGTCATACTCATTCACTAGGATTTACATTTACGACCCACGGCTAGTAACCGGTCCCACATAACCGTACCAAGTTGCCCTCTAGGGTCCAATGTCTCAACTAGCTACAAATGGGAAGTGACTATCCCATAAAAACAGGCTCAGAAATTAAATTGCGGATGCAGGTCGGGTCTTGGACTCCACGAGCCCTCACCGTATTATCCTCGCTATACCAAGACTAATTCTGACACCAACACATAAATAATAACCCTTTTTCCTTTTTAAAAAATAGTAATGACCGACTCATATGCTTATGGATCCACTGTATTACAGTCTAAACAGTACATGACTCCAATTAAATGACCAACACACTCAAAACATGTAATTCTCAAATGATGCGCATTAACCGCCATCATACTCGGTATTTCACAACGGGCTATTAAACCAGACCGAAGTCCTAAAGACTCATTTATTTTCAAATATGCATTTCCAAGTTTAACTGCTGATAAGAATAGAAATCATAAAATGAGACTATACACATTCTTTCAAGTACTTCACATAAATGTGCAAGTAATACTTCATAAAACATTCCATTTCATGAACGATGCATAAAACCCGACAAACATTTAAAAGTGTATTTCTTTGACCAAAGATCTATTTATGCAATAACACATCAAAACACATTCATTTGTGACCCTTTATCAAAATGCCCAAAAATCCCAAATGTGGGTCTTATACAACGTTTATAAAGTTAAATACTTAAAATAATCAAAGATCAACAAATTACCCAACATTTGATAATTTCATGTAAAACACGTAAACACTTTAAAATGGACATTTTGGCATGTACACCATTTTCACAAATCAACTTGAACTCACCTTGCTAGATTTAGGCTAAATCTAGATTTTACCCACTTAGAGCTTCCTTGAAGAAACTTGAATCTTCAAGCCAAATCTTCCAAAACCTAGATCCACAAGGTTCCAACCATAAATATACATATTCCACCATAAATAATCATAATCAACCACAAAGAATCGTTTCCCAACCTTATACATGAATACCTCAACTGATACCGAAACCCTAACTTCCATAAATGAAGAAAATAGAAGATTACCTTAACCCAAGCTTGAATCCACCAATCAAAACACCTATATTTCACCAAAATGGTTACAAACCTCCAATCTACGAAAGGGAGAACAAAGGGTGGGTGAAACCCTAGAAAACTTTGGTGAAGAAGATGAAGAGGGAGAGATGAGGAGCTTACCACCACAAAATACACTTGTATACTCCAATAGAATTCAAATCTCTTGCTAGATCCTTGAAGATCTCTCAAAAACGAAACCGTGGAAAATTGAATCACTGAAATCGGAGTTGGGATGAAGAAGATATGAAGAAATGAAGTTTTGGGTGAAAATGAGGCTGAAATCAGGTTTTAACCCGTGTTGTTGCTTCTGATGCTGAGCACGACCCGTGCCACTTTTGTGAAGGATTTGGCACGACCCGTGCGCCCTGCAGACCATGAAAAATATGCATGAACACTGTTTTGGTCATAACTTCTTCGTTATAGCTCCGTTTTTGCTCCGGAAAGAACCGTTGGACTCGTAATTGAATCCTTCATCTATCAAAACTATAAAACCAAGGATTCAAGCGCAAAATCAAATATCTTATTTTTCCTTAATATATCGGTTTCTGTATTAACTTGAAATGATACCTTTCGAAAATCGGGGTATTACAGAGTGAGATAAAAGGCATAAAGGATCCATCTTGCTCAACACATTAAAACAAAGCTATCATAAGACCAATTCCTCCTTATGTACCTTACCCTCAAAGGTTAAGGAATCAAAAGGAAGAATTGCAATTTTAGAAAATTTTGGATGTGTTTAAAGAGTTGCATATCAACATACCCATTGTTGAAGCAATTGAGCAGATGCCCAGTTGTGCCAAATTTCTTAAAAACATCCTAAGTAAGAACAAGAAGTTGAGTGAATATGAAACTGTTGCCCTTACTGAAGGATGTAGTTCTCTCTTGACCAATAATACCCCCTAAGCTGAAAGATCTAAGGAGTTTTACCATTCCCTGTTCAATAGGTGGGGAGTAGGTTGGAAAAGCCCTGTGTGATTTGGGAGCTAGTATAAATCTCATTCCCTATCTGTTTTCAACAACTTAGGAATAGGAGAAGCTAGACCCACCATAATTACACTCCAACTGGCTGACAAAACCATTGCCTATCCAAAAGGAAAAATTGAGGATGTCTTAGTCCAGGTTGATAAGTTCATCTTTCCGACAGATTTTATCATCTTAGATTTTGAGGTTGATAAGGATATTCCTATTCTTTTAGGAAGACCTTTTCTAGCCACCGGAAGAACTTTGATAGATGTTTAGAAAGAAGAATTGACTATGAGACTTCAAGACCAAAAAGTCACATTTAATGTTTTCAATTCCTTGAAATACCCTGATAATGTAGAGGATTGTTCAAACTTAAGTGTGATTGAATCATTGTGTCATGAGGAAGGAGTTAGAAAAACCTTTAGGTTAGAAGAAGGGGATGATGAGGAATTATACTTAGGAAAGGAAAATAATGTTGAAGAATTTGCCTTAGGAGAAGAAGAGATTGTCCTAGTTAATGATGCAACATTTGAGCTGCTTGAGAATAGTGAGCAAAAACCATTCACCCCATCCATAGTTTCACCACCTGACCCGGAGTTAAAACAACTCCCATCTAAAAGGAATTTGGGAGCCTAGATTTTTGCAAGAAATGCATCCTTGGAAATCAAACAAAGATCTCTTTTGGTGTTGGCAAACAGAATACAATGAGAATTCTTGATTAGGTACACACAAAATTTTAGGAGTCAACTAGCATTAAATCCCATAGTGGAGGTTAGTAATTCATTTCTATCATTAATGACTATTCTTATAAATTTGGATCTTTATCATGAAACAGAAATCAAAAGTGTTTTGGAAGTTCAAACGGTGGTTAGCCTTAGTGGAAACTCAAACTGAAAGGAAGTTGAAGGTGTTGAGTTCAAATAACGATGGAGAATTTAAAAGTTGTGAGTTTCTCTCCTTTTACAAAGAAAAGGGGATCCATAAACACTTCAGTACTCCTTATGATCCATAATCAAATGGAGTAGCGGAACGTATGAATCAAACATTGTTAGAGAAAGCAAGATATGAGGTTAACCATCGGTTTCCCTAAAGTTTTTTTGGGCCAAAGCTTTATCTACGTTTGTGTATATCATTAGCCACCTTCCATCATTGGAGATTAATGGTAAGATTTCCAATGAGGTATGGAGAGGAAATAAATCAATTTGTCTTCACGCCATACAAGGACATTTGCTTGGATATACCGAACGAAGTTAAGGGATATAGAATATGGAATTCACAAACAAGGAAGGTAATACATTCTAGACACGTAACGTTCGATGAATCCGCCCTAATAAGCCCCACATAAAATACTCCAACAATCCCTGTTGAAGATGACATAACAAGGAAATAGAATCAAGAAGTTGATCTCCTGCACCCTTTCAAGAACATTGTTCAAGACAAAGTTAAGGAGATCATTCAATTCACTTCTCCTCCTCCTAATGAATATGAAAATAGAACATAAAGTTTGCATCAAGGTGGAGCACTTGACGATGCTACAAATCAGCCTATTCAGACTAGTAAAAACACAATCAAGCATCTCGAACAATATGAGGATTGTCTATATACCAACATGAGCTTTAGCAATCAGTTGGACTATGCAAGGTGATTTGTGTGACCTTAACGATGTGCTAAACTCACCAAATAGCACCAAATGGCTTATTGCGATGCAAGAAGAGATGGAGTCTTTGACAAAAATCCAAACTTCGAAAAGTGTTCCACTACCCAAGGGAAATCGAGTTTGGATATAAATGGGCGTTCAATGTTAAGAACGATGGAAGACACAAATCAAGGCTAGTGGAAAAAGGTTTTACTCAAAAGAAAGACATTGAATACGATGACGTATTTACATTGGTGGTGAGACACACCTCCATAAGAGTATTTCTCTCCATAGTTGCTTCACAAGACTTAGAGCAGGAACAATTTGATGTCAAGACGACCTTTCTACATGGTGATCTAGAAGAAACCATTTACATAGAACAACTGTAGAGCTTCGTGAAAGAAGGTAAGACCGAGTGGGTGTGCAAACTGAAGAAGTCACTATATGGATTGAGACAATCACTACGATAATGGTATAAAAGGTTTGATTTGTTTTTGTTAAGTATTGGTTTCAATCAAAGTGTAAGAGATCAATGTGTCTATTTTCATTGCAATGATGGTGTTTGGATCTACTTCCTACTTTACGTTGATGACATGCTAATAGCTTGCAAATACGTTTCAAAAATTAACAACTTGAAACAAAAATTGAAGTCTAAATTTGAGATGAAGGACTTACGATAAGCAAGATATATCCTTGTCATGGAAATCACTTGGGATAGAAGTTCAAGAACATGTAAGCTCACTCAAAGTGAGTACATTCGAAAGGTACTTCAACACTTCAACATGGAAGGTGGAAAACCGATTTACACACCAATGTATATGCACCCCAAACTCTCAAATGAAGATTGTCCAAATGATGACAAAGGTAAGGAGGAGATGTCAAAAATTCCTTATGCAAGCGTGGTTGGACGCCTCATGTACACGATGGTGTGCACACGACCCAATCTTGCACACTTGGTAGGCTTGATGAGTTGGTTCATATCAAATCCGGGTAAACCACATTGGAAGCAGTAAAGATGATCCTGAGATATTTGAAGGAAACTCTCGGGCATGGAACCATTTTGGAGAAAAAGATTAAGGTTGTAAACTCGAAGTATTTTGTGACTTAGACTATGATAGAGATTAAGTCAATTAGAAGTTAACCTCCAGCTACGTATTCGTTCTATGTGGAACAACAATTGGTTGGAAATCACGGCTACAAACTATAGTATCATTGTCCACCACATAAGTTCAATTAATCGGAGTGGCAGAAGCGGATAGAAAACCATTTTACTTGAAACAACTCTTAGAAGATTTGGGATTGAAGCAAGAAAATGTGAAGGTTAATGTGATAGTCAAAGTTTCATTCACTTGGCCGAAATCTTGGCCTTTAGATCGAGAACCAAGCATATCCAAGTGAGAGAGTCATTCTTGGTGGCTCTACATGAAGAAAAAGAGGTAGTTTTGAAAAATGTCCTCCGACATGTTCATCAAATCATTGCCAATAAATAAGTTCGAGCATTGCTCGAACCCAATCCAGCTTAAGAGGTTCTAAGTGCCTTAAGCACTTTAGGAAGAGAATGACATTGAACCAATGGGAAGAACGAGGTAAGGTCTTGGTATATAAAGTTCATGTTTTATTCACAATATGTGATGGCCAAGCCAAAACTTATTTTTAGTAAAACCAAACTTGTCCCGAGATTCGTTCAAAACTCGTCTTTATAAGAAGATAAATGTTTTGTATCAAGGTGGAGTATTGAAAATCGTGATACATAACAAGAAAATGCAAAACAGAAAGTTCTAGGGTTTGGTTTATGGCAGGACAACACCTTATATTCAAGTACGGGTGCATGCAATGTTACGTTGCAAAACAGAAATTTTTGGGTGTTCTGACACGACCACACCTTATGATCAAACATGGGCCGACGTAGTGGTATTTAGTAAATAGAAAGTTTTTGGTCTTCTGACATGACCGCACCCTCTGATCCAGCACAAGCGAGCATATTGGTGTTTCATGAACATATCCTTTTGTGTCTTCAGGCATGGTCGTACCATATAATCAAACCCAACCGTTCACGAAGATAATTATGATTTTGTTAGTTTTTAGCATTGTAATCAAATTGGGATTCCACCTATGGATTAGTATAAATAACCCTTTAAGTTCCCATTAGATATGAAATGTAATTGAGAGCCTACAAACCCTAGTTTGAGTTGAGAAAATATTGAAAGAGATTAAACACAATTTAGTGATTCAGTTTATGATTTCTCTTCGGTGTTTGGGTATTTTTTTTATCAATAAAAGTTCCTCCTCTTCTCTGTGGACGCACATCACTATACATACGGTGGAACCACGTAAACTTCTGTGTTTTGTGTGTTTTTCGTAATTCTTTGATTGATTGTTCGTTGCACTTTTAATCCTACTTTGTTTTCCGCATTAGTTGTTGGTTGGCATCATATACTTGATTGTCATTGAATAAAGTTCATTGCTTTTTTGTTTCTAGTACATTTGTGGTGTTCAAAAACCTAAACAAATAGAGCTTAATAGAATAGAACATAATGATCTAATAAATTTAGTTCAAAATCTTATTAAGATACTCTGCATAATGATTTACTTTTTTGTACCAAAAAAATAATAAAAAAATGGAATGTAGTTAATAGAATGCGAGTTGACACAAATTCGTGCAATATGGGATTAGAAATAGTGACAGGTTGCAATTTTTTAGAGTGAATTATGATTTTCGTCTCTATGGTTTGCTAAAAATTGCCACTTTTGACCTTGTGGTTTAATTTTTTGTGTCCCTATGATTTTCATTTTGTTTTCCTTTTCGTCCTTGACGCTAACAACGTTTGAACAATACGTTAAGTGAGGTTAATTTGGTCTTTTCACCCTTTTCTTACTTTTTATTAAATAGTATTTTAATGTATAGGTTATTGAAGTTTATTTTTTCAAGAAAAGATTATTAAAGTTAGGTAAAAACAGTAAATCATATACTAAATAACAAAAATAACCTAACCTATCCACTCCCCTCACCCAGGTGACTATCTCCTACCCTACCCATCCTCTTCCTCACCCTCATCTAATCAACAGTTGCATCATCTCCTTCCTCCCTCCCCCTTTTTTTTTGGTAAACCCTCATCAAAACATTCGCCACCGGCAACATCTTCCCCCTTCCCCTAATTCGGTGACGACACCCCTTCCCATCTTGCAAACCATTGGTTATAACATCTCCCTCCCTAATCGGCAACTCCCCAAACTACGTTCTTCCAAATATGCTCTTGACATGTTATCCTTCCAAGTTTTGTCCATGTTTGAGACCAATCAGAACATCCGAAAGGAAGCTTTCTCAAGACACTTCATAACATTTAGTTGAAGAGCTCCATAAATCAAATGATATTTTAGTCTTAATTCTTTGTAGTAAACAACTCTCTTCTTTGTAGTAAACAACTCTCTGGTGGTGATATTCTTCCAGATGAGCTCAATTTTTTTGAACTTGCAAGAAAATATATACAAAAGAGCTGAAGACGGTGGGGACATTGGCTAAGGAGATAAAGCAGATCATTCTCCTTCGAATGGCGTGGAAGAATCGTCTTAAAAACACTACCCGGATCAATGATGGCTCATGACATTTGCGATTGGAAAGGGCTTCTCGATTGCTTTTGGTCCTTTTGGTGGTTCGTGTACTTGGCTATTCCGTTTTGGAGCTAGTTTCGGTGCATTTCTTTATGTTTGTTTTGGCTCCGTGTAATTTGGTATGGTGTTGTTTCGTCGTTCTTTTGTTTCCTTTGTGGGAATTTGGCTTGTTGACTTTCTTGTATTGGCGTTTTGCCTTCTTCTCGTTTTAATATATTGCCTGGATTTTCCGTTCAAAAAAAAAAGATCTTGGTGAATTATCATTTGCAAAATTATACTTTGATGTGTACTTGAGGACTCATATGGGGACATTGTTTGAAGTAAGTGCACATTTAAGAAAAAGTGGGAGATATTAGAAGAATTATCACACCATTTAAAACTTTAGAACCAATCAAGGGGTCTTTTATTTGTGAGACTCTAAAGTGCAAAATGATGTAGAAGACGTTCATTCCCTGAACAAGAAGAATGGTTATTGTCTTGCCAAGTGCAATGATCTGCAACTGTAAAACCAAATGTTGGAAGTGATTTAAGAAGTCTTGCGAAGGAGAATTTTCTGCTCATGGATTACAAAATTTATGAAAGCAAGCATGAAGTTGTTTCTGTTGAAAAGCTAGAGTTGGAAAGTCTCCTGGATATACAAGTTTTGGATAATTAGAATCTTGAAAAAGGTATGACATCTACCAATTCAGAATGTTGAAAGTCTCCTGGAAATACAATTTGGGGGACCTCCGTCTCCTTTGCCCCCTTTCAGAAGTCACACTTCCCCTTCAATGAAGATCAGATATTTCACCCTTTCGAAACATAACGTGGAAAGAACGAAGAGAAAAGAAAAATATTAACACGATCAAGACCGGTGGTGTAGCTATTCGAAGGTGAGGGTCTTGGGGAAGAAGACGGGCGGGCACAGGGGCAGGGGCAGGGGCAATATCTGTATATTATACACACAAACACACACACACACACACACACATATATATATATAAGAATTAAAGAAGAATTACAGAAAGAGGTAAAAATCCCAAAATACCCTTCACCAAAGTATGCCCTGAGACTATACTAGTAAGTGTACCAGTACAGAACATGACACCGTCGCGATCAGAGCCCAGTATACACGAATACTAGTTAGACTGCCTATACAACTCTTGTCGCAAAATAGTAAATTAGGTTCATATGGAAAAACAGCTATAAATGACCACTACGAATGAGGGGACAGAGGGGTTGGGAAACTTAAAGGTTGATCATCGAAGACAAGGCAATAAGGATGAAGGAATTTGAGCGCTGATGTAGCAATTTAACTGATCTTTTATAACGTCGTTAGTCTGAAGGACGAAAGGAAACAAAATGAAAACCACTGGATCGAAATTGGCAATTTGTAGCAAACCACATGGACGAAAATCGTAGTTTACTCTTATTTTTATAATCTTGATAATGATTTAATTTAGTTTAACAGAGTCGGCCTTAGGGTATGCTGGTTATGCCGTCATCTGGGGCTTCGTTCACGGAAGATTGCAAATATTTTTTTTAACTGTTTATTTGTAATAAAATTAGTATATTAATCAAGTAATACAATCATATTAAAAATTAATATGCAATGTAGTGGTTGGATGCTTAAACATCGGAGAGAGATCTTCATATTGACCCATGTTCAAACTTGATAAGAGCATCTCCAACAACTTCTTCAAAATGGGGAAAATGGGATTTTGGATAAATTTTTGCTCCAACAGATTCTGTAAAATGGAGAAAGTATGAGAAAAATAGTAAATTTCTCCAAATTTGGAGAACTCTCCAAAATTGATTATTATGAAAGAGAAATGATTTTTTAATCCACCAATAAGAAAACCTTGAAATGAAATATCTATAAGAGAGAATTTGTTGGAGTTAAGTACATTTTTATAAAGATTTTGGACTTTCATTCTCTATTTTAAATAACTTTTGAAAAATAAGTTGAAGATGCCTTAGCATGTATTTGTAATTTTTTTTCATTTAGGGTATTTTTAACTAACGTGTAAATTTTTTTAATGATTTTTTTTATTTTCCTTCTCTTAAGGATGACCCAAGCATATAATGTTTTTAATATTTTTTAGTTTTCTATTAATATGATAATTAAATTATATAATTGTTTTTAATAAATTTCTTTATAATTTGCTTTTTTCAAATTCAAACCTAAAATCCTAAATTATTTATTTATTTTGTTTTTCAATCTCCATTCATCGTCATAATCAAGAAACAAACAAAATCTTCAGTAACTAAATTGGATTCAATCACTTTGGTTATTTAATATTTTTTAATTTTTTTAATTATTGACTTCTTTATTTTCAGAGTTCTAGGTACAAAATTGGATTCAATTACTTTGGTTATTTAGTGTTTTTTTCTTTTTTAATTATTTATTCTATAATTTTCTTTGAAAGACGGACTGGCAGGGGCGGACTCAATGTATTAAATGAAGGGGGGGGACCCCAGTCAAAAAGTCTAAATTTCTTTTTACGTAGGTTAAAAAAATTAATGAAATTACAATTCATTCCCCCTAATGAAAAAAATCGGGGACCCCGTCTTCAGACGACGACTCACTCCTGACTCCCCTCTTCTCATCCAGCGGCAGCAAGTCGGCCGGCCGGCCGCCTGTGATTCCTTTTCTCCATCGTTCTTCCCCTTCTTCTCCATACGATTAGCGACACTGCAGCAACAACGGTTTTGTTTTCTTGATTTCTTCTCCTTCGATTTAGGGTTTCGTTTTCTTGATTTCTTCTCAAATCTTTGACTCCGTTCACCGTTCTCATTTGTTCGGCAAGGCCACATAACATTCTAAATAATGTTGTTGATTTTCTGATTTGCGAAATAGATTTCAATTTTTTGTAGCAAGTTAGCATGGTATATATGGGATTGGTGAAATTGGAGAACTTCAAACTTGAGTGGAGTTTGTATTGGCTATTGTGCAATTGCAAATGATGAAATGTGAATCTTTAAAAGCAAGAGTCTTTGATTGTGACAACGTGTTGTATTTTGCAAATGTGAAGTGTGATTCTCTACCATGTGTTGTGCACAAATGTCAAAGAAACAACAATTTTATCACTTTTATCAATTATTCAATTTATGCCTTGTTTTATTCAATAGTCAAAGAAACAGTAAGTAAGTTAACATCAGAAATTCAGAATGGTTAAAATTGGGGCTTTAACACAGTTACACAGTAACTCAATAAGGGGCTTTGAGACAGTGTTTTAACACAATTAATATTCTGTTTTTAACACAGTTAACACATTTAATATTCTGTTTTTAACACACAGTTAACACATTTAACTTCTTAGTTTAATTTCTTAAGTGCCCCCACTCTATAAATTTCCTGGATCCGCCACTCGGACTGGGCCACCGAAAATCTGTCGAGAAAGTTGACCACGCCAGATCTCACCACCATAGAAAACGTCGTCATGTGATCATGTTTACCCGTTGAATCATCGGCGGATTTAACCATCACCATTGGATGCCAGCCGCCGGCAATTATTTCCTTATATAACTCAAAATCGATCGATTTACAATTAAAATTAATTTAATTAATTAAATCACTGACGGACTATCTGCCAGTAATTAAATTAATTCACCGACAAATATTTTATTTTTTATCAAATAGTTTTAAAACAAAATATATTCACCAGATTTTCACCCACTAATCCGCCGGTAATTACACAGTTCAAGATAATCATTTTTTATGTTTTTTAATTTAATTTCATGTAAATGATAAAAAAAAACTTTTAAAATGTAAACTTCACAAGCCTAAATGTAAATACTATACATTACAAATAAAATAACAGTATGCGATTAAAATAAAAATATAATATTGTTTGGTTCCAAAAAAACATCATAATCAAAACTCTGACGGCGGAAACCACTTCAATTAGCTCATCTTCATGATCAACGTAATCATCTCTTCCAACTCCTTCTCCCTTCTCTCCTTGTTTCGTTTTTGTTAGGGGTGTTCGCGGACGGGTTTGGACGGTTTAACCCCCCCAAACCGCAAACCAAATTGCAACGTCGGTTTAGGAAAATCTTCAAACCGAGCAGTTTGTGTAATGCCCTAAAAGTAGAGGTAAATTAAAACATGAATATGTGCAAGATATAACCTTCTATGCATAACTAAATCACCCGGGGAAAAGTACATTGGGAGTTTACAATTAAAATATGGATCCTTAAACAACAATCTACTAATCTAGACCAAACATAAATCTAGATTATAGACGGGTGCCACTACCAAAAGGTTTCTATTCAACAAAAATCTCGAAACATATCCATCAATAAACTTGCGACCAAAAGCTGCCTCATTCGACAATTAGCACTTCACTTGGTTGTCGCCCCGCTACCCTTAGAACCTGATATACATGCCACATTTAAGAAAAAGTGTTAGGCTAACGCCTAGTGAGATCAAACAGTTTATATTCAAGTAATAAATATGATTTCCGGAAATATAGACTTGATGCATTTCAATGTATGAACACTTTCTCCTTTTGACACTTTCAACACATACATATCTTGCGATGACGGGGGAGACCCGATTTCCATGTTGGTGACGGAACACAAAAGTAGGTCACACATCCACGTTCAAGAGCCCCACTATGAGTCAATGGTCATTCCATTAATTCTAGATTTAACTCATTCACAAGAAATTACAATTAATTGTCATTGCCCGACTTTAAAGTCCAGAACTATTACCCATCTTAACCACATGCCTATTTCTTGGTACATTTGGAAATTTAACGTCCCAACGATTCAACATTTACGAGACTCATATGCCTATGGATCCATTACATTTAGTCTAACATGAACACACCTTCATCTTCCATATATATATATATATATATATAGAGAGAGAGAGAGGCCTAATCATATGAGATCTTAGTATTTTGTGGTAACCGTGAGATCCAACCACAACCAATCATTTTATTTTATTTACTGTTTTTTATATATTAATTGTTGAGGGTATATTGGTAATTTGATTAATTTTTGTTTAATAAATAATTATTTTATTTTACAGATTTATATCAACCAAAATCAATCAAGATTACGTTTCCTAATAATACTCAACTAATTGATTTATCAAAATCAAACCTATTCAACATTCACGTTTCCAATTTTTTTTGCAGGTCTGAAAAATTGATGGATGAAAAAGAAGCTGTTGGAGAAGAAGAAGTTGTTGGAGAAGAAGGACGTTGTTAGAAAAAGGAGGTCGCTTCTTGTGTTTACCGAACTATTATGTGAGTATTATCAAAATGTATCACACTGTGATACATTTTGATATCACAATATATTCCAAATACTCAACACATGTGTATCATCTTCAAGCTGTACACCTTCAAATATTCATCTTCATTGTGGTTGGTTTGCCTCAGCAAGAATAGTCAACCCAAGATTATTCAACAAATCACAAGGTATCACCCTATATATACATACACGAAACCATATACAAGAAAATAATAGAAACCACAAAATAGTCGGTTCTCACAGTTACCATTGATTATGATTTTGTATGGTAATCACAATGTAACACAATTGGTATCAATTATCATAGTGGTACCACAGTTGGTATTACCGTCGTATTATAATGGGTATCACATTTGTATGTTAATCACAGTGTAACACAATGTTAATCACAGTGTAACATAATGTTATTTGAGTGCATCACAATAGTAACCACAGTGTAACACAATGTTAATCACAGTGTAACATAATGTTCTTTGAGTGCATCACAGTGGTACATTGGGTAAATTTCTAGTGAATGAGAGCACTGATCACAGCGTATCACCACCTTTTGAATTAACAACAATTTTCCCATCATTGTATCATCAAGGAGATCAGATTTTTGCAAGATGATCATAGTGTATCACATCCCATTTGTTGTAACAAAACTCGTTTCCTTTAAAAATTGTAAGACCACAGTGTAACACGGTTTATTATATCATCAAGAAAATATGTATACAATTTCAATATTTTGAGATTATCACAATTGATTCCATGCCAAAATTATCGGACCCGCCTAAATTAGATCACACTTAATTATAATATTTTTTGACATTTTTACCCTTTTTACCTATTTTAATGGCCTAAATTTGTGTTTTTAATTATTATTTCTTTTAATTATTTTACACCATTGATTATTAAAATGGATGGATGAGATTGGATCTCATAGTTACCACAAAATAGTAAGATCTCCCTTGAAAGACCCCCTATATATAAGTGTATGTGTATATATATATATATATATATATATATATATATATATATATATATATATATAGGGAGAGGTTCAAATGAGAAATGCGAAGTGTGTGAGAAATAGAGAAATGATCCTAGTCCTTCATCTGGTCAACATTGCGGCTTTGACCGTGAAGCACCGGATAATTCCTTGCGTGGTCTGTAAAAGATAGAGGGGTAGTTTCGTAAAATACGCAAGACAAGTTCATATGTGAACCTATATGATTCACATATGAACTATACGTTCATATGTGAATCAGTTAATTAGTTCATATGAGAATCAATTAATTAGTTCATATGTGAATCACATAGGTTCATATGTGAATCTGTTAATTAATTCAACTGATTCACATATGAACCTACAATTAATTAATTCATATGTGAATCAGTTAATTTGTTCATGTATGAATCACAAAGGTTTATATATGAATGAGTTAAAAGAGTTCATATGTGAATCATACAGGTTCATATATGAACTCGTCCCGCGTATTTGTAAAAAAATACGAAACTGTCATTCTATTTTTGGAATAGCCGCAACTTTTGACCGGTCAAAGTTGCAATTTTTGATCAGTCAAAGACGTAATATTTGACCAGTCAAATCCGATCTTGACCGTATGAATGACTAGGATTACTTCTCTATTTTTCACACACTTAACATTTCTCATTTGAACCTATGGATATATACATATATATGGATATATGTACCCTTTCATCTCTCTCTTTTTGTAAATATTCCATATCTTGTGATGAGTGGTAAAATGATAAGGGAAAGGGAAATCACTAGTTACCTTCATTTAGTCAAATGAAAACAATCCCCCAATTTACCCCCAAAGCCCTAGACACTCCCATAATTTAAATGAAGGTAAATTATATAATAATACTCACAATGACTTATAAATATCCATTAATAAGACTGAACATTATAAACTATTCAAGATGAGTTTTTGATCCAACGATCAATAAGTGGTTTAAAAGAGTTAGGTTTTTAGCATATATATAGTTTAGTAAAGGAATGACTTACAAATTCTACGTTTTGGTTAAAACCTAGAAACCTCGAACTCTAGTAGGGAGAATGATTAAAGAAAGCTTTGCCAAGACTTGAGTTCCTCCTTCCAAAGTGATGACAAACCCTAGATTAAGAGTTATGGATGATCTTGGATCTCTAGGGCTAGAACTTAATGAGGAGTGAGGAGAGGTGGGTGAAAATCACCCTAAATGCTGAGAAAAATGGGACCAACACTGATTTTGCAATAAATGGTCTAAAAATCGGGTTAGAGACATTTTTATACAGATTGCACCCCGACCACGATATTGCCAGGCGATAGTGACAATAGTCACCCAAAATGTACCGCGACCCATGCAGGGTTGACGATTGTGACACCGCGACTGTGACGATGTCAATATCGCAAGGCACAATCGCGCAGTGTGACACGACGACAGTGCCATTGTCACTTTCGCGGGTCATAGTCACACTGTGCCCAAATAACTCCAAAACGTGACTTTTCTCGCTCTTACACTCACGTCTCTAAGAAGGACTAAAAGCATAAAGTTTACTAAACGCTAAATAACAAATGGTGGGGGGGGGGGGCGACGAGGAAAAATAAGGTTGACTTACCTTACCGAAATTTGGGGTGTTATAGTTTGGCGGAAAGTGACCAAACCGGTCAAACCGGACCACAAAAAGGAGGTATGCTCTGATCAGTTTAAACGGTTTGGGTCTTATTTTAAACTAAAAAACATAACATTTATCTCAAAATTGAAATTCCTACCAATATAACATTATTAAAAAATTACTATGTTGAATTATAAAAAAATGACTATCTCCAAAATTTTTAAAAAATATATTGAACAAGCCGAAGGACATACTTGAAATTTTGGATTTTGATTTTTGACGGATTACTAATTTTGCCGATTTAGGAAACAAAGACAATTGAGAAGTGAAAACTAAAACTTAATGTCTTGGACAAAATTTTTTTAATTGGGTCATAAAAGTTGAACCTACAACATGAAAATTAAATATAGTTAATACAAGCGTATTTTGGCGGTCGGTTCGATCCAAACCGCTAAAAAAAGTTCAAACTGTAGACCGGACTGGACCGAGCGGTTTGGTTATTTTTTTTCAGACCGGACCGTTAGACCACTCAAACCTCTAAAAAAGGTTCAGTTTGACTTGGTTAGACCGGTTTGAGCGGTCTGACGGTTTCTTTGAACATCCCTAGTTTTTGCTCTTCTTACTGGGCCTTGTTGCAAATCTTCAACTCTTCAACTTAAGTTTATAGTTCTTGAATCTACAAATATAAACACATAAAGTAAATACTTAATAAAAATAAGAACAAGCAACACTAAGAGGAGATCGTGCTCCTCCCCACTCAGTTCACCACCCCTGTAGTATAAGGAGACAGAACGTGCAATGCCCCGTAGAGAGATCTAGCTTATTGGTCTAGTGCTTCCACACCAAGTCTTTGTCACAAGTTCTGAGTGAAGTTGTGCTCCGCCTGGTTACCTGTCCTTATGAAGGAAGGTGCACATGAAAGTCTTATCAGGATCCACACAAGGAACAATTCCCGTATCGTTACGGGGATCAGACAGGTTGTTCATTCCCGACTGTTGCTCTAATTTATGTGGATGGCAGGAATGGAATCCGCTCATTCTCATTCTGAATCTATCTCCATAGTTGGCCAATAGTACCCCGGGTTCATTAGGTGATCGTATATCTTTGCGCCGCCAATATGTCCTGGCACGTGGCTTCCTCGAGAACCTGCTGCACATATTTGAATTAGATACCATAAAGAGAAAAAAGGTACAAATGCGAGGATCAGAGGGTGAGACAACACATAGGTACCCATATGCACCTTTGTTACTAAATGACCTGATCAATTAGTTAGGATCCATATTGTACCCAAAGCCGATGAGCGGTAAGGTTGTACAAAAAACCATCAATCCACCTAACCCAACCCAACCCGCTAACAACCCGATTAAATCTGACCCGCCAAACCATGAACCTGCTAAACCTCATGATTCATTAGGAAAGATCTGACCATTTACAATCAAGCACTAACACTGAAGTACTATATCAGAGTTTGTATCAGATCTCTGACTCTTCTATCTTCAGATGTCTGAGTATTCACTCAGACTTTACTACACATTGAAATTTCTTTGTATCAACACCAATACTCAAGATTTTCATCTACCACAATACAGTTTCTAACACAATTTCTTAAATGTCACGTTAGCATTATAAATTATCTAGAATTTACCTTCTACTCCAATGATTTCTACTCAATTTTTTTCCAGCGACATCTCATCATATAAAAAAAATATATTTTAATCAAATAACAACAAAACTACAGTTAAATATTCTTTATAATAAATTAATACAAAATAATTTATTAATTAAGTAGTAGCTATAAAGTAAAATAAATAAATTGAAAATAATGTTTATTTTAATTTTATAAAATGTTTTTGTTCGATAAATAAATGTTTACAATTATGCATTAATAAAATTAATTTTTTTTAATGTTTTTTTGGAAGGAAAATCCAGGCAAATATATTAAAAACGGGAAAAAGAATTACAAAAGTTCACACCAACGCCAAACACCAAACGAAGAACCAAAAGAACTTGGTAACTAAACCATACCAAGCAACAATAAGCCAAAAAAGACATAACTCAACCGAAACAAAAAGCATAGAAAAAAGAATGCACATCCGGGACGTCTTCAAACCACCTCCCATGCCAAGCGAACTCCATCAAGCATCATGTTGTAACATTGTTACTAATACATTTATTCCTGTTCTTCCAAGCAATCCGCAAATGAACCATCTCCTCGATCTCTTTGACTAGAGCCTCAACCGTGCGTTTCTCATTTTTGAAAAGTTGATTATTGCGCTCCCTCCAAATGTAGTAAACAGCCGCTGCAATAAACAATTTAGGTCGAAGCTGTTTTGGCATACGATCACTATCCGACATCATCATAACGATTTCATCCCAACTATCCGACCAATCTACCTTGTTAGCATGAAGCTTAATCCGTAACCATAAATCCTTTGAATAATCGCACTCAAAGAACAAATGGTTGTGAGAATCCATAAAATTCTCACACAAAGGGCAAGCTAATACCATATCGTCCACATTCCACATCCAAATTCTATCATGCGTTGGTAATCACTTATGGAAAGCAACCCAAAGACAAAGGAGTGTTTAGCAATGTGACCGGAAAACCAAACACATTTCTGCCAAGGAATCACCGGATGTAAACCCCCCATCGCCTGATACGCCACCTTAACCGAGAACTCCACCAAGTTTACATGCAAATCCACGAAACACGGTGCATCATTCATGTGGGTTACGAGAGTGGGAAGGGGTATTATACCAAGAATCGGGTGTTGCTGCAACCATTCCCTCGGCCACACCCCCATGAAGCTATCCACCATCTCCTTTACTGTCATATGTGTAGTAAACCCTGCAACATGAATGGAGCGATAAGAGATAATTGAAGATAATGGAGTACCATGAGCCCGTCTATCCTCCCATGCATTAGTGTTTTCACCATTTCCCAATCTAACCATGAAAAGTTGACGAATATGAGGCCTAATATCCAAAAGTTTTCCGAAAACCCAAGACCACCTTGAGCTTTTCCTAATAAGCCAAAAATGAGTGGCCCGAAGGCAATGAAGATATACCTATCGAACCCATAAAGAGGACTTTCGATTAATAATATCCCAAATGTTTTTCGCCAACAAAGCCCGGTTCCATGTTGCCAACCTTTTCATACCAAGACCCCCAGCTTCTAAAGGCTTGCATACATGCTTCTAAGCGATCTTACACTTCCCTTTCGAAGACTCTCCCTGGACCATAGAAAATCCCAAAAGAGTGCTTCTAATTTGTAAATCACTCCTGACGGGATTAAGAAAATGGGCATCCAGTATAGTTGTAACGACGAAAGGACCAATTAAATAATCTGTTTCCTACCCCCGAAGGATAAGAATTTAGTCTTCCAATTTCGAATCCTTGCCTCCACCTTTGAGATATCAAAGTCACTCATTTTCAACCGGACCGGGGATAGAGGCACCCCCAAATATCGAATGGGAAAGATACCATTTCGAAAAGGCAAACACTCCCGAATAGCATTTCTTGTCGTTTCCAGCACATTTCCAAAGAAAACCTCGCTCTTTTCAAAACTAGGCGAAAGACCCAATTTCATCTTAAAAAGATACAAAGCCTTCTTTAGAACGTTGACGGAAGCCACATCGCCCCTTGTGAACAAAAATAGATCGTCTGCAAAACAAAGGTGAGTAATTTAGAGATCATGACAATCCTTGTGATACCCAAAGTCCAACGCCTCATCAATACATTGCTTGAAAATAATGGAAAATCCCTCCATTATAATTGTAAAAAGGTAAGGAGAAAGAGGATGTCCTTGTCTTAATCCCCGACCACCTTTGAAGAAACCCCACGTTTCAGCATTATTTGCCATCTCCTTCACCCATTTAACCGAGACCAGGTGGAAACCCATGCCCACGAGCATATTGATCAAAAAACGCCAATCAACCGTGTCATAGGCTTTTTGAATGTCGATCTTGAAAGCACATCTTGGAGGACCCTCATCTCTTTGATACCCTCGAACCAACTCATGCGCCATGAGGATGTTATCCGAAATTCGCCTACCTGGAATAAAAGTCGATTGCGTAGGAGAAATTAAATCATTCAAAGACCCTTTCATGCGATCGACAATAATTTTGCTGATAACCTTGTATAAAACCGAACAACAAGAAATAGGGAGAAAATCCGTAACCCATGAAGCATTCGGGACTTTAGGAATTAAGCACAAAAGAGTGTGATTTAATTCCCTCGCCAAGGTCCCCGTGTAGAAAAAATTATGTATCGCGATCATAACATCCTTTATGTTAAACAATATTAAACACACAACATTTAATAAATACTAAAACACACAATGTTTATTAAATGTCAAAACATTAAATTAAAATACAAAATAAAAAAAACATTATATTAATCGTCATTTTCTTCTACTCCGAATCTGTGTCAAATATCGTCAACCAAACCTGATTATAAACAATGACTCGTTGACCTATTATGTACTTGTATGGGATTTTGGAGATAGTTTTCGTACTCATGAAATATGCTATCATAGATTTGAGGCATAGTTATAGTGAAATCAACATCATCGTAGATATCATCAAATTGACGAACAATGATATAATTTTATTTGTATTAAGTTTGTCTTTTTGTTATGTAGTATATTTTATTTTATTGTAATATAAATTATATTTTGTATTTTTTTTTAATATTCGTTAATATACTAATGTTAAATTTATAAAAAAGAAATTGAATATAATGTTAAATTTATAATTAGATATAAAAAATATATTTATCAATATTAATTAATGATCAGACTATTTTTTTATAGCCAAAATTTCATTTAATTAAATTATTATTATTACATTTTCTATAAACATACTTCATAAAATATCAAAAAGCATGATGTGACATAAAAAAAATTCTTATTAAGAAAATTATACCCTACAATTTCTTATATTATTCATTGTCATATCAGCAAAACGTACTGATGTGACATTAGCATTTATCAAAAACAAATTTCCTATTAAAAAAAATCATACTCACAACACCATAATTTCTTAGAAATCCCTAAGAAATTGCCGTAGTGGATGGTCTAATGGCTTAGAACTAAAGTTTACAATTATTATAACGTTAAGTATAACTTTTAAAGGATAGTAACTCTCACTCACGTAACCCCCGCCCACCAACCCATTATCCATGCCTCCTGGAATATCTCCCTTCTTTTCAACACGAATCCAACATTCAATCTTCCATTCAAGAAGGTTATTATCTCTACTTGCATGACATTCCCGTCAAGGTTCAAAATGACGTAAGGCGTAGCATGGAAGAGAGGGACCCTTAAGCCATACGAGTCACGACGAGGCCACTGCGTTTTTCAAGGCGTACCCTAAGGCGGCATATATATATATATATATATATATATATATATATATGTATATATACTATTTATGAATGTACAACAATTTAAATTCATATAAAGTAGAGTTAAATACAAATTTGGTCCCTATGGTTTACAAATATTAACGACTAAGGTCCCTCAAAGAAATATTTAACGAATAACGTCCCTCTACTTTCCATTTTATAACATGTATGGTCCCTCTTAGTAACACTGTTTAATAACATGTATTTAAGTGGGGGTAAATTTGTCCATTCATTTATTCTATGTTTGGTAACATATTTAGTCCCTCCTAAAATTCAGGGATTAAAAAATCTTTTTATAGTTTATAATATATTTGGTCCCTCTATGAATTTAAATAAGAAATTAAATGCAAAATTGATTCCTATGGTTTGCAAAAAATAACAAGTAGCATCCCTTAAAAAATAAATTTCATTAATCTCCAAACCTAGTAGTAGCACTAGCATTTTTTGGATAGAAGCATGAAGACAAGTCTTAAACTCACAAGTCACAACCACTACTTGGTTAACTTAAAAGAAGACGATTAATAAAAACAAACTAAATAAAAAGTATCACACCATAAAATATAAATATTTGGTCAACATAAAAGAAGACGTTGGATGGCGACCACCAAGTGGTGATTTCATATGTTCTCTAAATTAAAAGCTACTACAAAAATGACCTCAAATCAGCAGCTACAAAAACAACATGAAAGCTGCTACAAAAAATAATACCAAAATAGCAGCAATTAGCTACAAAAAAGTTAAGAAGGGATAATTACACCAAGTTTTGAACAAAAGAAAATTAAAATTTTATAAGTTAAGGTTCCCGTCCTTTGCATGTGCCTGAGTTATGGCCTTGCATATGTGCATGGTTTTATTTAGTTTGTCTTTATTAATCATTTTTTTTAAGTTAACCAAACAGTAGTTGTGACTTGTGTCCAAAAAATGCTAGTGCAGGTTTGGAGATTAATGAAATTTAATTTTTAAGGGATGCTACTTGTTAGTTTTTGTAAACCATAGGGATCAATTTTGCATTTAATTCTTATTTAAATTCATAGAGGGACCAAATATGTTACAAACTATAAAAGGGTTTTTTAATCCCTGAATTTTAGGAGGGACCAAATATGTTACCAAACCTAGAATAGATGAATGGACAAATTTACCCCTACTTAAATACACGTTATTTAACAGTATTACTAAGAGGGACCCTACGTGTTATAAAATGAAAAGTAGAGGGACGTTATTCGTTAAATATTTCTTTGAGGGACCTTAGTCGTTAATATTTGTAAACTACAGGGACCAAATTTGTATTTAACTCTATAAAGTAATAAAACTAATAAGGAAAGAATAACCATATATATCAAATATATTGATTTTATAAGAATATGATATCAAGAGTACAAAATAAAGATTAAATATCTTGACTCTCTACTCATTACTTTCAGCAATCTTCAAAAAATTTATTTTTAACCCTCCATGTACGAGAATGAGAGTAAGGATTTACCTATTTAGAGTTTTAATTTTTATATTTCCTTTTAATGTTTATTTAAGTCTTAGGTGTCGTACATAATAATCATTTATCTCCCAAGTTATATGTTTAAAACAAGTATTAAAAAACTCATGCCTTACAAAATAATGTGTCGTAAGGTGTCGTAACGCACCATGACAGACCATAATGCATTATAATAGAAGTCAAGCCTTAGAGTGGAGCCACATGGGTTAACGTGGCAGTGAATTCAATCCTTGGTGTCATAACACGCCATAACAAGTTATTTAGAACCATGATTTCTGCTTTATTTAGATACCTGATAATTAAGGTTTGCGTTGCAGGACCTAGGGTTTTGGAAGCTTGGTCTTCTGTTATGAACCAAGCTCACAACAGAATCAAATGAAAGAAGTAATCGGATGTATGATTAAAATGGAAAGAACACATGCAATATCTAGCATTCGAGAGGCTAGTCTCTCCTGAACAAAACCCTGGACAATTAACTCGATACCGTTACTTTCCCCTATACCATTATTTATTACTAACAATCTATTCTAGAATCTAATATTGGGCTTGGGCTTGGGCCTGTATATCTTGATGCATGACATTACCCCACCCCCAAAGAACCACCTTGTCCTCAAGGTGGATAGAAAAAATAAAGAAATTGTTGCTTGGTTACTATATCTCTCGCACCCATGCCTTCTGAGTTCTACACCATGGTGTCTTGTTCGTTCTTTTGAACGATCTTATCACGATGAAACTCGGTCAGCGACTTCACATTAACCTTCGTCCTGTTGTACTCGATCAGGCTCGACCAAACATCAACATACTCCCACATAAGGGACTCTAGGCAGCCCAAATCAAGGATCAACCCAATTAGCATTGCCAATAGTTTGCCAATCTTGTTCAAGTCCCCGTCTTCTTTAGCATGTGCTGACTCCTGGATTGGAAAATGAACTTTCCTTGCCTTAGTATTCACCCTCGTATCAGTTATCCATCCAATACTGCTCCCTTTAACAACCGTGGTGCCCATGAATTATGTACATTTTTTTTTATGAATGTCAATTTTCTCAAAGACTGAATTCATAGTGTTAATATTAATTTCCCTCTCTTCGATTAAGGAACCGAACTTGACCCTAAGGGGCGAACTAATTACCTTATAAGGACCTTCATATGAGCAAGGTTATTATCCTAAGCCAAAAACTCTACCAACTTTATGGCATCACCTAAGGAGTTGTTTGAATCTCAAATTAAATGTAATACCTCCAAACCCTCAATCCCTACAACAACAATTAAGTACGATTTCTTCTCCCCAACTACTCCCTTTTGGTCTTTCCAATTGAACAAAAAAATTTAGATAATAGACACCCAGACCACTCAAATCGATTGACCCCGGTTCCTTGATGACTTAAGAAACAAAATGGTGAGAAACGAGTCATGAACAATTCAACATCATTCAAACTTAGTAAAGGAAATGAAGACAACAAGGTAGGTGCATCAAAAGGTTGGAGTAATTGATCTGGTGGTTTTGGGTTTGGTCTAGGAACTGAATTCGGGATTGATTTTGAATTTGGATTTGGTCTGATTCTGAACTCGTGTTTGGACAGACTTGGACTTATATAATCATCGATTTTATTGGAGAGTAGGAATAGTGAAGTTCTGAAACTTAGGGTTCTTGATTTCCCATCCACGAGATCCCCGATTTCCTTCTTATTAGTCATTTAAGATTTCTCCTTCATCATTGATTGAAGGATTTTCACAACAGGACCCGTTCGATTCATCCCTTTATGCGATACAATCGAGCTTATACTATTTTGGGCCGTTGCATGGGCCTTATGTTGATTGGGTTGAACCTGATCCCCTTTCTTCTCCACGTTTGTGATGGATGAATAGTGGATCCAGGAACCCATCTGAATCCCCACACCTCTCTTCGTAGACGAATCATCCCTTTCTTCTCCTTCTCTAATCGTTGTTGTAACAACTAGGCTGTCATGGCTGATATTCTGAGTTTTTCCATGGACAGCCTCCTCCTTAATAGGTGTGAATCCTCTAGATTCGATCTCCGATAGTGGATAACTGCTTGGTTTCGGTGGAGGAGTGGTATAGAGGACTGTTTGGGATTCCACTGACAAACTGACCTTAGGGTATTGGTGATACAGATCCAACGAACATGGATCTGGATCTGGAGATGAATCGAATTCCGTCGTTTCTGGACTTTTTATTGAATAACTCATTGTCGATTTGTTGTCTCTACTTCTTTTTTCCTTCTCCTTAAGTTCTTCTCCCTCATCATTGATCGTCGATGTGACCACGACATCGTCATGGCTGACATCTGGAATTTGTCCATAGACAAACTCCTCATCATTGGAGGTAAAACCTTCAAATTCGATCTGTAATTGTGGAGAAACACCTGACTTCGATGGAGAAGCAGCGTAGAGGACAGTTTTGGAAACAGTGTTACACACCTATTCATGAAGAATACGTACCTCTTCTCGAATGATGGAGTGAGTTTTGGCATACTCAATCACAATCTCGGTTAATTTATGATTGAGGAATGATTGTATATTGCCATCTGATTTTGGAGTTGCTGTTGAAAATCAGAGACTACGGATTTAAGTCCAATCACCTTCTTCTTCGTAGAACCAAGCGCCTGGGAACTCATATCTGGAGCCAAGGATTCAGACTGCTCTGATACCAATTTGTTATGAACCAAGCTCACAATGGAATCAAATGAAAGAGTAATCGGATGTATGATTCAATTGGAATGAACACAGGCAATATCTAGCATTCGAGAGGCTAGTCTCTCCTAAACAAAACCCTGGACAATTAATTGGATACCCTTACTCTCCCCCCACCCTTATTTATACTAACAATCTATTCTAGAATATAATATTGGGCTTGGGCTTGGTCCAGGCCTGTATATCTCGATGCATGACACCTTCTTGCTTTACTCAAGATTCTTATTCTATTATTGTTTTACATATAAGGTGGTTGCCCACTGTTCCTGCCAAAGTTCTTCCAACAAAGAGAGTTATTTCTTATTGCTTCATTATCTTGTTTATGTTTGTTTGTTTCATCATTTTTTTAGGTTGTAAGATATTTTCTCACATTTTTGTACATGTACCTACACGTGTTTATGCCTATTGTGGTTTTCTAGAAACCAACACAAGTATATGTTATATTTTATGAAATAAAACAATGAATTGTCACATTTCTCGTATGTATGTTTTTTTTCAAGTGAAAAAAGGTACAAGGATATATACTTCTAACACCCCGAATTTCGGTACGCACTCTTTTATCGCCTTTCTTTCACTTTAGTTAAGATATTAAATTTTAGTCATGGTGCTAGTCATTCGTTGGTTTATTCGATGTCGAGAACAATATAGAAAATCAAGAAAATCAATCTGGGACATGTGTTGTGTTCGCGACTGTGCCCGACGAGTGTGTCAGGGTCACAGCCGTGGGTATCACAATCGCAGAGCATCCTCCACCCTAGGTACAATAGTGGAATTGTATCGACGACAATGACAAGTTCACCGTCTACATGGCACTCACGCAAAGGATGCTGGAGCCACGGTAGAATCCGGGCGACTATGCCATTCGATTGTACCCATGGCATTATCGCCTAAGCAATGTCGCATGCAGACTGTAGGGTTTATAACCCAACCCGTTTTCTCAGTAAATGTTATCATTTTCAAAACAATTTCGAAGATCAACTTTGTTCTCTATCTAGGGCGGTTTTCTCCTCTTTTACCTCTCTCTCTCTCTCCCTTTCTCTCTCTCTCTCTCTCTTCATTGATTACTAAGTAAAGACCCAAGGAGTAAATGCTCTTCTTCTAGGATTCTAGTGTCCACCAAAGGAAAAGCTTCAAGTATTTGGCAAGCCTCAAGTCACCAACTTGATTTATAGGGTCTCAACATCTTTCTAGGGTTTCACCATTTTAGGTTTTCTGTGAATACCAGATTGCTCAAGTCATAATGAATATAAAGATTAAACTTTGTATTGAATGATTAAGAGAGTTACAAACATAGGATTGAAAACAAAAACTCTCTCTCTATTCTATGAGGCGCACAACACTATTTCTCTAAGTCTAATATGCTTGACCCTAAACAACTCTAAACAAGACTTAAATACCCTGGACCTAAACAGGCTAGGCCTAAGCCCAATACAAAAAATTAAGCCCAAATGACATTTAAAGGCTTTTACAAATAAGTAAATTAAACATAAATAATTAACAAATAAACTCTAATAAATACTTTATAGAACTTTCCACACACTAGGACTTTCAGTCCTAACAATCTCCCCCTAAAGTTGTATAAATGATTTATCTTCTTGAAATCTTCATGTCTTGATCTTCTCTCCCTTTTTGAATCTCTGAAAAACTTAGGTGTTGCTTGTCTTCATGTCTTTCTGAGGTCCCTGTTAGAGCATAAATATGTTGGATACAATATCATAGAAGACAGTAGGTCAAAAGTACAAGAAGTCAAAGTGTAATAAAATGTCAAAGTCAATGTATTGTTTTGTTTGGTTTTGTTTCCTTGTTTTAGTTAGTTGGTATAAATAGGTTTTAGTTTTTGTTTAATAGATATATGACTAGAATAACTGTGCGTATTCAGAGAGAAAGTTGTAGAGAGAGAAAGAGACATTTAGAGAGAGAAAGTTGTAACTGTTTGATTTTGATAATTGAATTGAAACATGTATTTCAATAATCTTGTTTGTTTGATTGATTTGCATTTAGGAACTTGAATCATGGACACACAATTGGTATCAGAGCAGATCCAGATTGAAATCAAATCAAGAAATATTGTCGACACTGTGTTCTTGAATCGAATTTTTGAGTATTTGATTGTTTTTCGAGTTGTAATTGATCAGTATAAGTTCGAATAGTGTTTTATGTTAAACCCAGATATTAGTTGATAATCAATCATACAACACAATAAGAATAAGAGATGAATAGAAATCAAAACAATATGTCATAGATCTCTTGATAATCAGATGAATACGTGTGTGTGTGTTCTTGGTGTAAAACCAATACCTTTGAGTGTGTAAAATCCTATTGAGCGGCCTCCTCTTTTTCTCACTTAAATCTAGAAACAAAAATACTTTTTATATGTAGGTCAACATGACCTAAGCAATACTAGATATCTGCTAAAACACCCCCTAAGGAATTAGACACTATTACAAAATAGACCCCTTTTGACAATTTAATCTTGAATACAATTACTGATCCAACAATCTCCCCCTTTGGATTCAAGATTAAAAAAAATTTGCAATTGTCTCCGGGTCTTCACTCCTCTTGAAAACTGTAGTAGATATGACGTTAAAAGCTTCAAAGCTTGTAGCTTTACACAGTCTTCACAACTTTAAGGAAACATATATCTTCCTCTTTCTTTAAATGAAGTGTCCTTCTGATGATCATCTTCAGTCAGGCTTTTGGTAAATCAGATAGGTTCAAACACTTTGTTATCTTTGAATTCTTCAGCAGTCTTCAATCAATCTTAACATTTCAAAAATTCTTGTATTCTCCCCTTTTTTATATTCTCCCCTTTTTGATGAGTGGTGAGAATCAGCATCATCAAAACATTTCAAAATAATCTAGGAATTTTATCTCCCAAATCAACAAATAAGCGCAGTCTTCATGTATAGATCCCTTTGTGGAAATAAGAGCAGTCTCCCCTAGATAGAGAGAGTGATTATTTCATTCTTTGCAGATTCAAATAAGTGATGAGTGGTGACCCTGAATCAACAAATGACTCAGTTCGAACTGTCTGTCAGTAACACACAGTTACTGAGTAACACGAAGTTACTATATAAGGAGCTGGTTTTGATGTAGGCTCCCCAAGACTTCCATTCAATCATCGAATAACACATAGTTATCTATGAATGTTCTGACAGAAAACAGATTTCTGTGTTTTCGTGCATGTGTATGAAAAAAAATAAGCACAGATGATTGATTTTCAATGTAGGCTCAAAGTATGTAAACTTGTTGAGACAACAACAAATTATGCAAGGACTCAATGTGCATGAGAAAGGGTCGAAGGTGGGGCAACTTTCTTTCTTTTTCAATATTAGTATCTTCCAAGTGAAGAACCAATAGCGTATGTGCTGCGTCCCTAGAAAATGTGAAACATTCTCTTTTTTGAGAAAAGAATGAGTAGCTGGTGGGGTTTTATTTAAGAGATGGCATGGGCTAGGTGCCTATTTCAATGA
Source organism: Arctium minus (assembly GCA_954870635.1). Taxonomy (NCBI): domain Eukaryota; kingdom Viridiplantae; phylum Streptophyta; class Magnoliopsida; order Asterales; family Asteraceae; genus Arctium; species Arctium minus. Next base: position 63,613,530 of record OX941083.1, read on the forward strand.
TGGTCACCAAAGAATGTGAACCAATTAGATAATGTGGCTTCCCGACTCAGAAAGAAGTCTGGTGCAGAGTCTGATATTCTTTTACTCTGTTCTCTCACCCTCTTTCTTTTAAGCATTTGAGCTCACGACTAACCCATCTCTCATTTTCATTTTACCTCTTCACACACCAACACTCAATCTTTTTACCCCTTTCCCCTTAATCACTCAGGGAATACTTCCTGGGTAGGAAACACTGGTTAACGTGAATCCATGGAAGTTCAGTTAAGCTTACACATCAAATCCCATGTATTTTCCTAAAAGAATGTGCTGTTCAACAGCCTTTTGTACATGAAAGCACAAAGGAGCACAGTTACACATGAAGAATAAAGATTTGGATAAGTCAAAGACATTTCGTGTTTGACAATACAATTCTCCCCCTCAAAACAAAAGTGGTTGACAATTAAGCTCCCCCTCAACGTAAAAACTTCTTTTAGAAGAAAACCATTGAAGTGTGGGTTCTAATCAGATGCGATTAGAAGCCTTAGTCACTTGAACTATCCTTGAAGAACGGGTCTTGAAATGAATTATTCAAGAGCCATAGTTCTTTCTTTGAAATATGAGTCCTAGACTGCTATGTCTAGAAGTCAAGGTTCTTTCTCCCCCTTAAACTTTGGGTGCCTGCAACACAGATTTAGCTTTTGGTACCCACTTGTATTTGGGTCCTGGTGTGTTAGTTGCAGTTCTAGTGGGAGATATAAAATAAGAACCATACCAGTTATTCACATAATCTTTGTTTACAAAATCATTTGAACCACAATAGGAACAGCTAATTTTCTTTCGAGCTAACCTGATCAGTTGATTGACAGTGTAAACCAGATCAGGTTTGCTAAAAGTTTTACCTTTCGGAGCATTGTTCCTTTTAGCATTTGATGTATGTACAAATGATTTTTCGGTCTTCTTCTCCTCCGAAGATCCTTTAACTCTCCAGACCCAATTTCTTCTATCTCTTTCATCATCCCTTCTCCAGAACCTTTTCTTCCGAGACTTGTTCTTCTTGAAGTTACCTGAACCATCAACATTTTTGTCAAAGAAAAGGTTAGAAGGACGAATCTGATCTTTAGATTTAGACGTAAGACTATCATCTAAATCAAATAAAGGATTATTAGAAACATTTGTAAAAATTAAACTTGCAGCTGAAGTAAACGAGCATTCGAATGAAGTTAGATCATCTCTCGATGATTGAGCTATTGACTCTGGCGTTTTGTGCTCAGTCAGCTTCACCTTGAATACGATCTCTTCAAGTTCCTTTATCTTTGATGACAAACTGTTTCTTTCCTTTGCAGTCAGATCAAACTTCTTTTGCAATTTATATTTCGTCTTCTTTTCCTTCAGAATGTTTGTTGACAGCTCAGATAGCTTTCTTGTCAGCTTAGCTATCTCAGTCTCTAGAACTTTCTTTTCTTTAGAAAAGTATTTATTTACATTCTTCTGCTCAACTATCTTCTTCTCCTTATCAAGCTTATCTCTTTCCATTATGATTACTTTCTCAAAGTCTGAAACTTGTTGAGAAAGCTTTATGCATTTCAGCTCTACTGCTTTCTTCTCATCAAAAGCTTTTCTTGAGAAATCAGAGAATTTCTTAGCAAATTCTTTTCTTTCTTTCTCAATCTTCTTCATTTCATCTTGGGCTTTTGATTGGTCTCCCTCTTGGGTTGCTCTTTCTTTTATAATATTAATTTCAACCTCAAGACTGAAGACTTTATTTTTCAAAGAGTCTCTTTCAGCAAAAATTTGAGAATTTAATTTTCTCAGCCCATCAGATGTTTCACAAGCAATGTTCGCTTTTCTTCTCAGTTAATCTAGCTCTCTTTGCATTTATTCCTTCTTTGACCAACTTGAGCTAGAATTTATACTTTCAGGTCTTTTTAATTTAGCTTGAAGATTTAAAATATCTTTCTCTTTTGACTCAATAATTCCTGCAAAATTAATCTTTGAGTTAGAGATACATTCTGAGCAAACAAAGTCTTTATTTAAGTCCTTATCATTTTTCAATCTATCAATCTGTTCTAGAAGAGATGAGTTCTGAATCATCAGATCTTTATTTTTAGCTTCCAGTGCTGGAATCCCTGGCATGTACACTAAAGCACAATCTCTGTTTGTAAGCACCATATTTCCTTTCTCATCTGTGTATGGCATCTTTAGCTGTATGATTAGAAAACAAACTTATCTGTACAAGGAGAATCAACTTATAAGATCTTTTGAATCAAGAATCAGATAAAAACTACACTAAAAATTTTTCAGAAAAATAAATTTCCAAAAAGCTCAAGTGCATATCTTTTCTTTGAACTGTGAACTTTGGATAGTGGACATTAAGAATCTTGCAAATATGAACATTTTGGACCTGCAAAATCTCTTTTCTTTTGGCATAAGGGGAAAGACTACACATTGTCTTCATGAATCTGATGTAATTGGCTTGATAAACTTTACCTCTATCTCCAACACCATAAAAACAAGCTTCATCAATCGGCTGCAGAGAAGAAACAAAGATTTTGGTTGACTCTTCCAGGAATGGTACTTTGAGAGACTTTCTAATGATATCAATGAACTTCAAAGAATCTCCCTCAACATCATATCCTGTATAAGGAATAGCAACAACTCTAACATATCCTATAGGAATCAAACTTTGGCTTGTTATAAAATTTCTTCCGACCAAACCTTTTATGGAAGCTTGAAGTCAGAAGTGCAAGCTTTTCTGCAAATTCGTTCAATTCATCATCATCATAATCATCTAGAGTATCATCCTCTGAACTGTCTGGACTGTTAACCATGCTGGTGATCAGTGCTTTCTTTTTCAAACTCTTTCCCGAACCAGAACTTGACTTAACAGTCTTTCCCTTGTCCTGAACTATCAAAAGCCAAAGAGTCTTCTACCTTCTTTTGTTTCTCCTTTATCTGAAGAAACTCTTTGTTCACAGAAGCCTGCTCCTTTATCTTATCATGATGTTGGTTTAAAGCACAGAACAGATCATTCAGCTTTTCTTCATCTATGTCTTTATTTATTTGCATTTGTATTGTGTAGACATCCCACTCTGGCTGAAGATTCTTGATAAACTTGAAGTTTATTTCAGATTCAGACTTTTGAACTCCGTTCCTTCTCAAATCATTTAGAATGATGTTGTAACGATCATACGCTTCCTTCAGAGATTCTCCTTCTTTTGCTTTGAATCCTTCATAAACATTGATACTCTGATTCCTTTTAGTCTTGACAGATTTTGCTGATCCCATGAACTGTTTTTCTAGCTCATCCCAAATGTCCTTGGCGGATTCCCGGCTATCAACACGGTTAAAAATATCATTAGGGATGGCCATTATCAGAAATGTCAAAGTAGTTGCATCCCTTTCCACTAACTCTCTATCAGTGCCACTGTATTGAATAGGATCTCTAGCTACAATCCTTTCGGGAATTTCAGGACTATTATCAGTAGCTGGAATTCTTGCAACTGTCACATGTGGAAAATGTGGACCATTAAGAATTGAATCCATTAATTTCTTATCTTGATTATTGAAGAAATTAATCATCCTTATCCTCCACTGTGGATATTCATCAGCTTAAAGAACCGGAGGTTTAGATTTCGAACCTATGCTGAGTAGATCTCTAGACATGATTGTAACAGAAATGTGATTTGAAATGATCGTTCAAGAAGTGCAGATTACACTCGGTGTGTAAAATTCAAGAGTGATCAAATTTGAAACAACGGACAAAAATGACTAAGTACTCAAACTCGCAGACCACTGAATTGCTTGAAACTCGTAGATCGATAAAACTCGCACACCACTGTTTCGAACAAACTCGCAGACCAATCGACTCGTAGAACACTGTTTCGAACAAACTCGCAGACCGTGACGTGCGTGTTTGTAAAACTCGCAGACCGAAGAAACTCGCAGAATACTGTTTCGAACAAACTCGCTAGCTGAACCGTGCGCGTTTGAGAAACTCGCAGATGCTTACTCGCGCATTTTAGCAAACTCGGAAGCAAACTCGCAGATGGAACTCGCTGACTACGACTTGCGCATTCTATGAACTCGCTAGCAACGACTTGCGCGTTTGAGACAACCTTCTTCAACTTGCGCGTTTCAAGATCTTGCGCGTTCTTGCGAAGAACTTGCACGTTTTACAGATCTAGCGCGTTCTTGGGTTTTCCTTGCGAGTTCTTCACCTGTTCGATCAAAAATCAAGTAAAACTTGATTTCTGATTCTGCAAATCACACAATTAGTCCACGATAACAAACTAATCAAGATTACAACACTGAATTTGCAAAAGAAACCGAAAATTACAGTGCTCAGATCGATTTACAGTGTTCGACTTCAACTTTTCAAGAAACTAACAATTTGATCAAATTGATCAATCTAGAGTTGAAATTTGTCTATGTGATCAGAACGAAAGTTGATCCTTATGATAAAACGTTCACAATCAAATCAATTTCTTGATTTAATTGTGCAAAAATAAGAAAACTAAAGATCAAACAGTGAAAAAACAACAGTCCGCCAATTTTTTTTTAAAAAAAATCAAATCTGATCGAATCTGCTTCTTCTTGTTTGCTCTGATACCAATTGAAATTGTCCTTTTAATCAAGCAATTCAAACAAGATCAAACAATTATGACATTTATGTTCATGATCTAGAGAGAGAGTAGAGAGAGAAAGTAACAATTGTATTTATCACACGTCTGAATGTTTTACAATGAAGTCTCCTACCAAAAACAAAGGATTAAAGGTATTTATACCACAAGTCTAAAAACACAAGCTTAACACCTAAGTAAACTCATATTTGACAAAACAGACTTTGACTTTGTTGACTTATCTTGACTTAACTTTTCCTTTTAAATCTTGGATACAATAATACACTAACAATCTCCCCCTTTGTATTCAAGATTTAATAAAAATTTGACATTAGTCTTCAACACTTGATTCTTCAATCTTTAACTCTGACGTCTTTAAAAACTTTGAAGTTCTAACAATCTTCAGTCTTTCAATCTTTGAAGAATCTTGAAAAGTCTTTAATACTTTGCAGCTTTGGAAAGTCAACAAGTCTTGAAAACGAATCATTTGAAGTCTTGAAACAATACTTTGAAAACTTCTTTAAACTTCTTTAAACTTCTTTGAAACACTTCATCTTTGAAACATTTGAAACTTCGAGGGATCTTTGAACTTTGTATCTTCGTCACTTTGATCTCTTGACCATCTTCGGAAAAACAATTTTCTCGAATCATCTAATTTGACTTTGAATAATCTCTGAATGATTTCTTTTCATCTGGCTTGGACTTTCAGAATCATCTTTAGAAAGTCTCTTTTCTTCAAATTAGCTTTGAAATTTGAATCTTTCAGAAATTTCTTCCACTTTTTGACATCTCATCTTTGAAATTGATCTTGTATATATCTCCCCCTTTTTGATGATTATGAGCATCATGATCATCAAAACTTTCTCAATTTCAGCACTTTCTTTGAATCTCCCCCTTTTTCAAATATTCTCCCCCCTTTGAGATACATTTGACATTCTCCACTCTTTGATCTGAATAGCTGAATCATGAACTGTATATACCCGAATCTTTTCAAATTCAGATATAATGAACTTGGTAACCCTGATTCAACAAATGAAACAGTTAGAAGTGCCTGTCAGTAACACGGAGTTACTGTGTACAACGAATGTACAATTTAAGGAGTTGGTTTGATGATGACTCCCCAGGACTTCCATTCAATCATTGAAAAATACAAGGTAATTCTATGAATGTTCTGACAGAAAACAAATTTTCTGTGTGCTCGTGCTTGTGTATGAAAGAATTTAGCACAATGATTGTGTTTCATAAGGCTCAAATTGTGTAAACTGTTGAGACAGCAACATGTATTACACGAACTCAATGTGCATGAAAGAGGTGCGAAGGTGGGGCAACTTTCCTTCTTTTTCAATATCTAAATCTTCCGAGTGAAGACTAGATAGCATATATGCTGCGTCCTCAAAGAAAAATGAAACATTTCTTTGTTAAGAAAGAAACGAGTGGCTGGTGGGGTAATTCCAAGAGTTGGCATGGGCTCACTGCCTTTTTCAATGATGGACACCAAAGAATGTGAACCAATCAGATTTTTTGGCTGCCCGGCCCAGAAAGTGGTTGGTGCAGAGTTCTGATATTTTTTTAACTCTGTTCTCACACCCTCTTTCTTTTTATCATTATGCTCACTTCTAACCAAACTCTCATTTCCATTTTACCGCTTCACACAATGAGAAAAACTCAACCGGATGAGTTATCTCCCCCACTCTTTGATTTATGACCCCTCACCTCTCAATCACTCTAGGATAACTACCTGGGTAGGAAACACTGGTTAACGTGAATCCATGGAAGTTCTATTTAAGCTCACACACGAATCCCATGTAAGTCCTAAAAGAATAGTTGCTCAACAATTTAACTTGAACAGTTAAGCACAAAATGATAACAATGTCAGAATGTATGCTCATGAGATTTGAGCAATTGAACTTTGAAGATTTCTCAAAACAAGGATATTGAATGAATGAAATGAAATCAAGAGAATTGTTTTGAGAATTTGACAATGTATCAATCAGATCAAATGAAATGGTTAGGGTATCAAGGAATTGGTAATTTTGTTTATATGAACGAATATAAACAATTTTGCAATGAACGCACAAAGAATGAGATGATGATTGATGCTCAACAACATTTGAAAGCAAACGGGAGTATTACCATCGAAAAAATGGTTCGTTATGAGACATGGTAATAACAAAATCAATATGAAGTACTAAACCGATGTGTGTGAATACTTTACAGTGTATAGAAAAGATAATACACAAGTATTGATCTTTAGAAACACACGGTCAGTTAAACATTAAAGCTCAATAATGAAAAACATTTAAAATCACACTTCTAAATTCATAAAATCTTATGAGAACCAAAAGTGGTTTGAACATTTAAGAAAACGTTTTTCATGCTTGAAAGTTGTTCTTCTTTCAAACAATCAGAGATCTAGATCAGAAGATATTTACCTTTAAGCTCCCCCTCAAATCAGTATAGAATGATTTAGGTCTATTAAGCTCCCCCTGGATATTTGCAAAATATCCATGTCTGAACATTAAGAACGGGTCCTGATCTGTCATATGATCAGAAGCCACAATCCTTTACATTAAAGTACGGGTTTTGAACTGTTTTGTTCAAAAGCCTTACTCTTTGACTTTGAAGTCCGAGTCCTGAGTTGATTTACTCAGAAGTCAAAACTTTGTACTTTGAAGTACGAGTCCGGATCTGTACATGATCAGAAGTCAAACATCTTGCTCCCCCTTAAACTTTGGGTGCCTACAACACATATTTAGCTTTTGGTACCCACTGGTATCTGGGTCCTGAAGTGTTAGTTGCAGTTCTTGTGGGGTTTACATAATAAGATCCATACCAGTAATTAACAAAATTCTTACTTACAAAGTCATGTGCTTCACAGTAAGAACAACAAATCTTCTTTTGAGCAACCCTGATCAAATGATTAGTCGAGTAATATATATCAGAATTACCAAAAGATTTACCTTTATGTGTTCTGTTCTTATTGGCTTTGGATGTGAATGCAGATGCTTTGTCCTTCTTCTTCTCTTCATCTGAAGAACTCTTCACTCTCCAGACCATCTGACTTTTCTTTGAATTCTTTCCAAGAGATTTTACATAATAGCTCGTTGAACCATCAACAGATTTGTCATAAAATAAATTTGATGGTCTGATCTGACTTGATTTGACAATGATTGGTTTGACACTTTTGTTTTTCAAAACATTTTTATCATGAATAGAACTCGAAGCTGTTTTGAAAGAACAAACTGATTCTGTTGAAAGATCAAAAGGTGATTGATTAATCACATCAGCTGAAATCTTTTCTGATAAATTGACGTTTGCAGCTTCTAAGTTCTTTATCTTTTCAGATAAAATATTTCTTTCAGAAATAAGTGTGTCAAACTTCTTTTTCAAATCAGATCTAGCCATCTGTTCTTTAAGAATATCTGATGATAGAACAGATAATTTGGATGTGAGCTTAGATATTTCAGATTCAAAATATGAACGTTCTTGTTCAAAATCTGTTTCCAAGTTCTTGTTTTTCTCAGAAATATCTTTGAAAATCCCAGCATTTTTCTTTTCAAAAAATTTCTTTTCTTGCTCAAAAGACTGCTTCTTTTCTTTGAAAATATTTCTTTCCTTTTCTAGCAAGTCTTGTAAAGTAGAAATTTGTTTGGGAAAATCAGTGTTTTTATCTTCAAGAACTTTTCTTTCCTTAGCAAATGTGTCTCTTTCAGTAATGATTATCTTTTAAAAATCAGACACTTGCTTGGAAAGTTTAATGCATCTTAGCTCAAGATCCTTTTTCTCTTGTAAAGTTTTCTTGGAAATCTCAGATGATTGTTGAGTTGAAGATGTCTTCACATTTGATTTTTCTTTTTCTGCTTGGAGACTTGTTTGCAGTTCAACATTTTCTTATCTAAAGCAGATATCTGATCTTCAAAATCCTTCAACTTGTTTTGAAGCTTGACTGATTCATCTTTTAGCTCAGATAATTTCTGTTCAGTCGTCTTCAGTTGGCTTTGAAGATTTGAAATCTTTCTGTCTTTCAGCTTGATTTCTTTTTCACAAGCTTGAATAGTATTTCCTTTTATTTCAATCATTTCCTCTTTCTCTTTAATCTCCTTCTCTCTTGCACTGATGATACCTGCACAATCAGATTTAGCCATATTAGCACACTTTTTACAGTCAGAAGTTTTATCAGAACTTGACAAATTTAATTTCAACTCCCGAATCTGTTTAGGAAGCTTTGAATTCTGATTTTTCAGATTGTATCTTTCTGCTTCTATTTTCGGTATCTCAGGCATGTACAAAACAACCATATCTCTTGCAGATAAAACAGTGTTTCCTCTCTCGTCTGTAACAGGCATCTTGTCAGAATGTTAGATTTAAAAAAATGATCGTCAAAAATCAGAAAAATATGACCACTATCAAAATTATGACTGAATCTGTTTCAGTGAACTTTCTGACATATTTTTCTCTTGAAAGAAATGCTTTAATAAAATGATCGTTCCCAAACCAATTTAGAAAAGTTGACTGAAAGTCAAACTTGGATCACCACTTGAAAAAAAAAACAAATTTCAACTCTGAAACTCGCTAAGTACTAAAACTCGCTAGACACTATTCACTGAGAAATGCGCTAGACGTTATGTGCGCGTTTGAAAAACTCGCAGGCCAATGAAAGCGCAAAGCACTATTCACACTGAAACTCGCTAGTAGGCACTTGCGCGTTTCTGGAACTCGCTAGCCGCTACGTGCGTGTTTTATGATGTTTGCGCATTATGACGTTTGCGCGTTTCATCACTCAGAAAATTTTTCACGGATTTCAAACTCGCAAGCCTCTTAGCGCGTTTTGATCAAACTCGCAAGCTTTGTCTTGCGCGTTTATCAAACTCGCTTGCCTCTATTAGCGCGTTTTAGCAAACTCGCACGTTTTGCTTGCGCGTTCTTTAGATACTTGCGCGTTCTAGCCAAGAATCAAATCCTTTCACTTGCGCGTTTGATGATGAACTTGCGCGTTTGTCAGATCTTGCGCGTTTTGACAGTTACGTTCATGAAATCAATCGAAATTGCTCTAAACCTGCAAATTAAAACATGAAATTCCATAGAAATGATCGATTTATCATTTAGAACACAATTCTACCACTAGATTACCATTAAAAACATCAAAAAGCAACAAATTGATTCAAGAAACAGTGTTCGAGTCCGTTTTCAAGAAAATTTTAAAATTCAAAAATTGAATCTGATTTAATGTGAATTTTGAGATATGATCAACACAAGAAATGATCCAAAACATAAATCGAATGAAATGATTCCATTTACTTGTACTAAAAACGATTTTTCAACAAAAATTTGATCAAACAGTGACTTTTTCAAGAAACGAGTTCGTGAAAATCAAAAATCTCAAATCTATCCAATCTGATTAATCTGATCCTTCTGAATTGATTTGGTTTGCTCTGATACCAATTGAAATTGTCCTTTTAATCAAGCAATTCAAACAAGATCAAACAATTATGACATTTATGTTCATGATCTAGAGAGAGAGTAGAGAGAGAAAGTAACAATTGTATTTATCACACGTCTGAATGTTTTACAATGAAGTCTCCTACCAAAAACAAAGAATTAAAGGTATTTATACCACAAGTCTAAAAACACAAGCTTAACACCTAAGTAAACTCATATTTGACAAAACAGACTTTGACTTTGTTGACTTATCTTGACTTGACTTTTCCTTTTAAATCATGGATACAATAATACACTAACAATCTCCCCCTTTGTATTCAAGATTTAATAAAAATTTGACATTAGTCTTCAGCACTTGATTCTTCAATCTTTAACTCTGACGTCTTTAAAAACTTTGAAGTTCTAACAATCTTCAGTCTTTCAATCTTTGAAGAATTTTGAAAAGTCTTTAATACTTTGCAGCTTTGGAAAGTCAACAAGTCTTGAAAACGAATCATTTGAAGTCTTGAAACAATACTTTGAAAACTTCTTTACACTTCTTTGAAACACTTCATCTTTGAAACATTTGAAACTTCGAGGGATCTTTGAACTTTGTATCTTCATCACTTTGATCTCTTGACCATCTTCGGAAAAACAATTTTCTCGAATCATCTAATTTGACTTTGAATAATCTCTGAATGATTTCTTTTCATCTGGCTTGGACTTTCAGAATCATCTTTAGAAAGTCTCTTTTCTTCAAATTAGCTTTGAAATTTGAATCTTTCAGAAATTTCTTCCACTTTTTGACATCTCATCTTTGAAATTGATCTTTGTAGATATCTCCCCCTTTTTGATGATTATGAGCATCATGATCATCAAAACTTTCTCAATTTTAGCACTTTCTTTGAATCTCCCCCTTTTTCAAATATTCTCCCCCCTTTGAGATACATTTGACATTCCCCGCTCTTTGATCTGAATAGCTGAATCATGAACTGTATATATACCCGAATCTTTTCAAATTCAGATATAATGAACTTGGTAACCCTGATTCAACAAATGAAACAGTTAGAAGTGCCTGTCAGTAACACGGAGTTACTGTGTACAACGAATGTACAATTTAAGGAGCTGGTTTGATGATGACTCCCCAGGACTTCCATTCAATCATTGAAAAACACAAGGTAATTCTATGAATGTTCTGACAGAAAACAAATTTTCTGTGTGCTCGTGCTTGTGTATGAAAGAATTTAGCACAATGATTGTGTTTCATAAGGCTCAAATTGTGTAAACTGTTGAGACAGCAACATGTATTACACGAACTCAATGTGCATGAAAGAGGTGCGAAGGTGGGGAAACTTTCCTTCTTTTTCAATATCTAAATCTTCCGAGTGAAGACTAGATAGCATATATGCTGCGTCCTCAAAGAAAAATGAAACATTTCTTTGTTAAGAAAGAAACGAGTGGCTGGTGGGGTAATTGCAAGAGTTGGCATGGGCTCACTGCCTTTTTCAATGATGGTCACCAAAGAATGTGAACCAATCGGATTTTGTGGCTGCCCGGACCAGAAAGTGGTTGGTGCAGAGTTGTGATATTCTTTTAACTCTGTTCTCACACCCTCTTTCTTTTTATCATTATGCTCACTTCTAACCAAACTCTCATTTCCATTTTACCGCTCCACACAATGAGAAAAACTCAACCGGATGAGTTATCTCCCCCACTCTTTGATTAATGACCCCTCACCTCTCAATCACTCTAGGATAACTTCCTGGGTAGGAAACACTGGTTAACGTGAATCCATGGAAGTTCTATTTAAGCTCACACACGAATCCCATGTAAGTCCTAAAAGAATAGTTGCTCAACAATTTAACTTGAACAGTTAAGCACAAAATGATAACAATGTCATAATGTATGCTCATGAGATTTGAGCAATTGAACTTTGAAGATTTCTCAAAACAAGGATATTGAATGAATGAAATGAAATCAAGAGAATTGTTTTGAGAATTTGACAATGTATCAATCAGATCAAATGAAATGGTTAGGGTATCAAGGAATTGGTAATTTTGTTTATATGAACGAATATAAACAATTTTCCAATGAACGCACAAAGAATGAGATGATGATTGATGCTCAACAACATTTGAAAGCAAACGGAAGTATTACCATCGAAAAAATGGTTCGTTATGAGACATGGTAATAACAAAATCAATATGAAGTACTAAACCGATGTGTGTGAATACTTTATAGTGTATAGAAAAGATAATACACAAGTATTGATCTTTAGAAACACACGGTCAGTTAAACATTAAAGCTCAATAATGAAAAACATTTAAAATCATACTTCTAAATTCATAAAATCTTTTGAGAACCAGAAGTGGTTTGAACATTTAAGAAAACGTTTTTCATGCTTGAAAGTTGTTCTTCTTTCAAACAATCAGAGATCTAGATCAGAAGATATTTACCTTTAAGCTCCCCCTCAAATCAGTATAGAATGATTTAGGTCTATTAAGCTCCCCCTGGATATTTGCAAAATATCCATGTCTGAACATTAAGAACGGGTCCTGATCTGTCATATGATCAGAAGCCACAATCCTTTACATTAAAGTACGGGTTTTGAACTGTTTTGTTCAAAAGCCTTACTCTTTGACTTTGAAGTCCGAGTCCTGAGTTGATTTACTCAGAAGTCAAAACTTTGTACTTTGAAGTACGAGTCCGGATCTGTACATGATCAGAAGTCAAACATCTTGCTCCCCCTTAAACTTTGGGTGCCTACAACACATATTTAGCTTTTGGTACCCACTGGTATCTGGGTCCTGAAGTGTTAGTTGCAGTTCTTGTGGGGTTTACATAATAAGATCCATACCAGTAATTAACAAAATTCTTACTTACAAAGTCATGTGCTTCACAGTAAGAACAACAAATCTTCTTTTGAGCAACCCTGATCAAATGATTAGTCGAGTAATATATATCAGAATTACCAAAAGATTTACCTTTATGTGTTCTGTTCTTATTGGCTTTGGATGTGAATGCAGATGCTTTGTCCTTCTTCTTCTCTTCATCTGAAGAACTCTTCACTCTCCAGACCATCTGACTTTTCTTTGAATTCTTTCCAAGAGATTTTACAAAATAGCTCGCTGAACCATCAACAGATTTGTCATAAAATAAATTTGATGGTCTGATCTGACTTGATTTGACAATGATTGGTTTGACACTTTTGTTTTTCAAAACATTTTTATCATGAATAGAACTCGAAGCTGTTTTGAAAGAACAGACTGATTCTGTTGAAAGATCAAAAGGTGATTGATTAATCACATTAGCTGAAATCTTTTCTGATAAATTGACGTTTGCAGCTTCTAAGTTCTTTATCTTTTCAGATAAAATATTTCTTTCAGAAATAAGTGTGTCAAACTTCTTTTTCAAATCAGATCTAGCCATCTGTTCTTTAAGAATATCTGATGATAGAACAGATAATTTGGATGTGAGCTTAGATATTTCAGATTCAAAATATGAACGTTCTTGTTCAAAATCTGTTTCCAAGTTCTTGTTTTTCTCAGAAATATCTTTGAAAATCCCAGCATTTTTCTTTTCAAAAAATTTCTTTTCATGCTCAAAAGACTGCTTCTTTTCTTTGAAAATATTTCTTTCCTTTTCTAGCAAGTCTTGTAAAGTAGAAATTTGCTTGGGAAAATCAGTGTTTTTATCTTCAAGAACTTTTCTTTCCTTAGCAAATGTGTCTCTTTCCGTAATGATTATCTTTTAAAGATCAGACACTTGCTTGGAAAGTTTAATGCATCTTAGCTCAAGATCCTTTTTCTCTTGTAAAGTTTTCTTGGAAATCTCAGATGATTGTTGAGTTGAAGATGTCTTCACATTTGATTTTTCTTTTTCTGCTTGGAGACTTGTTTGCAGTTCAACATTTTCTTCTCTAAAGCATATATCTGATCTTCAAAAGCCTTCAACTTGTTTTGAAGCTTGACTGATTCATCTTTTAGCTCAGATGATTTCTGTTCAGTCGTATTCAGTTGGCTTTGAAGATTTGAAATCTTTCTGTCTTTCAGCTTGATTTCTTTTTCACAAGCTTGAATAGTATTTCCTTTTATTTCAATCATTTCCTCTTTCTCTTTAATCTCCTTCTCTCTTGCACTGATGATACCTGCACAATCAGATTTAGCCATATTAGCACACTTTTTACAGTCAGAAGTTTTATCAGAACTTGACAAATTTAATTTCAACTCCCGAATCTGTTTAGGAAGCTTTGAATTCTGATTTTTCAGATTGTATCTTTCTGCTTCTATTTTCGGTATCTCAGGCATGTACAAAACAGCCATATCTCTTGCAGATAAAACAGTGTTTCCTCTCTCGTCTGTAACAGGCATCTTGTCAGAATTTTAGCTTTAAAAAAAATGATCGTCAAAAATCAGAAAAATATGACCACTATCAAAATTATGACTGAATCTGTTTCAGTGAACTTTCTGACATATTTTTCTTTTGAAAGAAATGCTTTAATAAAATGATCGTTCCCAAACCAATTTAGAAAAGTTGACTGAAAGTCAAACTTGGATCACCACTTGAAAAAAAAAAAACAAATTTCAACTCTGAAACTCGCTAAGTACTAAAACTCGCTAGACACTATTCACTGAGAAATGCGCTGGACGTTATGTGCGCGTTTGAAAAACTCGCAGGCCACTGAAAGCGCAAAGCACTATTCACACTGAAACTCGCTAGTAGGCACTTGCGCGTTTCTGGAACTCGCTAGCCGCTACGTGCGTGTTTTATGATGTTTGCGCATTATGACGTTTGCGCGTTTCAGCACTCAGAAAATTTTTCACGGATTTCAAACTCGCAAGCCTCTTAGCGCGTTTTGATCAAACTCGCAAGCTTTGTCTTGCGCGTTTATCAAACTCGCTTGCCTCTATTAGCGCGTTTTAGGAAACTCGCACGTTTTGCTTGCGCGTTCTTTAGATACTTGCGCGTTCTAGCCAAGAATCAAATCCTTTCACTTGCGCGTTTGATGATGAACTTGCGCGTTTGTCAGATCTTGCGCATTTTGACAGTTACGTTCATGAAATCAATCGAAATTGCTCTAAACCTGCAAATTAAAACATGAAATTCCATAGAAATGATCGATTTATCATTTAGAACACAATTCTACCACTAGATTACCATTAAAAACATCATAAAGCAACAAATTGATTCAAGAAACAGTGTTCGAGTCCGTTTTCAAGAAAATTTTAAAATTCAAAAATTGAATCTGATTTAATGTGAATTTTGAGATATGATCAACACAAGAAATGATCCAAAACATAAATCGAATGAAATGATTCCATTTACTTGTACTAAAAACGATTTTTCAACAAAAATTTGATCAAACAGTGACTTTTTCAAGAAACGAGTTCGTGAAAATCAAAAATCTCAAATCTATCCAATCTGATTAATCTGATCCTTCTGAATTGATTTGGTTTGCTCTGATACCAATTGAAATTGTCCTTTTAATCAAGCAATTCAAACAAGATCAAACAATTATGACATTTATGTTCATGATCTAGAGAGAGAGTAGAGAGAGAAAGTAACAATTGTATTTATCACACATCTGAATGTTTTACAATGAAGTCTCCTACCAAAAACAAAGAATTAAAGGTATTTATACCACAAGTCTAAAAACACAAGCTTAACACCTAAGTAAACTCATATTTGACAAAACAGACTTTGACTTTGTTGACTTATCTTGACTTGACTTTTCCTCTTAAATCTTGGATACAATAATATACTAACAGTGCATAATTCTCAAACAGTGAGAACCACAAAGAAATTCGCAAAAGAAAGAGAACCTTCCAAAATTCGTAAGCAGAAAGGAGTAGAATTCGCAGACTAGAGAATTAAGAAACTTAGAATTCACAAACTCACAACCTGCGAAACCTTGACAATTCATGAGGTAGCACCTAGCGAATCCTTTCCTTAGAAAAAATTCAGAGAACACATTTTCACAAGTAAGATTCACAGAAAACAGGGTTGCGATTTTTGGACATTCGTAAGGAAAAATTCGTAAGTGATCGATTCACGAATTCTAGACTTAGAATTTTTAGAAACTTTCGTAAGCAACTTTCGCAACCTGAGTGGATAAGCAATTTTAGAAACTTGCGGATCCTACACTTGGTGAAAATTTTAAATGCAAAGGAAACAAGGATTCGTAGATATCACTTGAGAATCTTAGGAAATTCGCAAGTCAATGATCTGCGAGTTCTTCAGAATTCGCAGACAAAGGGTCAGCGAAACTTACACTTAATCAAATTTTCAAATATTAAGAACCCTGTGAATCTTAAACTTTCGTAAACAAAGAACTAGAGAATCCTGAGGTTTCGCTACTCAAACACATGCGAAACTTGTACTTAAGCTAATTTAGCACCCTGCGAGACTTAGTAGTGCTTTGCGAGTTCTTCACAGAACTTGCGAGTTCATCATAAGTTCGTCCCTGTACTCGATTTTCAATCCAGAAACTCATCAAAAGGTTAAAACACAGTGTAAAAATCATACAATATATCCACAAACATACTATGAACGAACCCCAATCAAAATCAATGACTAAAAACAACTTGAATGCTTGAAATCGAATGGAACAATAGTCGACCTTTTTATGAACAAAAACTTCAAAAATCTTCAAAATACCAATCGATTTGTGCTTTTAAATCCAATAGGGCAATCTGATGTTGTTTAATAACAATAAACACACCTATTCCAATGATCTTCAGCCTAAAAAACACAAGAAACTTTGAAATCGATTTTCACACACTAACAGTTTTCGAAAAACACTGTTTCAATCCAAATACTTGATTCTTTGGCTCTGATACCACTTGTTAAACCCAGATATTAGTTGATAATCAATCACACAACACAATAAGAACAAGAGATGAATAGAAATCAAAACAATATGTCATAGATCTCTTGATAACCAGATGAATACGTGTGTGTGTGTTCTTGGTGTAAAACCAATACCTTTGAGCGTGTAAAATCCTATTGAGCGGCCTCCTCTTTTTCTCACTTAAATCTAGAAACAAAAATACCTTTTATATGTAGGTCAACATGACCTAAGCAATACTAGATATCTGCTAAAACACCCCCTAAGGAATTAGACACTATTACAAAATAGACCCCTTTTGACAATTTAATCTTGAATACAATTACTGATCCAACATTTTAGAATGAATTTGTATAGGTGATTTGAACTTTTGCACTGTAATCGAGTATAATTTGTTGAGATTTGTCGAAGTTCTGAGTTCACGAGTTCGTATACTGAATCAGAGATCAAATTGTATTGTTTGTTGAATTTTACTGAAATTCATTGGTAGAATTTTGTTCTAGGTGTGTTAGTGGTCTGTTTGTTGGAGTTTCAAATCGAATTTTGAGGTCTAGATGTGTTTTTAGTCGATTCAGAAGTGTTTTTCTTCGAAAAACTCAACAACTCGCAAGATTCATCAAGAACTCGCTAGACTGATCTCAAGAATTCGCAGAATTTTCAAGAATTTTTCTTCAAATACAGAATTCGTAATCAGAATTCGCATTAGACTTGTCTACGAATTCTTTGGAATTCGCAGAAGTGTAGTCTACGAATTCTTGATGTGTTTAGCAAAAGTTTTTGAATTTTTTTTTCTAAGTGTAGAATTCGTAAGCCTCTGACTTGCGAATTCTATTCAATTTTCTTGTCTTGCGAATTCTGTTTGTTCTTTTAAGCTTGCGAATTTTAAAATTCAACCTTGCGAATTCCTTGTGTTTCATGTGTTCATTGTGAATTCTTTGTACTTATAGTGTATTATGCGAATTCTAGACTTAGTGGATTTCAGAAATTTCTTTGTCTAGTTCATTTCAGTGTTAATCAATTTTCCTGAGATTTCTATTGGACTAACGATCAATTTCAAGTTTCTTATTGCTTATATTTGAAACATGATGACTTCCAGAGACGCTCTTTCAATTGGCACTGATGTTAAGCCCCAGGTTTTGTTTAAAGGGGAATATGAACAATGGAATGATCGTTTTCTTGATTTTGTTGATCGGCAAACAAATGGAGAGAACATTCTATTATCAATCACAGATGGTCCAATGAAAAGACCTACTGAGGATATTCCTGCTGAAGGTTATGACTCAGATGGAGTTCAGAACACAAAGAGAGTTGATAAAGATTTTGCTCAATTCACTGATGCACAAAAGAGTCGGTTTAATGCTGATAAACAAGCCATATCTTTACTTTTACAAAGCATGACCAATGAGATCTATGTGAAAATAGACAGCTACAATTCAACTGCCAAATCAATGTGGGATCAGCTAAGAAAGATGATGTTGGGTTCTAAAGATGGAAATTAGATGAAGGTGGCTAACTGCATAAACAACTACGAAGAGTTTAAAGCGAAGAGAATGAAAGTTTGGAGGACACATATGAAAGGTTTGTTCTTCTTCTGAATGAGCTTTCTAAGAACAAGGTTAAGAAGCAGCAGATTGAAAACAATGTGAAGTTCCTCAGCATCCTGCAACCAGAATGGAAGAAACATACACGTAGGATGAAACAGATGAAAGATTTGAGTGATATACCTCTCCATGAAGTCTATGAGACTCTACGACAGAATGAGGAAGAGGTGGAAGAGAAAAGATCTGAGAAAAAGAAAGCTGAGAAGGCTGTTGATCCCATAACACTTGTAGCTGGAGAAAAGAAGACAAAAAAGAAAGAGAAGAAGAAAAAGAAGAAAATAGTCATTTCTAGCTCAGGGTCTGATTCTGAATCTGATGGTGATGATGGGGAGAACCTCAAGCAGGCAATGCTTTTATTGACCCGAGCTTTCCAGAAAAAGTTTTACAAGAAACCAGGGTCAAACTCTCAGAGATATTCATCATCAGGATCAAAGAATTATGAGCATCGTGAGAGAATAGAAGGAAAGAAGTATGGAGAGAAAAGATACGTGGAGAAGAAGCCATATGAGAAGAAGTATGTGAATGACTACGCCAACACTGAGAAGAAAGCTGATGATCTAATCAAGTGCTACAACTGTGGCAAGGTTGGACATTATGCAAAAGACTGTCGGAAGCCGAAGGTTCGGAATTAAGAATACTACAAGAACAAAATGATCTTGGCCAAGCAACAGTAAGCTGGCAAGGCATTGATGGCTGAAGATGAATATTGGCTAGATCATTCGGATGTTGAGGAAGAGAAAGACGAAGAAGCCCACATGTGTTTGATGGGTAACACGGTAAAAGATGATGATTCTGAAGATGAAACGTTTGATGAGGTAACAAACTTATCTAAATCTGATTTTATGGTTAAAATGGAAGCCATGATGGTCGAACTTCATGATCTTCAAAAGAAACTGAAAAAGGAAAGAAGCAGAATTGAGAAGAAAAATCAAACTATCTTTGATCTTAATTAAGAAGTTATTGGGAACAAAGATCTTATTGATTCTCTTCGCAAGTCTGTTTCTGATTTTAAAAATGAAAAGATTCGTTTTGAAAATAAGATTTCTGATTTTGAAACTAAATTGTCTAAGTTTGATTCAGAAAAGCAAGAATGTGTTCTAAAAGCATTTAAACTGCAGGTTGAGAACAAGACTTTAGAACAAAAGGTAAATGGTTTGGAAGCAAAATTATATGTTCGAGGCCAAACAAATCAAACTATTTTCTTGAATACACCTAATGAAGAAGCTGATTTTAAAGAAAAATGGGGACTAGGTTATGATAATCGTCATTACCTAAAAAAATCTATCAGAAAACAACCAACTTTATATAATGCCAATTTTATGTATGCTGCTGCTAAATATCCTCATTTGAAACCCAAATTTGTCACCAAATCATCAAAGGAGGTTGAGGCAAAAGAAGATGAGAAAAGAATGAATTTGAAGAAAATGCAACTACCATTCTGTTATGAAAGACTGAATGATAGTTATCTTTCAGAAACACCAAAATTTCATTCAACTGATTACTTTGCTAGTTATTCTTCTACTGAGATGGTGGCAAAACCTATTCAAGCTAAAATTTATGTTCCTCCACTCGTATTAGAAAGCAAAATAATTGAGTTAGAAAACATTTTATCTGATGAAAGAATTTTGAGTGAACTAACACAAGATGTATTTTCTACGGTGTTAAAGAACACATATTTTCATTTTGAATCTAAAGTGTGTTGTCCATCTTCTAAAATACCACAAACTTTTGAACCTGATATTGATGACTTATTTGCGTCTGCAAATGATTTCTTAAATTCTGATGAAGGGTGTATTGATGAAATTGATATGTTTGACTTCAATGCTTCACTTCCAGATCATTCGACTTTTGTGATTAATGGAGAAGCTTTACCAAGTGTTTATGAAAAAGGCGTATCATCAACTAAGGTTGGTGAATAAGTTTCTGTGAATGCTGATTACTATGCTAAGGGTAAGAAACATAAGAAACAACGCTCACAGAAACGGAACAACACTGGTAAATACAAGAAAAGTCAATCTCAGAAATCTGATTTTCCTAATAAATCTAAATTCTTTGTTTCAGATATAAGAAAGAAAAGGTCAGAAGAGAGAACTGAATGGCGACCTAAAAGGAAGAGTGATTACAAGGCATAATCAATTCCTGATAATTTTTGTAATAGATCAAAAAGTAGTGTGTCTGATGTAGTTGGTTCTGTTGCTTCTATCAATAAAAACCATGTAACTTCTTACAAGAGATATTCTATAAAGCAATTGTTACAATTATCTCCTACTACTACTAAATCTTATTCTTATCGGTGGAATGATTTTGCTTATCATCATTATTCTAATGATTGGTTTGGATCTTATCACGTTTATTCTTCTAAATCAAATGTTTTTAAAAGTTTTCAAAAGAAAAGAGGATCCATATTTAAATGGACACCAAAATCTTGTGCTAATCCTTTAGAACCCGTTTTTAAATGGGTACCTAAAATTGTTATTCCCTGATTTCTTATGCAGACCCGTCATATGTGGTACTTGGATAGCGGCTGTTCCAAGCATATGACTGGGCAAAAGGATTTATTGTCCAATTATACTAGAGAAATTCATCGGAAATGTAAGATTCGACAATGATCAATTTTCACCGATTCTTGGATATGGTGACGTGATTCAAGAGAATGTGACGATAACGAAGGTGAGTTATGTAGAAGGATTAGGGCATAATCTGTTTAGTATTGGCCAGTTCTGTGACAAAGGGTTAGAGGTAAATTTCAATGCTAAGAGTTGCTCGGTGCGTACTGAAGACGACAAAGAACTCTTAGTCGGCACTCGAAAGTCCAATCTCTACACCATCAATCTTTCAAAGGTCCAGACTGACAATCAGATTTGCTTACTAACAAAAGCCTCGATGCAGCAAAGTTGGCTATGGCACCGAAGGCTGTCACACCTAAATTTTCGTTACATTAACAAATTGGTCAAAGGCAGATTGGTGAAAGGTCTTCCTGAGCTGAGATACGAGAAAGAACACTTGTATGCAGCGTGTGAAAAAGGAAAGATGAAGAGAGCTCCACATAAACCGAAGCCTGAACCTAGTACCAGTTCTCTATTAGAGTTATTGTATATGGATCTTTATGGTCCGATGCGAACGCAGAGCTTAGGCGGAAAGAAATATGTTCTAGTTATCGTGGACGACTATTCGCGATACACGTGGGTCAAATTTCTACGGTCAAAAGATGAGACGCACTAAGTACTCATTACATTTCTGAAGACGACCTAGGTGAATTTGCAGAAACCAGTCAAGCTTCTCAGAACTGATAACGACACAGAGTTCAAAAACAGAATTGTCGAAAAGTATCTCGAATCGGTCGGGATATCACATCAATACTCTGCAGCTCGTACGCCCGAACAGAATGGAGTAGTCGAAAGGAGAAATCGAACGCTAGTCGAGGCCGCTCGCACTATGCTCAGCCAATCAGACCTTTCTCTGTTTCTGTGGGTAGAAGCTATTTCGACTGCGTGCTACACTCAAAACCATTCCATGATACACCGCAGATTTCAAAAGACTCCGTATGCGTTGATCAACAACCGAACACCAACCATCCAATATTTTCATATTTTTGGTTGTATGTGATTTGTGCTAAACGACAGAGAGAGTTTGAACAAGTTCAATTGATAGTCCCAATTCTATCAAGTTCTCAATGTAAACAGAAATCAAAATGAGAAATCAGTCATATGTCATTGATTAATCCAAAGATTACAATCTCTCTCACTCTACATATTACACGTTCTCTCTCTAAGAATGCTATGCTATGAACCTCTTCTCTAAACTGTTCTCACACGCTTGAATGACTTACACGCTTGTTACCACCTACTGATTACAAAGACAACAAGGTATTTATACCCTTACATAATACCAAGAAAAACAAACAAATACAATATGTTGACTTTGACTTTTATTACAAAATGACTTTGACTTTCACTGAGAGTTGACTTTCCAGCTTTGACTTCTTGAACTTTCATCTTCAATCTTTATGATCTTGAATCCAACAAATCTGTGCCCTAACAATCTCCCTCTTTGGATCAGGATCATTAGTAAAAAGATTTAGCAATTCAATCTTCTCTCTTTAAGCTCAATTTGAATCTCCCCCTTTGATGTAAAAACAAATCTTCTCAAGAAATCAACATTCTCCCCCTATTCGTATGAACATTGACATTCTCTCTCCCTTTGATAAATTTTGTATCTTCAAAAACTTTCAACAATCTTCCCAAAGTCTTGTTCTTCACAAATAGAAACATTCTCCCCCAAGGATGGTATAAACTCTTTCAGATACTTGGAAAGAAATTATCATCAGTTTCAGCTCAAACTACTTTATCAAACTTTCTTCAAATAAAATTTCTCCAAAATCTGCTTGCTTTCAAGATTCTTTGAACTTCCTCTTATCAGCTTTGAACAAACTTATCTTCAATAATTCTGAAATCTTTTAACTCTTTCAACAAACTTTCTTTAACAACTTTCTTTCGCAACTTCAATATTGCTTTGAATCACACATTTCTTGATATCTTCTCCCCCTTTTTGATGAATAGAGCATCTATAACATCAAAACTTCTTCCAAGAAATGTCATTGAAATTCTGTTCTGACCACTGATCTGTCATAATGAGCCTCTGATTCTTTGCCAATTCGAACAATGTATTCATCCAGATCTTTGCAAATCTAGACAAAATAGGAATGTAGCACTTGAATCAACAAATGAATCAGTTAACATGCCTGTCAGTAACACGAAGTTACTGTGTGTAACGGATACACATAGGAAAGGAGATTTTATGATGTTCACTCCCTCAGGGCTTCCATCTAATCATCGAAACACCACAAAGGAAATTTCTATGAATGTTATGACAAAGAAACAAATTCATTGTGTGTTCGTGCAAGTGACAGAAAGAATTAAGAATATGATGATTGCTTTTTAAGGCTCAAAACTGTGTAAACCACTGAGACAACAGTAGTATAAACACAGACTCAATGTGCATGATTGAAGTGCGAAGGTGGGGGCATACTTCCTTCTTTTTCAATATCCAGATTTTCCAAATGAAAACCAGATAGATTATGTACTACATCCCCAGAAAAGTATGAAACATTTTCTTTTTAAGAAGAAAATGAGTGGCTGGTGGGGTTTTTGACAAGAGTTGGCATGGGCTATTTGCCTGTTTCAATAATGTTCACCAAAAAATGTGAAACATTAGTAATGTGGCTGCCCGGCTCAGAAAGTAGTTGGTGCAGAGTTTGATATTCTTTTAATCTGATCTCACACCCTCTTTCTTTTTAATCATTTAAACTCACATTTAATCAAACTCTCTTTTACATTTTACCTCAACGCACAACCCACACTCATTTCTTTTTGACTCCTCACACTCAATCACTATGGATTAACTTCTTGGGTAGGAAACACTGGTTAACGTGAATCCATAGAAGTTTCATTTAAGTCCTAGCACAAAGAACCCATATTTTCCTAGAAAGCATATGTTGCTCAATATGGTTTAACTTGAACAGTTAAAGGTCGAATACAAGTCAGATAAATGTATATGCTCATAATATAGTCATGAAGATATGAGCATTTTGAAACATGGAAGTATTTTCAAACAAATATATTGAATGAATGAACATGAATGCACGAGACTTGTTTGAAAATCTGACATTGTATGAAAATGATCAGAACTGAATCATATAACAATCAAAGCTTATGGTCAAGAATAATGGATATTGTCTATATGAACCAAAATATAGACATTCTTGAAATAACGTTCAGAATTGTAATATCGCTCAAAATTCTTTGAAGTACAAGCGGGGTGTCTTACCATCGAAAAAATGTTTCAATATGAGACCCAAGAACATTTTTGAACAAAAATTCAAACCGGTGTGTGTGAATACTTGAAAGTATATAGAAAAGACAATACACAAGTAATTATCTTTGGAAACACATTGTTTATTTATCAAGTAAGCACAAAATAAAATGAAAACATTTAAAATCACACTTCCAAATTATAAAATCTGTTTAAGAATCGGGAAGTGGTTTGAACATTTAAGAACATGTTTTCTATGATTGAAAGTTGTCCTTCATTCAACCATATATGAGATTAAGATAAGAAATTAACCTTTTCGCTCAATCTTAATTCTCATAAAGATATGATCTTGATAGCTTCTCTCGTTCTGCAAAAGTCTCAAAGTCATGTCAAAACAACTTTATTCAAAATTAAAAGACATAAAGCATTAAAACAGTTAACAGTACGAGTTCCGATCAGAAGTAATTAGAAATCATAATTCTTTACTCCCCCTAAAAATATGCATCTGAAATTTGTCAGTAAAAGGCACATGATAGAGATCTACAACTCCTCCTGAAGTGTAGTTCGTCATATCTTCCGAATACATATTTCCAGAAAAACTTATGTACTCCCCCTTGAAGTTCTCAATGTAAACAGAAATCAAAATGAGAAATCAGTCATATGTCATGGATTAATCCAAAGATTACAATCTCTCTCACTCTACATATTACACTTTCTCTCTCTAAGAATGATATGCTATGAACCTCTTCTCTAAACTGTTCTCACACGCTTGAATGCCTTACATGCTTGTTACCACCTACTGATTACAAAGACAACAAGGAATTTATACCCTTACATAATACCAAGAAAACAAACAAATACAATATGTTGACTTTGACTTTTATTACAAAATGACTTTGACTTTCACTGAGAGTTGACTTTCTAGCTTTGACTTCTTGAACTTTCATCTTCAATCTTTATGATCTTGAATCCAACAAATCTGTGCTCTAACATCAGTGTTAAGGCAGATGAGGGCATCTTCATTGGATATTCTTCTACATCTGCTGCATATCGAGTATATTTGAATAAGTCGAAGACTGTTATCGAGAGCGTAAACGTCACATTCGATGAGGAAATGGCTTCCGAACAAGTCAGTTCAGAACCCGTGATAACCGGAGTGTTAGCTTCTAGGCAAATCAGTCCAGAACCTGTATCTACAGTGAATAAATCTGATGTTGCATCATCATCTACTACTCATTTGTCTGATTTAGATCTTTTATTTGAACTGTTTTATGATGATTTTCTTGGAACTAACCTGACTAAATCTGTTGTGGTTGACAGGATGGAAGATTCAATGACAAATCATCCAATCATTTCAGATGTTTCCACTGAATCAAATTCCCCGATTCAGCAAGAAATTCCAGTTCATATGCCTAGTCCGATTGTTGAAGTTGTAACTACTAACAAAGAGCCAGAAGTTACTGAATCAGTAGGATGTACTGTAAGGACTGATCAACAGACTGAACAAGTTGTAGATACTGAAGCTTCTGCACCAATTACTTCAACTGAAACCCTCCCTCATATTGTACGAACTGAAGAAGTTGATAATGGATTCTTAGATGACAACCATGATCAATCTTCATCTAATCCACTCCCTCATGAACATCGCTGGACCAAAGAGCACCCTCTACACCAAATCATTGGAGATCTAAACAAATCGGTGCAAACTAGGTTAGCAACTTTAAATCAATGTCTGTATGACTCATTCCTCAGCAAGATAGAGCCTACTCGAGTATCAGAAGCTCTTGCTGACTCAGATTGGGTGTCTTCTATGCAAGAAGATTTAAATCAGTTCGAAGCCCTAAAGGTTTGGAGACTAGTGCCAAAAACTGAAGGAAAGACCGTGATCGACACTAAATGGGTATTTAAAAATAAAAAGGACGAATATGGTATTGTAATAAGGAACAAAGCATGACTTGTTGCCAAGGGATATAGGCAAGAGGAAGGCATCGACTATGACGAGACTTATGCTCCAGTAGCTTGTATAGAGGCAATCCGAATGTTTCTAGCGTACACTGTTCATAAAAACTTCACTGTCTATCAAATGGACGTGAAGACTGCCTTTCTGAATGGCATTATTAAGGAGGAAGTTTATGTCTCTCAGCCAGAAGGGTTTGTAAATCCAGATAAGCCAAATCATGTCTACATCTTGGATAAAGCTCTTTATGGTCTGAAACAAGCACCTCGCGCCTGGTATGATGTTTTATCTCAATTCTTTGTCAAGTCAGGCTTCTCAAAAGGTAAAGTCGATACCACTTTGTTTATCAAAAAGGAAAAAGCCGATATTATTCTTATACAGATATATGTAGATGATATTATATTTGGCTCAACTAATCCCAAATACTGCAAGAATTTTTCAAACCTCATGGTGTCTAGATTTCAAATGAGTATGATGGGAGAGATGAATTTCTTTCTCGGATTACAAGTAAAACAATTTTCAACAGAGATTTTCATTTATCAATCTAAGTACATTCTTGATATTCTTCGGAAATTCAAAATGGAAAATTGCAAACCAATTGGAACCCCAATGGCACCAGGTACTAAGATTCGCACTGATCCTTCGGGTAAAAGTGTTGATGTTAGGACTTATAGAGGAATGATAGGTTCTTTAATGTATCCTACTTCAAGTAGGCCAGATATAATGTTTTCAACATGCTTGTGTGCAAGATATCAGGTTGATCCTAAAGAATCCCATTTGGTTGCTGTCAAACGGATTTTTAGATATCTGAAGGGGACTGCAGATCTTGGTATGTGGTATCCTCTGGATACAGAGTTTAAACTGATTGCTTATTCGGACGCAGATCATGCTGGATGTATGTTAGACAGGAAGAGCACGTCGGGTCATATTCAATTTCTTGGAGACAAGCTCGTTAGCTGGGCGTCAAAGAAACAACTTTGTGTATCCACATCGACTGCTGAAGCAGAGTGTGTAGCTGCTGCCAGTTGCTGCTCTCAGGTTTTGTGGATGAGGACACAACTTCGAGACTATGGATTCAATTTTGGCAAAATATCGATCTATTGTGACTCGAAGAGCGCTATCGCAATATCAACTAATCATGTGCAGCATACTAAAACAAAGCACATTGATGTCAAGTATCATTTTATCAAAGATAATGTAGAAAAATGTACAATAGAACTTTACTTTGTAAAAACTGATTATCAACTTGCAGATTTGGTTACCAAAGCTTTAGATGAAAAGAGATTCAATTTTCTTGTATCTAAGCTTGGTATGCTAAATCTCAAGATCTAATCAGTGTTTACCTATTAAAGTTTCTTTTATTGTAATTTTTTCATCTTTCTTTATCATTATTTCTGAAAGGATATCTGTACTTTAACATTTTGTTCATGATCTCAGGGGGAGTGAGACAAGATTCTAAGATGATCAACATTATTTTGAGGGGGAGTTTATAAAATTTTGCATTTACTTAACTTCTAATTTTTTTTTGTGATGCATGACTTTAGGGGGAGTCTATGAGTACAATAAAAGGAGTAAGGATATGATTTCTGATTACTTTAGATCAGAACTCGTTCATTCATTGTTTTACTGCTTTATGTCATTTATGTTTCAATAAATTTGTGAATAAAGTTGCTTTGACATGACTTTGAGACTTTTGCAGATTGAGAGAAGCTATCAAGATCGTATCATTATGATTTTAAGCTTGACTTCATGAGATTTAATACTAAACGACAAAGGTTACATTTCTTATCTTAATCTCATATATGGTTGAAAGAAGGACGACTTTCAATCATAGAAAACATATTCTTAAATGTTCAAACCACTTCCCGATTCTTAAACAGATTTCATGAATAGGAAGTGTGATTTTAAATGTTTTCATTTTATTGGAGTTTGAATGTTTTACAAACCGTGTGTTTCCAAAGATAAATACTTGTGTATTGTCTTTTCTATATACTTTCAAGTATTCACACACACCGGTTTGATTTTTTTGTTTAAAATGTTCTTACCATGTCTCAAATTTGAAACATATTTTTCGATGGTAAGACACCCCGCTTGCATTTCAAGGAAATTTGAGTGTTATTTCATTTATGAACGTCATTACAAGAATGTCTATATTTTTTATTCATATAGACAATATCAATTTTTGATGACCTAAGCCTTAAATGCTATATCATTTGATTCTGATCATTTCATACAATGTCAGATTTTCAAACAAGTTTCTTGCATTCATGTTCATTCATTCAATTTACTTGTTTGAAATATCTTCAATGTTTAAAATGCTCAAATCGTCATGATTATATTCTGAGCATACAAACATCTGACTTGTATATTGAGCTTTAACTGTTCAAGTTAAACCATTTTGAGCAACATATGTTTCATAGGAAAATATAGGTTCTTTGTGCTAGGATTTAAATGAACTTCTATGGATTCACATTAAACAGTGTTTCCTACCCAAGAAGTTAATCCATAGTGATTGAGTGTGAGGAGTCAAAAAGAAATGAGTGTGGGTTGTGTGTTGAGGTAAAATGGAAAAGAGAGTTTGGTTAGATGTGAGCTTAATGATTAAAAGAAAGAGGGTGTGAGAATAGAGTAAAAGAATATCAAACTCTGCACAAGCTACTTTCTGAGCCGGGCAGCCACATTACTAATGTTTCACAATTCTTTGGTGAACGTTATTGAAACAGACAACTAGCCCATGCCAACTCTTGATAAAAACCCCACCAGCCACTCATTTTCTTCTTAAAAAGAAAATGTTTCATATTTTTCTGGGGACGTAGCATATAATCTATCTGGTTTTCATTTGGAAAATCTGGATATTGAAAAAGAAGGAAGTCTGCCCCACCTTCGCACTTCAATCATGCACATTGAGTCTATGTTTATCTACTGTTGTCTCAGTGGTTTACACAATGTTGAGCCTTATAAAAGCAATCATCATATGCTTAATTCTTTCTACACTTGCACGAACACACAAGGAATTTGTTTTCTTGTCATAACATTCATAGAAATTTCCTTTGTGGTGTTTCGATGATTGGATGGAAGCCCTCGGGGAGTGAACATCAAAAAGCTCATTTCCTATGTGTATCTGTTACACACAGTAACTTCATGTTACTGACAGGCATATTAACTGATTCATTTGTTGATTCAGGTGTTACATTCCTAATTTGTCTGGATTTGAAAAGATCTGGATGAATACTTTGTTTTGGATCGATGGTGAATCAGTGGCTCTTGAACAGATCAGATTGGTAAATACATTTCTTGGTAAAATTTTTGATGCTATAGATGATCTATTCATCAAAAAGGGGGAGATGAATTAAAGAAATGTCCCTGTCAGAAATGTCAAAGTTAAAGAATTGTTTGAAGATCAAAGGATAGTTGTGAAAGAAGGATGCAAAGTTGAGGATTTCTGAAAGATGTGCTGATTTCACTGAAATTTTCTTTGAAGATTATTTGCTGAAGCAAGTCGAGTTAATTCTGAAGATAATTTCTTTTCAAAGTCTGAAAGAGTTTCTATGATAGTTTTTGGGGAGATTATTGAACATCGTTTCTATCATATTTTGGGGAAGATTGTTAATATCTTTTTAGAGTCAGACTTGGAAGAATACAGTCAAAGAAAGGGGAGATTGCAATGCTTGTGCCTAAAGAAGAAAAATTTTGTTACAAAGGAGGAGATTGTACTTTTTGAGCTTAAAGAGAAGAATCAATTGCAAAATCTTTCAAAGATGATCTTGAATCCAAAGGGGGAGATTGTTAGAGCATAAATATGTTGGATACAAGATCATAGAAGACAGAAGGTCAAAAGTACAAGAAGTCAAAGGTTGAAAGTCAACTCTCAGTGAAAGTCAAAGTCAAAGTGTAATAAAATGTCAAAGTCAATGTATTGTTTTGTTTCCTTGTTTTAGTTAGTTGGTATAAATAGGTTTTAGTTTTTGTTTAATAGATATATGACTAGAAGAACTGTGCGCATATTCAGAGAGAAAGTTGTAGAGAGAGAAAGAGACATTTAGAGAGAGAGAGTTGTAACTGTTTGATTTTGATAATTGAATTGAAACAGGTATTTCAATAATCTTGTTTGTTTGATTGATTTGTATTTAGGAACTTGAATCAGGGACACACACTCCCATTAAATAAAGCTCTTGGCCTTCATAGATTCAACTGTGTAACCAGATTCAATGTACAATGGTCTCGACTGAAAGCACTATTGAGCAGCTTTCAACTGTAGAAACTTAACACATCGGATCAGTACACAAGAAAGATAATGTGTGAGTTACGTGACATTCCATAGTGCATCTTCAGTTTAAAAACAAAGAATTTGTCTCTGAACCGCAAGTTGAATTGACTTTCAGCTTAAGAACTTGTAGAACCAATATGCTCGTAGGAGGAATCAACTTGTAACAAGAACCACTTGATAAAGGATAGAAGAACCAATGCAATGTTGAAATCCATGGCTTTTCAACCTCAGATTTAAGAAAATAGGATTATGTTGTTCCCCCTTCGCTTTTGCTAACTCCCCCTCAACCTGATAATCTGTATGTGAAACTTGTGTCTTTGTTATTGCATTCTCCCCCTCATGATGATTAGGAGAATCCTGAGCATCATGTATGTTCAAAGACTAACCGGATGAGTAGCAAAATATCAGATAAAATGGTTAAGTAACAAAGATGGGGTAATCAACTAACACAGAAACACATTAGTAACTGTTATCACAACAATTAAAATAATTGTGTGGCATATTTTCAGAGTTGGCATCGGGGTATCTCTGATAGGACTTCCAGTTATCACTGAAGTAAAATTTAAACATTTATGCTTCTCAAACTATTCCGACATATCACAAAGATATGCGATTGGAATCACAAAGATTCATGCATGTGAAAAAAAATATAATCATCAGATTTGGCTCAAAGATTGATTTAACATGGGACGCAGGTTCAGAAATCAATAGACATAGTGAGATGAATATGAAGTTCGGAGACCGGAGCTGATGTCTTCCTTTTTCAATATCTAAGACCTCCGAGTGAGGAATAAATAGATTATGTGCTAAATCTTCGTGAATATATGAAACAAGTATCTTTTGTGAGATACTTGAGTGGCTAGGTGGGGTGACACGAGTTATAGACACTGGGTCCATGTTTGTTTCAATATCCATCTCCAAATAACGAGAATGAATAGATTATGTGGTAACCCGGATAACTGACTCGGTTTGGTAAGGACCAATATTTCTTTTAAGTCTTGTCACACTCTCACCATATTCTTTTCACTCCGAACTCATCTATCAATCTAGACTCCTCACTGATATCTATGAATTGGATGTATTTCTTGGGTAGGTCCTTCCGGTTCTGGATTGACCATAAAAACTTTATAGGTCCTAACACTTGATAATCCAAGATCTCTAAATCTTAGAGAGAGAAAGTAGAGAGAGAGTAAGCACAAAGTTCTTTTATTGAATGAATGAGCGTGTAATTCTTACAAGACACAAGGACCAAAGGGACTTAAATACCCTTGGTCAATACAACCCAGTATGTGACTTAAACACAGTATAAGACCAAGCCTATAAATACAATGATTACTATAAAACCAGACTTAACAATCTCCCCCTTAGTAATCATTGGCGCTGTGGTCTTCAATATCCATCTTCTAAATCAGCACGGACCATCTAAGCGACTTTGAAAGCTTTCTGACTTTTAAAAAAAAATTCTTCTCAGCATCTTTCAGTTTGAGTTATCTTTGCTGCCTTGACAAGACTGGAATAGTTTGGAATAAACTTGAAAGAACAGTTGATTCATAATGTGCTCTAGACAATTCACCTCTTTCAAATAAACTTGAATGAATTATGGTGATCGGAGCTGGAACAACAAAAGACTAGTATGGCTGAAAAAAATAGAATCTTGAGCGAATCTTGATCAGCAGATAAACTTTTGAGCTCTTTGTCTCTTTATCATCTCCTTAACTTCTCCCCCTCATGACCTTGATGATCTGGATCAACTTGGTCATGCAAATGTTGGAGACGAGACAGCTTAAGATCTGCAAAATCAGAGAAAAAGGAGAAAGAGGGAAGATTTGCGCTACACATTGTTGGCGCAAAGTTTGATTTGCGCTAACAGAAGGAAGCGCAAAGCTTGTTTTGTGCTAGCTGAAGGAGGCGCAAAGCTAGTTTTGCGCTAGAAGCTGTTGGCACAAACTAAGCTTTGATCTACCAACTTGTGGCACAAACATGACTTGGAGTCTGAAAAATAGCACCTGATAAGCTCTTTGACTCCCCCTACACAAATGCACTAAAATATGACAATTCAAGATAGCATTCATGTAGAGAATCAGAAACTCCCCCTCGAAAACAGATATTATCTAATCAGAATATTCTCCTTATTCACTCCCCCTTGAATAATGAAAAAACCCATTTATAAAAGAAATGAGAACACAAGAATTTAAACATCAATGTAGAAAGAAAAAATAAACTGAATATATATTTTGAAACGACTAAATATATAAAAATTTAAACATAAACAAATAAAATTCTACTTAGTAAAATATCACAATAAAATCCATCAGATGAAATCAAATATATGCTTTTGGATATAGAAATAAGTTTTATTGCTTATCAAGTTAAGACATGTTCAGTTTCAAAAACATTCATCAATCTATTCAGTGTGTTCGCATGGGAACTTCGATTAGCTTCAAGAAAATGCAATTCTAAAAATAAAATAGAGAACTTTGCATGTAATCTCACTAATCCATCATGAATTCAGACTTTCAAAAATTTACAGGTTTATTGCAACTCAAACATATCACCAAGAATCATGAGATGTGTGCTCATTGGCATCTTTTAGCATTGTGCACTATGGCATCTTTACATGAGTGTGCGCTTTGGCATCTTTTAAGCTTGTGCACTTTGGCATCTTTTTAATCAAAAAGTTCGATAAGTAAAGAACATGCCGTAAACGTAACTTTCTATCTGACCCTATTGCAGGATTTGGGTCAGTCACTCCCAGACCAGTTGTCCTTAGGGGACTAGATGTCAAGCATCCCTTGGAACTTACTTTCCCAGATCAGAAAGGCTACATCGACACATCCTAAACCCATTCATACCAGTAGAACATGACTTTCGATCTGATTCTATTGAAGGATTTGGGTTCGATCACTCCCAGATCAAATGACCTTAGGGGATCAGATGACAAGTGTTAGAGCACAGTCTCATTGGATTCAAGATCATCCAATCTGAAGATCCAATCTAAAGCTAATGCCGGAAAGTCGACTCTCGATATTAAGTCTAATGTCGTTTGTAATAAAATGTCGAAGTTAATTATTGTTTATTGTAATTTAGTATTTACTTTAACTTAGTTTAAATATCTAAGTTAGATATTAGTTAGTTAATATCTATGTTAGATATTATATTAGTTTAATTATAATATCTAGATATTAGTTTTAGTTAGTTTTAGATATTAGAGTAGTGTGTTTGAGAAGCTAAGAATCGTACAACAACTCTAAAAAACAATCTGTTAGGACATAAAAGGTCCATGTTTAGAAAGTTTTGTAAAGGGATTTATATTTTATATTTGTATTGGGCTTAGTTCAATTGTAGTGGGCTTTAATGTAAATGGGCTTGGGCTTGGGCTTTAGGTTAAAACAAGGTAGTTGGGAGAGTATATATAGTTTATGTGTTTAGGGTTTTAGAGTTAATTCATTTATTCACAATGTAGCCTCTTTGAAAAATCATGTCTTCTAGAGAGAGAAACTCTTTCTCTCTCTAGGTTTGTGTTCGGTGTTTTACTTTTCCATGTGAATAAAGGTATTTTTCCCAATCTCATCTTGTTTCTCTTATTTGTTTCATGAATTGTTGTTAATCTGGGATCTACATGTGGTATCAGAGCCGGATCGAATAATTTTTCTTTGATTCGATCGATTCTACAACAGTTCGTGTTCTACAGCCCAAGGTTTTTGGTAATCGATTGATTTGGATCTGATTTAATGAAGTTTGGAGCTAATCTGTGTTCTTATTGATTAAATTGATTCTATGTTACTTGTTTATCTTATTTGAATCGATTACAATTTTTAATTTTATCAATTTTGGAGTAATCTCGATCAGATATGTGGATTTTGGATAAGTTTTGGATTGCGACTCTGTTCTTATCGATTTCCAGAAATTGGATCAAATTTGTGTGATTTGGTTTGAGTTAATCGCAAAGGATTGATTAAATAGTGTTTATAAATATTCTACAATCGTCAATCTACAATTAGTTGATCAATTTGTTGGATAATGTTTTCTGGATCGATATGTTCGCGTACCGGGAGTACACTTTGAAACTGGGTCTGTTTGTTATTATATGCGGCTGTTATAACATCATGGGACGGTGGTTTTTATTTTGTGTAACCGGCAGCTGATTTACCATGGCAATTAAAGGGATGCTAAATATATCGTGGGTCGGTGAAACAATTGTGATAAACGGCTGTGATTTCAAAAAATTTTGTCGGTGGATGAAACTTGATTAACAATTCCATCACCAATTTTTAATTGCTCGACGGCTGTTGATTCGAGTTTATGACCTGCGGCTAAGATTATCACGGTGGATGCAAATTGCTTAAGTTTTGTCCGAACTTAATGTCAAAATTATGATTGGGTGATTCAACTTAGTGGGTCGGTGGATTCAAAAGTGACCGACGGCTGTTGTTTGTTTCTTAAAATGTTTAGAAGCTTTACAAGGATATTATATAATGGGATGGTGGAGATAAACTTTGACAGGAGGCTGATTGATTTCATTACCATACATACTTTTGATTTCTATTATGATTGGTTATTAAAACCAAAGTGGGTCTGTGTCTGGGGAAAATTGATTTTCAATCCGGGTCTTCATGTGTTCCTACCATGCCATCCGGGTATTGGAGGCACAGTCCGAGACTTTGTGGCCCTTGTCATCCGGGAGCTAAGCCTATATTAACCGGGCGTGTAAAGCACAACATCCTGATTTGATAGATGTCTTACATGGGAACCGTTTTTGTTTAAATATCCTTGGCATCCGGATATTAAATTGAAGATTTATCGAGAACCGACTATTGATCCAAACGGTGTATATTTCGGATTTTAATTTTTGTGCTTTGACCATGTGATCCGTGATACAAAAACTTCAAAGATTATTTTTGTATCTGTTCCAGAACTTTCTCGTTCGGTTTTTCTCGACGGTTGGTTATCCGAGTGATCCGATTTTTTTTTCCAACAATCTGTTCACGAGGTTTTTGCTGAACAGTTGTTGATTGCTTCTTCTAACCCTTGCCGAGTAGTGTTTGCTACAAGATGCTTCTCCGACGAGCTGATCTGTACAAGTTCTTAAGCTGAACTCCTATTCAACTCGCGGTTCAAAGACAGGTTTGTTGTTATAAACTGAAGATGCACTGTGGTTGTCACGCAAAACTCACACATTTCTTTCTTGTGGGCGTAACGAATGTGTTGAGTTTCTAGAGATACAACCTATCTTTAGTGAACTCAGTCGAGGTTATTGCACACATCGAATCTGGTATTAAAGTTGAAACTTTGAGGGATAAGAGCTACATTCAAGGGGGAGCCTGAGCTATCATGAAGATGCCCAATTCTAAAGTTTTTCAAAGAAATCAAGGGGGAGAAGAGCTGGAGCATCAAAGACGATGATTCCTTTACAAAACTTTAGGGGGAGATTGTTAGGACATAAAATGTCCATGTTTAGAAAGTTTTGTAAAGGGGTTTATATTTTATATTTGTATTGGGCTTAGTTCAATTGTAGTGGGCTTTAATGTAAATGGGCTTGGGCTTTAGGTTAAAACAAGGTAGTTGGGAGAGTATATATAGTTTATGTGTTTAGGGTTTTAGAGTTAATTCATTCATTCACAATGTAGCCTCTTTGAGAAATCGTGTCTTCTAGACAGAGAAACTCTTTCTCTCTCTAGGTTTGTGTTCGGTGTTTTACTTTTCCATGTGAATAGAGGTATCTTTCCCAATCTCATCTTGTTTCTCTTATTTGTTTCATGAATTGTTGTTAATCTGGGATCTACATGTTGTAGATCCCAGTACAGTGCAGTCAACATCAAATATTCAATGATGAACAGTATTTAAGCCACAACTACTAGTCATATGATTAATATGAAATCAAAGGGTTACAGGTTTACAGAAAGAATTCTGATCAGAGAAAGTAAACCTATTGACTAGTAATCTGGAAATTATGAGACTAAACTTCTAAACTCCCGAACTGAATAAATGAACTAATAAAGCCTTTATATACTTAGGCTTACAACCATATTGGGCTTATGGGCTTCAGATCCAACTACTAAAACAACTATTAATTAATTACATTATGCACCCTTATAAATACTTTATTCCACTTTCAACACATAGGACTTTCATTCCTAACAATCTCCCCCTAAAGTTGAATAAGGCATTTATCTTCTTGAAAACTTCAGCCTTTATCTTCTTTCCCTCTTGAATCTTTGAAAGACTTTGGTGTTGCATGTCTTCATGACTTTCCTAGCTACCCTTGAATAAAGCTCCTGGTCTTCATATTTCAACTTTGTAACCAGATTCAATGTACAATAGCCTCGATTGAACGCACTATCAAACAATTTTCAACTGTAGAAACTCAACACATCGGATCAGCACACAAGAAATATAATGTGAGATTTACGTGACTTTCCACGGTGCAACTTCAGTTTAAAACAAAGAATATGTCATTGAACCGCAAGTTGAATATACTTTCAGCTTAAGAACTTGTTTCAATCAGCTCGTAGGAGGAATCAACATATAAAAAACACCATATGATACGGGATAGAAGAAATACAATCTTTGAAATCTTCATCTTTGAATATTTAAACCACATTGAACTCATCTTCATCTCTTTGATCTCTAGACTGTCTTCAGAAAAGCAAACTTTCACGAATAAGCAAACTTTCACGAATCATTTTCATTCAGAAACTGAATCATTATGGAATGATTTCTTTTCACCAAAACTTGAACTGAAATTGAACTTTATAAAATTTCTCCCCCTTTTTGATGATTGTGAACATCATGATCATCAAAACTCTTCAATTTCAACACATTCTTTGATCTTCTTCGCCCTTTGATCTGAGTATCCGTCAATTCATGAAATGTATATACCCGAATATTTTCAAATTCAGATATAATAGGAATTGTAAACCTGAATCAACAAATGATACAGTTAGTATGCCTGTAAGTAGCACGGAGCCACTTTGTACAACAGATGTACATTGGAAAGGAGCTTTTGTGATGTTCACTCCCCCGGGGCTTCCATTCAATCATCGAAAACCACAAAGGAATTTTCTATGAATGTTATGACAAGAAAACTCATTCCTTGTGTGCTCGTGAAAGTGTAGAAATGATTGAAGCTACTTAGCTATATCAGGCTCAAATTGTGTAAACTGTTGAGACAACAACAGATATTACATGGACTCAATGTGCATGAAAGAGGTGCGAAGGTGGGGCAACTTTCCTTCTTTTTCAATATCTAAATCTTCCGAGTGAAGACTAGATAGCAGATATACTGCGTCCCCAAAGAAAATGAAACATTTCTTTGTTAAGAAAGAAACGAGTGGTTGGTGGGGTTAATGCAAGAGTTGGCATGGGCTCACTGCCTGTTTCAATGATGGTCACCAAAGAATGTGAACCAATCAGAATATGTGGTTGCCCGACTCAGAAAGTGGTTGGTGCAGAGTTCTGATATTCTTTTAACTCTGTTCTCACACCCTCTTTCTTTTTAACATTAAAGCTCACTTCTAACCAAGCTCTCTTTTCCATTTTTCCGCTCAGCACAATGAGAAAAAATCAACCGGATGAGTTATCTCCCCCACTCTTTGATTTATGACCCCTCACCCCTCAAGTACTCTCGGATAACTTCCGAGGTAGGAAACACTGGTTTACGTGAATCCATGGAAGTTCTGTTTAAGCTCACACATGAATCCCATGTAAGTCCTAAAAAAATTTGCTCAACAGTTTAACTTGTACAATTAAGCACAAAATGTATGATAACATTGTCAAAATGTATGCTCATTAGATTTGAGCTATTGAACTTTGAAGATTTATCAAAACAAAGATATTGAATTACTGAAATGAACTCAACAGAATTGTTTTGAGAATCTGACAATGTATCAATCAGATCTAATAAAATGGTTAGGGTATCAAAGAACTGGATATTTTGTTTATATGAACGAATATAAACAATTTTGCAATGAAAGCACAAGATTAGAAAAAGATGATTGATGCTCAACAACATTTGAAAGCAAACGGAGGTATTACCATCGAAAAATTGTTTCTTTATGAGACATGGTAATAACAATTTCAAATGAAGTACTGAACCTGTGTGTGTGAATACTTTACAGTATAAAGACAAGATAATACGCAAGTATTGATCTTTGGAAACACACGGTCAGTTAAACATTAAAGCTCAAAAATGAAAACGTTTAAAATCACACTTCTAAATTCATAAAATCTTTTGAGAACCAGAAGTCGTTTGAACATTTCAGAAAACGTTTTCATGTTCGAAAGTTGTTCTTCTTTCAAACAATCAGAGATCTCGATTAGAAGATACTTACATTTAAGCTCCCCCTCAAATCATGATAGAACGATATAGATCTATTAAGCTCGCCCTGGATATTTGCAAAATATCCAAGTCTGAACGTTGAAGAACGGGTCCTGATCTGTCATATGATCAGAAGCCATACTCCGTTTAAGTACGGGTTCTAAGCTGATTTACTTAGAATCCTTTGTTCTTCTACTCCCCCTTGACAGTAGGTGCCTGCAACATAGAATCAGTTTTCGGCTTTGGTACCCACTGGTATTTGGGTCCATGAATGTTAGTTGCAGTTCTTGTGGGGGCAATAGAATAAGAACCATACCAGAAATGATCACTGGTTTTGTGAATGTGATCATGTGTACGACAATAAGAACAGTGGTATTTCTTACCTGACAACCTCATTAATTGATCTCTCGTATAGATATGATCAGGTTTCCCTTTACGCATATTGTTCCTTTTGGCATTAAACGCATGTACACATGATTCTCTTTCTTTCAGCTCATCTTCAACTGGTTTCTTCTTCCAGACCAGTTCCTCTTCTTTGTATCTTCTTCTTCTTTGATGTGTACCTGAACCATCTATATTGCTATCATAAAAAAGGTTAGTTTTACGAATCTGATCAAAAGATTTAACTGGCCTTTGTGAAGAGACGTATTTCTGATTTGAACTTGATATAGTCTTTTCAAGCACTTTAATCGTCGAAGCAACGTTGTCTCTTTCTTTAACAAGCAGTTCAAACTTCTTCGTGAACTCAGACTTCGTTTTCTGCTCTTTTAGTGCCTTCTCAGATAGTTCAGATAACTTGGCAGTCAGCTTTTTAATCTCAGTCTCAAACATGCTTCTCTCTTCTATAAATTCCTTCTCAACATTGTTTCTCAGGCTAGATATTTCTTTGAAGAATCCAACATTCTTTTGATCAATGGCCTTCTTCTCTTTGGCAAACTTTTCTCTTTCAAGGATGATTACTTTCTGAAAATCAGAAACTTGCTGAGAAAGTTTTATGCATTTCAGCTCAACTTCTTTCTTCTCATCAGCACATTTTCTGGAAAAATCTGAGAACTTATTTGCAAAAGATTTCTCTTTATTCTCAAAATCGGATTTGTCTTTTGCAATCTTTTGCTCCAAATCAGAGATCTTTCTTTTTAGCTCAGAGTTCTCAGATTCCAGTCTCAGTATTTTCTCATCATTCAGCCCAGAAGTCTTTGTCAGAAGATCTTCATTAATTGTCTTTAATGCACTAACTTCCTCTTTCAGTGTGTTGTTCTCATCAGCATATTGGTTTGCCCTCTTTACGTAAAAAGTTAAAGCTAAGTCGAGCTCATTATTCTTCTCTTCAAGCTCAGCAACATATCCAAATCCCATCTTGAATGAGAAATCAGCTTGATAAACTTGAAGTTTAGGGACTAAACTTGACAGATTATGAAATAATTAATGTGCAAGGACCAAAAGTGACAACGAGTGAAACTTGAAATTTTAGGGTCACAAAAGACAAACTACTGAAACTATGAAGACTGGGGGCTAAAAGTGACACAAACTAAAACTTAAAACTAGAAGGACTAAAAATGACAAATACTAAAACTACTAACTAGAGGGACTAAAAGTGTAAAATTGAAACTTCTAACGGACTTAACTGAAAACTAACGAAAATGGACCAAAAATGAAATAAAACTAACCAAACTAACAAACTAACCGAACTAACGGAGACTTAACGGAAAAGGACCAAAAAGTAAGAAAATTAACCGTCACTTAACGGAAACACTATTCATCATCTTCCTCGTTGAGCCATCCTGCAAAACTCAAAAACGGTTAGAAATTTTCAATGCAAAACGATCGTTAAAGCTCCCTGATCAGTCCTTAACAAATTAAAACTCAACCGGTCAACCCACGATCACAAACGAACCAACCGAAAACTTTTCGGAAAACGATCGAAACTTTAAAATATCAGTATGAGTTAAAACTTTTCGATCAAAATTGATCGTTTATGTTCCCTTAAGAACCCTCAACTAATTAAATCTCGAAAAAATCTCTCAAACTATCTAACGAAGAAACCGAAGATTTTTCGGAAACCGAACGAGAATTTAAAAACTCGATATGGGTGAAAATTTTACGATAAAAATGATCGTTTAAGCTTTGTAAACAACCCTTATCAGTTTAAAATTTGAAAAACTTTGTTCCCGATCACTACCGAATCAACCGAAAGATTTTTCGACAACCGAAAAAACTCAAAACTTTGATTGAGATGATGGTTCGTTGACACCGAGAGCCGCAAGGGACCGGTCGGGGAGACACCGGTCGAGATATATGGTCCGGTCGATGCAAGACACCGGGCAAGGACGGTACCGGTCGAGATGACCCGGGAGATGGGATACCGGGCGATAGATATCGAGGACCGGGGTTTGGGAGACACCGGTCGATATATATAGATGGTACCGGTCGAGAATGAAGATATCGGTCGATTGAAGGTTACCGGTCGAGGGAGTGAGGACAAAGTACCGGTCCTTTTGCAAGGTATCGGTCGAAGGAAATATATATGTATGCGATGAGTATCAATATGTATGTATGCGCACTATATATATGAATGAATGTATGCTATGCCAAATCAATATGTATGTATGCGCAGTATATATATGAGTGAATGTATGCAATGCCAAATCAATATGTATGTATGCACAGATTTAAATATATGTAGAAGATGCAAACAGATGTGAGATAAATATATATATGTATGCAGACAGAGAGAAGAAACTATATGAATTTATTATAGTATAATATTTATGAATTAAGTTTATCACCTGTCAAATGCAGAATATCAATACCGGTCAAAGGGAATGCAACCTTTAAGCAAAGTACCGGTCAATGTAGACTACCGGTCAAATATCAATAACAATATAAAGTACCGGTCAAATGCTACCGGTCAAATACCAATAACAATATACCGGTCGACTTTAGTATACCGGTCAAGAACACAAAGCAATGTACCGGTCAATTTTAGTTACCGGTCAATAATGGGTCCGGTCGATATCCACAAAATAGATAAACAGATAGACTTCGATTAACAGAAAGCACCGATAAAATCGATGAATCTGAAAATCGATCGACCCAAAAATTTAATTGACAGACCAAGTAATCAATGTAACCCAGAAGATTTTACCAGAACCTCAAGAACATGCAGATATGAACTCAGATCAGATTTGATAGAAATCAACTTAATCAATTAATCGATTCCAGAAAAAAAATTCCAATCAGCACAGATTTTAGAAAATCAGTTTGACAGAAACACAGATCAATCGATTATGAACTCAGATATTCAGGTAAACACAGAAACGCGAATATTATCTAATAAGTGATTAAAGGGTTTTAGACAAACCTTTTTGATCGTATCGAATAAAATTAATTCGATTCCGCTCTGATACCAATTGTAGATCCCAGTACAGTGCAGTCAACAGCAAATATTCAATGATGAACAGTATTTAAGCCACAACTACTAGTCATATGATTAATATGAAATCAAAGGGTTGCAGGTTTACAGAAAGAATTTCTGATCATAGAAAGTAAACCTAATGACTAGTAATCTGGAAATTATGAGACTAAACTTCTAAACTCCCGAACTGAATAAATGAACTAATAAAGCCTTTATATACTTAGGCTTACAACCATATTGGGCTTATGGGCTTCAGGCCCAACTACTAAAACAACTATTAATTAATTACATTATGCACCCTTATAAATACCTAATTCCACTTTCAACACATAGGACTTTCATTCATAACACAATCAGATCACATACACATACAAAAACAAAAGGTGTAAACTAGAGAGAACACACAGAAAAGCTTCAATCGATCAACCTTGTAACCATTGTTATTAATCAAACAGGTTGGTAATCGTTTATGTGTATGAGTCGATAAGAACTTGATATATATTGTGGAACGACAATTGGTATCAGAGCCTGATAAATAGATTCAATCAAGTTTTTAAAAGATCGACTCTGTGTTCTTCATTTCAAAATCGATTTCGAGTTCTAGTGTGTTTTAGGTGTTGAAATCGATCAGGTTGTGATCGATAAGTGTGCTAGATCGAGTTGTGAGTGATTAATTTCAGTAGAGAGCTTAAATCGAGTTCCAATTTGGTGATTTTGTTGTCTGTGTTCGACTTCAAAAAGAGCACTGTTCCATCGTCTTAAATTTCAAAAAGTGGTGTTTATTGCGATCGAGTGCTTGAAATCTTATCTATAACTGTTAGTGGTCAATTTGTTACCATTTGGGACTGCTAATCGTGGAAAAACAGGGTTATTTAATAAATCAGATCGATTTTTCGAAGTACAGGGACGAACTCGCGCAAACACAGGGACGAACTCACGCAAGTTAAACTTTGCGCGACCCACTTTGCGCCACCAACAGCTCACGCAAACTTCATTTTGCGTGACCCTCTTGTAGCGCAAACCTCAATTCGCGCGACCAACGTATCACGCAAACCTCAGTTCGCGCCATCAGCTCTTCACGCAAAGCCTAAGTCACATTTGCGCCAACTCCTTGTAGCGTAAACCTCACTTCGCGCCAACCTCTACTAGAGCAAACCATACTTTGCGCCACACACATCTCGCGCAAATCTTACTTCGCGCCAGCAACCTTTCGCGCAAACCTCCATTTTGCGCCAATCACTAATCCATACTTAGAATATTTTTCTGAG
The DNA here is from genome assembly GCA_954870635.1 of Arctium minus. NCBI lineage: Eukaryota > Viridiplantae > Streptophyta > Magnoliopsida > Asterales > Asteraceae > Arctium > Arctium minus. The sequence continues at coordinate 63,657,029 of OX941083.1, forward strand.
AATTTTTCAAAACTGTAATAGGGTCTTTAATTGTCATAAATTTTTTCTCTAGGGGCGCTGCCCCCATACCCCCGCAAGGGCGTTGCCCCTTGACCCCCGTGCTAAGTCTGCCTAGGGGGACAAAATTTCTTGTGTGATCAAATTTTATTTGGACTAACGGTCAAATCCAAGTTCTTATTGCACATTATTAATCAAACAGGATAACATCCAGAGAAGCCCTAGCAATCGGAACTGACACCAAACCACCAGTACTCTTTAGGGGAGAGTACGAGCAGTGGAAAGATCGGTTCCTGAACTTTATTGAAAGACAAGATTTGGCTAATTACATCAGGCAATCCTTAGAAGAAGGACTTATGGAACCAACTTATAGGGAACCTACAGCGGGAACTAATGAGCAAAGAGTTGAAATTAAATATGAAGAGCTCGGAGGTAAAGACAAAGACAGAGCAAACAGAAATAGATTAGCTAAGTCATACATTCTACAAGGAATTCCAAACGAAATCTATGTAAAGATTGACAGCTATAAAGCCTCTGGCAAGGAGATGTGGGATCAGCTAGAGAAGATGATGTTGGGTTCAAAGGTTGGGAATCAGCTCAAACTTTCCAACTGCCTAAACAATTATGAAGAATTTAAAGGCAGAAGTGGAGAGTCTCTAGAAGGAACTTATGATAGATTCGTGACCTTGCTGAATGAACTAAGCAAGAACAAGGTCATCAAATCTCAAATAGAGTTGAACGTTAAATTACTTAGCATTCTCCAGCCTGAATGGAAGAGATTTGCCAGGCAAATGAAGTAGATCAAGGATCTGAATGAGATTCCACTTCATGAGGTGTATGAAACCCTCAAACAAAATGAAGAAGAGGTGGATGAAATTCTAGATGAGAAGAGGCAGACAGTGAAAACAGTTGATGACACAGTTGCTCTTGTTGTCAAAAAGAAGAAGAAAAAGACAATTGTGTATGAATCAGAAGAAATTGAAGCTGATGCAAACTCTGACTCGGATGACTGTGAACAACTGAAGCAAGCAATGCTTATGCTGACAAAGGCGTTTCAGAAGAAGTTCTACAAGAAGCCAAGTTCAAACAGTCAGAGGTATTCTTCTGGTTCGAGCAACTATACTCATAAGGAAAGGGTTGAAGGAAAGAGGTTTGAAGGGAAGAGATTAGAGGAGAAGAAGCCGGAAGAGAGAAGGTATCATGCTGAAGGGAAGAGAATAGAGGAGAGGAAACCGGAAGAGAAAAGGTTTCAAGCTGAAGGATCCAGTCAGTCAAAACCTCCAACGTGCTACTACTGTGGCAAAACAGGTCACTTTGCTAGAGACTGCCGAAGACCCAAAGTCAGAAACTCCGACTACTACAAGAACAAGATGCTTCTTGCAAAGCAACAGGAGGCGGGTAAGGCACTGATGGCAGAGGATGAATATTGGCTTGATCATTCAGACGAGGAAGAAGAGGATGAAGAGAAGGATGAAGCAGTCAACATGTGCCTGATGGGAAAGCAGGAATTAGAAGCTGAAGCATATTCAGAAGAGGATGAGAAAGATGGGGTATGTGTTTTATCTTATTCAGATCTATTAACTCAAATGCATATAATGAAGTTAAAAATCCAAGAGTTATAGTCTAATCTTAAGCGGGAAAAGGGTGTCACTAAAGAGGGTAGAAGGTACTTGATATTGGTATCCATCTAAGTAAGGGTGGTGAATAGCGGATGTGGTTAATGGAGGCACTGACCTATGACATTAAGGATGATGGTACTATAGTGGCTTATCATTTGTTCCGAGACTTGAGATGTGAATGTCGGCAAATGGTTGTGTCGGGAGTAGAATTTGATGTCGTAAAGATATATATTTTTTTAGCAGTTAACTGTTGCAGTGGAAGAGGTAGATTTCATTGGGGATCCTTGTTGATTGGAGACATAGTGGAAGTATCTCAATGCCGACTGTTGCCGTGGAAATCAGAAACCATTTTCGTGGTGAATGACGGAACGCTGGAAATGAAGAAGTAGTTATGGTTAGTTTTGAAGAGCTTCGTGAGGAAGCGAAGAGTTATAGGTGTGTACCTAATGCGATGTTGGACAGCATTGTGTAGATCTTACAAAAAGGAAGATCTTTAGTTCGGTCAGCTGGTTCTTGACCGATGAGGTTTTGATGGTTATGTGGGAATGAAGTTATATATATAGCACCACTGGGAGGGGTTGCACTTTGAGCATTTAAGTCTTCGAGGTAGGATGCTTAATCTTTCAGACTACTGGAGTTGATTCCAGCAGGTCGCGTTGAGCCGACAAGGAGCGATATCTTGTTTGGGGGTTTGAGGATCATAGTTTTGCAATCTATTCAGGTTCGAAAAAGACAAGGTCGTGAAATGCCTTGAAGTCCAATTTTAATATTATGACCAGTGACAAAATGGCGGTATTGGGATATGTGACCAGTGGTCGTGGAGATTTGCAGTTGTTTTGGGATGAGGTAGTAAAGTGATGGTTGTAACCATGATTTGGTGATGCCTTTATGGCACATATGGAAGTGCAAATCATTAAAGTGGTAAGGAGCTTCCTTGAGGATATGTAGAAGACTGGCGACATTGTTATCGGATGAACGTCCTTGTCCGAAGATCTATGGGGAATGATTCGGAAGTGGTAAGTATGTGGTTGAGTTGTGCGAATGTTTGGTTACTGGGGTATTGCTAAGTTGAGAACAATTTTTTTTTCAAATGATGGTTGGCGGTTATCAAAGAGAGGAACTGTGTGTTCTGGTTTTCGGCAAGTTTTGGGGCGGGATTATCTTATATCCCTAAAATGATTGTTCAAAGTATCGAACTGTTTAGCTCAGGAGGTTGTGTAGTAGATAAGAAATCCGTGGGTATGTTGAAGATTGGGTAATCCTATTTGGAGAGCGAGAATTGCGTGGCGTTTTCGAGTAGTGGGTATGCTTTGGAAGAGTTGGGTTGATTATCTCGCGTAAGAATTGTGGAAAGTCGGTTGATCAAGCAAAGTAATGTAAACGGGATTTGACATTTGGGAAATCATCGAGGAATAGAGTAAGCAATGTTGGGCGAGCGGTCTTTCTTGCAACGAGAAGAAAGTGAAGATATCATGTCGGAAAGGTGGGAAATCTGAGAGTAAGAAGTTAGGCAAGTGACACAAAATGTGGGGGTATGTTTTTATATTCTACCGTTAGCAAGTTTATAAATCCCTAGCGTGGGTATGAGAAAGAGAATATGGTGTTCGGTGCGGTGTGAGTGTGATTAATCAAAGTCGCATAGCTGACTAACAGTTCACACTACTAATCAGTGAGTCAGTCGTTAGAAGTGGGTTTGAAATCCTCAAGGAGGAAGATAGAGGTGTTGGGATACAGTGCTTGGAGCGAAGAACCATAGTGTAAGTTTTGGCAATGTGTGAAAAGGGATTCCAAGTGAGTCTGTTGTCCCGTGTTAAACTATTTGGAAAAGTTTGTATGAGCTTGGTCTTTTCGTATCGAGCGGGTGAAGCTAGGTTTTATTGCGCATTTGGTCTGGTGATTGTGAATGCAATGAGAAATGGAAGTATGCGTCACATTAATTGGCCAGTTGGAACTGGTGGTTTACGAGGGTTTTGAATTGTGGAAGTTTCTACCAATATGTGAGAAGTTGAAGTGATAGCGTTGGGGTGAGGTATGTTAGCGTGTAAGATTTGGTTAATGCCGAGGAGTTGAGATCAAGGTGGGTCGAATAAGAAGGTGCTTCTGCGTTGGACTTATGCTGTACTAAGAGGGGTTTCTTGCAATGACAAGTTGCATGATGAAGAAACTCGTGACTGTGAGATGTTGGTGAGGTCTATAGTTGACGATGTGTTATGTTGGAAAGTTGGGTGAGTACTTAGTCAGTAATGTATGATGTCGTGGTGTGGCTCCGGCAAAATTATAGCAGTTAAGGAAGTTGTTGTAATCGAGGGGTAAATCTGTTGGTTTCGTGCGGCTATGTATTGATCAGAATGGCTTGGATAATCGAATGGTACTAAACTGGTTGGATTGAGAATTATGAGTCCTTAGTCCCAAGTGGTGACAAATGTAAAGTTACCTGTCTCGCGTTGCAAGGGTGTGACTCGATTAAGAAAGAAATGGAAGTTAAAACCTAGATATGTTGGGTCGTTGCTATCATGAAGAGCGTGGGAAGGTAGAGGATAGTCTGGATCTACTTATGGATCTGCGAGGAGTGCATCCCGTTCTTCCATGTATCTAATCTGAAGAAATATTTAGTAGCAAGTGATGTCGTTATACCTTTAGAGGATGTCCATATAGATGAGAAGATAAGTTTTGTAGAGGAACCGGTAGCTATTTCAGATTGTAAAGTGAAGAATTTGAGGAACAAGGAAATTCAATTGGAGGCAGCGCGGAAGGAAATTTCATAAAGAGCAGAAAGCGACTTGGGAATTGGAGTCAGTTATGAAGGATCAATATCCCAGATGGTTCGAAGAAGGAATTCCGGTGACGGAATTCTTTGAGGAGGGAATATTGTAATAACCGGTCTAAAGTAGATAAATTTAAAAGTTTGGGTAAGAAAGTAGAAAAGTTTTAATGGAGGGGTCTGGAGTGAAAATTTAGAAAGTTTCAGCCTAAAATATCTCAAATATCTCAATCTCTTTTCTCTCTCTTTTTCTCTCTCTAGTGTCTCTCTCTCTCTCTCTCTCTCTCTGGTTTTCTTGTTTGGTTTCTTCGGTTGTCGTTTGTTGCTAGTATTAAGTGCATCTAGCAAGGGTTCGGTATAGAAAGCTTCGTCTTCTCTCGGTGGTCGATATCTGATTTTTCGGGTTTTATTCTAAAACCTATTTGGTGAGTTCCTACTACTTTTTTCTAAACTTTATACATGTCAAAAGTAACATTTTGAACTCCTATATATCTCCATGGTTTTGGATCTAAGTTTACTACATTTTTGACATAACTTGAGTTTTGGGAGATTTTAGGGTTCCCGATCATTTTCGACTAAAATGATCGGTTCCATCTTATTTGAAGTAAAAGGATGTTTTACTTACACATTTATGTGGGTTACTTGAAAGAATGTTTATAAGTTCATTTTGATGATTTTCATTCTTACCAGAAGTTAAACTTGAAAATGCATTTTGTTTATAAATGTTATTTTATACCATATGACTATCTATGGTTGGTCACATATGTTGTTGTGACGAATCTGTACCATTACTAGTGGATCCCTAGGTATTGAGTCGACTTATATTTAGGATGTATTTTCCCCTCTTTGTAAAAATGGATGTACATGATCCTCGAGGGCTATTTAGTACGGTTATGCAAGACCGGTTACTAGACATGGATCATATTTTTCCTTATTTGTAGCTATGGATGCATATGATCCTCGGGGGCAATTTGGTACGATTATGTGAGATCGGTTACTAGCTAAGGGTCATATGGTAGTCCTAGTGAACGAGTATGACTTGGTTTCCTCGAGGGCCCTCCCTCACATCGTAGTACGGACCTTTGTAGTTCGTGGCCAAGGATTCCAAATGTTTCGACTCATAACTCGGATTGTGACCTACTTTGTGTTACGCTACAATCCTTGGTAAAACTGGTTATCTTTGTCATCGTATGATGAGTTTCATTGAAAAGGCCCGGTTGTGGCAAAGGTTTCATTTGAAAACTAAATCTTATTGAAAAGATTTCTTTATGATACAGCTGTTTATATCTCTTGAAATTTATAAACTGTATGTTCTCACTAGGCTTTAAACCTAACACTTTTTCTCAAATGATATGTATAACATGTTCCATTAGCGGTGGGTTACCAAGGGCTTGTGTGATGTGCTTGGTCTCGGGGGCTTTTGAGATGACTAGTAATGATGTTGGGCAATTGTTTAAGTCCCATTCTTTTGGTGATATTGGATTAACAACTGATGTAATCTAGATAGTTTATGTTTAGATTAGTTTGTTGTTGAATTCCATATCCGTATTCAGGTTTGTAAAGGTTAAGTACATTTCCCCTTTTTGGGAGGTTTATACCAAGTGTTGATGCTTAATTGTCCAGTTTCCGCGTTTTAAATTTACTCTGGTTTTTAGGGTGTTACAAGTTGGTATCAGAGATCTAGTTTAAGTGATCTAGGCATGAATGTAAGATGTCTAGACTTAGACTGAGTATGTTAAGCATTGATTCGTGAGCTTGGGTAGAACTTCTAAGATTGGTTGGTCTTAGAGTCGATGGAAATTATAGTATCGAACGTTGTAGCGATGGTATTAAGAACCTTTATGTATTGTATGTTCAAAATTTCACTTAGCTAATGTTATTATGAGAATATTTATACGTGGTTGTGCTTAAGGTACCGTTACTATGACAATTGGTAATGTGGCATTTGTTCCTTCGTGTTTATTCTGTTGATCTGTCTCTTATTCTTTTCGTGCTGGTGTGGCAACCATTACATAGGTATGGTGAACACACGTGGTCGTCCGTCGGGCGGCGGAGATCTTCGCGATGTTAGTTCGCGTGAGCTGAATCCTGTGGTTAGAGTGTCAGCAGTCGTTCCTCCGAGCATGCCACCGATATTTACTGGGGAGTGGAGCTGAGGCCAAGAGTAGATTTGGCATCCACCAGCCCCGTTGTTCATGTGGCAAACCCTCAATCTGATATGATGGCCAGCGTCATGCAAATGGTGACGTCGGCCATGGAGAAACAGCAAGAGGTTTTTCATAAGATGTTGGAGGACTGGGACACGAGCCTCAGGAGGCATGAGGCAGTGGAGGAGAATGTGTTGGTTGGCTCTGGGGGCACTGGGAACAGAGACATAACTGAGGAGCACAGAGTGGTCGGCGCTCCGAAAAGTGGGAAAAGTTGTTCCTACAAATCCTTTCTGGGTTGCGGACCACCAGAGTTCTCTGGTTCCGAAGACCCAGTTGCGTGTGTTAAGTGGATCCGAGCTATCGAACAGGCCTTTGGTTCATCCAAGTGTGGTGATGACCAGAGGGTAAGATTCGGTACTCAACTGCTCAGGGATACGGCGCTGACGTGGTGGAATGTTATCCAGTCCACCCTCTCTCCTACCATTTTGACCCAACTGACTTGGGGCGAATTCAAGGTAAAGTTTTTAGAGGAGTACTGCAATGAGAGGGTCGTGGATCGGATCGAGGCAGAGTTTCGAGCGCTGGAGAAAGGGCATTTGACGGTGAGAGAGTATACCCGTCAGATCATGGAAAAGCTGGGGTTAGTGGGGCACGTGGCCTCAACTGAGAAGGAGAATATTAAGGCCTATCTGAAGGGTCTACCGTCGGACATGATGACTATGGTCCAAAACTCGAAGGCTTCTAACCTTCGGGAGACTATTGAAGAGGCACAGTTTATGGAAGAGGTTTACGCGAGAGGTAAACCGGAGAAGGCTGTGGCACTTGTTGAGAAGAGGAAATGGGAGAGCAGTTCAGTACCTCTCAAGAGAACCCGACCTTTTGTCGGAAATCGAAGCTTCAACAGTTATCAAGAAGCTAGGTGGTGCCAGAAGTGCAGAACCAAGCACCACGGTAACTGTAACACCACTTCCCAAACTTGTTTCAAGTATGGGAAAGTTGATCACCTCGCCAAGGATTGCCCGATCAGAGGGATTGTATGTTTCGAGTGCAAGGCACCGGGGCACATGAGGAGAGATTGCCCGAAGCTCATGTCGGGTAGCGCGCCAGTGAAGAAAGAGAATCCATCTAGGGTTCCGGGTCGAGCGTTTCAGATGACGGCCGATGAGGCCAAGGCATCAGCTGATGTGGTATCGAGTACATTTCTTATAAACTCAGTACCTGCTCGTGTTTTATTTGATACGGGTGCCAGTTTCTCTTTTATGTAACACCCCGAATTTCGTTATGTAACCTTGGTATTCTAGTGTTAAGCTTTTGTCGTTAGCACCGCGTTTGGGTCCAAGTTTGAGTTTGGCTTTTGGTGGTTTTGGACAAACCACAGTGAACTACGCGAGTTGCACCGCGACTTGAAGTCGCGGCACAACCCACGAAACCCTATGGATTGTTTGGTTTTGTGTAAGCAGGCGAGTTATGCCGCGAGTTGAGGTCGCGGCATAACCCGCGTAAGTCCCTGGCCGACTTAAGGGTTTCAGTTTCACAAATATCTCATTTTTATCTCACTCTCTCAATCTCAAACTCTTTCTAAACTCTCTTCTCTCTCTCTAAATCGTTTTCTCTCTCTCTCTAGAGATTGGTGGTTAAAATCTAGTATTTGATCTGAGGTTTCGGTGTAGAAAGTTTCGTCTTATCAAGAGGGTCGATATCTGGTTCTTCGGGTTTTCGTATAAACCTATTGGGTGAGTTCCTACTATCATTTTAAACTGTATACATATCAAAATATACCTTTTGGAACTCCTATATATCTCCATGGTTTCAGATCTAAGTTTTCTACATATTTGTTATAACTTGAGTTTTTGGAGATTTTAGGGTTCCCGATCATTGTGTTTACTAAAATGATGGATCTTATCTTATTGAAGTAAAATGATGTTTTACTTGTACATTTTGTGGTATGTGAAAAGAATGTTTAAGAACTCATTTTTAATGATTTTCATTCTTACCAGAAGTTGAACTTTATGTTCTCACTAGGCTTTAAGCCTAACACTTTTTCTCAAATGATATGTATAACAGGTTTCCCTTAGCGGTGGGTTGCCAGGGTTTTGAGAGACGGGTTTGGTCTCGAGGCTTCTTGAGATGACTAGTATTGTAACTGGGCATTTGTTAAGTCCCATTCTTTTGGTGAATTATGGATTGTTATCTGATGTAATCTAGATAGATGTGTCTAGATTAGTTTGTTGATGAATTCCATATCTGTACAGGTTTTGTAAAGTCTTAAGGACTGATCCCCTTTATGGGAGGTTTATATCAATACAAGTGTCATGTTGCCATAATTCCAGGTTTTAATTTACTCTGAATTTTAGAGTGTTACAAGTTGGTATCAGAGCTCTAGTTTAAGCGAACTAGGCATGAATGTAAGATGTCTAGACTTAGACTGAGTTTGATAGCCACTGATTGTGAAATTGGGTAGAACTTCTAAGATGGGTTAGTCTTAGAATCGACGGAGGTTATGTTAATCAAGCGTTGTGATGATGGTAACAAGAACCCTTATGTGTTATATGTTCATAATCTCACTTAGCTAATGTGATTATGAGGATATTTTACGTGAGTGTAATTGGTTTGCTAATGTTATGACAATTGGTAGACGTAGCGGTACGTTTCTTTCATGCGTGTTTCAGTTAAACTCTTCCTTACCCTTTCTCGTGCTTGTGTTTATCTACTCTACCTTAGTATGTTGACCGTTAGAGTAGTGCGAAATTTTCTAAGCGAGTAAGCCAAAGTATGATTGTTGTTTATAGCAATGTCTCTTTGGGATGATAGTAAGTACGTTGAACGCATTAAGTTAATCATCTTGAGCCAAATTCGTTGGTGGAATTAGAACTATATCTTGTTAGATCGATTCTATTTCGAGGAGATTGTAAGTTAATTAATGGGATGGTTGCCCTAAGATGCCTGAGGCATCCCGTTGATTACAGTACGTCGGGATGTTGGGAAGCGTAGTATTAAGATGAGAGTGCCGACCGAATTCATGCATTAAATTTATTTCTAAAATAAGGTTGCATAAATTGCTTTTCATGATCGCCAACCATAAAGTAAATTACCTTATAATGTTTTGGCAAAACATTTAGCAATCAACATATTTTAAACTATGAGCATAAGCATGCTTAAAATGATTTGTTGCACCTGATTTCAAATTGTTATCAAAACTCTCTTTGTTCACGTCTTGTGTTTAAATGCTATTTTTGGATGTCGAAATATCTGTGTTTTAACGCTTTTTGAGTTAATGGGCAAGTAGCTGTGGAATTTTGACCTTGACATTGGATCTCTTCCACGTATGTCAATGGTTTTAAAGGAAGAGTTATTTCCATGCTTTTGAGTAGGAGTTTCTTGGGAATTTTTAGTTGTGTGAGTTTTGTTGAATTCTTGGAGTTTTGTTTCACGGATTCTTTTATCGCATGGGTATATTTTGAGATGCGTGAGTTTAATTTCATTGCGTGCAATTTATGAGTTCTTTGGGCGTCGAGTCTCATCAAAAATCTTGTCAAAATGGTCGCCTTACCTGTGTTGCAAAATGGAAATTTGGACACCACTTGATTTTAGCGTTAATGAGTTTTATAAAATCCAGTTGGATTATGGTGTCTTATCTTACGACTTTTGTGTCGCGTAAATAATTTCAGGAACATGTGCATATGCATCTTTGTGTGCGTTAATTTCGGGGTTTTGTTAACAAATGTCAACCGTCGGGTACTATGTGCATTGGATTTAAGTATAACGTTGGTATGAATGATTGCATAAACGATTTATGTATTTTTAAAAACAGGACTTTCGTTCTGATCGTATTTCCATCATTAACTCTTACTGTTAAAATTTCCGCAAAGCATCCAGCGAGTTAGCGGTATTTTGTCGTTGTAGTTTCTATTTTGGTCAAATGTATTTATCTTTTCAACGGGAAGCTTTAAACTCGATTTGAAATTTTAATTGCATCCCCGTTATTTTACCACCCTTTGGGGAATGAATTGTTGCATATGGGGTGAGTTGAAAATTCTTTTGCTGCAACGCCTCTTGGTTATAGAGGAGAAATTTTAAAGATAAAATTGTGATTTTTCCCTTTGGAATTGTACAAATGTTTATTTATGGTTGGTCACATATGTTGTTGTGACGAGTCTGTACCATTACTAGCGGATCCCTAGGTTTTGAGTCGACTGTATTATTGGGATGTCATATTCCCCATTTTGTAGCTATGGATGCATATGATCCTCGGGGGCAACTTGGTACGGTTATGTGAGGCCGGATACTAGTCATGGTTCATAGTGATCCTAGCGAAGGAGTATACATTGGTTTTGCTTGGGGCTAGATCTCACGTTGTAGCACGGACCGATGTGTTCGTATCCTCGGATTCCAATTATTTAGCTCATAACTCGGATTGGTGCTCTACTTTGTGTTACACCACAATCTTTGGTAAAATGGTTCTTTTATCATCGTATGATGAGTTTTGGACCGAAAAGGCCCGGTTGTGGCGAAATGTTATCTTTTATAAATTAAACCTTTACGAAAAGATTTCCTTATGATACTGATGTTTATATTTCAGGAAGTCTATAAAAGAACTACTTGTGCATTAAATTGTGAGGTTCTGGAAAGAAGGTTTATGGTCTCATTTCAATGGATTTCATTCTTATCAACAGTTAACCTGGAAATGCTTATTTGAAAGGATTCCCTCTGATACAAAAGTTTATATCTCTTGAAATTTATAAACTTTATGTTCTCACTAGGCTTTAAGCCTAACACTTTTTCTCAAATGATATGTATAACAGGTTTCCCTTAGCGGTGGGTTGCCAGGGTTTTGAGAGACGGGTTTGGTCTCGAGGCTTCTTGAGATGACTAGTATTGTAACTGGGCATTTGTTAAGTCCCATTCTTTTGGTGAATTATGGATTGTCATTTGATGTAATCTAGATAGATGTGTCTAGATTAGTTTGTTGATGAATTCTATATCCGTACAGGTTTTGTAAAGTCTTAAGGACTGATCCCCTTTATGGGAGGTTTATATCAATACAAGTGTCATGTTGCCATAATTCCAGGTTTTAATTTACTCTGAATTTTAGAGTGTTACATTTTATATCTGAGTTGTTCCGTCAAAAGATTGCTATGCCCACTACTAGTCTTGAGGATGCGTTAGTGGTTGAGATAGCAGATGGTAGTCAAGTTCTGATCCGCGATGTTCTGAAAAAGTGTACTCTCGGAATCGAAGGGAGAGATTTCCCTATCGATTTGTTATCGATGATAATCGGGGGTTTTGATGTTGTGGTCGGCATGGATTGGTTAGCGAACAATCATGCCGAGTTTGTATGTTCCAAGAAATTAATTCGACTTCCCAATCACAGTGGCGAAGTTGTTGTGATTTATGGTGAGAAGAGGAAGGGAGATGTGACAATAATCACCATGACTAAAGCACGCAAGTGTTTGGTGAAAGGATGCTCGTCTTTCTTAGCCTACGTGATCGACGCCAAGCTAGAGAAGTTAAAGCTTGAAGATGTGAAGATTGTGCGTGAGTTTCCAGACGTCTTTCCGGACGACTTGCCCGGGTTACCACCCGATTGTCAAGTGGAGTTTCGGATTGATCTCGTACCGGGAGCGACTCCTGTTGCTAGAGCCCCTTACCGGTTAGCGCTAGCAGAGAAGCAAGAGATGATGGTGCAACTCCAAGAGCTTTTGGAGAAGGGTTTCGTAAGATCGAGCTCGTCGCCATGGGGAGCTCCGGTCTTGTTTGTTAAAAAGAAGGATGGCACAATGAGAATGTGCATCGATTATCGTGAGTTGAACAAAGCTACAATGAAGAACAAGTATCCTCTTCCAATAATTGATGACTTGTTCGATCAACTCCAAGGAGCGGGGTGTTTTTCCAAGATCGACTTACGTTCGGGTTACCATCAGGTGAAGGTAAGAGAAGAAGACATTCCGAAGACAGCCTTCAGAACGCGTTACGGCCATTATGAGTTTCTTGTAATGCCTTTTGGCCTAACGAACGTACCAGCGGTATTTATGGATTTGATGAATAGGGTGTGCCGACCATTCCTCGACAAGTCGGTCATCATATTCATTGATGATATACTCGTGTACTCTAAGAGCGAGTTAGAGCACGTGCAACACCTACGCGAAGTTCTTGATGTGTTGAGAAAAGAAAGATTGTACGCCAAGTTTTCCAAATGTGACTTTTGGCTTGAAGAAGTGCAATTCTTGGGTCACGTTGTCACTCGAGAAGGAGTGAAAGTGGATCCCTCCAAGATTGAAGCTATGATGAATTGGGAGCCTCCCAAGAGTCCGTCTGAGATCCGCAGTTTCTTGGGTCTGGCGGGGTACTACCGGAGATTTATTCAAGACTTTTCGAAGATCTCTTCTTCCTTAACAGTTCTAACTCGGAAGAATGTGAAGTTCGATTGGACCGAAACGCAAGAGAAGGTGTTCCGGATTCTACAAAGGAAGTTGTGTGAAGCTTCAATCTTGTCGTTACCTGAAGGGTCGGAAGACTTCGTGGTCTATAGCGACGCTTCGAAGATGGGATTAGGATGTGTGTTGATGCAAAGAGGCAAGGTAATCGCTTACGCCTCAAGGCAACTTAAAATACACGAGAAGAACTATCCCACCCACGATTTGGAGTTAGCAGCGGTGGTGTTCGCCTTGAAGCTATGGCGACATTACCTCTATGGCACAAGATGTACGCTCTATACAGATCATAAGAGTTTGAAGTACGTCTTTGATCAAAAGGAGTTGAACATGAGGCAAAGGCGGTGGCTCGAGTTGCTCAAAGATTACGATTGTGAATTGCTTTACCATCCCGGTAAGGCTAACGTAGTAGCCGATGCATTAATTCGGAAGGACTATAGCAGAAGTATCGGGCTACACTTTCGAGAATCGAGTTAGTGTCTAGTCTTGTTGAGAAGATCAAGACGTCGCAGGTTGAAGCTTTGTTGGAAGAAAATCTCAAAGAATAAGTCATGACGAAGCAGCGTTCGCTCTTAACGGAAGATAGCCGTGGGGTAAAACTGTTTAGCGGTCGTGTGTGGGTGCCTAATGTTGGGGGTAACCGTGATCTATTGCTCGAGGATGCTCACAATTCCAAGTATTCCATTCATCCGGGAAGTACAAAGATGTACAGGGACTTGAAGCTGCATTATTGGTGGCCAGTAATGAAGCTTGATGTGGCACGCTACGTGGAGCGTTGTGTGACGTGCTCGCAAGTTAAGGCCGAACATCAACGATCGTATGGGAGTCTTCAGTCCTTAGAGATTCCCGAGTGGAAGTGGGAACATATTACCATGGACTTCGTGACGAAGTTTCCTAAAACTCTTCGAGGTCACGATACCATCTGGGTAATAGTCGATAGATTGACTAAGAGCGCTCACTTCTTAGCTATGCGCGAGACTTTACCGATGGACAAGTTAGCAAAACTTTACATCGATGAAGTGGTTTCGAGGCATGGAATACCCTTGTCGATCGTGTCGGATCGCGACAGTCGGTTCACTTCGAACTTTTGGGATGGGTTTCAGAAAGAGCTTGGGACACGAGTAAAGTTGAGTACGGCTTACCATCCACAAAGTGACGGGAAAAGCGAGAGAACAATCCAAACATTGGAAGACATGTTAAGGTCTTGTGTCATCGATTTCGGTGGTAGTTGGGACTCTCACCTACCTTTGGTGGAGTTTGCTTACAACAATAGCTACCACTCGAGTGTTGGGATGGCACCTTTTGAAGCATTGTACGGGCGGAAGTGCCGAACTCCCGTGTGTTGGCTTGAAGCGGGAGAGAAGCAATTCGTCGGACCTGAAATCGTGCAAGAGACGGCCGATAAGGTCAAGTGCATTCGTGAAAGATTGAAAGCGGCTCAGGATCGGCAGAAGAGCTATGCCGATAAGAAGAGGCGACCAATAGAGTTTCAGGTGGGCGACCGTGTGTTGCTTAAGGTATCTCCTTGGAAGGACATTATCAGGTTCGGAAAACGTGGGAAGCTGAGTCCCCGTTTCCTTGGACCTTTCAAAGTGCTTAAGCGGGTGGGTTTGCAAGCCTACCAATTGGAACTGACGCCGGAGTTGAGCAGAATCCACAACACGTTCCATATTTGTTACCTTCGGAAGTGTTTGGTGGAGGAAGAAAGCGTCATTCCCCTCTCAGAGTTAAGAGTGGACGAGGGTAACCGTTGTGTAGAAGAACCTGGCGCTATCTTAGAGAGAAAGTCTAAGAAGTTACGTCACAAAGAGGTCACTATGGTCAAGGTGAAGTGGAAGCATCATCGGGGGGCCAACGTGACGTGGGAAGTTGAGGAGGATATGAAGCGAAGATATCCTCACCTTTTCGAGTAGATGGGATTTCGGGGAAGAAATCATTCCCAAGTTGGGGAGGATTGTAACATCCCGGATTTTCGTTATGTAATCTTGGTATTCTTGTGTTTAAGCGTTGTCGTTAGCACAACGTTTGGTTGGAAGTTTGAGTTTGGATTTTGGTGGTTTTGGACAAACCACAGTGAACTGCACGAGTTGCACCGCGACTTGAGGTCGCGGTACAACCCACGAAACCCCCTGTTTGTGTTGGGTTTTGTGTTAGCGGGCGAGTTATGCCGCGACTTGAGGTCAAGGCATAACCCGCGAGATCCCCTGGCCGACATAGGCAAGTTTCAGCCTAAAATATCTCAAATATCTCAATCTCTTTTCTCTCTATTTTTCTCTCTCTAGTCTCTCTCTCTCTCTCTGGTTTTCTTGTTTGGTTTCTTCGGTTGTCGTTTGTTGCTAGTATTAAGTGCATCTAGCAAGGGTTCGGTATAGAAAGCTTCGTCTTCTCTCGGTGGTCGATATCTGATTTTTCGGGTTTTATTCTAAAACCTATTTGGTGAGTTCCTACTACTTTTTTCTAAACTTTATACATGTCAAAAGTTACATTTTGAACTCCTATATATCTCCATGGTTTTGGATCTAAGTTTACTACATTTTTGACATAACTTGAGTTTTGGGAGATTTTAGGGTTCCCGATCATTTTCGACTAAAATGATGGGTTCCATCTTATTTGAAGTAAAAGGATGTTTTACTTACACATTTATGTGGGTTACTTGAAAGAATGTTTATAAGTTCATTTTGATGATTTTCATTCTTACCAGAAGTTAAACTTGAAAATGCATTTTGTTTATAAATGTTATTTTATACCATATGACTATCTATGGTTGGTCACATATGTTGTTGTGACGAATCTGTACCATTACTAGTGGATCCCTAGGTATTGAGTCTACTTATATTTGGGATGTATTTTCCCCTCTTTGTAAAAATGGATGTATATGATCCTCGAGGGCTATTTAGTACGGTTATGCAAGACCGGTTACTAGCCATGGATCATATTTTCCCTTATTTGTAGCTATGGATGCATATGATCCTCGGGGGAAATTTGGTATGATTATGTGAGATCGGTTACTAGCTAAGGGTCATATGGTAGTCCTAGTGAACGAGTATGACTTGGTTTCCTCGAGGGCCCTCCCTCACATCGTAGTACGAACCTTTGTAGTTCGTGGCCAAGGATTCCAAGTGTTTCGACTCATAACTCGGATTGTGACCTACTTTGTGTTATGCTACAATCCTTGGTAAAACTGGTTATCTTTGTAATCGTATGATGAGTTTACATTGAAAAGTCCCGGTTGTGGCAAATGTTTCATTTGAAAACTAAATCTTATTGAAAAGATTTCTTTATGATTCAACTGTTTATATCTCTTGAAATTTATAAACTGTATGTTCTCACTAGGGTTTAAGTCTAACACTTTTTCTCAAATGATATGTATAACAGGTTCCCATTAGCGGTGGGTTGCCAAGGGCTTGTGTGATGAGCTTGGTCTCGGGGGCTTTTGAGATGACTAGTATTGATGTTGGGCAATTGTTTAAGTCTCATTCTTTTGGTGATATTGGATTAACAACTGATGTAATCTAGATAGTTTATGTTTAGATTAGTTTGTTGTTGAATTCCATATCTGTATTCAGGTTTGTAAAGGTTAAGTACATTTCCCCCTTTTGTAAGGTTTATACCAAGTGTTGATGCCTAATGGTCCAGTTTCCGCGTTTTAAATTTACTCTGGTTTTTAGGGTGTTACACTGCGCGTGGGCCGCAGCCCAGGTTAGTTAATGTATTTTGCATATGGGTCTTGATTAAGGTAGCTAAGTTTTCCAAGTGGGCTGAAGCCCAAGTCCAAGTTAAATGCAATTAAATTAAGTTAGTATAATTGTTAGCCCCAAATATGAACCAATGAAAGTATTGAAAATAACTAAGTCTTCATCTAAAGACTTTCAAGGGACATCAACAAGTCTGTCTCTGAAGTCAATTCAGAGTCAGTCTGAAGAAAGCAAGTCTGTCTCTGAAGTCAGTTCAGAGTCAGTCTAAAGAGAAAGCAAGTCTGTCTCTGAAGTCAGTTCAGAGTCAGTCTGAAGAAAGTATGTCTGTCTCTGAAGTCAGTTCAGAGACAGTCTCTCAGAAAGACATCAGAGAGTCCCTCATCAGAGATCCTACTTCAGAGATCTGAAGATGTTCACTCTGAATTGATGACAAAGAAGAACAGATGACACGTCACCTTGTGATAAGATTTACTTTCTAGAGTAGGTCACTGTTCAAGCATGTCTTGATCTTACCTATTAGGTAAGACACTGTTCAATATCTTGATCTTACCTCTTATGTAAGATACTGTTCAAGTCATGCTTCTATTTGTCAGATAAGTACACTATTTACTTTATGGTCCTATAAAAAGGACCATCACCTTATTGTTCAAAGTGTGCTTAAGAAGTCTAACAACTGATAATATAAGTTGAATATTTTATTCCAAGAATATTTTGTTTATCTATTATCTGCTTTATGAACTGTGATATTTGAATCTCCTTTGATATTAAACTGCTTCCGCTGTTATTACTCTTATTGTTTATATCATTGTTGTGAGATTAAATATGGGATCCAACAATTGGTATCAGAGCCTTCTTTGTTTCCTAAACAAAGTAAGATCGCATCTGCATACTCGGATAGATTTACATCTCATTGATTCTAACTTTCAATATCTTTGCATGTTCAAATAAACCTGGTTTATTAAAGAACACCATATGCTCAAGATTTGATAGTAAATCACTGTTCAATACAAAAAGCATCTGTTCTTCAAATATGGCAAACTCAAGCATAAGTGCCATTTATACAGCTGGGTCTTTAACAAAACCTCCTACACTTTTAAGGGATGAATATCCCCAATGGAAGATAAGGATGGTAAATTTCTTAGAAGGAATGGACAAGGATCTCTTTAGATCAGTAAACGTTGGACCTCACATTCCAATGGTGTTGGTTCCAAGAGTTCCTGCAACAGCAGATACTGCTGAAATCCCTGCATATTATGAAAAGAAAACCACAAACTTCACTGATGAAGAAACTAATATGATGGATAATGACTCAAAAGCTGTTAGATTACTGATAATGGCCATTCCCAGTGATATCTTTCAAGAACTTGACTCTTGTAAAACTGCAAAAGAGATATGGGATCAGTTGTTAAATCAACTTGAAGGAGGCCTACAAACCCAGAAAAATAGAAGAAATCTATGCATCAATGAATATCATGATTTTCATGCTCTACCAGAAGAAATATTACACCAAACTTACTCAAGATTCAATATTCTTATAAACAAATGCAGAAAGTTTGGAGTAACAAGAACAAAAGAGGAAAACAACGTTCTTTTCTTGAAAAGCTTAAATGAAGAATGGTCACAACTGTCCATGTCCATACAAGCCAATCAAGATCTTGAGTCATGGTCATTAACTGACATTTATGGCACTCTTGTTGCACATGAAAAGGAAGTTATGAAGCAAAAATCAAAATTGTCTTTAGGTGGACCCCTTGCACTTGTTTCAAAACAAATTTCGAAAAAAAACAACTGTGAAAAGTCACAAAAAAGTTTGGAAACAAAAAGAAGATCCAAAAAGGTCCTAATGGCAGAAGAAAATCATTCAGATTCAGACTCAGAAGATGATATTAATGCCTTCGCCAAATCTCTTGCATTAATCACTCATCAATTTAACAAGAAATTTGGCAAGAAAGTATTTGAAAGGAGGAGAGAGAATGAAGAAAGAAGAAATCCTGAAAACAGATTTCAACAAGAACCCAGATTCACTCCATATAGTGATCAAAAGGGTACAAACTTCAACAACAATGATACAACTCAACAATCAAGACCTCAACAATCATTTCAACCAAGGTATCCACAGCCACAGAGATACTTCAAACCTCAAGAACAGAAGCCAGAGACAAGTATTGTCACTCTTCCAACAAATCAAAATGATGGAAGATGTTTCAGATGCGGAAAACTAGGCCATTTCTCTGCAAACTGAAGAGGAAAACTTGTCAAAGATCAAGATTACTACAAGAACAAATACAAGTACAACGTAAAAGAAAGAGTTCTTGTAGCAGAAATGGAAGACTGGCTATCTGACTCAACAAGCGACGGCGAGGAAGAGCCTACCAATCTCTGTGGTATGGCTTTTTCAGATGGAAATTAAACTGATGGAGCATCAGAAGACAACTCTGAAAAGGTAAACTCTCTTTACACCTCTGATAGTGATCCTGAAATAGATGCTTTTAAACTAATTAATGAACTTCAAGATCTAGAGCAAAAGTTTCTTGAAGAGAAAAAGAAAAGAGAGCAAATGTCAAAAGAGCTCATATTTTTCAAGAGAGAAAAGAATCTTCTGGAATCAGAAAAGAAATAAATTTTTCTTGAAAAGACCAAACTTGAAAAATCTCACAAACAAAAAGAAAAATCATTTTCAGAAGAAATAAGAAAAATTGAGAAAGTTTTAAAAGGAAAAGAAGAAGAAGTAAAGAAATATGAGTATGAAAGGCTCAATTCTATTGCCTTAACCAAATTTTTTCAAAAGGAAAGAGAAATCCTACATCAATCTCTAGATAGAAAAAATCTTCGAATCAAAAGCTATGTTAATGCACAAGGTGTTTTCGACAAAATAAAAACTCAAATGGACTTTCAAGGGCTGGGATTCAATGAGTTGAATTCATTCACTGGATTGGAGAAAACATCACTTTCTTCCACTTTCCGTATGGGAAAGGTCCAAAGCTTTGAAGGTCCATCTCTGAATAATTTCAAAAGAATGAAAACATCAGAGGGATCAAAAGCAAGAGCTCTGAATTTCAAAATTACTACATACTCTGAAGTAAAAAACTTTCAAGAATCTGTGTTACAGATAAAAGAAGAAACTTCAGAGGTACAATTCACAAAACCTCAGAGTTATGATCCCAAAGAAATTTTCAGATTTGATGCTTTCATCTCAAATGAATCAGAGACATCCGAACCAAGTACCTCTGATACAAGTACTTCTGAAAATGAATCTCAGGACTACATTTGAAGATGATGTTAAAAAGATATGGAAAGAAAATGTCTTGGAGGATTTAAAAAGAAAAGAAAGCATGAAACGGATCATTAAAGTCTCTAGAACAAAACAAATTGAAAAACCAATAGAGGTAGCTATCTCTATTAAAACTAAGAGAGACTTTTTTGATTCTGATTCAGAATCTGATCAAGAGATTGATGAACAGATTTTTTGTAAACCAGAGAATGTAATTCACAAAAAGATAGAAACTGTTGGGTCTGGTATTTTGAATGTTCCAATTTCATTTTTGAAAACCAAAACCAGAATTCCAATAAGTCCTGATTTTGCAAATATGTGTTTACAAGCAAAAACATCTCTGGAACTTGAAAAATAATTACAAGAAAAGGTCAAGAATAAAACAAACACTTCTAATTCTTATACCTATAAAACGATAAAATTCTCTCCTGAACAAAAAGGCAAATGGACAAAAATTAACCATATTGAACCTGTCTGTGCAGTAAGCAGCAAAGAAAAGAAGATGTTTTTGATCAAGAAAAAGCAACTTGAAAAGAAGACTGTCTTTCAAGCAAAAAGGAAAGAAGTAGTTAGGGATACATGTAATATTCCTAATGCTAATTTAAAAAGAAATCAAAATGTAACAACTGCTTTTAATAAAAAGAAAAACTTTGCTCCTACTTCTTCTTGTTCTATTAATTGCAACTGCATTCATCTCTTGATCAAACTGAAAAATCATTTCAAAGGATCACATTGTCTTCTGAATCAATCTCTGAAAAATATCTCAGAGACAAAATTTCAACAGAAGACAAATAACGGCAAGACATCAAAAGATGAGATGCCAAAAAGTCATACAAATCCACCAAAGCCTAACATAAAAGGACCCATAATGAGATGGGTACCTAAGAAACAATAATCTGTCTTGCAGAATCAGTCAATGCCAATCTGGTACCTAGATTCTGGATGTTCAAGGCATATGACTGGAAATAAGGAACTGCTATCCTCATTCAAAGCAAAATCTGGAGGAGCAGTTACTTTTGGAGACAATGTGCAAGGACAGATTAAAGGATATGGTGAATTATCAAGAGGAAATGTTTTAGTTTCAAAGGTTGCTTATGTGGATGGATTAAAACATAATCTGATCAGCATAAGTCAACTTTGTGATCATGGTTTTGATGTGAAATTTCAAAGAATATATTGTTCACTTCTCCACTCAGAATCAGGTCAAGAATTACTCAGAGCAGACAGAAAAGATCATGCAGGATGTAAGGTTGACAGAAAAAGTACCTCTAGGTGCTGTCAGTTACTGGGCAATAAGCTGGTAAGTTGGTCATCCAAGAAACAAAACTGTGTTTCAACTTCAACTGCAGAGGCAGAATATGTTGTTGCTGCTAGTTGTTGCTCTCAAGTAATATGGATGAAAACTCAGCTCAGAGATTATGGCCAACAATATGAAAGAATACCCATTCTGTGTGATTCAAAAAGTGTCATAGCCATCTCTGCCAACCCAGTACAGCATTCAAAGACAAAGCACATTGATGTAAGGTATCATTTCTTAAAAGATCATGTTGAAAGGGGAACAATAGAAATGTATTTTGTACCAACTGATCTCCAACTTGCTGATATTTTCACAAAAGCTTTAGATGAACGAAGGTTCAATTTTTTAATCAGCAAGTTAGGAATGTTGAATATGTCTATCTAACAAGGGAGAAACTCAGAGTCTCTGATCAAAATATCAGAGCCTCTGAACCAAGTAGCATATGTCAATATCAGTTTGTGAATGTTCTCCAAATACATGACAAAGGGAGAAAAATAAAAGTTGGTCTTTTGTCAAGGGGGAGAAAAAGAATTTTTCAGAAGACATCTCAGAGTCTCTGAATTTCATCTCAGAGTCTCTGAAATTGAGAAAAAGAATTTTTTCAGAAGACATCTCAGAGTCTCTGAATTTCATCTCAGAGTCTCTGAAATTGAGAAAAAGAATTTTTTTCAGAAGACATCTCAGAGTCTCTGAATTTCATCTCAGAGTCTCTGAAATTGAGAAAAAGAATTTTTCAAATGTCAAATCAGAGTCTCTGAATTTCATCAAAGGGTCTCTAAAATTTAATCTCAGAGTCTCTGAAATTTTGGATTTTTTCAAATCATCAATGAAGGGGGAGTCAACAACTTTCAGACCAGTCATTCCTCAAACAAGAACTTTTTAATTAAAAAGCAATTTTTGATATCATTTGAAATTAAAATTTCAATTTAACTGAACCTTATTATTACAAGTGATATCTTAAATTACTTCTTAAGGCGAAAGGTTTGTCTAGTCAGCTAAAAGAAGTTATTTAATTTTTTTTAAATGGCGCCCCTTTCCTATTTTCTTGGAACCTACATTCGTAGGTACAACAATTTTCAAGGCCACGTGTCATAAAAAGGGATGAGTGAAAGGCCAAACGGCTTTATCCAAAGGGTCAAATCACTGCCGTTTCACCTTATGTACTCGAGTGTATCTTTTTCTAAATTTGGATACCAAACCAATTTCACATACGGATATTCATTTTTACAAATTACTCTCGAGCAATCTCTCTCTCTCCAAAAGAATTTGAACTTCATCTTCTTCACTTCAACCTCAACAATGGCGTCTTCAAATGAATGGTGCAAACTTTTTCCCAAATCTGGCGAATCTTCAAGACTGTATCGTTTTCCAATCAAAGACAACAATCACATGATTCAGCTTGATTCACCCAAATTTGAGGAACAATACGGAGTAATCTGGGAGTTCTTCTCCAACTGTGAACTGACTCAAGCCCTAACTGCTTTTACAAATGAATGTCCACTTTCGTTTGTTCAAGAATGGTATTCATCAAGTCACTACAGCGACGCACATAACGGAATAATCGGCGAGTTCGACATATCTCAAGTTGTAAAATGTAGGAAACTCATCAATCCTACTGTTCTAAGAGAAGTTCTCCCACTCCTAACAGCTAAGGAACTTCAAACCACGCGTTTTGAAAAACGCCCAACTTCTAAAACCCTACTCCAGTTCATTCGAATGCTAGGTTACAACACTGAAATCACCAGATTGAGCAACTTCCGACGACAACACCTACCACCAATCTGGAATTTCATGTTCTCTGTCCTAAATCGCACTCTAACCTGCAAACTGGGGAGCATGGATCAAGCAACACCAGAAATAATGTCAATCATGTATGCCCTATTCTTCAATCGCAACTTGGACATGGCCGGCATAATCTTTGATATGATTCTGACATCAATAGAGAAGAAGAACAAATGCTTGGCAAAGGACCCTGAACAAACGACCCAATCATCCAAAGTTCCTTCAATAACTTTCCCAAGATTTCTGTCTCTAATCATCCATGCTGCGATAGAGAAGCTTCATATTTGATTGCCCCTGAACAACCCAAAACTCCATTCTACATAATGAACAGCTTCAAACCAACGATTCTATCTGAAGGCTATCCAGAAGCAAGGAGGATCCCTCACCACATGCTGAATCAGGTAAATCCTCAATCTGTAGCCTTAGCTTCTTATCTTAGTGTTGCCCAAGGACTAGAACCAGTTCTGGGAACCCCAACACACTTAGGTCCTGAACCTGGAATGGAGAGTAAGAGCATCTCGGATTCTGAGGGATCTGAGGACCCTGAAGTACAGAGCTCTCACAAGAGTGAACCAGAGGGTACTCTTGGTAGAGAAACCGACGTTGAGAGAGATGACAGAGCACCGGAAGGGGCTGTCAATGAGGAAGTAATGGAAGAAACCTCATTTGCTAGTGTAGAGGATAGCTCGACTAGCTCTGAGGAAAGTGAGGATGAATCTTCAGAGACTAGCTCTGAAGATTCTCAGAGGGAAGAGAGCAAGTTTTCTGACTTAAAGAAACCTGAGAGTTCTTCCCCTTCCAAACAAAAAGATGCCTCAAGGCACATATATTTTAGGACACCAACCCCATCTCCCAGTGCAACCACACAATCTAACCTACCTGATCCAGAGGTAATGGTTATTGAATCAGAGGTGCACACCTCGAACCCAAACCAGCAAGCCACTTCAGAGGTACCTTTTTCCACCTCTGAAGTTCACATAACTGAGGAAACTCAATTTCTGGATAAGCTCTCTTCACAGGACATAGCCAATACTTTCAGTACTCAGTTGCCTCATAGTACATCAGAAAATCCTACACTTGATGCTGCCTCTGTGGCTCATCTCTCACCCTTTAGGATATTAAGAAGTAGTTGTCCAACTCAGGGACAATGGCTTGACCTACAAAACCAAGGATTGACTAGCCTGGATCGCAAGATCAACTCCCACATTCACTTCCAGTCCTCTGAATCTGAGGAGGAGGACTTGGATGAGAACAGAACACTCAGAGATGATTCTCCGGAACATCAAGGATTGAGTGGAAGTCCTTCCAGAGACAACATCAAAACAGCTCTGAACGAAGGCTCCTCTGAACTCGAGGAAAAATTGGCTACATGTGTTGTAACCAATGTACCCCTCTCTGAACTTCTCACTAAATTTGAGTTCCAGAGATTCTGTGAGGAAGTCAGAGGCTCCATGAATGAGCATAACTTTCAGAGAATTGACGGTTCAAAGACCACTGCTCTTCGCTCTGAAAACACAAACCTCAGAGCAGAGGTTTCCACTCTGAAGACCCAACTTTTGGAATCCTCAAAAAGAATCCAAGAGTTTGAACAAGTACTGTTCAAACAGAAGGCTGAATCATCCCTGGAGGTAGCCGCTCTTAAAGTTCAGAATGTTGCTCTTCAAAATCAAGCATCTACAACCATCGATGTTCAGAAAGCTCTACAAGAACTAAGGGAAGAGGTAGTAGCCACCAGATCATCATCACTCTCAACAGATCAAATGGCCTCTATCTCTGACCTCATCAAAGCAACAATTCAAGCTTCTGTACCAACTGTCAGCGCACCATCAACAACACCACAGCCACCACCACGGACTTCTGAAGACCTCATCACCAAAAGTGATCTGGCCTCTTTCAAATCAGCAATAATGAGCAGAATGCTGACTTGTTCTTCCAAAATCTCTACTATTGCTCAGAAGCAGGTCAAAGCAACTCTGGAACTTCATAACTATAAATCAGAGGACCAGATTGCTGAAATCAGAACTGCTGCTTCAGAAGCAATCGAAACCATTCAGAAGACACTTTAGGATCCCAAAGGAAAAGGAATCGCTGAACCAAGCTCTCCCATATACAAACGCAAGTTTTCTGGTGGGACTTGTAGCGATGTAGTGAAGAAAGCCAGATTTGATGATTCAGAGGATTCAGATGATGATGAGCACTCTGACTCACAAAATAGGGAGATCAGAGATAAAACCGCGTACACCTTTAAAGTTGCTCCCTCCGCACAAGTTCAAGAGAAGGAACCAGAGAGGAACACCACCTCTTCTGATGAAAACCGTACTTTACAATCATTCACAGCACCAGTCATACTTTACGCCTTATCAACACCAGGTGTTCCAATCACTCCAGTTACCGATGCGACTCCAGAGAAAATTGGAGCTCTGGAAGAAGAAGAAGAACAACTTGTAGACTTCTCTACATCCTCTGAAGATGCATTCTCATCACCCGAAAGACAACCAATGGTGATAAGAGATGCCTTTGACTCAGAGTCTGAGAAAGAACAGAAAGATTCTGACAGAAAGGAAGAAGCTGCTGGAGAAGATATCGAAGTAATTGATGTCGAAGAGTATGTTTTCAAAAACGTTCAACCTCATCATATCTCAACAGCTTCAGAATTAAGAGAATCTCCAGAGATAGATAGATATATCTCTGAACATCCTTCAGAGATAACTCAATCACAGCTCAAGGACAAAGAAACCATGGTTGTTGATGAACAGGCTCCTCAAGAGAATCTTGTTCAGAAAACAAGCATCGGTTTACCAGCCAAGGTCTTCACTCATCCTCCCACATTCTTAGAATCCACTCTTGAAGCATCGATAGAAGATCACTTTCGTCATATATACTGTGAGTTCAATTTGGAAGACACTCAAGTAATCCCTCTGAATCAGAGAGGATATGCCAGACTACGAACGAAGATTCATACAGTCAAAGACATCACCAAGAAAGGCGGTTCTCAACGATGCTCCAATAATAAAAGTTGAGAAAATCACTGAAAAGGCATTCGCCTTCAACAAAATCATATATAGGCATTATGTGGTGACTCGATCTGATTAGAAGATTTACGAGTTCAATGATAATGATCTCGTAAATCTAAATCCTTATGATCTCACTCATCTCTATGCCTACTGCTCTGCAAGATACGATTCAGGAAGAAGGGAGATAAGAATGGGCATGGTTGAAGTAAGACGGGCAATGGAAGCTTACATCAAACACAGAGCCAAACGAGACTTTCAGATAGCTCTGAACTTGGGTGAAGAAAAGCTCCAAGTGACTGAACCAGAGGAAACCATTGAAAACCTGGACAAACAGAAGACTGGATCAATCATTGAAGAACCTCTGGGTTTTGTCTACAGAGTGAACCAAGAGAAGAAAATCTTTCTAGCTTCGCAAGTAGCGAAGTATTCTGATGAAACCTTGAAAGGCGTACAAAAGATGATCCATGTAAAACAAGAACGGCACAGAGCAGACCTACTGGCGAAACTAGACTTGGAAATTGGCTCAATGATTAACTTCAGAGAGCTAATCATGAAGTTTCATAGGATATGTTATAGTGATAGGTTCTGATTTTTTTTTTGAATATTATTCTCTTGTAATTCCAAATTCTTATGAGAAGTAATATTTAAAGAGGATGACTTTCTCCTCTTCGCTTTCTAGTTAAATGTTCTATGTGTTCTTTATTTATTTTCAGTACTTAGGGGGAGATTGTTAGCCCCAAATCTGAACCAATGAAAGTATTGAAAATAACTAAGTCTTCATCTAAAGACTTTCAAGGGACATCAACAAGTCTGTATCTGAAGTCAATTCAGAGTCAGTCTGAAGAAAGCAAGTCTGTCTCTGAAGTCAGTTCAGAGTCAGTCTGAAGAGAAAGCAAGTCTGTCTCTGAAGTCAGTTCAGAGTCAGTCTGAAGAAAGTATGTCTGTCTCTGAACTGACTTCAGAGACAGACTCTCAGAAAGACATCAGAGAGTCCCTCATCAGAGATCCTACTTCAGAGCTCTGAAGATGTTCACTCTGAATTGATGACAAAGAAGAACAGATGACACATCACCTTGTGATAAGATTTACTTTCTAGAGTAGGTCACTGTTCAAGCATGTCTTGATCTTACCTATTAGGTAAGACACTGTTCAATATCTTGATCTTACCTCTTATGTAAGATACTGTTCAAGCCATGCTTCTATTTATCAGATAAGTACACTATTTACTTTATGGTCCTATAAAAAGGACCATCACCTTATTGTTCAAAGTGTGCTTAAGAAGTCTAACAACTGATAATATAAGTTGAATATTTTATTCCAAGAATATCTTGTTTATCTATTATCTGCTTTATGAACTGTGATATTTGAATCTCCTTTGATATTAAACTGCTTCCGCTGTTATTACTCTTATTGTTTATATCATTGTTGTGAGATTAAATCTGGGATCCAACAATAATTATGTTAGTTGGGCCTTGTTGTTTTCTTTAAATCGGTCCATTGTTTTTTTTTTAGATTCGAGGATTCAAAGTATTTAGTCTCGAGTGATTTCGGTGGGTTAAATACTTAGAGATTAAGTGACGTTGGGGTTTCGACGTCAAGGTCAACCCTATTATAAATTAGAAAGTTGAGAAAGTTCACCAATCAATATTTCCTTTAAAGGTTTCAGTTCGAATCCTAAAAGTAGACGAAGAGCTTTGAGCTAAGGGACGACAGGTGAGTTTTTCTGAACTAAATCCTTCTGCTAACGAGAGCATGTGAAAGTTTTATTTTAAACTTTGATTTATATATGATGGCATGAGTATTATGAAAATTATATGCAAGCTTTGAAATGATGTTGCTTTAGTATGTACTTGCGAGTTTTATCTAAATGTTAAAGATGATTTTCTTATTGTGGACAAAGTGGAAATGTGCATGCATACATGGTCCTAAGCGTATAGGCTCAAAGTCGGGGGGTGTGGCCCGCCTGTGCTCATACCGGGGGGTGTGTTCCGTTTATGCCGTTGGGGGGGGTCCCAACAAAGGCAGTGTGAGTCACAGACACACTGTCACCTTAGGGTGGCGGTAGTGTGAGCTGAGAAGTGGCTGAAAGTTTAAATATCTTTCTTTAAAGCTGAAATTGGTTATTTTATTATAAATCCTGGAATGTTTGTTGATTTATAAATTGTTAAGAGGGGACTCACTAGACCTTCGGTCTAACCCTCGTTTTTTCAAATTTTAAAAACCTTTTCAGGCAGGCGTGAACTAGGAAGAGCCGTGAAGGGTAAAGAGAAGGTGTAGCTGGAGTGCATAGAAGACTGTCACCTTAGTTTATTCCTTGTAATATCTCAGTTGTATATAGGTTGCCGTTACAAACCTTGAAATAAATTGTAAGCTTGGGGCCGCTTGGGCATGAATTATTATTAAGATTTTATTATTGTTATTTGTTTTTGGATGGGTTGTTACATAACCTAATTATGTTTAATTTTTATTTAACTTTTATTTTATTTTTTGACAAATATTTAACTTTTATTTAAAATTACAAATGTTAAAGGGCAAATTGCATTAAAAAGTAACGTACTTTCATCTAATTCCTATTTTGGGTAACGTACTTTTAAAACCTTCATTTTGGTACCTCAATTGTAAAATATCAAACTTTTAAGTACCTAGTTTACCTAATAACTTACAAATGCTGACTAAGATTAGGTTTTTATAGATGTGGCATTGTGTATTTATTTTATAAATGCCAACTAAGCAAAGAAAATCCACGTCATTTTTTTTTTGTTTTGTGAAAATCTATATTTTTTAATTTAGAAAAATTCACATCATATTTTTTTTTGTAAAATTTGTACCTTTTCAATTAATAAAAAATTAACGTCATTCTTTTTGCGATATATATTTTTTTAATTAAGAAAAAACCTAAATAACTATTTTTTTTTTGGTGAAATCTATAAAATATGTAATCTTTTTTAAAATGATTTTAACGATTGTAATTTTTGTAACATAGTTTAATTTCTTTAAATAGTTTTAATTTCTTTCCTTTCCTTTCCTTCTCTTTCCTTCCCTTTCCTCCCACATTTGGGAGGAAAGGTTTGGGAGGAAAGTTAATAATTCTTTTCTTCCGTTTCCTCTCCTTTCTCTCCTAAAAAAGTTTCGAGAACACGAGTTTTTTTACTTTCCTCCACTTTCCCTCACTTTCCTTTCTTTTCCTTCGTTAAATGAGTTTCGAGACCACAACGTTAAGTTATGTTTCATCACAAAAGACAATGAAAAAGTACATTGACTTCACTTCCCTTTCACAGGGATAAAGTTAAAAGAAAGAAAGCTGATAAAGTTAAAAGAAAGAAAGCTAAGAGAAATTAGATAGTATTGCAGCAACATATTTGATGACAGTGACAAACTTACAATACTAAAACATGAATTGACATAAACGGGAGACTAACAACATACTATATAAGAGAAACATCAACATGATTTCAATTTTGAATTCATTTTCCCCCACATAATCTAAAGACTAAAATTGAAAAAAATTAATCGATAAGCAAGTTCAATCAAGGAACATCAGAAATCATAAAACCCTAGAAATCGTAAAAAATAGATAAAAAACAACTTTGTACTCATATGCAACTCGAAGTGGAACGAGAAAAGGAAATACTCTCGACGAAAGGTGAGGCCGACGACGAGAACACGAGGCGACGATGTTAACGACGAGAACCGCGGCGACGATGTTGACGACTAGAACAACGGCGGCGATGTTGACGACCAGACTCACGATGTCGACGAGAACAAGGAGGCGATGATGTAATTCAGGCGACGTTTTGGCTGCCGTATTGGAAATCTGTTTAGGAAAAAGGTTTTAGAATTAAATTATTTAGTTTCCATATATTAATTCCACATCATTTTTTTTATTTTCATGTCATTTTCAAAAATTACATGTCATTTAAGTTTACCGGTTACCTGGTATGTAGGTAAACTAAGTACTTAAAAGTTTGATATTTTACAATTGAGGTACCAAAATGAAGGTTTTAAAAGTACGTTACCCAAAATAGGAATTAAATGAAAGTACATTACTTTTTAATGCAATTTGCCCAATGTTAAATAATAACTATTAAGGAAAAGTTTATTAAATAATAATTTTTATTTTTTTAATTTGATACCGTTTTTATATCTATTCTTTTAATTTTTAATTTATGAATATTTTAATTTTCGATTTTATTTTATAAACTAAAAACTATAATCTAATACGAATATTTAAAAAAAGATACAATACAACACACTTAAAAAATAAAATGCATTGTGCCATGACTTATCATAAGGACTATGTTGGAGTCATATGCGAGCTTTATGCCAATGTGGTAGCCATGACAAACCTTTTAGATTGGGTCATGTTGAGTTGGGTTCGGGTTCATCCTATTTATTAATTGGGTTAAAAATTTCAACCCAACCCAACCTGTTTAATTAAATGGGTTAAGATTTTTAACCCGGCCCAACCTATTACTTAAATGGGTTGGTAGCGGGTTGACCTGTTTATGATTCTCTCAACCCAACATGTTAATAAATGGGTTGAACTGGGTTGACCCATTTAATCATAAATTTTTAAATAAAATAAAAAGGTTTAATCTACTTAATTTCATGTCAAATACACAACCACAAAAGTCAAATAAATTGTTCAAAATATCAATAAAACACAACAACAAAGTCAAATAAATTGTTCAATGTTTCAAACCGTGGAAGTCGTCGTGGAAAATGACAGGAAATCTATGGAAATATGGGTTAGGTTCGGATTGGGTTGACGGGCAGGGGCGGAGCCAGGATCTCAGTTTCGGGGTAGCAAATAAAATAAATTAAAAAAGTAAATATCAGTTTTTTTAAAATAGCAAAAACAACGATATTATATTCTTCAAAACGTGACAATTTCAACAGTGAACACAACGAGTTTCATTTACCGAAACTTATCGATAATGTCTTCATTATCTACCTCAACAAAAACATTATTTGTAAATGTTACCAGAATTATTCTAATCCAGTATAGATATGACCAATCACCGGTTGTTTTTTTCTTTATTAAATACTTGTCCATGACTATTAAATGTTAAACTTGTTTATATAAATATAAAAAACTAAAATTAGGCACTTAACAAATAATAAATAATAATCTATAAATCAACAACCCTAAAATCAAATAAGTTAAATCAACTAACGAATTAATAATTAACCTTTAGTGACAAACTCAAAAATTTAATGCATGATTAACAATAAGGAATCCATTTTCAAAGGTCTTAACTTAAAAAATGTGAATTAATGATAAACAAATTTATTTTCAAATAAATCCAATTTAAATTAATATTTTTTTTCGTTGATAAAACTGACAATAACTAATAAAAAACTAACAATAAATAAACAAACATTTTATTAATGACAAATAACAAATAAAAATTTGAAAATAAAAAAATACATAAAAGGAAAATTAAGAAATACCTACAAGGAGGAGGTGGGGAGAAGGTATAGGTGAATCATCCAATTATAAATACTAACATTTACCAGTACTGTTCATGAACAGTGCTCATGAACAGTAACTTATAGATTTGGTCCTTGAGGTTTTTAGTAAATTACAGATTTGGTCCTTGAGGTTTTATCTCCCTGTTAGATTTAGTCATATGTTTGTAGAGTTACAGATTTGGTTCCTATAGTTTTATTTTCCTCTTGGATTTAGTCCCCATAATTTGTTGATTCCAAAATAGACTTTCGATTTTGCATTTGCGTAATGTTTTGGTCCTCGAAACTAAAAGTTGTTAGCTCCTGACCGTTAAGTAAATGACATTTCGATCATTTATAACTTTTTCATTTTCTAATTTAAATAAATAAAAGTTATATTATAAAAATTATTTTTATTATATAAGCATAAAATAAAGATCCTTTAACATGCATCGCATCTCAATGACTGTGTCTTCTCCAACCCAAAACCTTCCGTCTTCCCCATCAATCCAAGCACATAGTCGTAGGTGATTCACGCACCAATTTTTTATTTATTAATAAAGTAATTTTTCATAATTTATTTTATGTTTAATAATGATGTAAAATTTGTTTAATTCATATTTTTATTATAATTTAATTTAGGTTTAATAACAATGTAACTTTTTTTAGGTTTAATGATGTAATGTACCATTTGCCAATTTATTTTCGCTTCCTATCATACACACACATCATCCTCATAGGGCATTTTGTAAATTATAGTCATGCTGCTAACAGACACAAAATGTTTTGTTCTCATAATTGGTCATGCTCAAATTTATGGTCTTAATATTTCTTTTCATCCGCAGCAACGCGCGGGCATTAATCCCACCTCGTTAACAATATAAATCAAGTGTTTTTATCCTATAAATTATTTAATTCAATAAGAATTATTATATATATAAATTTTAGAAAAATGAGGGTTAGCAATTGCTAACACTTGTGATCATGTGGCTCCGTCACTGTTGACGGGTTATGTCACTTTTTGCCACCCTTACTTTTAGAACCCTAAACTTGTAAAGCAACATGGCCAAGTGAAACCCAATATGACCGATTGTACCCCAATATAGGGTAGTGTAACCCAACATGACCCATTTTATGATCAATATGAACCATTGTAATCTAACATGACCAATTTTAACTCATATGACCACATGTAACCCAACATGACACACATATATAAAACACATACATGCATATATATGTCCACTAAACACACACATATACACGTATATATAAATACTTACATACTACACAACATACTTAGGGGTGAAAAGGAGCTGAGTCGAGTCAAATAGCAGGTTATTCCAGCTTGACTCAAAAAACTAATATTAGACTCGAGCTCAATTCACTTTTTCAAAGTCGGGCCGGAGGTCACTGCTCGTTTATGTGCTCGAACTGGAAATCATTTAACTCGTTGGTTTAGTTTAGCTTGATAGTTTTTATATTTTGATATTATAATTTGTAAACATATAGACATGTTTGGCTCGGAAAATGTATGCTCGAATGGCTCGACTCAACTCGTAAAATTAAATTTAGTTTTCAAACGAGTTGAGTCGAGTCGAATATTGATGCACCCGCTTAATTTTAAGTATGCCCTTCAATAATTGAAAACAAAAATTAAAACAACAAACTAGTGGCTAGCGAGATTGTTGTTACAATTTTGTAAATGGTGTCTTCTCTCTAAGTGGTCTCGGGTTCAAGACTCGTGTCAAAATTTTGTTTTTATCTTTTAAATGTAATAGTATTGTTATGAAACTTTTAATTGTAATTATTTTGTTATGAAACTTTTAAAAATAGAACGGTGTTTGCAATATTTTAAAATTAGAGGGACTAGACTGAAATTTATTATAAAACTTATCTAAGCAATAAATTTATGTAAAAATCATAATAGTAAATTTCAACGTCCACACACACGTGTGTATATATATATATATATATATATATATAATACAATTAAAATAATTTGTTTCGAAATTAGTTATGTAATATTAAGTATTTGTTGGGAAATGTAGGAACGGTCCTTGGGGTGTTCCGAGTGTGTCACCGCACAGATTGTCAAGGACCTTCAACTTTATTTATTTTTTATAATAATATGTTTAAGATATAAGAAAGAAAATCTTGTACTTTAACACAAGTTACTCTTAGAGCATCCACAGTGTACGAGCTTTTCACCGAGCTTTTTCATAACTTTTTTCTTACACATTATTGTCACATCAACAACTTAAAAACCTTTATATACCTCCACTATGTGAAAAACCTCACCCAAGCTTTTTCATTACTTTTTTAAACTATTCAGGGTCCCACTATTTTAACTTTATATCATTTTTATTCTTATTTATAAAAATAAATACATTAAAATTCATACAAATACATATTTATTTATATCAAGAAAAAAAGTTATTTTAAAAGTATGTACAATAAAATTAATAAAAATTAGGTTATTAAGAAATATATAAAAGTTGTATAAAAAGTTTATAAAATAAAAATTAAAAAATGTTAAATTTAAAAGTATGTATAATCGAAAATAAAAAGTGGATCATTAAGAAATCTGTTAAAATTGTATAAATATGTCAAATTTGAGATATTATTTTATAAATATAAAATATAATTACTTTCATTATGTATTTATTTATATTATTTATTTAATAATTATATTTAAATAGGATTACTTTAAATATATTAATAAATAAAACTGATTAATAAATAAAACTGATTGAATACGAAACTTTTATAAAATTCTATAAAGTTAAAACTGATTAAATACGAAAAAACTATGAAAAAACAGGTCGTGTAGTTACGAGCTATGACGAAAAACATCGCGAAAAACCTCACCCAAAAAACTCTCCACTATGTGAAAAACCTCGAAAGGGGGTTTTTATTTTTTGAAAAAGCTTTGAAAAAGCTCTTAAAAACATGTGAAAAAACAGATTGTGGATGCTCTTAGCTTGTAGTTGGGTGGTACTTTGTTGTAGGTAGGAGGAGCCCACGTTTTCCCTACTCTAGCACTTGACTATTGCATTTTTTTTTAATTGATTTTAACTATCATTTTTAAGTAAACGATTTCTTTATTTCTATTAATTGATTTTAACCAACTTTTTTTTAAATAAACTTCTTCTTATTTCTATTAAGATCTCATGATTTCTTTATTTATTTTTTAAAATAACTTAATTGTAAATTAAAAAAAATTAAATATATACAAATTTCGTAAACCTTTTAAGATAGCTTGATTATATAAAAATATTAATTATTTTTTATTTATCTACTCATCTTTCGTGATTTCCTTATTTAAATTATTTTTTAAAAAGTCAAAAATTCTCAATTTTTTCGTTCGATTTATCGTCATCATAAAATTGCAATGCTCTCCTTAGGTCACATAAAATATTAAAAACTATGACAATAAAATTCATATAGCCATACAAATTGAACTATTAGAACCGTGACTACTGGTTACTTTCTAGCCACAGGGATTTATTTTAACTGTTACCTTACATATAACCAAACAAATTTTATATTAATTGTGGTCACATTATGACATACCATCACTTATTTTTTAGAACGTGGTTACGGGTTACCATTTGGCAACAAAAAAGAAATAAAATTGTAATCAATTCATGACATATGTTATGCTAAAATTTTAGAGCCAAAGACTATTTGTAACCTTTTGGTCATGCAAAATAATAAAAAACTGTAACTGTAACCATAAACTACGTATAACCACACAAATTGAATTGTTAAAATCGTGACTATTGATTACTTTTTAGCTACGCAGACTTATTTTAAACATGGCAAAAGCTATATATACTTATAGCCAAGCAAATTTCATATTAACCGTGGTTAAATTATGACATATAGTCATGCTTAATTTTTTGAATGGTGACTACTGGTTACTTTTCGGTCACACACTATAATAAAAATTGTGACCAATTCATGATATATAATCGCTTTAATTTTAGAACCGTGCTATTGCTTACTTATTCATCATGCAAAATAATAACCATGACCATAAACTACTTATTAGTCACATGAACTGGATTGTTAGAAACAATATGGCTATTGATTACCTAATAGCCACACAAATTTGTTAATAACCGTTGCAAAATAATGACTTATAGTTACACAATTTTAGGAACCGTGATAATTGGTTATCTTTTGGTCACACAAAACAATTAAAATAGTGGCATAAACACTAATGACTTTTAGCCACATTTAAAAGATTTTTGTGGCTATATATATTTTGATTTTGGCCACGTAAAATTGGCTTCGTATAGCCATATGTACGTCTATGGCCACATACAATAACCATCACAACATAAATCCATGGTTTAGACAAAAAACCGTGACTATATGTTTGTCTAAAGCCACAGTTTTTTACCATTACTAGTCACAGTAAAAGAATTGTGGCCATAAGGAATCAATTAGTCACGGTTTTATTTAAACCATGACTTTATGTTTGGACCCTTTTAGTAATTGTCATGGTTATTGAGTTAAATCGTGGCTAAAATAATACTATAAATTTTATTTATGACTTTTAGCTACGGTTATAAAGCAAACCGTGACTAACCTATATTCTCAAAATTGTGGCAAAAAGTCTTTTTTGTACTAGTGTAACAAATTTGAATATACTGGAGGATTTCCGCCGGTGAATTTAAAATAAATTAATTTTACTAATTAATTTCTTAGATTAATAAAAAAAATATTATAATTCAATGACGGATTACCGACAGATTTTTTAAAGAATAAAAAATTAAATTTCTTCGGAAATTAATTAGAATTTAAAAAAAATTAAAATCAATGGCGAATCACCGACGAATTTACAACATAAGTCAACAATTCCGCAGAAAATTTTACCATTTGGGATACGCCACTGATCCACCGGAAATTTCCAGTGGTAAAATTTGTCGATGAAACCCATTTGTCTAGTAGTGTTTAATAGAATTTACAATCCTTTCTTAAACTTTGTTGATTAGTGCTATATGTTTTTTGAAACTTTTTAAATATTTAATATTAGTGTTTTTAATGACAACAGATTAATAAAATATTCTTGTTGATATTGTTTCTGTAATTACCAATAATAATCTTTTAATTCTATGTAAAGTATAGGGAAATTAATTGAAATAGCCATTTCTCACACCCAAGTTTACGAAATAGCCAATCTCTCCCTAATTTAACCAAATTAGCCAATAAACTCGTGAAACACCTCTCATTCACGAGGTCATCCATCATCCCACCCAAAATGTTATAAAAACAGCCCCTGACTGGGAATATAGGCCTCGCATTTGCAAGGTCCTTCCTGAACTTCCAAATATTTTCAAAAACAACCCCTCCTCTTGAAAGAGGGCTCGCATTTGCGAGCCTAGACCCCGACCTTCAAAATTTTTTCATTTCTAGCCCCTCACTCGTGAAATTTATTTATAATTTCAGCCCATGAACTTTTCAGTTGTAATTATTTTATGGAGAATATGTTATAACTAGTTTTAATTTAAAATGGAGAATATGTTATAATTAATTGTATTTGTCTTTTAAATATTTTAAAGTTTCATTCTCTAATTTGATATTATAATTTAATTTTAGAATTTTAATTCTAAAATAGTTGACTAAATATTTTGATATTATAATGTAGTTTTAATTCTAAAACAATTGAACTTAAATTAAAATTTACGAGATTTAAATTTTTAATATTCTATTTAAAGAAATGGAAACAGATATGTTGAAAAATATTTTGGTCCCTCTCCTGAACTTCCAGAAAGTTACAATTTTGGCCCGTGAAGTTTCAAAATCTACATTTTCAGCCCTAGTTCGTGAAAACCCAAGTGTTTTTTCAAGTTTTATCTGTTTTTCACGTGTTTTTTGCATGTATTTTACGAATGTGCACTATTTTTTTCAACAATCTATACAATGATAATAGTAGTTGCATACAATTGGTTGGATGCAATTAATTTCCCCATCTATAAAGAGCAACGAAAGACGAACGATGAATATATCCCTAAATATGATTACTTCTTGCTTTCTTTGTTCATCACAAATATTATTTCTTCTTCAATTCATTTGAAAATGAGTTCTGTGTCGAAAAAGTTAAGTTATATTTTTGTTCTAGTGGTGAATGGGTTCAAGATAACAACAATGAGTGGGTTTTTAAGAGCGTAGAGAGCACGAAAAAGGAGAGAGTAGAGAAGAGTGTGGAGTGAATGCTTTGGTCCCCACAATCCTCTATTTATACAAAATAAAGGAGGGGAAGGGGTTATGGGAAGGGTAAAGGCCGGGTGGTTGGGGAAGGGGGGTTAAATGAGGCTCGTAAATGTGATGTGGGTGGGTGGGGGAATAATTTCAGTCAAATTGGGGTTTACGAGAAGGGTTTGGTCTAGGGTTTTACCCCATGATGACACATGGCGCACGGACTCGCGGCAACCTCGCAATTGCGAGGAATAGGGTTAACATGTAAGTATTTTTCACTAGGAGGGGCAATAATTGAAAATTTTAGGGAGAGTCGGGGCCCCGGCTCGCATTTGCGAGCCTCTTTCATGAGGGAGGGGTGGTTTTTGAAACTTTTTGTAATTTCAGGGAGGACCTCGCAAATGTGAGGCCTATATTCACGATCAGGGGCTGTTTTTGTAACATTTTGGGTGGGATGATGGATGACCTCGTGAATGAAAGGTGTTTCACGAGTTTATTGGCTAATTTCGCAAAATTAGGAAGAAATTGGCTATTTCGTAAACTTAGGTGTAAGAAATGGCTATTTCAATTAATTTCCCTAAAATATAATGTCTCCAACTTAAAATTTTTAAATAATATATCTTTTAAACATCAGAAAATATATTAAAAAACAATTTAATAAATAGTGTAATTGAAAAAATTAAGATCTACATTTAGCTTTTTCATATAAATACCTTAGTATGGTGATGATGCTTTCGGTGACATGCTAGTGGACAACCTAATTGACTAATTCTATCGATCCTTGAAAAAGTATAAAGTGATGAGGACAATGAGGAAGAAAATTTGAATCCTAACATTGAATCTTCAAAGTTTACAAAGAAAGCGATATTTTCTAGCATTAAGAATGCGAAATTTAGGGTAGAGAAATACATTTTGAATATGATTTTTTAAAGGTCATCATGGAACTCGTTGTGATTATATACATAACAGTTTTTTTTAACCGTGGGTGCTCGAGTTAATTTGGACGCACCTCGACTAATCCCAGTCCCAGGGGCTATGGAGAACAAGTAAATCCTCATTGGCTTTGTCAAACTTGAATCGTTGGCCTCTAAGGAGAATTCTAAAAGACCCAAACTTTATTGTCAGTTAAACTAACCGCACACAACTTTCCATACAGTAATAGACGCAACATAGACAAAGGAGAGGGAAAAGAATTGTCATGACAAGGAACAAAGCTCCAAAATTATTAAATATAGTATACATATATATATATATATATACATATATATATATATATATACATATATATATATATATATATACATATATATATATATATATAGAGAGAGAGAGAGAGGTTCATTTGTTAACCCAAGATTTTGTATTAACTATGTTAACCATTTTCAACCAATAGGAAATCATTATCTATTTTGGTTTCAAGTAGGGGTATACGTGGGTTGGGTTGGACGGTTTGGGACATTTTTACAACCCAACCCAATTATGGCGGTTTGGAAAAACTTAACCCAACCCAACCCATTCAAAAGTATAACCCAACCCAACCCTTGCGGTTTATGGCGGGTTGGGCGGTTTAGTGATTTACATAAAATTGTAGAATAAAATACGATAAATACTAATAAGAATAAACAAACGTTTATCAAACCGTTCGGGGAGAATTTCGTTTTTATTCGTTTTTCTAAGAATTGGTCGAACATGAATACTTTTTTTTTGTTCGTTTAGTTAAATGAACGAACATGAACAATGAGCTCATTCGTTCATTTACGTTCGTTAATGTCTGTTTATTTATGTTTGTTTACGTTTGTTTATATATATATATATATATATAATATGATATTAATCGAGGTTCTAAAAAACGCACCTTGGCGCCGCCATGGCTTTGAGGCATGGCCTTGCCGCCACATTTTACCCCTTGGCGTCGAGATAAGGCGCCGAGCTCGTTATGGCGTGCCATGGCCCGCCATGGCGCGTTATGGCATTACAAATTCTCGACGCTGAGCTCGTTATGGCGTGCCATGGCGCGTTATGGCGTTACAAATTTGTGTATTTTCGATTATTCGAATTTATGTACTTCGAAATTCGATTGGAATTTACCATTAGTATCGATTATAATTTAGAAATTCTTTTGTTTATTGTTTTATATGAATTTAAATTGTTAATAACTTATTAATGATGTTGTTTTTTTGTTCTTTGTGTTCGTTCATTTATGTTCGCCTGTTTACATTCATTTAGCATCTTAATAAACAAACGTAAAAGAACATGAACAAACACATTTTCTTAACGAACGAACATGAACACAAAAAAATTCCGTTCTTTTATCGTTCGTGTTCATTCATTTGTTTGGTTAAAGTTAATGAGCGAACACGAACAAGCTTCCATTAGTTTGTTCGGTTAAGTAAAATGTATTATATATATATATTATATATATATATATATAAAATATTTTGGGCTATAAATTTGTCTAAATAGTCTAGTTGTTTTTTATTGTTGTATTATATATATATATATATAATTTTCTAAAAATAATATATTAGTGGCGGGTTGGCGGGTTGGGTGGGTTGAAAAAACGTAACCCAATTTCAACCCTCTTAATTTGTGGGTTGGCGGTTTGGCGGGTGGACGGTTTGGCGGGTTGGGTTTAATTGGGTTGTTAGCGGTTTGGGTTGGGCGGGTTTCACGGGTTGACGGTTTTTTGTACACCCCTAGTTTCAAGTGTGTATCAAACAATTAAATAGGGTTATGAATGGAAATCCATGTATTTTTTTTTTGTAACATTCATTTATTGAGGGAGTTACAAATATCAAAATTTCCTTGATTATAGCCATATTTTTAATTCTTAAATATTTTGTAACTTTTTGTATCAAATAAGTGTATGAAATTCATATTGTTGCATCATGAACATAGACAACAACATTATGAATCACAGTGTTTTTAACGATGTCGAGGAGAGAGTAGACATAAATGTTCGATTGATGAAGATGATGAAACACAGTTTGATAATGAACACGGATGAACCCAACTATACATGAACTTCTATGAATAGGGAAGATCGAAGGATAAACAATGTTCATAAAGGTTAAAATTTTAGTACCATGGTTCGTAATTGTTCATATAGTTATCTAGGAATAACATTCAATAGTGAGTGATCGCTATATGTGTTCAGTGTATTTATTTATATTGCATGTTCTTTCTTGTTCATAATATATGAACAACTAGACATGAACATAATTAATATAGTTGTCTAGAAAAAGGTTGTGAATTTTCTCAAATGCCCCTATCACATATGTTCAATATCATTAATTATTAGAAGGCTCATAAATTATAATTAATGTTGATTTGTTTTTAATCTCAGCCCTCCATTTCAACATCAATGGATAAGATTTGAGTTCACAAAGTTAGTACAAAATATAGGGTTAACAAATGAACCTGACCCTATATATATATGTGTGTGTATGTTGTGTGTGTAAATATGTATAGGATGGTTGTCTTCTTTTAAAAATTTCTTAATTCCTTAAATATGTGAGATCCAATATAGATTACAAAAAATTAATTAAAAATAAATTTTAATTTAAAAACCCCCTCTCTCTCTCCTCCCCCCTCCCTCTCTACTCTTTCATCTCTTCATAAAATACACACGATTAAATGTGTACTTAAGATAAAAATATTGTAAACACCTTTTTAATAATATCATTATAATTTGTGAATATCATCTAATGCAACAAAATTAAATCTAAACCTACCACTTACGAACACCCTAGTACAAAATAACTTAAGGTTGTTTTCATTGTGTTCATATAACACCCCGAATTTTAGTTTCTGTCCTAAATTGATGTTGAACGAGGTAGCCGAAAAGAAGACAAAAATGTCAACAGTGCTCTGCGAGTAGAACCGCGCCAACACCCGTGCGAGACTCTGTTCTTTCATGACTCCAGAGTTCGGTGCGCCTCTCCGCGTGAGTCGAGTCGCGTTACCGCACGCACGCAACCACTGTGCGCTTATAAAAGAAA
Source organism: Arctium minus (assembly GCA_954870635.1). Taxonomy (NCBI): domain Eukaryota; kingdom Viridiplantae; phylum Streptophyta; class Magnoliopsida; order Asterales; family Asteraceae; genus Arctium; species Arctium minus. The sequence goes on from OX941083.1 coordinate 63,698,708, forward strand.
GAAATCAACCCCAATCTCATTTCTTCTCATCCTCTTCAACCATACCCTCCCCTTTTCTCTCTAAATTGAACCCTTATGCTCCCACGAGTGATTTTGAGCATTTGAGACACCAAGACTTGAGTTTTTAAGTGATTCTTCACCGTCTAGCAAGATTTTGGAGGCTAGAACTACGATACCTTCATCTTCTTCATCACCGTCAAATTTTCTAGGGTTTCACCCAAACCTTTTCATCACTTTGAGATTTGGAGTTTGAGGTTCAACATTGGTGACCTAGAAGTGTATTGTTGATGGATTCAAGTTATGGTTAAGGTAATCTTCACTTTTCTTCGTCTATGGAAACTAGGGTTTTGAGATAAGATAAGATCTTCATGAAAAATGTTTGAGGAACGATTCTAAATGGTTGAATATAAATATTAATGGTTGGAAATTTATGGATCTAGGTTTTTGGAAGTTTTTGGCTTGAGGATCCAAGTCTCTTCAAAGGAGCTTAAAATGGGGAAAATCTAGATTTAGCCTAAATCTAGTAAGGTGAGTTCAAGTTGCTTTGTGAAAACTATGTACATGCCAAAAACGTCTATTTTGATGCATTGAAATGTTTTCTTAACATATATCAAAATTTGATTATTATTTGTTGAGGTTTGCATTTGGTACCATGGGTTTATCAATCTTGAGGAACGTCCGTACTTGGGGTTTTTAGACATTTTGATAACTAAATCATATTTACGGATTATTTGGATATTTATCTTATAAATAGGGATTATTTTGGTGTTAATGCATTTTGGTGTACTTGGGTTTGAAAATGCGTATTGTTATGATTGAGACATTTTGGAAATGTAAATGATAAGATTTCTATTGGAAGATGGTTTGTCCCAACCAATGATGGTTTTTTAGTTGATCATGTTTTGGAGCATGTGTTTTGTATGAACGTTGGTTAAATACGTTTTTTTTCACTTATGATGACTTTTATTGAATAGTCATTGAGTTGTTGAGTTTTTGGCTCGGTTTCAATGTTGTTGGGTCTTGGGGACATTTGTCCAGTTTTGATAGCTCGATGTGGAGCTTTGGGTATGATTTGCATTTATTTCTTTCTATTTGAGAATTACATGTTTTGAGTGTGTAGGTCATTCAATTTGGAGTCATGTAATTTAGACTATAATGCAATGGATCCATAGGCAAAGAAGTCGACTTTATTGTGTAAATGTGGGATAAGATTCCCAAGTTGTAATTTGAAAATAGGCATTGGTTACATGATGTTATTTCTAAAAGAACAAGCATGTCTTGGATGGTGAGATCCCAAGGTAAAGACCCGGATAAGGTTGAACTAGGTGATCATTTGAGTAAAATACTTGGACACAGTTGAGCTCATTATCGTATGGGGCTAAAGACCTGGATAGGGTTGATGTCCGCAATGACTAAAGACCTGGATAGGGTTGATGTCCGCAATGAATAAAGACCTGGATAGGGTTGATGTCCACAATGACTAAAGACCTGGATAGGGTTGATGTTCGTAAGGACTAAAGACCTGGATAGGGTTGATGTGGGTTGATGTCCGTAATGACTATAGACCTGGGTAGGGTTGATGTCAATGGTTGTCCATCCTTGAAGCATGCTTATAATATAGATATGTGGGTTATTTTTGTGTTCCCATGACGTTCAATGGAAATGGGTCTCCCCCATAACCGAAATGTATTGTTTGGGTATTGAGTATTATCCATGTTTTCGGTGACATTTTTGAGTACGAATTTGCTATCCATGATTTGTGGTTTTAATTATTAAACCATATCCGTATTTTTTGGATATTTTGGATAATAGAGTTTGTCCAAATTTTCTGTATTTGAATATAAATCCTTATTTGTGTTTTTGGTGAGTATTGGATTTTTTAAGTCATCTTTGAATGAATGTTTGGTATTGGTATTTTCATCATGAAAATGGTGGGCTTTGAGAAAGATGTTGACTTTATAGTTTTATACATACCACTTTAGAAATCATGATTTAAATTCAGTTTAACAATTTATATGCTTGTGATGGAAACTCTTAAACTCATTAGGCGTTAGCATAACCCTTTTATTTGTCGGCATGTGCATCAGGTTCTGGCTGGGGATTAGTACTAGGGGTGTAAATAGGTCTGGTTGGGTTGGGTTCGGGTTCAACCCATTTATTAATCGGGTTGAAAATCTCAACCCAACCCAACCTGTTTAACTAAATGGGTTGAGATTTTCAACCCAACCCAACATGTTGGGTTGATGGGTTGGTAGCGAGTTGACCTGTTTATGATTATCTGAACCCAACTTGTTAAATAAATGGGTTGAACCTGGGTTGATCCATTTAAATTTAAAATTGTAAATGAAATAAAAATGCTTAAACTACTTCATTCCACGACAAATACACAACGAAAAATTCCACGACTGAAGTCGCCGTGGAACAATGGAAGTCTGGAACTCGTCGTGGAAGCGTGGAACACTGGAACAGTCGAACAGAGGGAGAGGAGAGGACTCCGGCCGACTTATGTGGAGTCGCCGTGAACAGAGCCGAAGAGGGAGGAGAGGAATGGTTTAGGAAGAAGAGCGACGCCAATTTACTTTAGTGATTTACGGTTTCAATTTCAACTTTTAAATTTTAATATAGAAATTATATTATAGTGATTAATAATTAAAATAAAAATATTAGGTAATATTATAAATGGGTTAGAAACATGTTGTAAATGGGTTAAAAACAGGTTGTAAATGGGTTAGAAACAAGTTGTAAATGGGTCGAAATCAGGTTGTAAATGGGTCGAAATCAGGTTGAAAACAGGTTGGAAATTTCAACCCAACCCAAACCCAATTAATAAATGGGTTAGGCGGGTTGACCCATTTAACTTAAATGGGTTGAAATTCTCAACCCAACCTGCTAATTTTGGGTTGGGTTCGGGTTGGGTTGGCGGGTTGGGTCACTTTTTGCCACCCCTAATTAGTACTAGCGACACTATGAAGAGATGAGTGCTAGTTGTGTACTCGAGGAGTGAATAGCTTGGTGAAGTCTTCTGCATTTTTTGGGATTAGCAACTTTTATTTGGGTTAAGTAACACCCGACTTTGGATTAGTCCTTGTATGAGTCTGGAGTTTATAATTGATGAGGCTAAATATAGCATTTTATTTTGGAGGTATATCAAGTTTTGATTTATAAGAAGAAGATCTATCTTATACTTGATGCAATATCGAAATTTTTATTTAGTTGCTTTTTCCAAATTTGAGGGTGTTACAAGTTGGTATCAGAGCATGAGTTTGAGAGATTTAGGTGTTGATTTCGGATACCTAGACTCAAACTAGCGTTCTTCTAAGTAAGTGAAAGTGAGATTGCACAATTAGACACTTTGAGATAAGACATTTGAGGTCGATAGAGTCATTAGAATTGGGAATCATAATGATGGTAGCAACGATAATCATGTACGGTACGTTCATAATTGCACCTGGCCAGTGTCATGGCGAACTTACATGTCACATGTGCGTGCTTGAATCTCCTTTATGTGAGGACCGATGGGGTAGTGGATGAGTTTCTGAGGAGGATTAGCTAGAAGAAGTTGATGTTTATATCGTCGTCACTTGGAGTGACATTTAAGAATGATGAACACATTAAGTTGACCATTTTGGCTCGAGGCAATTGGTTGAAGTAGAACCATTGGCTTATTGAAATCAACTTTATTTCAAGAAGAAATTGTAAGGTTAACCGATTTAGTTGTCTATCGTTATCTTAAGATGTTGAGCATCCGGATGTCGGTAATGTGATCGTTGGACTTAGTGAGCTCAGCCCTAAGATTTTGGGTCTCGACCAAAATTCAAGCACGAAAAAATTACTTTTAAAATAATTTGCATAAAGTATTTCATACTTTCCTAGATTATCATGCAGGTCGTATTTTGGATCCGTGGAAAGGCGTTTAACACGCACGAGATTTTAAACCATGAGTTTAAACCAGTGTTCAAAAAGGCGCGCCATGGCACGATATGGCGCAAGACATGTCTCCGCCGTTACGAAATGGCTCATAACGTTTCTGTAAGGCGTGGCTTATGCTATGGCGCCTTAAGGCGCACCATGGCGCGCCGCAGCGCGCGTTTTTTCTAAGACGTTATTTTTTTTCAAAAAAAAACATTTTTTTAATTTTTTAATTTTTTTATCTTTTGCGTTTTTACATTTTTAACTTTAGATTTAACATTTTTATAGATTTATCTAATCACGTCAATCATTGTTTAATGAAGTCATAAACGTTATGGACTCACGATTAAAACGAAATTGTAAAATTATTTTTCTAAGTTCTATTTTAAATATTCAATCAAAAACTATTTTTATACTAGTAATTTATATATTTTTCTTCTTCCAATATGAATGTACATTCTTTAATATCATTATTTGATTAGAATAATATATATAAAACATATACGTATATATATAATTTTGAATATGACATACAAATTTGACGTCTTATGTCACGCCTTGAAAAACGCCACGTCCTCGCCGTGGCATATAAGGCTTAAGGTTTGATCTCGTCGCCACGCCACGACTCATGCCATTTTGAACCTTGATTTAAACATGTATAAAATTATTTTATTGCACATGATTGCAAACTTTGTTGAGATACGCAAACTTTGTTGAGATTTTATTGCACATGATTACAAACTTTGTTGAAAATTTTATTCCATGTCATTTTATGGTTAAAAGAGAGAATTTTGGAGTTTGTACAAACGTTCGTTGCACATTGTTTTAGTGCAGAAAATTATTTTACGTGCACGACACAAATTGATGCATATTAGGACCATAGTGGTCCATTTGAAAAGTTTGTTGTGCATATTTTGTCATTGTCATTATTAGTGTGAATAATGATCAAATGACTTTCAAAATGGTTTTATATGTGTGGCATTTGTGACCATTTTGCACAACTACCGAGTAAACGGTAGTGGATTTCTACATGTACGAGTAATTGTTACAAAGCTTTTGCGTTTGAAAGTCGTATAAAATTTCAAATTTGACGTATCAGTTTGAAAAACCTTGAAATAATTAGGTCTATGGATTTAGACCCTTATTGTGAAAGGAGTTGTAATTAGGGACTAGAGAAGTCCCTGGGAACTGAAGTATCGAATGATCCGACTAGTGGCTAGTTTGAATTGTGGATTTTAGTTTTATGAGTAGGTTCACGTACGAATAATTGAGGTATTAGAGTCATGAATTATCACTGTTATTTAAGTCGTGATCTTCTTGTTTCGGTAGACCTTTGGGTTAAACCTTGTGTTGTTGCTTGCTAAAGGTCGGAATTGAATTGATGGATTGGTGATAGGCGTCATGTATGCGTTGGTGGCGTATCATCTTAGCGAGTCTTCGAAAATAAAGGAGACGTGGTTATTCGTTTGATAAAGCAGTAAGATTTGGGGTTTTATTTCCGCATCAGGTGTAACTTTAAGTTTTATTAGAGAGATCGACTTAGTGCAACCTGGAATGAAATACTTCATGGCATACCTGTAACACCAGTCAAAATTTTGGGATTATTTGTAAATTATTTAGAAATGGTGTAAGTAAAGGAAAATAAGAAAGTTGGGGGGGGGGGGGGCTAAGTGAAAGTGTAGACTTATTAGGGCCTAAAACCCTAACTCAACCCTCATTTGGGGATACGTGTTGTATGCGGCACTGTGGAAGGAAGAAGAAGCAAGTGCAATTTCTTGAGAGGCTGAGATTTGGAAGAATCAGTGCATAGGAGTTTATCTTCAAGGAGGTAAGAATCTAACCCCTAATGCTATATCTTTTTCTTGTAGAGATCTTGTTATGCGGTGGTTGTAGAAAATGTGAAGGGTAAGACCTGGAATCGGACTGGGAGGGGTTTGTATGGGGGCTTAAGTGAAAGGGATTAGAGATTTGATTTGTTTAGTTGAACCTTATGTTTTAGTTTAATCAATGTAAGAATGAGACTGTGAGGTTCTATCTGTCAATAAACTCGATCGTAGTTGTGTTAGTTGGGCTGTGAACGCCCTAGGTACCTGACCTGGTTCGCCCGGGGTTGTGTCGCCCAGGGTCGCCCGGGGTTGTGTCACCCGGGGTCGCCCGAGGTTGTACCGCCCGAGGTCGCCTGGGGGTGTGTCGACTGGGGTCACCCGGTGAGTTGGTGACCGGGATCTCCCAGATAACCTTCGACCGGGGTGTTCTTGGGACCGGGTCACCCATCGTGTATTCTTGAGAGATTCTATTTTATTTAGTGTTGGGATTTTAGCAGACTTGTGAACCTTATCAGGAACTATAAATTGCTATTAAATTGGAATGTAGGACTTCGATCTTTGCAAGGCTAGTGTTCGTGTGTGTGCCGAGTTTCCCCAAACAGGTGAGTTCCCTTATTTTCAAACTATGTAATATATCTTCGAACTGGAAATGGATTATGTTACATTGCTTAATATGCGTATCGTTAATCTTGATAAATTTTCATCCTTGTTATCGCTGTAAGATGTTGCTATGTAAAGCCTTATTCGCATTTCACTTTTATGATCAAGACTTATTGTGACGTGATATTCGATTGAGTATTGTCCAATGCCACATATAACCATCGGGGATGGTTGAACCGTGTGTTTGGAATTTGTTTCCCTACACACAGAAATGGCATCGACATGGGGGCCGTATGGGGATCTACTGGGGCCCCGGGGACGAGTAGTCCTTACGCTTGTGGACGAATTTTGGCGTGGATTGGTCATTTCATGTGACACAAAAGTTGTGAGATTAATTTTGTTAATTAAATATGTTTTTCTGTGTACTATAAAATGGACGAGGTTGGGAATTCACTAGACCTTCCGGTCTAATCCTCGTTTCCACTTTTCTTAAAACCCATTTTCAGGTAACAGGGTTGCTTCTAGATCTTCCAAAGGAAAGGAGAAATGTTAGGGGCTAAGATGTTGGAGAGCGAGCCTTAGAAGCGCTGTAGATTTAGTTTTTATTAGTTTCTCGGTTGTAATAGACATGATGTTGGACCATGTTAATCCTTCCTTATTAAACTTTGTGTTGGGACCCGATTTTTGGGAGTTTACTTTCATTTAAATTGTTATGTTATATCTTGGGTTGTTACAATACCCATGTTTTTGACATGCCCATTCGGATTTTAGGCTTTGACTCGTTCTTTTGAGGTCAATGATTTTTGGAATGTTGGAAGTACCCCGTTGGGTCGTGAGAAGTGTTTGCCTTACAGTGGTAGAACTTCAAGGAGATTAGATGTTGATAATTAAGTAGCGACGATTAAGACCATCTTGATATGGTAAAGGTTTTTATAAACTGAATGATTGATGTTTCGGTATAGTTTGGAGTTGCGCAATAGTCGAATTTGAATAAACCGACTCCCTGGAGATCGTATTGGCACGTCCCTGGAAGGAAGGCTCTGCCAATAACGATGGTGAATTGTTAAGGAATTTTGGGGATTATTTGTAATTAGTATTAATCATTAGAATACGGATTCGGAACCGTGTTGAGGTGGAAAGAATTAGTCAGGGATAAGTTGACGTCACAAGCTTCCCATAAGGTAGTACGTGTCACCTAAGGTTGGGAGGCAACTGAGATCGTATGGCAAGAAATTGCTCTAGTAAGGTTCGATGTTCACTCTAGTGTGAGTGTAACATATCAAGGTGGTTATTGGTCATGAGAGTCTTCGAGAAAATCGGTGTGGCAGTTGCGTCAAGAAATCATCGGGTTCAAGCTCAAGGTTGAATGGGGTTAGAGGCAATCCCTTGAAAAAGGAGGCGATCGTTTTGAAAAAATGACATCATGGAGGTCTATGATTAGTTGTTACCTTTTGGGGACCGAGGGAACCCAATAAGGTCTGAGACTGGTAATGGAATCCCTTGTGTGAGAAGTAGATTTCGAGGACGAAATCATTCTAAGGTTGGGAGGATTGTAACACCCCAAATTTTAGTGTCTGTCCAAAATTGATGTTGAGCGAGGTAGCCAAAAAGAAGACGAAAATGTCAACAGTTCTCTGCGCACCTCTCCGAATGAGTAGAACCACGCCAACACCCGTGCGAGAATCTGTTCTTTCACGACTCCAGAGATCGGCGCGCCTCTCCGCGCGAGTCGAGTAGCGCCACCGCACGCGAGTAATCACTGTGTGCTTATAAAAGAAAGAAATCAACCCCAACCTCATTTCTTCTCATCCTCTTCAACCATACCCTCCCCTTTTCTCTCTAAACGGAACCCCTATGCTCCCATGAGTGATTTTGAGCATTTGCGACACAAAGACTTGAGTTTTCAAGCGATTCTTCACCGTCTAGCAAGATTTTGGAAGCTAGAACTACGATACCTTCATCTTCTTCATCACCATCAAATTTTCTAGGGTTTCACCCAAACCTTTTCATCACTTTGAAGATTTGGAGTTTGAGGTTCAACATTGGTGACCTAGAAGTGTATTGTTGATGAATTCAAGTTATGGTGAAGGTACTCTTCAATTTTCTTCATCTATGGAAACTAGGGTTTTGAGATAAGATAAGATCTTCATGAAAAATGTTTGAGGAACGATTCTAAATGGTTGAATATGAATATTAATGGTTGGAAATTTATGGATCTAGGTTTTTGGAAGTTTTTGGCTTGAGGATCCAAGTCTCTTCAAAGGAGCTCAAATTGAGGAAAATCTAGATTTAGCCTAAATCTAGTAAGGTGAGTTCAAGTTGCTTTGTGAAAACTATGTACATGCCAAAAACGTCTATTTTGATGCATTGAAATGTTTTTTTTAACATTTATCAAAACTTGATTATTATTTGTTAAGGTTTGCATTTGGTATCATGGGTTTATCAATCTTGAGGAATGTCTGTACTTGGCGTTTTTAGACATTTTGATAACTAAATCATATTTACGGATTCTTTGGATGATTTATCTTATAAATGGGGATTATTTTGGTGTTAATGCATTTTGGTGTATTTAGGATTGAAAATCCATATTGTTATGATTGAGACATTTTGGAAATGTAAATGATAAGATTTCTATTGGAAAATAGTTTGTCCCAACTGTAACACCCTCAAAACTTGGAAAGAGCGACTAAATTAAAACTTTCAATAACACCTCAAAGAGGGATAAAATCTCTTACTTCAAATCCGTAAATGCAATACATTTCTAGATTGAACCATCAACGAGTAAATAAAGTCTTACATAAAGAATAACTAAAGTCGGGTGTTACTATAACCCAATACCAATCGCTATCTCCAATATAAGTGCGGAAGACTTCAACAAGCTAATCACCTTTTCGAGCACATAACTAGCACTCATCTCTTCACAGTGTCACTAGAACTATTCCCAACCGGAACCCGTTGCACATGCCGACAAATAAAAAAGGTTAGGCTATCGCCTAGTGAGTTCAAGAGTTTTCATCAAGAATATAAGAACCATTAAACGGAAATAATGCAACTTAAATCATGATCCTTTAAAATGAATTACTTTAAATATGAGAACGACTCGTTTTCCAATAATAAGAAATTTATAAATGAATGCCTCAACGCCAAACATTATTTCATGAAGTAATGCAATCCATCACTTGCTCAAAAACGTGAATAGGTTTAAATGCTCCGATGATGATGTTTGAATAAAACTTTATAAACCAAACGACCAAAATTAAAGCATATGGGGAAAGACCTAAACTCAAAGCTTTCACCCCGGGCTAGTCAACCGGTCAATTGTACTAAAAACTCATTTTAGTCAAAATCGAGCCAAGGCTCGACAATTTTTCTTAAATCACCAAATGAAAGTCGGTGTAAACATTTAAAACACATTTGACCAACGGATATGCAAACACAACGACCAAAAGTAAGATTAGTTCAAAACTCAACCTTAGTGGAGGCAACCCATTTTCCAAATGAACTTATACCCTTATATTTTCCAAATGCCTCATAACACAATAATATGCATTTTCCAAACGGTTTATAAAATCGAATGCACAAAAGGACATTTACATCAAAGGAACTCCATTTATATATAAAATCATCTAGGGAGTGTATTAACATGATTTATTCACCAAAATGTTCAAGAATCCCAAATGTGGGTGGTTCACAAATTTTATAAAACCAAATAATCCAAATGAGTGAAACTCTTCAAATACCCAACTTTTAATAAACTTCATGTAAACATGTAAATACTTTAAAATGAACATTTTTGGCATGTACAACGTTTTCATAATCCAACTGGAACTCACCTTGCTAGATTTAGGCTAAATCTAGGTTTTACCCCCAAAACTTGAATCTCCTTTGATGAAGGCTTGAATCTTCAAGAAACTTCTCTAGATCTTAGATCCAACACATCTACAAGGTTCCTTCAACATACAAGTCACCAAAATCACACCTAAGTTGAAAGATGAAAGGAAAAACGGTGGAACCATCTAACCCTAGTTTAACATTGAGAGAGATGAAGAGCTTACCACCACAAATACTATTGTATACTCCAATATACTTCCAAATATCTTGCTAAATCCTTGAAGAGCTCTCAAAAACGAAACCATGGCAACTTGAATGACCAAAATCGGAGTTGTGATGCAAAAGTTATGAAGGAATGAAGTTTTAGGGTGACAATGGAGTTTGGGGCCGATTTTCCCCCTTTTTGTGCGCCCAACGGCTCCGCACGGGTGGCGGCGCGGGTCCATCCGCACGGAGAGCCGCGTGGAGCACTGCTGCCCCAAATTTTGCCCGAACACTGTTTTGGTCATAACTTCTTCGTTATAGCTCTGTTTTCGCTCCGGAAAGAACCGTTGGACTCGTAATTGAATCCTTCATCTATCAATACTATAAAATCAAGTATTCAAGTCCAAAATCAAATATCTTATTTTTCCTTAATATATCGGTTTCTGTATTAACTTGAAATGATACCTTTCAAAAAACAGGGTGTTACACCAACCAATGATGGTTTTTGATTTGATCATATTTTGGAGCATGTGTTATGTATGAACGTTGGTTAAATATGTTTTTTTGTCTTATGATGACTTTTATTGAATAGTCATTGAGTTGTTGAGCTTTTGGCTCGGTTTCAACCATGTTGGGTCTTGGGGACATTTGTTCGGTTTTGATAGCTCAATATGGAGCTTTGGGTATGTTTTGCATTTATTGTTTTCTATTTGAGAATTACATGTTCTGAGTGTGTAGGTTATGCAATTTGGAGTCATGTAATTTACACTATAATGCAATGAATCCATAGGCATAGAAGTCGGGTTTATTGTGTAAATGTGGGATAAGATTCCTAAGTTGTAATTTGGAAATAGGCATTGGTTACATGATGTAATTTCTAAAAGAACAAGCTTATCTTGGATAGTGAGATCCCAAGGTAAAAACTCGGATAAGGTTGAACTAGGTGATCATTTGAGTAAAAGACTTGGACAGAGTTGAGCTCATTATCGTATGGGACTAAAGACCCAGATAGGGTTGATGTCCGCAATGACTAAAGACCTGGATAGGGTTGATGTCTACAATGACTAAAGACCTGGATAAGGTTGATGTCCATAATGACTAAAGACTTGGATAGGGTTGATGTCCGCAATGACTAAAGACCTAGATAGGGTTGATGTCCGCAATGACTAAAGACCTGGATAGGGTTGATGTCCGCAATGACTAAAGACCTAGATAGGGTTGATGTCCGTAATAACTAAAGACCTGGATAGGGTTGATGTGGGTTGATGTCTGTAATGACCAAAGACCTGAGTAGGGTTGATGTCAATGGTTGTCTATCATTGAAGCATGCTTATAATATAGATATGTGGCCTATTTTTGTGTTCCCATGATGTTCAATGGAAACAGGTCTCCCCCGTTACCGAAATGTGTTGTTTGGGTATTGAGTATTATCCAGGTTTTCGGTGACACTTTGAGTACGGATTTGCTATCCATGATTTGTGGTTTTAATTATTAAACCATATCTATGTTTTTTTGGATATTTTGGATAATAGAGTTTGTCCAGGTTTTCAGTATTTGAATATAAATCCTTATTTGTGTTTTGGGTGAGTATTGGATTTTCGAGGTCATCTTTGAATGAATATTTGGTATTGGTATTTTCATCACGAAAATGGTGGGCTTTGAGAAAGATGTTGACTTTATTCTCTTATACATACCACTTTAGAAATCATGATTTAAATTCAGTTTAACGATTTATATACTTATGATGGAAACTCTTGAACTCACTAGGCGTTAGCCTAACCCTTTTATTTGTCGGCATGTGCATCAGGTTCTGGCTTAGGATTAATACTAGCGACACTATGAAGAGATGAGTTCTAGTTGTGTACTCAAGAAGTGAATAGTTTGGTGAAGTCTTCCGCATTATTTTGGGATTAGCAACTTGTATTTGGGTTAAGGAGTTGTTTGTTTTTTTAAAAAACCTCTTAATGGCTCTTAAGTCTGAATCATTCAGACCTTTTTACACACCAACTCTTATTAATCATAACTAAAATAAGACTTCAGACTTTAGACAAGAGAGTGGAGAGAGAATATATATATATATATATATATATATATATATATATATATAAACGAATATTCGTGTAAGAAGAAGAGTTAAGATGAGAATGTAAGAAGAAATCTGGACCCTTGATCACTTTTACTTTCAAACCCACCCATAAATGTGCAGTTAATACGTGAATTGATCTGGTGCATCTCGGTGCATCCCATCCTAATGTGCATCCAAGGGGGAGATCCTTTGTTACACTTCTCAAGATAATTTTCATTCTCACTAGAACCCAACCCTATATATATTTATATATAGGGGTTAAATCACGTGAGAACCAAAAAAGGTTGAGAACCGTGAGAACCGATCTAAGCCATAATTTGGTTTTGATCCTATGGTTTTAATTAAAGGATGTTTCACCACATAAAAATGGCATAATCGTCATTTTAGTAATAGAGATTCACCAGATGAAACACATTATTTTACCTCATGAAATAAAAGCAAAATTTTCATAAATATAATATTTCACCTCAAGTATTCCAAACATAATGCTCATGTATATATGTTATTTCACCACATGAAATCAAACAGTTTTCTTTACTAATCTATTTCACCTCATGAAATCAAACACAATTTCACCTCTTGAAATCAAACCCTACTACCCTAGTGATAAATTGCTGAAATTGATGATCCAAAACAAACACTCGGGGTACTTGAAACCTGATCGGATTCTTCATGATAATGTTGCCGACGAGTTCATCGATAATTTCTTTGTGAAATAGAACAATAATTTTGAAACCCATTTGGTTTCTAAAGAAGAAAAAGAAACACATATTGAAAAACAGAGCACTGTTTCAGTCTAAGAACATGAAATCATCGATGACTCTGAGCTCATGAAAGATCTTGAAGATGATAATGAATCTGATTTGGATTTTGGTGTTGGTGACAAAGAGAATGTTTGACCCGTGAGCGACCCGGTTGCTGATTAAAAGCTGGTACATGGGAATTCCATAAGTTTTGCTTCTCCCATTTTGTCGGAGGTTGACATCTCGTCTTTTCGACCACCATATTTGGATTCTGGCACATTTTCCGACCCTAATTTGTTAAAGCTCAAGAAGTAAAGAGAAGAAACAGTGTTTTATATAACATTGGAGACGATTTATATCGAGAGTCGCCATTAAAATCGATCAAACTAGAAGAAATCGATAGTCCCCTTTCGTATTTCGAGAAAATTTGTCAATGCTTGTTGATAGTATGGGGTGAAGATGAGGATGGAACAAGTTGTTGATTTGATGGAACGGGTTGAGACTTTCTAGGGATTTATGGTTTTGAGATCTCAAATTACAACTTTGCCCTTGAACTTCCAAAACTTTCACTAATATTACAATGAAAATGCCACCTTTTTAATGACATTTGATTAAAACCCTTGAATGATTGAGATTACCCTCACAATCCTCAACTTTTTTACGGTTCTTATTTGAATACTGTCATATATATATATATATATAAATATATATATAGGATTGGGATCCATTGAGAAGCTGAGGTTAACATGAGAAGCGTGAGAAGTGGTTATCAACAGTTGGATGAGAAATGGATGCACATTAGGATGAGATGCACTGTGATAAGATGTAATATCCCGGGCTAACCGTACCAGATATTGTCTGCTTTGTCCACGCACCTGGACTCATGGTTTTTAAAATGCATTCAATAGAGGAGTTATCAAGTCCATTATAAGGCAACCTTTGTTCCCCTCCCCAACGAATGTGGAATCTTACAATCCACCCCCCTTGAGAGTCCAACGTCCTCGCTGGCACACTAGTCCGGATCCCGACTCTGATATCATCTGTAACATCCCAGGCTAACCGTACCAGATGTTGTCCACTTTGTCTACACACCTGGACTCACAGTTTTTAAAGCGCGTCTAATATAGGAGGTGTCAAGTCCCTTATAAGGCAACCTTTGTTCCTCTCCCCAACGAATGTGAGATCTTACATAAGATACATCAAGATGCACATGATCAATTCTCTTCTCAGCCGTAATTCATGGGAGGGCATTTGATTAAAAGTGATGAACGGTTCAGATCCACTTCTCACGCTATCACGTTAACCTCAATTTCTCACACAATCCTTCGCTTTCATATATATTCCACTTTATAGTAACAACAAATATTGAAAGGTTAAACACTATAACGTTGTAATGTGATATAGTGATGCCATCATTTTCCTCGAAAGAAGACGAGTAAGTGATAATATTTTTAAAAAGAGAGTAAACTACAATTTTGGTCCCTATGGTTTACATGAATCTCTGAAAGTGGTCCCTAGACTTCAATAACTACAATTATCGTCCCTACTGTTTACATTTTGCTTTAAAAATAGTCCATCGACTAAACTCTATTAAATGATTTCCGTTAAATTAGGGGTATTTTCGTCTTTTACTTTAGAAGGACAAGTTTTACAATTTTTTTTAAACCACAATGACCAAATTGTAATTTACTCTAATTTATATTGATAATATACACACATACTCATACGGACACACAAGGACCATCTCCGGTGAACATCTCAAGCCATCTTTGTCGACCTGACCTGCTCTTGTCACCATCTTCGTCGACTTGACCTGCTCCGGTTACCATATCTGATGCTTTGAAACCAAAATGTTTTCCGATCATATTCTACCGCCTAAATCAACACCCAACTAAAATTATTAATTCCCAGTTTATCAAGTTCTAATTACTAAAACAATCACAAACAAGATGAACACAAATTGATTACTCAACCTGTTATCACTTTGATTCCAACTGAAGAATTAGTATACACAGAATATGTCACTTTCTCTCACTATAACTCAATGTACTCTCTCTCTCTCTCTCTAACTGTTACAACTCTGACTTACAAAAACTTAACTAACTAATACTACTCCTAGCCACATGTCTTTTAAACAAAGATACGCGCACTAAAACACAAAAGGAAAATACAATTGACTTTGACATTTGAATTTATTACATGGACTTTGACTTTAACTTTGAGAGTTGACTTTGAGCTTTGACTTGCTTTGCTTTGACCTTCATCTTCCATGATCTTGTATCCAACAAATATGCTCTAACAATCTCCCCCTTTGGATTCAAGATCATATCTAAAAGATTTTGCAATTCAATCTCCCCCTTTAAGCACAAAATTTACAATCTCCCCCTTTGATCAATTTTATCTCCCCCTTTGTAGAACTTTAGCAAAAATAAACATTGAAGCTCAGTCTCCTTTTCATGCTCAAAACATTCTTCCCTTTCTTTGATAAAACTGTCTTCAAAGACTTTTGTAATCTCCTCAACGTCTGTCTACAAAAATAATAACAATCTCCCCAAGGTTGTAAAAACCTCTTTCAGACATTCGGAAAGAAATTATCTTCAGATTCAACCCAGTTTGCTTCAGTAGATTGTCTTCAAAGAAAATTTCAGTAAAATCTGCTCATATTCTGAAATCTTTGACTTTTTCTCTTTTCAGCTTCCAACAAACTTCAACAAAATTCACTGTCTTGATATAATTTTCTTCAATTAAGCTTCATGTTTTCTTTAACACACCCCACATTTCTTGATCATCTCCCCTTTTTTGATGAATGAAGCAATGAAATCATCAAAACTTTACAAGAAATGTCTTTAATCTGACCACTGAACTTTTATATTGAGCCTCTAAATATTCATCGATCCAAAAGATATTCATCTGAATCTTTGCAAATTCAGACAAATCAGAGTGTAACACCTGAATCAACAAATGAATCAGTTAGAAGTGACTGCCAGTAACACGAAGTTACTGTGTGTAACAAATACACAATGGAAAGGAGCTTTTAAGATGTTCACTCCCCCAGGTCTTCCATTCAATCATCGAAACACCACAAAGGAATTTCTATGAACGTTATGACAAGAAAACATATTCCTTGTGTGTTCGTGCAAGTGTTTGAAAAAATTAAGCATAGATGATTGCTTTTTATAAGGATCAAAATTGTGTAAATCATTGAGACAACAACAGTAAAATACAGACTCAATTGTGCATGATCGAAGTACGAAGGTGGGGTAGACTTCCTTCTTTTTCAATATCCAGATTTTCCAAATGAAAATCAGATAGCGTATATGTTGTGTCCTCTTGAAACATTGAAACATTTTCTTTTTGAGAAGAAAATGAGTAGCTGGTGGGGTTTTTATCAAGAGTTGGCATGGGCTAGTTGCCTGTTTCAATAATGTTCACGAAGAATTGTGAAACACTAGTAATGTGGCTGCCCAACTCAGAAAAAGTTGGTGCAGAGTTTGATATTATTTTACTTTGTTCTCTCACCCTCTTTCTTTTTATCATTAAGCTCACTTCTAACCAAACTCTCTTTTACATTTTACCTCATCACTCAACCCACACTCAAGTTATTTTGACTCCTCACTCTTCGATCACTCAAGGATTAACTTCTTGGGTAGGAAACACTGGTTAACGTGAATCCATAGAAGTTTCAGATAAGCTCACACAAAGAACCCATGTTGTTTTCCTAAAAGAACATGTTACTCAAAATGGTTTAACTATTACAGTTAAAGCACAAAATACAAGTCAGATGTCTGTATGCTCAATGAGATAATCATGATGATTTGAGCAATTTAAACATTGAAGACTTTTCAAATAAAGTATATTGAATGACTGAAATGAATGCAAGAAACTTGTTTAAAAATCTGACATTGTATGAAAAAGATCAATATCTGAAATGATTTATCGATTAAGGCTTAGGTCAACAAAAATTGGATATTGTCTATACGAACCAAAATATATACACTCTTAAAAGAAATGATTTGAAATGAATCAATGCTCAATCAAACATTGAAATTCAAGCGGGGTGTATCACCATCGAAAATTTTGTTCAATTTTGAGACATGGTGATAACATATCCAACAAAAAGTTAAACCGGTGTGTGTGAATACTTGATAGTATATGGAAAAGACAATATGCAAGTATTTATAAATCATTGAAGCACAAATAATCATGAAAACATTTAAAATCACACTTCTATATTCATGAAATCTTTGAAGAATTAGAAGTGGTTTGAACATTTAAGAACATGTTTTCATATCTCAAAGTTGTCCTTCTTTCAGACACATATGAGATTAAGATTAGAAATAAACCTTCTCACGCAGTCTTAAATCTCATCAAGTCAGCTCAAAATCATATAAGATATGATCGTTTAAGCTCTCTCTCAATTCTACAACAGTTAAAAAGTCGTCAAAGTACAAAGATTTATTCTCAACATTTATTGAAAAGTAAATGACATAAAGCAATAAAACATTGAATGTACGAGTTCTGATCAGGTGTAATCAGAAATCATAATCCTTACTCCTTATCTCTTAACTCCCCCTACAAATATGCATCAAAAATTTATCAGTGATAAACATATGCAAGATTCATAAACTCCCTCTCAACTGTATGTAGATCATCTTATCATCTTCTCTCACTCCCCCTGAAAACATGAACAGACTTAAAGTGCAGATATCTTTCAGAATAATAATAATAATAATAATAATAAAGAAATGAAGAAAAATAACAATAACTGAACTTTAATAGGTAATCACAGATTAAGTGTTGAGATTTAGCATACCAAGTTGTGAAACGAGAAAATTAAATCTTTTTTCGTCGAGAGGCTTGGTAAATAAATCAGCAAGCTAATAATCAGTGTTTACAAAATAAAGTTCTATTGTACCTTTTTCGACATTATCTTTGATGAAGTGATATCTAACATCAATGTGTTTGGTCTTTGTATGCTGCACAGGATTTGCAGTTATTGCAATGGCGCTCTTAGAATCACAGTATATCGGGATCTTGTCAAATTCGAAGCCATAATCTCGTAGTTGCGTCCTCATCCACAACACTTGAGAACAGCAACTCACCGCAGCGACGTATTCTGCCTCAGTTGTTGATGTGGAAACACAGAGTTGTTTCTTTGATGCCCAACTAACGAGTTTATTGCCTAGAAATTGTATGTGCCCCGATGTACTTTTCTTATCCAGCATACAACCTACATGATCTGCATCTGAGTAGGTTGTCAGTTCAAAACTAGTATCCTTAGGATACCCTTTTGACCGCAGACATATGGGATTCTTTTGGATAAGCTTGATATCGAGCACATAGACATGTAGAGAACATAATATCTGGCCTACTAGAAGTTAAATATATCAAAGAACCAATCATCCCTTTGTAGATTCTAATATCAACAGTTTTTCCCGAAGGATCAGTGCCAATCTTAGTTCTTGGTACCATCGGGGTTCCAATAGGTGTACAATATTCCATTTTAAATTTTCTAAGAATATCGAAATGTACTTTGATTGATTTATAAAAATCCCTGTTGAAAATTGTTTGACTTGTAATCCAAGAAAAAATTCATCTCTCCCATCATACTCATATGAAATCTTGACACCATGTGGTTAGAAAAATTCTTACAGTATTTTGGATTTGTTGAGCTAAATATGATGTCATCCACATAAATCTGAATTAATATGATATCGGCTTTTTCCTTTTTGATAAACAAAGTAGTATCGATCTTACCTTTAGAGAAGCCAGACTTGACTAGGAATTTAGATAAAACTTCATACCAGGCTTGAGGGGCTTGCTTCAGTCCATAAAGAGCTTTATCCAGAATGTAGACGTGATTCAGTTTCTCTGGATTGACAAAGCCTTCAGGTTGTGAGACGTAGACTTCCTCCTTTAGTATGCCATTAAGAAAAGCAGTCTTCACGTCCATCTAGTAGACGATGAAGGTCTTGTGGGCAGCATATGCAAGAAACATTCTGATCGCTTCTATGCGTGCCACTGGAGCATAAGTCTCGTCATAGTCAATACCTTCCTCTTGCCTATATCCCTTAGCAACAAGTCTTGCTTTGTTTCTGATTACGATACCATCTTCGTCCTTTTTATTCTTGAATACCCATTTTGTGTCGATTATTGATTTACCTTCCGGTCTTGGCACAAGTCTCCAGACTTTTAACGCTTTGAACTGGTTTAGCTCCTCATGCATTGCAGTTACCTAATCCGAGTCAGCTAGAGTTTCAGATATGCATGTTGGCTCTATTTTGCTCAGAAAGGAGTCATGCATACACATGTTCAATGTAGCAGACCTAGTTTGCACCGGTTTAGATGGATCTCCAATGATTTGGCTCATCGGGTGCTCTTTGGTCCACTTGTGTTCATGAGGGAGTGGATTTGATGTAGATTGATCATGATTCTCATCTTAGTATCCACTTTTAGTCTCTTCTTGTTCAGGGAGTTATTCAGTTGAAGTATTTGGTGCAAAAGTTTCAGTTGGTACAGCAGTTTATGGCTGTTGAGTAGTCGTTTCAGGACAAACAACTGAATCAGCAACTTCTGTATCGACATTGTCATATACAACTTCAACTGAAGGAGTAGTTGTTTGAACCGGAGTTTCTTGCTGAATCGGGGGTACGAATTCAGTAGACACATTTGAAATGGTTGGATGATTATTCGTTGAATCTTCTGAACTGTCAACCACTACAGATTTAGGCAATTTAGATCCAAGAAACTCATCATAAAAGAATTCAAACAATAAATCTAATTCAGATAAATGAGATGTAGAAGTTGAGGCTTTATCAGAATTAGTCGAATTAACCACAGGTTCTGGACTGATTTGTCCAGAAGCTAACACTCCTGTAAGTACGGGTTCTGAACCACTTCGTTCAGAAGCTACATCCTCGTCGAATGTAACATTTACGCTTTCTATCACAATCTTTGACTTCTTTAGATACACCCGATAGGCAGCAGATGTTTGAGAGTATCCAATGAAGATGCCTTCATTAGCCTTTGGTCCGAGCTTGTTCAAGCTCTCTCTATCGTTTAGCACGAAGCACCTGCATCTAAAAATATGAAAGTGTTTAATGCTAGGTGTACGATTATTTATCAAAGCATAAGGTGTTTTACCAAACCGGCGGTGTATTATGGAACGATTCTGAGTGTAGCACGCAGTCGATACAGCTTCGGCCCATAGAAACAGAGGTAGATCAGATTGACTTAGCATAGTATGAGTGGCCTCGACTAGCATTCTATCTCGTCTTTCTACTACTCCGTTCTGTTCTAGCGTTCTGGCAGCAGAAAACTGATGTGTTATCCCGACCTATTCGAGATAATCTTCGACAGTTTTATTCTTGAATTATGTGCCGTTATCTGTACAAAGAAGCTTGACTGACTTTTGCAGATTCACTTGGGTTTTCTTTAGAAAAGTGATGATGACTTCGGGCGTCTCATCCTTTGACCTCAGAAATTTAACCCATGTGTATCGCAAATAATCGTCCACAACAACTAACACGTATTTCTTGCCGTTAATGCTTTGCGTACGCATAGGACCGCAGAGATCCATATGCAGTAACTCAAGTGGAGAACTTGTACTAGGCTCAGGCTTTGGCTTGTGAGAAGCTCTCTTCATCTTACCCTTCTCGCACGTTGCGCACAAATGTTCTTTCTCGTATTTAAGCTCAGGAAGTCCTTTGACTAATTTTCCCGTGACCAGTTTATTGATGTAACGAAAATTCAGGTGAGAAAGCCTTCGGTGCCATAACCAACTTTGTTGCAGAGAGGCTTTTGATAGTAGACAAACCTCATTGTCAGTCTGGACTTTTGACAGATTAATCGTGTAGAGGTTAGACTTTCGCGTGCCGACCAAGAGTTCATTATCGTCTTCAGTATGCACAGAACATCGCTTGGCCTTGAAATTTACCTCTAAGTTTTTGTCACAGAACTGTCCAATGCTAAACAGATTATGTCCTAATCCTTCCACGTAGCTCACCTTCGTAATCGTCACGTTGTCTTGAATTACGTCACCGTAGCCCAAAATCGGTGAAAACTGATCATTGTCGAATCTCACATTCCCGCAGTATTTCTCTGTATAATTAGACAAAATATCTTTCTGCCCGATCATATGCTTGGAGCAACCAGAATCCAAGTACCACATATGACGGATATGCATAAGAGAAATCAGGGAATAACAACTTTAGGTACCCATTTAAAAGTTGGTCCTATCGGATTAGTGCAAGATGTTGGCATCCATTTGTATATGGACCCTCTGAACTTTTGAAAAACCTTTGAAGCATATGATTTATAAGAATAGACATGATAAGTACCAAACCAATCATCAGAATATCGGTGAGAAACAAAATCATTCCGTCTATAATTAGATGACTTAGTAGCAGACCGAGATAATTGGAGTAATTGCTTTATTGTATATCTCTTGTAAGGAATTACAAGTTTTTGTTTATTTGAAGCAACTGTACCAACTACATCTGAACTACTAGCAGTCGATCTATTACAAGAACTATCAGGACATGATTCTGAACTCTCATCAATCTTCCATTTTGGTCGCCATTCTGTTCGTTCTTCTGACCTTTTTTTCAAATCTGAAACAAAAGATTTAGATTTATTAGGAAAATCAGATTTCTGAGATTGTCTTTTCTTAAGCTTACCAGTGTTGTTCCGTTTCTGTGAGCGTCGTTTCCTTTGCTTCTTACCTTTCTCATAGTAATCAGTACTCACAGAAACTAATTCACCAACCTTAGTCGATGATTCACCAACTTCATATACACTTGGTAATGCTTCAGAGTTTATTCTAAAAGTAGAATGATCTGGAAGTTTAGCGTTAAAGTCAAACATATCAATACTTTCCTCAACACACCTATCATCAAAATTTAAAAAATAATTTGCAGACGCAAACAAGTCATCAAAATCAACTTCTAAAGTTTGAGGTGCCTTAGAAGATGTTGAACACTCTTTGGATTCAGTTTTAAAAACGGTGTTCTTTATTATAGTAGAAAATACATTTTGTTCAATATCACGCAAAATTCTTTCATCAGATAAAACATTTTCAAGCTCAATTATTTTGCTTTCTAATACAAGTGGAGGAATGTAAATTTTAGCTTTAATTGGTTTTGCCTCCATCTCTGTAGTAGAATAACTAGCAAAATAATCATTTGAAAGAAACTTTGGTTTTTCTGAAAGATAACTATCATTCAGCTTTTGATAGCAGAATGGTAGTTGCATTTTCTTTATATTATTTCTTTTCTCATCTTCTTTGGCCTCAACCTCATCCGGTGATTTGGTAACAAATTTGGGTTTCAAATGAGGATATTTAGCAGCTGCAAATAGAAAATCAAAATTATATAAAGTTGGTTGTTTTCTGATGGCTTTCTTTAAGTAGTGGAGGTTATCGTAACCGAGTCCCCACTTCTCTTTCACATCAGCTTCCTCATTAGGTGTGTTTAAGAAAATGGTTTGATTTGTTTGTCCTCATGCATACAGTTTGGCTTCCAAACCATTTGCCTTTTTCTCTAAATTCTTGTTCTCAACCTGCAATTTGTAAGCTTTTAGAACACATTCTTGTTTCTCTAAATCAGACTTTGAAAGCTTAGAAACAAATTCATAAATCTTATTTTTAAAACCATCTTTTTGCGTTTTAAAATCAGAAGCAGATTTGTTTAGAGAGTCAATCAGATCTTTGTTCCCAACAAGTTCCTTGTTAAGTTCAAAAATCTGTTGACTTTTCTTTGCAACTCTACTCTTTTCCTTTTCCAGTTTAGATTGAAGGTCTTGAAGCTCAATCATCATGGCTTCCATTTTGGTTAAAAAATCATTTTCAGAAAAGTTCAGTACCTCATCGGATGTCTCTTCGTCTGATTCATCGTACTTCACCTCTTTACCCATTAAGCACATGTGTGCTGTTTCTTCCTTTTCCTCTTCGTCGGAGTGGTCTATCCAGAACTCATCTTCAGCCATTAGGACTTTCCCTGCTTCCTTCTGTTTAGCCAACAACATCTTCTGTTTGTAATAACTATAATTCTTGACGGTAGGCTTCCGACAATCCTTGGCATAGTGACCCAACTTTCCGCAGTTGTAGCACTTAACCATTTTCTCAGTCTTTTTCTCAGCACTACCATAGTCATTCACATACCTCTTCTTCTCTTCTGGCTTTCTCTCCACAAATTTCCTTTCCTCGAATATTCTTCCTTCCACTATTTCCCTGTGCTCGTGATTCTTTGACCCAGACGAGTACCTTTGTGAGTTTGAACCCGAATTCTTATAGAACATCTTTTGAAAGGCACGGGTGAGAAATAACATTGCCTGCTTCAGGTTTTTCCCGTCATCACTATCAGACTCAGAAATTGCAGAATCATCTAAGATAGGAAGTACTATCTTCTTCTTCTTCTTCTTTTCTTTCTTCTCCTTTTCCTTCTGACCAGCTACCAAGGCTATTGGATCAATTGTCTTCTCAGCTTTCTTCTTCTCACTTCTTTTCTCTTCAACCTCCTCCTCATTTTGCCTCAATGTCTCATAGACTTCATGGAGTGGTATGTCACTTAGGTCCTTCATCTGTTTCATTCTACGAGTGTGCTTCTTCCACTCAGGCTGGAGAATACTGAGAAGTTTGACATTGTTCTCGATTTTCTTCTTTTTAACTTTGTTCTTCGAAAGCTCGTTCAGAAGAAGAACAAATCTCTCGTATGTATCCTCAAGGCTTTCATTCTCTTTAGCCTTAAACTCTTCGTAGTTGTTGATGCAGTTTGCTACTTTCATCTGGTTGCCAACCTTCGACCCCATCATCATCTTCTGGAGTTGATCCCACATCTTTTTGGCATTGGATTTGTAGTTGTGAATCTTGATATAAATCTCATTCGGAATGCTCTGTAAGAGAAGAGATCGTGCTTGTTTATCAGCCTTGTGTCTGCTCTTTTGTTCCTCAGTGTACTGTGAGATGTCCTTCGGAACAGTCTTTGTCTTTCTGACTCTATCCTCATCTCCATCGTCACTGTCTGAGGACTCTTCATCCGGTATCTCCATGGTAGGTGGTACCATTGGTCCTTCAGTAATGGATAAGAGAATGTTCTCTCCGTTTGTGAGCCGATCAACAAAATCAAGGAACCTGTCCTTCCACTACTCATATTCCCATTTGAATAGAACAGGAGGCTTGACATCGGTACCGATTGAGAGTGCGTCCTTGGAAGTCATCCTGTTATCAAAATGTACAATAAGAACTTGACAAAAGATCGTTAGTCCAATAGAAATCTAAAAATACAGAAAATCTCAGAAAGATCGAATTTTCAGAAAATGAAAATTCAAAAGTCATAAGTATGGAATTTGCAGATCACAGTGAACTACAAAGAATTCGCACAAAACAAATGAATCACAGAGAATTCGTATGCTAGACAAACTCCAGAATTCGCAGGCTAGTACAAATCAGAATTTGCATACAAACAAATTCAGAATTCGCAAATAAACACAAGTCAAGAATTCGCATACACAGAATTCGCACGTATGTATATGAGAGTTCTAAGAATTCGCAGACAAACACATACGAATTCAGAACTTAGAAAAAAATATTTGAAAAAAAAGAATTTGTATCACTCACTTAGACGAAATCAGAGGAATTCGCATATGGTTAGATGCGAATTCTTAAGAATTCGTATCCTACCTTATACGAATTCTACACTTGAAAGATTTTTCTCTAAAACTTTTCGCAAAAGAGGCTTATACGAATTCTGAAGGTTATGCGAATTCTATCCTTGGACAAAATTTACAAACACTTTTCGCACAAAGACTTATGCGAATTCTTTTCTACGAATTCTTTCCTTAATATTTTTCACAAAGCATTTTATGCGAATTCAGACTTTTCGCACAGAAGGCTATACGAATTCAGAGGATTTCTCACAATTCACACATACGAATTCTATGCAATTCGTACATGACACACTTGCGAATTCTACACATGAACTTTTCATAAACACGTATTATGCGAAATCTAGATGTCTACGAGTTCTTGAGATGTTCTGCGAGTTCTTCAGATCTCGTAGAAAATACCCTCTGATTTCCTCAATGACCCATCTAAACTTCGAATTTCGATCTGTAACTTTGACTAAATGCTCTCTAACACATCTATAACCGAATTCTACCACTGAATTTCGATAAAGAATACTAACGATTACAAATCAAACCAATTACAGTGTCATGAACTCGTGAACTCAAAAACTCGTAAAATTTAACAATTGACGAAAATTACAGTGCTATGATCTCACAAACTTATACAAGATTGATCTATTTACTTATACACACACAATCAAATCGATTACAAACCCAAATTCGCACAAAAAAATCAAGATTCGATCAAGACTCAGTGAACAGTGTCGAACTCCATATTTCAAGATGATTTCTACTTGGATTTGCTCTGATACCAATTATTACTTCCCAGTTTATCAAGTTCTAATTACTAAAACAATCACAAACAAGATGAACACAAATTGATTACTCAACCTGTTATCACTTTGATTCCAACTGAAGAATTCGTATACACAGAATATGTCACTTTCTCTCACTACAACTCAATGTACTCTGTCTCTCTCTCTCCCTTTCTCTCTAACTGTTACAACTCTGACTTACAAAAACTTAACTAACTAACACTACTTCTAGACACATGTCTTTTAAACAAAGACACGCGCACTAAAACACAAAAGGAAAATACAATTGACTTTGACATTTGACTTTATTACATGGACTTTGACTTTCACTTTCACTTTGAGAGTTGACTTTGAGCTTTGACTTGCTTTACTTTGACCTTCAGCTTCCATGATCTTGTATCCAACAAATATGCTCTAACAAAAATCAAACCTGAAACCATGTCCAACCTAAATCAAATCTAAAACCAATTCCAAACCCAAATATGAAACCAATCAAAACCCAACCTAAAACCCAAATCTGAAACCAATCAAAACCCAACCTAAACCACCATTAGTGCCACTGTTTAAATCTTCTACAACCTCAAAAATCCAACAGAGTTAGAAACCAAGGGTCTTGCTTTGAATCGATCGGTTGTGCTTTGAATCGGATCGATTGTGCTTTAATTAGATCAGTTGTGCTTTGAATTGGTGGCTTCAAATCTCATGTATATATATGTTCATAGTTTCTAATTAATTTAATGGTGTTTTTAAGAGGATAAGTTAGCTCTAGAAGAATATCATGTGATGTCCCGTAGACCTGGTGGTGGTGGAGGTTGGGGTGGATTCGGTGGTGGTGGATGGAAAGAACCTGGTGGTGGCGGTGGTTGGGATGGATATAACGAAGGACTTGGTGGTGGCGGGCCTGGTGGCGGTGGCGATTGGGGTGGGTATTTGGCCGACGTTGAAGCGACTCCTTAAGATATATATATATATATATATATATATATATATATATATATATATATATATATATATTACATAACAGGTCCTGTAATAATATGGTTTTAACAAAAATATAGAAAAATAAAAAAAAATGTATAAAGAGGGACAAAATATATTTGGCAATCATAATTATATATATGTGGATGGAGACGAGTCAACCACCCCTCCATTCAATCTACACCGTTTAAATTCATCCAAAATTAAATCTCATCCCTTCAAATTCCTTATTTCACGGCAGATACTTCCCCATTTGTTTCCCTCTCTCCCCTCACGCCTGATTTCTCTCCACGTCTTCGCCTTCAACCTCCACGAGCTCTCCCCTCACACCTGTTTCTATGGAGTTCCAGCCCCACTCGGCCACTCCTCCCCCATGCTCCTTAATTTCTCCACGTTATGCTTGTGTCTCCAACTCCCCCACGATCATGCTCCTCTCCGCATCAAGTATAAATGTATGCAAACCTCAGGAAGGGTTTACATACAAAGCCCCATGAAACTGAAGAGATCGTATGAGACGAAGCATTCTTATGTTTGAATTGTTCTCTTCTTCTTTTCTGCAACTCTCCACGATTACACCCATTTTCATTCAGGCCCTTTCCGCTGCTCTCCGTATCTCCCCCTATCTGCAGCCCCTTTGACGGTTACAATGTGCAGCTTCTACCCACTACTCACTTGCTCTGGTTAGGGTTTCAAATTTTTACAAGTTGTTAGATTGATTGATTGATTGTTTGTTTGAACTTCTTGGTGATTGTTTTTTTTTTCAAATTCTCTGTTTGTTTTTCTTCCCAATTTATGGAGTTGAATCTTGGACAACTTTGATATTTCATACGGATATGTAGAGTAGGATATAGGGAGTGTGGAGGAAAATTTTGGTGAGTCAAGTAATGCTTCAACTGAATGGATGTGTATTTTATCATGGAGGACCATAGAGTTGCAGCTTTCGAAGAGGGATGATGCATATTATGTTGAAGATTATATCGATGATGATCATAATGGTATCTTTATCTAATTTTTAAATAATGTGGGTTGTGATTATAATTTTTTTTTCTTGCTTTTGAGTGATCAAAATGAACTAAAATGATTATTCTTTATGATTTATTTAAGGTGACGTAGAAGGAAAAAAGAGAGATTTTACTAAATTGGAACTTAAGGCAGATCATATCAATTGCCCATTATGGGCCTGCGCCTATGGCCGGATCTCTCTCGGAGACCTTCTCTCTGTTGTATAAACAGGCTTATGATTTTCTAATTCGAGAACATTAGTATATTGTGGTGATTTAGCTCCTTTTTATTTGCTTTTGGTGATTCTCGTCTCATTATGTTAATCAGGTCTCGAAATCTATGAAATTCCAGTGGAGCAGCCATGGACATATTTTGAGGGCGTATTTTATTTGCTTTTGGTTGATTATCGTCTTATTATGCTGAATTTAGGCTCGAAATCGATGAAATTTTAGTGGCGCAACCATGGGCTTATTTTGAAGAGGTATCCAGCAAAACTTCGGCTTCTAAAACTCTTTGAATCTGTGTGTATATGAGTTGTATGATTGAGTTTCGAACTTCAGTTTCTTAGTTTAAATCTGTGTTTTATTTGCTTTTGGTTGATTTTGCTCTCATCGTCTTCGCCAAAACCATATTCCTCCGGTGACTTTAATCGATCGTCGATTGTGTAAGCGGCGGAGGACATTAGTATATTGTGGTGATTTAAAACTAAGTAAGTTTTGCACTATATAGATGTAGAACAGAAAGACAAAGCAGAAATGCTTAATGGGCACAATGAAAGCTGTTTCGGAGTATTTTGAACGATTATCGTTAGAGATGCTAACAGATTCCATCATATGCTCTTGTGGAGACTTTTGGTAAACATTAGTGTTAGTGTGTTACATTTGCAACATAAGACACAAAAGCACAAGGTTTAGGCTTTAGCATCAAAAATGAAAATTTAGCTACTTTTTATAGTGGAATGAGCATGAGATTATCTAGAAATAGACTTGTGGGGAAGGAACACTTTATATGTACGTGTGATGTAACCGTGCATGCTCACATTTGGTTTTGAGGTCAATGGGACTAAATATTTGCTTGGCTCCATTTACATGGTGTTTCCCAATTGAGGGAGTAGTCATTAGGTGCAGATTCTCTGAAGCTAAGTTGGATTCATTTATGGGTTAAATTAACCCATATACTTTAAGACTACACATTATCTCAACAAAACTAACATTGTAACATATCTGGACAATTCTCATTTGCATTATACATATGAATAGACACTACATAAAAAGATTATTTAGTATTTCCAAATGGACGAGATTAATATTTAAGCTTGTGTGGATGTATTTTTAGAGAGCAAAATATAAGAAAATTCTCATGCATTGGTATACCCGGTAGAAGAAAGTATGATGTATGGCACAATTAGAAAGTTCATATATATTAATCTTCGGTGTGATCAATCTTTTGAACATTCTTTTCCATGCTCAAATATATTTGCCAGTGATAGAATTTTTCATAAATCAGACGTAAACAAAATTAGCTTAAGCCTCAACTTTTCATATCTATGAAACCTGCCAAGACATGATCCTTGCAAACATGATAACATGGACTTACTTCTTTAGAAAATAGATTTGTACAATTAAAACCATGTTTTTTGATGTGTGAATGAAGGCATTGTACACCAAATTCCGTAAGTGAAATACGGTTGGAGAGGTCTATAAGGTCTTCTGCTACTGTTGGTAACTTAGCTCGAGTTATAACATAATACTAGCAGAGAGCTAGCCGTCTCTAAATTTCAAAATCCGATGATACAACATGAGGCACTGGTACTGAATCTAAGCAGATTGAAAAGTTTAAATGATACTCGAGTAACATCAAATGTGCTATAGATATTACTTTTTGTGGCTTGCATGGGGACATACAAGTGAGTGGATTTTTTGGCAAGTTGCATACTAATATGTGGCAGAAGCTATCATTGATTATTAATACAAGGGCTCTCATATCTTAATTTGTTTTCACTTGGTCATTCTGTATTAGCTTAGAATGTTCATTTTACGTTGATTATTAATGCAAAGGGCTCTCATATCTTTAGGTACACAATTCTTTGATTTATTTTTAATTTTGGTTATGTGGATTTTAATATCATTTTAGAAGTTATTTTTGCATCATTCGTATATATACATATAAACAATATTTCTACTGCATAAATCCATGCACGAATCACACACTTCGCAACAGAAATCGAGTGATTCAAGACAGGCAAGTGCAGTGCACGACAGCATGGCGCATTGGTCGTTCTACACTCGATACCAAGACTGTATCAAACACTTGAGAATTCTAACCATCGTGTAAGAAAGGATTTGCACACTTGATCACTTTTAATCCCATGAATTGCGTTTCTTACGGGAATTGATCGGGTGCATCTCATTAGTGTTGATATTCAATTAGGATTGATCCAATAGTCCAGATCCCTTCTTAAGCTTCTCACCATAACTTCCCCTCTCACCGGAACCAACCCTATTATATATAATAATGGAGAAAAAAGAGTATAAAATTTTGGTATTGTCATTAGGTTATTCAAGTATGAAAGGTAGAAAGATGAAAGGATTGCAGTGATTCCTCACGTGGTTTCATATAGAACCTTGTGTTGTTTATCACTTGATGAACAACTTCGAATATCATGTTCCACAAAGGTATGCGATTATTGGTGTTTTATTTCTGGTCAGATCACTTTTGTTTATCTTTATCACGTGATGAATTAATACAAATATAATTAAAAAGGAAGAATGTTCAAACTCGAGGTTTTGAAAATTTAAATGTTAGGCATGAACAAGTTGAATACAAATTTGAAATTTAACTATTTTTTGACTCTCTCTTTATCTTTTATTCTTCTGATTTATAGGTTTTGTTCAAAACCCTAATGCCTCTCAATTTACAGGATCATCCGGCTTCACCACTGCTGCCTGCTCTC
Source organism: Arctium minus (assembly GCA_954870635.1). Taxonomy (NCBI): domain Eukaryota; kingdom Viridiplantae; phylum Streptophyta; class Magnoliopsida; order Asterales; family Asteraceae; genus Arctium; species Arctium minus. The sequence goes on from OX941083.1 coordinate 63,729,277, forward strand.
TCCTGTTCAATTGACGAACCCTCTTATATTTTTCCATATTATGATTATTTGTTTTTTGCTAGCCTAGCATCCTTCGACTAATGCATGCTAATCTATTTTTTTCATTAAATTTGATGTTTTGCAGTCCAAATTATAACCAGATCTACTTAGAAGAGCAGAACACTACTTTTCCGAGAACATACGGGTTATTAAAGGTTTACTTTCTCCCATATTAATCCCTATTAGATTGTCAATCATCCAGCAAATTAAATTGAAATCCTAATCATAATCTATGCCAAAACGGTGTTGTAGGTTGTTCTTTGAACCAGAAAAGTTTGAGTTGATTATGGAAGAAGGGTCTTTTGAGGGGACTTTTTGTATAGAGAAATAGGTGTTATAGAAGATGCTGCTATTTGAAATGGAGAAAATAGGTATGAAAAATAGTGATACAGGGGGGTAAAGGTTATTTATTATTCATTGTCATTTCATCTTGGCTTCATGAAAGTTGCAATAATTTTTGGCAATTTTTTTTATTAAAGTTGATGTAAATGTATATGGTTGTCATTGCCTATTACAAGGTGTTAATGAGTCAGGGTCATAATTTTTATCATTTTTGCAAGTGTATTTTAAACAATGAATTAATATCCACATCTTTTTTAGCGGTACATGTCTAACAACGTTTATTGATAATCTTTTGATTCCGACAGGTCTTGTGTCCACTTAGGGGTCGTTTACCAACTCTTTCCGGGTAAGTGTTGTCCGGGTAACGGGACAAGAGTGTTGTCCTGGGTAAGTGTTGTCTATGGTAAGTGTTGTGTGGATAAGTGTGTTTACTAAGTGTTTTGTGGTAAGCGCTTACCAACAACAAAATTACCATTTTAACCCTTAACACAAAGAAATAGAACTCCAACATATTCTTTTCACAGTAACAAATAAAACATGATACATAAATGAAAACAAACCAAAACCCCTTTATCCCCTTATACTTGCAAAAATACATAACCATAAATCTTCCTATGTATAATTAAACCATTTGAACAACCAAGAAAAAGAAAATGATGCATAAAAAAATCATAAATCTTCTTATGTATAATTGAATGTAACGTCATTTTTAGGCATTGAGCAAAACCCCAAAAAGAAAAATTATCAAATCTTCATAGAATTCACACCCACTACTTATTTTGAATCTGATCGATAACGAACTTGAGGGATTGTTTATTGAAAAAAAATGAGATGGGGGTAATACTTGATTGAAAAGATTTCCTTCAATTTGTGTGTTTGAACTTTAATGAAATAAGATCTCTGAAATGGGGTGGCTTAAGATCCGGAAAAAAAAAACATCCAATGGATTAACCAAATATAAATCAACCGGATACAATTTTCAAATCGATCAACCAGATACAAAAACCAATATTGACGAAATCGATCAACCAGATACATATGAAATCGATGGATTTTTGCACACACACACACACAGAGAGAGAGAGAGAGAGAAAGAAATTGATTTCCCGAATCACCTGAAGAGGATGTTGCGGCATCGTGAAGAGGGTCGAGAGCGACAGCGGAGGAGGGAGGAGGAGCGGCGAGGGAGAAGGATAGTCGCTGGAATCGTGAAAACTGACTCGAGTTAGTAACATTTTGGATTTGGCTCGGTAAGAGCTCGGTTACCGAGCTCGGTCAGATTTTGGTCGGATTCGGGATTTGGTAAACGTCGCACTGACCGAGTTATTCTGGTCAACAGTTAGTAAACATCCCCTTAACAACAACAATGAGTAACTTTTAATGTGTTTACACCGGTAGTGATTTATCCCTGCCGATAGTGTTCATTTGTTTGACAACCATTTGATATTACATTGCTTGAGATAATTGAAATGTTATTATGAGGAGAAGTCATTTGTTTATCTCTAATTTGTATTTGTGAAGTTATATATATGCAAGGTAATTCATTAACTCCTAAAACTTACCAAAAAGCTATATTCATCTGTAACTAATTTGTTCTTTGATCAATAAAATTTTCCAAAGGCTAAGCCTGCCTTTATCAAAAAATGCGTTCTTGATGGTTTACATAATTATGTCAACTACCTAAATTAATTTGTATCAGCAGTTGGTTGGAAGATTAAAATATTCCTGGAATATTTTATTTGTTGAATGTTACAAGGCTTTTTATTTGTATGTGTGTGTAACAGCATGGATACAAAATCATGGATACAAATTATGAAATTCATGCATATAGAGGCCAACCTAAAGTACAAATGCCCAATAGATTGTCACGTTACTGCCAAAGAACTTTACAACATATTGATTAAGCATTTTAAGTTCATGACAAGATCTATTTGTAAATTTATCATTCAGATGAAGAGTTCGAAATACATAAGTTCCCTTGAAAACTAAAAAATTTGTTACGTGATAATTTTGTATATGTTGCTAGCTGTTTAAGTAGTCTGCTGCTGCTGTTGGCATTGTTTATATTTTTGGGTCAAATTCCTTAAACAGAAGTTGTAAAGAGACTACTGTTGACTAGAATGACTAATATCACACCGTTTATTTTAAGCCACTATTCGGTTAAATTGAGCATTTTAGAAAAGCCAGTGGGGATTAGTCAAATTTTGAGAATTCGGTTTTGAGGAAACATGACTTTTCTGCATTTGTGTCATCAACCATCTTTTTCCCTACTTGAAGGAACCTTGACAGTCTTTTCTAAGTAATCATATCAATGGAACAATGAAACTAGTGGTTTACGAAAGCAATTGCGTCACAATAATATGTATCAAAATTTATTAGTTCACTTATATTTGCGTATTTTGAAAACAATTATATACTACATATTTACATGAAATGCTTATGCTTCCACTCGAAGGTCCACTTAATACTGCTTAGGAGAGATTAGGCGCTCTAGGCTCACTTAATGCTTTTTAAAACACTTAGCGATCATTTACCAACACAAACCGAGTGAATGCATGTTTCCCTTACTGGTAGGGTTTGGTAGGATGGTCTATATGTTTGTGATATTCCTGGTACTATAATAATGAGTGCTATGAAAACTATGTTCATTTGAAGGTCATCTATATAACAATTTGTACAGATTCAAGTCACATTACCTTACCGGATGAATAAGGGAATGACTTAAACCTCTACTTGATTTGGTTTGATTAACAATGTTGTGGATAAAGCTTCTCTCAAAGAACAATAACTTTGAGAAAATATTTGAATATGTTTGTTGTATGTGTTCCCATGGTGGAAATAAATTAAAGTACAACAAAATCTTGAATGATGTTATCTGAATGTTTTGTGCGTACCATTTTGATGGCTCAAACTCATTGTTGGGACAAGAAATTGAATAGTTGCATGAAATTTTCTAATTGACAATTGAAAAGGATGGCAAGTATCTCATTTTGAAGAGTTAAAAAGATTAGCATTAATGTAAGCAAGGGAAGACTTTAAAGGAGAAAGAAAAAACCTGATAAGCAACATCGAAGAATGGAATATGGTTCTTCTCTTGAATGACATCAGTAAAGGGCATTGTAAGAATACAGTTGTTCTCTTGAATGACATCATTAAAGGACACTGTAAACATGACAATAACTATAAGTTCTTTCATGCACAACTGATATCGGATTTTAACTCGAACGAACTCGATGATCAAGCTGCATTTTCACCCGATTTCGCTTGAAAAACTCAAGTTTGAGATCACGAAAATCTTGAAATCGAGAAGGGGTAATCCGGTTTCGATCGCTACTTTGCCTATGATCTATTATGAAAGATACGGAATGACCCTTTAAGCCGAACGGTACCTAACTGAGAATTAAAGCCACAGAAATCCGGTTATAGTTTGACTATGTTTCTTGCTCGATTGAAAAACATCATTCGACAATGATGAAAATAGTGACCAATCAGATAACTGAATCTAGATTAAAGTCATGTTGTACATCCGACCAACGGACGGGTATAACACTAGTTTATTTATGGTGGTGAACAGAGAAAGACGTGATATGTGTATGGTTGCCAAATTTAGTATTATTAAATTATAAAAATAATATTCGTCCACTCCCGGGAATCAAAAGGACGGCAATATAATAATTGGTGTAATTTAGTATTCATAAATACGTCGATCATAGCTTTTGTCAAGATTTTTCTAGATAATATCAATCTTATGTCTTATTTATATTAGAAGCGTGTAATGCAGCGAGATACATCACGATTTTAATGTTTTATTTTATTTTTTGTTTTTTTGTTGATTTACAGTATGATTTTAATTTAAGTACGATTTTAATGATTATCTTATATATTTTAATGACATCTAGAAAAATTACCAATTACATATTTAATAATATAATTAAAACAAATTTATAGTAATATTAATATATTAATTAATAGTGATACATGAAAATATCTGCATAAAAGAAAAGTCATGCACATACCAAATTGATGGGTGTTAGAAGTCTGCAGTAGTAATATGTATCTTGTGCTTTGAAACTTATAAATTAAGAGATTTTTTAAATCTTGCATAAAATGATGGTACCTTGTGCCTAATAACTTGTATTTAAAAGTTTTTTATACGTGATTTATAATATAGTATAAATATGAATGATTTAGTATGATTAAATACGTCGACCATAACATTTGTCAAGATTTCTTTTATTATGTTTGGTAAATATAATTTATTTTATTTTTTGAATTAATAACAAAAAGTTTATTTAAATAGATAAAAAAAATAGCTTATAAGATAGTTAATTGAAATTTGAGTATCATTTCAATAAGTTTCAATAATTTTTTATCATCTTTTTTCAATCATACCCCGAATAATACTATTTCTATTTATTATTAATAAATATTAATTATTAACTATTAATAAATATTAAGTCAATTTATTAGTTAATTTTTGTTGTAAATCTATATCTATACTATATTATAAAAACGACATAAAAAACTCTTAATTACAACATTTTAAACACAAAATACAACTAATTAAAGCTAATTACTTAATTTACAATTTCATAATGCTTTGGTACAACTTATCCAAGCACAGTATCTTACATCATCATCTATTTGTGGAATGGATACTCATTTATTAATATAAATATTTGTTTTTTATATTTAATATCTCACATCATCATCTATTTGTAGAATGGATACTCATTTATTAATATATATATTTGTTTTTTATATTTAATGGACGATTTGATCAACATTATCTACTATTATCAATATTTATTTTTTACATTTATTGGACGATTTGATCAATATTACTATTATCAATATTTATTTTTTATTTTATGATTTGCTCTTAATATATCTATATCTATATTAGTTATAATTACATAACTAATGCATCTATACTATATTATAAAAACATGCATTGATCTAATAAATATATTTTAATAAAAAATAAAACAGGTAGTTTATCTCATAGTGTTTATCCTATATTTAATATGTTTATTTATAGTTAGTTATACAAATAAAAATATAGGACTTTAATAAGTTATAATTATGTTTCATTAACTTTTAATTTTGAATTTTAACCAATATATCTATATCTATATCTAATCTATACTATATTATAAAAACGGTATAAAAACTCTCAATTACAACATTTTAAGCACAAGTTACAACTAGTTAAATCCAATTACTTAATTTACAATTTCTTAATGCTTTGGTACAACCTTTCCAAGCACAGTATCTCACATAATCATCTATTTGTGGAATGGATACTCATTTATTAATATAACTATTTGTTTTTTTGGTGGAGGATTTTATAAAATAGATTTTATATTAGCATAATCTATTTTAAATGTAGATTTATATTTAAATCTATATTAATGAGATGTAATATAAAATCTTTTTTCTTCCTTATTTTTTTATATTACATCTTATAATGATTTTTCCATATTTTATTTTATAAAATCTTTTTCCATATTTTATTTTATAAAATCTTTTTACATAATGAGATGTAATATAAACTCTTTTTTCTTCCGTATTTTTTTTGCTAATATAAAATCTATTTTATTTTATAAAATCTACACGTATTTTTTTATAATATAAAATCTACGCGTATTTTTTTTCACGAGCATTAAAAGAAGAAAAAAGAAGATTGATATGAATTAAAAATAAAAAATAACGAGATACACTAATAAATTATCGTATTCTTTAAAATAAAAATATTCCGCAATACTTTCCAAATGAACCAAGTGTAAAGAAAATAAAATAGAAACGATGTAGATATAAAAATATTCTTCCATATTTTTAATATATTTACATTTAAATGTAAAATCGAAAATGAAAATAAAAGATTTTAAAATATTCTTACATTCACTATAAATATATATAGCTTCTCTATGTATCATCCGAGTACAAGAAGAAGACGAATGGTCGGGTGTCAATGGCGGAACCTGCAACTGAACAAAAGGTATTCCACTATATTTTTGTTTATTTGAAAAACTACTTTTTTATATTTTATTTTATTTACTGAGGATTTATTTATATTTTTCAAAACCCACAATCATATTTTTCGAAGTAGGGGAATAAGATATATATACATATCTTTATTTTTATCGATTAATACTATGAGGTCTTGAAGTCAATAGTCAGATAAATATGTTGTGAGACATGTCATTTGAGTTTTAAATAATATAATACAAAACTATTACCAATATTATTGCACAAACTCATAACAACAAACGATTAAGAATATATGCAAGTTAATCACTTATGAAAATACATTCGTTTTTCACATTGTATTTCATTAACTGTTAACAGAGAAATTACGTTTCATTTTAATTCGGTTCAATATTCCAACAAAAAATTTATAATCCCGTGCAATGCATGGGCCCAACACTAGTTATTCATTAATATGAATTATTATTAGTCTTATCATTTTATAGTAAATTACGTTTTTAGTCCCAATGGTTTGTTGATATTTCTATTTTTGTCCTTATGGTTTTAAAATTAAGATTTTTATCCTTATGATTTATAATTAATTACCTTTCTTGTTCTTATGATTTAAATTTTATTGCTTTTTTAATCTCTATGATTTACAATTCATTTCTATTTTAGTTCTTCATACTAAAAAGTAGTGTTTTGGCCTAGAAATGAATTGCAAATCACAAGGACCAAAACCGAAATTTCAAAACCATAAGGACGAAAAAATATTAATTCATTATTTTAATATCTTTTAATAAATTTATTATAAATATTCATAGTTAGTTATACAAATAAAAAATATACGAACTTCTTTTGAGATCTATACAATTTATAAGATTCGTAAGATCAAATTTATGCTACAAACAATTAGTGGAAAATAAATTTTAATATAAAATTTTAATATTTATCACTCCTGCCACTACTTTTTTCTCTCCATCTCTCCTATCTCCATAACCAATACTTAGGTGCCGTTTATTTTTTAAGAGGTCTAAAGTCTGAAATCTTATTTTAGTTATGATTAATAAGAGATGGTGTGTAAAAAGGTCTGAATCATTCAGACTTAAGAGTCATTAAGAAGTTTTTTTAAAAAAACAAACAACCCCTTAATGTTTGAATATGGTGAATTTTATCAATACCCCTTCTTATAGAGGGTTTGTGAGTGAGATAGAGGGTATGGAGGGTTTTGTGAGTGAGGAGGGAGTAGGGATAGCAACACACTTGAATATAGACAATTAGTGAACATATTATGAATATTTTTTAAAAATTATTATTATAATTTGTAAACACATTATAAACACACTATAGATCTAGATTTGGTATAACTTGTGAATATATTGTGAACACCAACTACATCTATCACTTGTGATCACAATGTGAACCTTGAAAATACATTATGAACACACTAGTAAAAAAAGAAAAAAAAAGAGATAGGTATGAATTTTTTTTTAAAATGCATTATTTTTTATTTAATAAACAATAATGATTATCCCTTTAATTATCTCGTTAATTAATAACATTAATTATATTAAATTGGTGGCTTATGATATACCTCATGGATTTCATAAATTTTGAAGTTTTTAAATGATTATATATATATATATATATATATACACAAAAATGTTGAAAACCTTAAGAACCAATCTCAACCATCTAATCACTTCAATCTAACAACCTTAATTAATGCTCCGTTTATAATTAAGGAATGACGTGATGGTAATTTTTTCTTTACATTGATTATTTTCCACTTCCCTTTTTTATAGATATCAAACTTTAAAATCAATTATTATTTTATTTTTATTCAATCTTATGTGATGTAATTTATATGTAATAATAAGATATTTTAATTTTCATTAACTGATAATAATCTTTTATATTTCATTAGTTAATTGTACTATTAATTTAATTTCACTCATTTATTATCTCACATATACATTATTTAATGGTGACGTATAATAAACAAACATTTTTATAAAATATATTTGACTACTTTAAATAATAAAAACATCACAGAGAAAAGAAAATATATTAAATATAAAGATATTGTAATTAAAAATCACCTGGAAACACTAAAATCTTATTTCACACAATGAAATAATACAATGTCGCTAAAGTTAAACAAATTTAATGTCGTTTGAGATTGTGAAAACAAAACAAAGTTGATTAAAACGTGATGTTAAATTAAACACTAAAGTGTTATTTCATATTATGAAACAATATAATGTTGCTAAAGTAAAACAATAAAATGTGTTTCACAAGATGAAACAATGTAGTGTTGTTTCACAATTTTGAAAACATAAGAAAACAAAAGTTGATGTAATGCAATGTGAAACACTATGGTGTTGTTTCATCTCGTGAAGAAACACAAACAACACAATGTTGCTAATGTGAAACAATGTACTGTTGTTTCACATGGTGAAATAATGTATGTTGTTTCATATTGTGAAACAATATAATGCCGTCAAAGTGAAACAATAAAATGACGTTTCACAAAGTGAAACAATGTATTGTTGTTTCACAATTTGAAACAAAACAAAAGTTGACGTGAAATGTGATATGAAACACTAGAGTCTTTGTTCATATTGTGAAACAATGTAGTGTTGTTGCACATGATGAAATAATGTAGTGTTGTTTCACAATATGAAAAGAAACAAAAGTGATGTGAAATGTTATGTGCAATACTAAAATGTTGTTGCACAAGGTGAAACAACATACGAGTTAAATCACCTTTATCGCTTCAAGTAAAAAATGCAATTATTAAAGAAAATGTAAAAAAAAACATAATGATACTCATTTCAAATTAAAGAAAATAAAATGTTTATTTTTTATAATTTTTTGATTTAAAATTTTATTGTAATTAATATGATTCTGTTTAAAAAGGAGATGGTGTTTAATTTATATTATATAATTTTCAATAAGAGATAGAAAAAGAATATATTTACTTTTATGTCATTTTAAGAGTTAGATTTACATGTAAATGACACCATATATTCAAAATGTTATCTCTCAATTTAACTATCGATTAATCTTGATTGTGGTTGAAATTGGTTCTTATAGTTCTTGTAACACCCTCAATCTGAAAATAGCAATTAATTTAAAATTTTTTAATTACAACGATAACTGAAGCATCTACAACAACAAATTAAGGTTTAACTTCAATAAACACATTTCAATCCTTATACGCGATCTATAAAAGGTACACGTGTTACTAAAACCCAATAACAGTCACTATCTCCAACTGCGAAAGACTTCACCAAACTACTCACCATTGTATAAATCTAGTGCTCATCTCTTCATAGCACCGCTAGAACCAAACCCCAACTGGACCTGATGTAAATGCCGACAAATAAAAGGTTAGACTTAACGTCTAGTGAGCTCAAGAGTTTTCATCATAAACGTATAAAGCAATAAACTTAAAAAATGTTATATAAATAAATCGTGATTTCCAAAATGATGACACGTTCCATCTGAAACGACCAAGACGAAATACATTAAATCTGAAAACAATCTCTTTTTCAACATTCACCCTCTTCGTGATTAAAATCATAAGACAAACGTTTCTTCAAATATAAATCCAAAACCCAAAACTCGCGTAATACATAACTGACACTTTAATAAACAGATACTGAAAACGTGGATAAACTGTATCATCCAAAATATTCCAAAACATGGATAAAGTTCAGTATGCAAAACCCAAAAACATGGAAAACAATCCATACCCAAAACGTCACTGAAAACATGGATTATAAAACTCCGTAACCAAAACAACACCTTGCGGTAACGTGGAAGAGCCGATTACATAGAGTGTGACGGAACACAAAAGTAGGTCACATTATTATGTAAGAAATCAAAACATGTGGGTTATACATATAAAAACCCACCGAGCTCAACTCCTCTGAGTCTATCGCTCGAAAACATCAAGTCAACCTGTAATGCCTGGATTTTCGGGTAAGATTCTGGTTTGAAAACCTTAGACTTCTTTCCTTGTAAGCCTTAATTCTATTTAATATTGTATCTTGAATTCAGTTCTAATTGGATTGAGAAGTAGCGTGTAAAAGTTCAAAATTTCGGCTTTGGAATGTGGTTGGCGACTGTGACTCGCGATTGTGCCAATGTCACAGTCGCGGTGGGCATAATCACGCAGGGACCATAACTCTCGGTACGTTTCTCGCGAGAGTGCCTCACGATTGTGACAAGAGTCACTCTCGCTTGGCACTATCGCGGCAGCACCGAGAACTCTCGGTACAAACCACGCGAGAGTGCCTCGCGATTGTGACCCTGTAACTCTCGCTTGACATTACCGCGTGTGCCTGATGACTTAAAATCGTGAGTTTGACCCCTTTTCTCATTTACTCCATTTCTACCTCATTTATTTCTTTCAAAAACTCTCTCCTCATTGAAGAACCGAAGCTAGGGTTTCAAAAGCAACTTTCCTCTCATTTATTGCAAGTTATAATCATCCATATCAAGATTGAAGCTAAGGTTGTCATCCATTATCTTCTCTTCCAAGTTTCAAGAAGAAAATCTAGGATTTTGGGGGTTTTCATCAAAACCCATTTTGTGAGTCCATTTACCTCCTTTATATGATTATGTGCTTACATGAAAACTCTTTTTTTTATATAACTCTAAAAACCTACACTTTCTCTAACATGTGTTCTTGAGATTTTAGAAGTCAAAATCTAGGGTTTGACTTATTGATGATTCTATGAGGTATGGTGACTTAACAAGTTAGTGGATGACTTATTGATGATTCTATGAGGTATGGTGACTTAACAAGTTAGTGGATGAGATACCTAGTTTTAAATATGTATTATAGACTTGTGAAAACTATGGGAGATGAATAAGTTAATTTTGGTGTTACTAGGAGGATGGGTTCTTATGCATATAAATGTTATAAAGGTATTACCCAAAACTTGTGTGTGGAGATATTACTTTAAATGGGTTTTCTTGGAATAGTTGAAGTGATAATTCATGTTATGTGACTTTCATGCTTATAAGGTAAACTTTCCTTGTTATAACTTGATATTTTATGAAGTTTATGTATTGGGAATGTATAGTCAAACTCTGACTTGTTATATTGGAAAATCATGTTGGTTGGAATTGTGAGATCCCAAGGTAAAGATCCATGAATAGGGTTGAACTTGGTGACTCTTTGGGGTAAAGATTCATGAATAGAGTTGAACCCATGTTCACAAGGAACTAGAGATTCATGAATAGAGTTGATGTTCTAACGGCTAAAGATTCATGAATAGAGTTGATGCCGGTAACTAACCATTCCAACTAAATGCATCTCATGGGTTATGGCCTATGAAGGATTGTGGATTTTGTTATCTCTTTATATTGTTATACGTTGTTCTTCGAAACATTTCTCTTTAACGCACATATATATTTTGAATGTACTCACTAGGCTTCGAACCTAACACTTGTTTACTTGGTGATCTTATCAGGTTCCGTTAGTGGTGGGGTGGCGAAGCCATGAGTGGAGTGTCGAGCGGATTTTTGGGATATGGCATATGACGGAACTTAGAGTGTGCATATTTACTTGTTGATATTTTGGAAATAGACGGCGACACCTAATTATAATCTAAATTAGATTGTTTAGATTACATAGGTTGTCGATTCTCGTTCTATTCTTTGGAAATTTGTAAACGCTTATACTTTCCCCAAATTTGTTGGGATGATGTCATTTGCTAGACTTGATACTTATAAAGTTGTAGCAGGATGGTCTTATCTCCAATTTATAATCGAATTCTTGCGAAAATTTTATATTTTTAAAAGTTCAAAATTTTAGGTTGTTACACAACCCCTCTAGGTCTATTGTTGAGAGTTCCAAAACGGGGAACTCTAGCACAAGGGAATTACACTTTACTGCCCATGGGACGTTGCCCGACCGTATAGGTCCACACCTTACTTACTATGGTGACCCGATGCCTATTATGTGCCAAAGTGGTGAAATTGTCCAAAATGGGACAAAAGAACACCGTGCCTATGGATCCATTGCACTAACTAAAATATTACATGACTCCAAACGAATGAACTAACACATTCAAAACATGTAATTCTCAAATATGATGCAGTAAATGCAAATCATAACCAAACGCTCTACATTGAGCTATTAAAACCGGACAAGTGTCCTCGGAACCCAACAAAATCCAAACCGAGCCATAAGCTCAATAAATACAAAGACTTAATGTTGAAAATCATAAAATGAAACCAAACGTAAACAATCCGCCTTTATGTAAACCCATGCTCCAAAATTTAAGGATGACTCCCACGTAGATTAAATTGGGACAAAACATTTTCCAAGTGAGTTTATAACATTTATCCTTTTAAAAACATCCCATAACACACAATCAACATTTATTTAAAACACACCATAAAATGCGTTTATGCTCAAACTCTATTTCATGAAGTAAACCATTAAAATACCAATGTGTATGTTTTATTTGTCAAAATGCTCAAAACCCCAAATGTGGGTGTTTTACAAAGTTTATAAAACCAAACACTTCAAATGATCAAGATTTATCAAATAACCCAACAGTTAATAATTTCATGTAAAACATGTAAACACTTTAAAATAAGCATTTTGGCATGTACACCGTTTTCACAAATCAACTTGAATTCATCTTGCTAGATTTAGGCTAAATCTAGATTTTACCCCCCTTGAGCTTCCTTGAAGAAACTTGAGTCTACAAGCAAATCCTTCCAAAAACCTAGATTCACAAGTTTCCAACCATAAACATCCATATTTAACCGTTTAGAACAGTTCTCCAAACATTTTGCATAAGTCTCTCAACTTATATCAAAACCCTAATTTCCATAAATGAAGAAAATACGAGATTACCTTATCCACCACTTGTATTCACCAACAAAACCTTTAGGCTTATCACTATGGCATCAACTCAAGCTCTTCAAAAGATGGTAGATGGATTGATGAAACCCTAGAAATCAAGGGGGTTGAGGAAGAAACTTGAATCACTAACTCACCCTTGAAAACCTTGCAATAATCATCCCAAACACAAACTTGAGACCTAGAAGATGAATCAACTAACCTTGGATGAAGATTTGATGAAGAGGGAGGTTTGGAAGAGGGGAAATCGTCTCTAGCTCCCCAAAATCGCCCAAACCGTGTGGTAGAAGAAATAGGGTTAAAAAGGGTCTGAGATCGCGTTTTAAACATACAGATGTCGGGGGCGACTATGTCCGGCGACTATGCCCAGTGGCAATGTCACCAGGGCATTATCGCTGAGCCAAACCCCTCCGCGGTACAGGCCAAGCGATTGTGACAGGGCGATTGTGCCACTGTCACAATCGCGAGTCACTCTCGCGCCAAGCCTGTTTCGCCCTGAAATTCTTCGTTTCGACGTCTACGAGCCCAAGATTAAGGGTCTAGGATTATCGAGGGATTCTAGTCTGAAATTTAGGTTCGAAGCACTACTAATCTCGAAGAAGAGACGCGTCACGCCAATAAATCTTGTCTGAAATTTCCGGGTGTTACAATCCTCCCAACCTTTAAACGATTTCGTCCTCGAAATCTATTTCTCACCCAAGATATCTCTTTATCACCCTTAACACTAATTGGGTTTTACGACGTTCCCAAGAAGGCAATAACTAATCATAAACCTCAGGGATGCCTTCATCTTAAAACGACCGTCTCCCTTCCCACCGGATTGTCTCTGATCCATATCGTCCCTTTACTGAAACTTGGTGACTTCCCTGATGCAACCATCAGACTGACTTCCGATAAGGGTTCCACATTGAATACCCACTTGGACATGGTACACCCTGACTATAAAGAAGGTTGAACCTTATTGGAGCAATTTCCAACTACGCGATCTCTGTTGTCTCCCAACCTTTAGGTGACACGTACTACCTCGAGGGTAGTTTGTGACTTCAATTTCCCACTGACTAGATCATTCCAGCTCAACCCAATTCTGAAGCCACATTCCAATGGTTAACACCAACCCAAAGAATTCCCAAAATTTCCTAACAAATCACCCCTGGTATTGGTAAGGCCCTCCTTCCAAGGATGTACCAATACGCTTTTCGGTGAGTTGGTCAATCCAAACTAGGCTATCGCACAACTCTGACCAATTCTCAAAACTCAACATTCCATCAATAAGGTCTTTACAACAAACAAGAAAATCATACACATCAATACTTAATTACCCGCATCTAATCTCTTTTAAACTCCACCACCGTGAGGTTAACATTTCACATGATCCCACGGGGTACTTCCAAACATTCCAAAGATCATTTGACTCAAAAAGAACGAGTTGGATTGCACTGAGCATATCCCCAAAAGATTAAAGTTGACGCCTAATATGGAATTAAGACCCCTATTCATAGCTTTACGAACAAATCATAACATCACCATAAACCAAAAATACCCATTAAGATGGGACACCACCGACACATAACATGATGTCGCACAGTTACCCAATAATTCAAATCCAACCACACGTAAACAACCGCACAAAGGTTTTAACCCGAAATTTTACCAGAAAGGGAAAGATTATCACCTACATAACTGGGGAAAGTATAATTCTAATACCTCACTTATTCAAGTGTGCCTTGATTCATAAACTGAAACCCAACTTCAAAACTGACCACAAGTCGGATCGTCCGACACTTTAATTCCTAAGGACTCCTCTAGTCCCTAATTACAACTCTTTTCACGATAAGGTTTTAAATCTATAGCCCTAATGAGTTCAAGGTTTTCAACTAATATGTCGATTTGAAATTTTATAAAATTCTCAAATGCAAGAGCTTTATAACGATTAATCGCACGTATAAAAATCTACTACCATTTACTCGATAGGTATGTAAAGTGATCACTAATGCCACACATATAAAACCATTTCAAAATTCATTTGATCAACACTCATGCTAATAATGACGATAACAAAAGATGTGCAACAAAGTTTTCAAATAGACTATTATGGTCCTAACATGCATCAATTTATACTTTGTACGTGAAAATAATTTTCTGCACTGAAACATATACAACAAATGTTTGTACACCTCCAAAAAGGGAACCTCACAACTTCAACTTCAAAAATTCTTTCCTTTAAACCACAGAACGTCAAGGAGTAAAATTTCCAACAAAATCCATATATACTAGTTCATTTCCCAAACTTAGAATAACGATAGGTGCATGCGACTTGGTCAAATGTAATTTTTTTTAAAATTGGTTTTCAAACCTTAGGCTACACGAATAAAATGCACTTGTCCAAAAATGGTGGTTATAAAATCATGTATACCAGTAAATCGATATAATGCATTGCGTGAGACAATAACAAAAGAATCAACAACTGGAAGAGGCACAGGGCAGAAGTTCAACTCGAATCTTTAAAGATCTTTCACATGCTTACTCGCACAAAAGTGTAAATCAATTCAAATGTTAAATAGCATACAACGAACTAATCTTGTGTATAACCCAAAAGAGAAATCACACAACATTGAGACTTCCCCAAAATGCATGAGAGATAACATTCATCAACAAAGCTCTCAAAATGTCTCTTACGGTTGCGAAAGGACATGTGCAAACCCGCATGAGACAAACATTAAACAAAGACTCATAAGTTAACGTACACAATAATGCAAGTATACACATCTCGAAGTTCGTCTACACGACGTAAAATGTCGTAAAATAAAATGTCGTAAAACTCAACTGAATTTTCATAAAACTCATAAACGCTAAAATCAAGCGGTGTCAAAATTTCTGTTTCCCAACATAAAGGCATAGGACGACAATAAGTCTAAAAATGTTAAAATTCTAAGATCACAACATAAGATAGAGTGACCCTTTTCAACAAAACTTGTATGAGACACGACGCCCAAACTTGCAAATTACACGCAACAAAATTAAAACTGATGTGTTTCAAAGTTTACTCACGCGTCGAAAACGTCACAAAACAATATTCCTTAAAATTCAACAAAACTCGTACAGACTAAAATTCTCCAAGAAAACTCAGACGCAAAAACGTGGGAATAATTTTTTCTTTAAAACCTTAACATACGTGGAGGAAATCCAATGTCATGGTTAAAATTTCGCAGTTACTTGCCCAATACCCCAAATAACATTAAGACACTGATATTACAATATCCGAAAAGAATTAGCATTAGACCAGAAACTGGGATGAAGAGATTTTCAATAAAAATTTACAACCACGTGCAACAAAACAATTTCATGTATGCTTAAATTCACGGTTTAAAATCTGTTGAGTGCTAAATGCTTTACCAAAACTTCATAACATAACTCACTTTATACTTTGAAAACATGAGAAACGATTGATGCAAACTTATTTTAGAAATAAATTTTGTGCATGAATTTTGGTCGGCACTCAACATCCTAGGACCACTCTTCTCAATTTCCTAGTCGCGATATCTTCATCCGGATGCATCAAACATCTTAAAGCAATAATCGCATCAATTTGATTAACTTACAATTTCTTCTTGCAATAGAGTCTCTTTAACAAGTCTATGGTTCTAATTCAACCAATAACTCCGACCCAAAACGATCAACTTAATGTATTCGTCGTGCTTAACCATCACTCCAAGATAACAATACTATAAACATCCACTCTTCTGTTGACTACACACTTAAAAACGCACTTACTACCCCAACGGTCATCATATCAAGGTAGTTCAAGCATACACATGTAACATGTAGGTTCACCATAACACTGGCCAGGTGCAATTATGAACGTACTGTACATGATCATCCTTGCTACTCTCGACGTGATTCCTGTTCCTAGTGACTCCATCAACCTCAGAATATCGTATCTTAAGGTACCTAATGGTGCAACTTCACTTTCAATCACTTAAAATAACGCTAATTTGAGTCTAGGTATCCAAAATCAATACCTAATTCTCTCAAACTTAAGCTCTGATACTAACTTGTAACACCCTCAATCTGGAAATAACAACTAATTTAAAATTTTCTAATTACAACGATAACTGAAGCATCTACAACAACAAATTAAGGTT
The DNA here is from genome assembly GCA_954870635.1 of Arctium minus. Taxonomy (NCBI): domain Eukaryota; kingdom Viridiplantae; phylum Streptophyta; class Magnoliopsida; order Asterales; family Asteraceae; genus Arctium; species Arctium minus. The sequence goes on from OX941083.1 coordinate 63,746,662, forward strand.
TAACTTCAATAAACACATTTCAATCCTTATACGCGATCTATAAAAGGTACGGGTGTTACTAAAACCCAATAACAGTCACTATCTCCAACTGTGAAAGACTTCACCAAACTATTCACCCTTGTATAAATCTAGTGCTCATCTCTTCATAGCACCGCTAGAACCAAACCCCAACTGGACCTGATGCACATGCCGACAAATAAAAGGTTAGGCTTAACGCCTAGTGAGCTCAAGAGTTTTCATCATAAACGTATAAAGCAATAAACTTAAAAAATGTTATATAAATAAATCGTGATTTCCAAAATGATGACACGTTCCATCTAAAACGACCAAGACGAAATACATTAAATCTGAAAACAACCTGTTTTTCAACATTCACCCTCTTCGTGATTAAAATCATAAGACAAACGTTTCTTCAAATATAAATCCAAAACCCAAAACTCACGTAATACATAACTGACACTTTAATAAACAGATACTGAAAACGTGGATAAACTGTATCATCCAAAATATTCCAAAACATGGATAAAGTCCAGTATGCAAAACCCAAAAACATGGAAAACAATCCATACCCAAAACGTCACTGAAAACATGGATTATAAAACTCTATAACCAAAACAACACCTTGCGGTAACGGGGAAGAGCCGATTACATAGAGTGTGACGGAACAAAAAAGTAGGTCACATTATTATGTAAGAAATCAAAACATGTGGGTTATACATATAACAACCCACCGAGCTCAACTCCTCTGAGTCTATCGCTCGAAAACATCAAGTCAACCCCTCTAGGTCTATTCTTGAGAGTTCCAAAGCGGGGAACTCTAGCACAAGGGAATTACACCTTGCTGCCCATGGGACGCTACCTGACCGTATAGGTCCACACCTTACTTACCATGGTGACCCGATGCCTATTCTGTGTCAAAGTGATGAACTTGTCCAAAACGGGACAAAAGAACACTGTGCCTATGGATCCATTGCACTAACTAAAACATTACATGACTCCAAACGAATGAACTAACACATTAAAAACATGTAATTCTCAAATATGATGCAGTAAATGCAAATCATAACCAAACGCTCTACATTGAGCTATTAAAATCGGACAAGTGTCCTCGGAACCCAACAAAATCCAAACCGAGCCATAAGCTCAACAAATACAAAGACTCAATGTTGAAAATCATAAAATGCAACCAAACGTAAACAATCCGCCTTTCTGTAAACCCATGCTCCAAAATTTAAGGATGACTCCCACGTAAATTAAATTGTGACAAAACATTTTCCAAGTGAGCTTATAACATTTATCTTTTCAAAAATATCCCATAACACACAATCAACCCTTATTTAAAACACACCATAAAATGCGTTTATGCTCAAACTCTATTTCATGAAGTAAACCATTAAAATACCAATGTGTATGTTTTATTTGTCAAAATGCTCAAAACCCCAAATGTGGGTGTTTTACAAAGTTTATAAAACCAAACACTTCAAATGATCAAGATTTATCAAATAACCCAACAGTTAATAATTTCATGTAAAACATGTAAACACTTTAAAATAAGCATTTTGGCATGTACACCGTTTTCACAAATCAACTTGAACTCACCTTGCTAGAGTTAGGCTAAATCTAGATTTTACCCCTACTTGAGCTTCCTTGAAGAAACTTGAGTCCACAAGCAAATCCTTCCAAAAACCTAGATTCACAAGTTTCCAACCATAAACATCCATATTTAACCATTTAGAATAGTTCTCCAAACATTTTGCATAAGTATCTCAACTTATATCAAAACCCTAATTTCCATAAATGAAGAAAAGACGAGATTACCTTATCCACCACTTGTATTCACCAACAAAACCTTTAGGCTTATCACTATGGCATCAACTCAAGCTCTTCAAAAGATGGTAGATGGATTGATGAAACCCTAGAAATCAAGGGGGTTGAGGAAGAAACTTGAATCACTAACTCACCCTTGAAAACCTTGCAATAATCATCCCAAACACAAACTTGAGACCTAGAAGATGAATCAACTAACCTTGGATGAAGATTTGATGAAGAGGGAGGTTTGGAAGAGGGGAAATCTCCTCTAGCTCCCCAAAATCGCCCAAAACCGAGGGGTAGAAGAAATAGGGTTAAAAAGGGGCTGAGATCGCGTTTTAAACATACAGATGTCGGGGGCGACTATGCCTAGTGGCAATGTCGCCGGGGCATTATCGCCGAGCCAAACCCCTCCGCGGTATAGGCCAAGCGATTGTGATAGGGCGATTGTGCCACAGTCATAATCGCGAGTCACTCTCACGCCAAACCTTTTTCGCCCTGAAATTCTTCGTTTCGACGTCTACGAGACCAAGCTTAAGGGTCTAGGATTATCGAGGGATTCTAGTCTGAAATTTAGGTTCGAGGCACTACTAATCTCGAAGAGGAGACGCGTCACGCCAATAAATCTTGTCCGAAATTTCCGGGTGTTTCAGTTCTTAACCTTTTTGTGGTTCTCACTTGATTTGAACCCTATATATATATATATATATATATATATATATATATATATATATATATATATTAAGTTCGTGTGAGACCAAACAGTTTCCGTGAGACCGGTGAGACCAAGCTTTAAAGTATGAAATTTCACACCAAAAAACTGTGAATGTAAAAAAAATCGAACTTTTCATAGGGAAAACACCGTAAATGTTACGTTCACGGTGTTTTTCGCTGTGAATGTTCGTTTTTTTTACCTTCACATCGTCTTCACTGTGAAGGTTCGGATATACCTTCACAGTCTTTTATCTGTGAAGGTTTGATTTTTTTTTAACTTGGTTCAGGTTTTTTTACCTTCATAGTATGATTACATTATGAAGGTTCGAATGTTTTTTACCTTCACAGTGTTTCGGTATGAAGTTTCATGTTTTAAGGCTTGGTCTCACGCGGTCTCACGTGAACCTGGCCCTATATATATATATATATATATATATATATATATATATATATATATAATCAAATTGAAATTCTGTTTTAAAATTACATATTATATTATTTAACTTTATAGAAATTTTAATAAAAATTAATGTTCAAACAAATTAATAAATGAATTAAATTTAATAAAAATATTAATAATTAATATTTAAACAAACTATACTAAATAAATTAATTTAAACAAAAATCTTAATGTTTTATCTACTTGACATTGTTAATGGTCTTGCTAAATTAGCAATTGTACGAGACATTGCAATCTAAATAGACATGACATGTCTTGCAAAAGTCATTTGCATGATGGATGTGGATGTTCTTAGAATCATGTTAGAACATCTTGTTTTCGCAGCAAGGATGGTGCATCGCCTATTTCTCGTTCTCGCAGAGCACGGGTCGGGAGGACATTGCAAAAACGCCAGTGGAGGTCTGGTCTCAAAGTCTAGTCTTTCTTCAAGACCTATTTAGAGCCTTCGATGAGTTTGTTTTATCGCACGACCATACTTCATGCACAAAACCTTCAAAGGACAAGGACGCTACTTCACAGAAAAACACACTAAACAATTATAACTTTTACATGAAAAGCCTGAACTTTCACATAAAAAACACAAAATCTTTACAGGAAAAACATTGAACTTTCACAACCTTCGTATAGATTCACTAACTATCGCACGGATCTCACAGAAAATAAATAGTCTCACAACAACCCGTCCCATATATAAAATAAAATTTAATATGATTTTAAGATCGTCTCTAATGAACCCTCTATTTTAATCTCTATCTCTATTTTACTCTCTATAATAGAGGAATGAATAGTAACTCTCTAAATATCAAGGTTCTAAATGGCGTAAGGCGTGGCATGGCGGCGAGGCCAAGCCTCAAGCCTTAGTAGCCACGGCGAAGACATGGCGTTTTCAAGGCGTGACTTATGGCGTCAAATTTTTAATCCATATATAATATTATATATATATATATATATATATATATAAACGTATGTTTTGTAGTGTTACTCAATGAGTCAATAGTAATAAGCAAGTTCAATTAGGTTATATATTAAAAACTTGAAAATAAGACATTAAAAACGTAAAGAAAAATCAAATATCTCATCACGATAACTGCACATTAGGCCATGGCGTGCCATGGGCTTAACGTGGCGTGACACACAAGCTTTGGTGTCATGGCGGCTGTGCGGCGAGTTTTTTAGAACATTGTTAAATATAGAGAAACACTATTCATAATCTCTATTTTTTTCTAAATTTTTGATAATTACATAATGGTCCTTCAATTTTTTAGATTATTGTATTTTTATCTTGTTTGTTGTCTAATACCAATTTTAATGAACTAAAACTATATTTATCTTTAAGTTTTAAATTCAATTTCAATTTAAATTCATTATAAATATAAATTATAACGTCGTTAAATAACATGATAAAGTTAATAAATATAAGATTATTATGAAAAAAAAATATAAGGATATAATTTATAAATAAATATAAAGGTATTATTGAAAATATATGTAATCAAAATAAAAATAAATATATTTGAAATATTCTTTTCAAGAATAGAAAATAGAGTAATATATTAGAGAATACATAAGACATCCTTTATTTTTACTCTATAATAAAGAGTAAAACAAAGAATTACATTCGATATGCCCTAAATAACTTAGATTAGAAATAAATGTGACGAATCTAAAGGTATGTTTTTAATCCATCATTAAAGATCTTAACAAAATCCTCCATCTCAGTAGCCGAGAGGGACACACCAATCTCCAGATCTTCGCTTGATTCTTTGCAGGCACTCAGAGATATGGAATCATTATAATCGATCGAAAGTGTTTCGTGCTTTCTGGGCTTACCCCATCCGAAATCCAAGTCGTAGAATTTGAGCTTTGGTGTCCCGGCAACCCCTATCATCGTCGTTGGCATACCCTGCGATAGTAACTCATCCAACGGCCCTATTTCTTTCACGATCCCATCTTTATCGGTCAAGATCTTATGCAGATTCTCCCCAAGCAACTTAGCAGCAGTCAAGAATCCTTCCTTTCCCGTCGTCAAAAGTGAAGTTTTTGCCGTCGCTATACACGGCACAACACAGTTCCCAAAATAGGCTGTCGGCATCGGTGGATCCATGCGAGCTCTACAATCTATGGTGAAACCGAATAGTTGTAGCTCATCGTTTCGTGATTTCGCTATGCAACTCCAGAAATAACCACACGCTACAGTAAAAGACGATACATATGCTAGTGTTGGCAGTTGGGTTGAAACCCATTTTTTCAATCGATTGATAACAGTTCGTGTCATGATAAACGTGACCCGAACTTTATCGGTTGGTCCCGAAAGGCTTTGAGGTTGATACACTTGGCTAAAAGTTTCAACCTTTGCGTTCTTTAGAGAGCTTTCATCTAGTTTCGGGTATTTTACCACTCTATCGAAAAAAGGCAGAGTTCCATTGGCTAGAAATGACTCATCTGAACCAAATCTAGCAATCGATGTCCAAGCCTTCAAGAAACAATATCGAGTGCTAGCATCACCGAGGCAATGATGATTGGTCATTCCGATAGAGATACCACAGTTGGGAAATAACGTTACTTGAACCGCGAAAACCGGGATGGTTACATGATCGGATAGTTTAGCAGCTTTTGGCAGTAGAGGTATGAGATGATAAAACTTACCACAGTCTCGAGGATGGTTTCCTGTAAGATCGTTGAAATCAAGAGTAGAGTCTGCGATCGTGAGAGCAAGTGAGTCACCTTCAAGATAGCGGATTTCGGGTTTTCGGGTAGGAGTAGGAAATACGATCAAGTTCCCTGCAAATGGGAAAAAGTGTTGAAGGGTGATTGACAAGGAATGTTTAAGATTGGGAACAACAGTTTGAGTGAAATGGGTTTTGGTGATTGGGAGGTCATAGAAGAAGAGATGGTGAACTGGATGGAAGGGTAGCCATGAGACGTCGAAGAAAGTGAGTGGCAACGACCTGTCGCCTACGGTGGCCGGTGGTGGCGATACATTGGACTGTTCAAGAATAGTCAAGATGGGAAGGGAAGCCATATATTTTTATTCAACGCGCTTCAGTGTTCCAATATTGATATTTAAGGAGAGGTTCCTAATCCTGGTAGCAGCCGCAGCCTGTTGTTGGTTTATATATGAGTAAACTACAAATTTGTTTTCTTTGTGATTTGTCGGACATATAACACTTTTTCTTCCTGCACGGCGTTTTGAAAAGATACCGTCATAGTTTGCAAAAGCATTTGGGATTGGTCACTCCCCCAACCTCCGTTTAAAAAACCCTGAGATGTATTTTAGACTTTCTACTTACTTAAAAATAAAATAAAATAAAATAAAATAAAATAAAATTAATTAATTAGTATATATTGCTTATAAAATAAAACATATATTAATAATTATACGTTACTTAGAGTAAATTGCAAATTTGGGCCATGTGGTTTGTTGTTTTTCAGATTCATGGTCTCTACAAATTTTTTATTGCAAAAAAAAACCCTCATTCTATGCAAAAATGATTGGTTTGGGTCCCTTTGACTAACTCCGGTCAGATTTTCATTCGTTAAAACCCATCATATGACTTGCACATGAGTTGGTCTTTTTAAAAACAACAACCACAAGGACCAAAAATGCAATTTACTCTTTTATTATTATACCATTTTAAAAAAAAATTATATTATATAATTAATAAATAAATAATTATTGATTTAAATATAACTTATTTAATGAAACATAGAACTTTTAATTAATTAATAATTCATGTTTAATTTTCTTCGACCAAAATTATAATAAAACAATTTATGTTTTCGTTTTTAACAAATTTCATTTTTAATTAAAAGATAAATTATTCAATAAAAAAAATTAAAGACTGGTGGTTTTTGATTATTAATAAAAAAAAATATAACATATATAATATATAAAATTTAGCACATATTAAAACAATATATGAAATAATTTTTAAAAAATAATTATAACTAAACTTATATGTTATTGAACTCAACTTTCTTTTAGATTTTTTAAATAGATTACCTTACGATAAGTAAAATGATTTAACTTAATGGGATTTGGATTAGAACATACAAACTTAGGGTCTTTTTGGCAAAAAATAACTCTAAGGTTAACCAAGAGGATGGGTCGAGATATTCGGTCAAATTTCGAGAAGATAATAAAGAGGGCAAGAGTATCATAGGTCAAGTTGCAGACAAGATATCATATTGCGAAGTAGTGAAGGCGGCGGTAGGAGAAGTGAATCGAAAAAAAGGCGAAGCGATAGAAAGATCGGAAAAGACTTTGGGTGCGTGGCAACCGGATGAAACGACAATAAGAAAACTCAAGAATAGTTTAGTCGGCAATGTAGAGACGATAGAGAATTTGGAAGTGGTTAAGTCTTGGATAAGTCTTGCTTAATGAGCTATTTGGGAGGTAGAAACGTCTTAATATCCTTTGAGCAAGAGAAGTGTTTATCAAACATTCTTAGCAATAATACGCATGGGTTGCATCATTGGGTTAAGGGCCTTAGAAGATGGTCGGTAGGTTATCGAGCGGTGGAAAGGACGGTATGGGTGAGGGTCTATGGGGTTCCTCTCCATGCTTGGAATAAGGAAGTCTTCATTGCAATCGTTAAGAATTGGGGTCATCCACTTAAATTTATTAATTGTGATTGGGAGGGTAATTTCGATATGGAATCAACAAAGGTTTTAATTGGTACGTCGCTCCGGTTAAAAATTGATGAATTAACGAATATAAAGGTAAGAGATCTATTCTATAGAGTATGGGTGGTGGAGGAAGAATCAGATCCAATAATTTTATGGGATGAAGAGGTCAAGAGTAGATCGTCGGAGGAAGAGGAGTCGACAATCCCGTCAGAATGGTCAGAGGATGAGGAGGAAGGGGATGATGTGTGGCATGTAGAAGAAATCATTTTTGATTCAAACGAGGCTGCAAAACAGAAAAAGATAGAAGGAATGGCGCAAGGCGATCGACACATTCCGCCGGAAAAATCCTCGTCCGGTGATGACTCTTCAAAGTCGGTTAACGGTGAGGGAGATAAAAAGTCAGAAAAGAAAAAATTTGAAAATTTCTCAAATTCCAACAACAAAGTTGGCAATAGTAATCATAAGGAGGGTGTATAGGGAAATGAGGATTATGGAGTAAATAATGAGGAGAATTTAAAAAAGAAAGAGAGTAAGGCACGTGGGATTGGAGTGGTCAGTGGGCCAAGGTTTAAGGATGGGCCAAGTCATGCAAGAGGTGAATTAAATAGAGATGGGCTTATTCAGCCCTCTGAATCAGATCATGTGGGCAAAAAAAAAATAGCAGTAGCTTTGAAGAGGAGGCAAGTCCAATAGAGAGGCAATACAAAGTCCAGGAGGAATTGCTTGACGGGGCAAATTTAGGGAGAATTAACAAGAAAGTGCAACCAACAGAAGGAAAACACAGAGAATCAAGCAAGAGCGATGGATTCAGAGACGAAGAGAATTAACATTGAAGAATAATAGAGAGGTTAGGGACGGTAGAGTCGTCCTCCAGTCCGCAACATCTTCCCCATTCTACCGAAAACACAGATTATGAGGAGAGATCAAGAAGGAAAGGTAATGGTGGTGAGAGGCAGAAGAGTAAGAAAGGAGAAGGATCGGGGTTCGGTAGAGGAAAGGTTAGTTTTCATTTTATCAAACAGATGGCTAGAACAAATGCGAATACAAGTATTCAAAAGAGTAATCAAAAGAAGGGGGATACAGATAGGGCAGAGAAGAACAAAAAAAAGTCGAAAAAAGGAAGTCGTTCTGGAAATTTGCGGTCAACGTCGAATGAAATTAACAGTGTGGACGGATCAGAAAAATTAGAAGACTTTGGTGGAAAAATTGGCTTATCGTGGGGGGAGGCAGATTCGATCATAGGTCTACAGACCCAGGTGGTGGGTAACCGATCAGGTTAGTGTTCCTAGTTGTTTCGTTCATGTTATTGTGTAGATGAAGTTAATTTCAGTAAATACGAGGGGTTTGGGTGCTTATGAAAAAAGGAAGTGGATCAAAGAGATGAGTGAAAAAGAAAATGTGGACATGATTGGAATTCAAGAGACAAAAGTGAAAAGATGGGAAGAGGCTCAAGTAGCTAAATTGTGGGGTAAAGATGACTTTGACTTTATTCATGCACATTCAATGGGAAATTCGGGTGGGTTGATTTTTATTTGGGATAAGAAGATATTTTCTTGCCAATTCACAATTATTGAAAAAAGTTTTATGGGAGCGATTGGTACGTGGAAAGGAAAGGATGGTTTGTTCGGTTTTATCAATGTTTATGGACCGAGAGATCAAAATGAGAGGATAGAGGTGTGGAAAAACATTGAACAACTATGTACTAAGGAAGAAATAAAATGGTGTGTGTTCGGAGACTTTAACGAAGTTAGAGGTAACCATGAAAGGCTAAATTCTATCACAAATGTCAAAGGAGTTGAATCCTTCAATGAGTTTATACAAGATTGCCATTTGATTGAAATTCCGATGAGAGGTCAAAAATATACGAGAGTAAGTGATGACGGGAGGAAATTAAACAAGTTGGATCGGTTTTTAGTGTCAAACAATTTTTGCTCAGCTTGGAAGAACTTGGGTGTAAGGGCTTTGGAAAGGAAATGGCCGGACCATTGTCCGATTTTGCTTTTCGAATCCAAAATAGACTTCGGTCCAAAACCTTTTAAACTTTTTGATGTGTGGTTGACCGGCGATCATACGAAAGAACTAATTAGGACGGAATAGAGCAAGGAGGTGAACTCAAGTAAACCGGATTATATATTTAGAGAAAAGTTGAAGAGAGTGAAGATGGCGTTGAAAAATAAAAGCGCTGATGATTTTAAAAATCTAGAAGGTGAATTGGAGAAATATAAAGAAGAAGTCAAGAAGATGGAAAAAGAAGCCGAAGTGAGAAATTTGGTGGAAGAGGAAAGAAATAGATGGTCGGAAGCAAGGGAAAAATGGTTAGAGGCGGAGAAAAAAAAGATGGCAATTGAAAGTAAAAAAGCCAAGGTTAATTGGGTTGAAAAAGGAGACGAGAATTCCAAACTCTTCCATGCGGCAATTAGGCATAGAGAGAGGAAAAATGGAATTCGAGGTTTGAATATTAATACGGTTTGGTCGGAAGATCCGGAAGAGATTAAAAATCATATTTGGGAATTTTTCAAAAACAAGTTTTCATCAAAAAAGAAGGTAGGGCCAAGTATTAAAAGCTCATTTTTGAAGAAATTGAATCCGGAAGACGCGGTTAACTTGGAAAAACCTTTTTTGGAGGAGAAAATTTGGGAAGCGGTAAAGTCGTGTGGTAACAACAAATCTCCGAGCCCGGATGGAATATCCTTCACATTTATAAAGAGATATTGGTCGATAATCAAAAGCGATCTTTTGAAGGCGATCGAGAGATTTTGGGAAGTGTCGGAGATAAGTGGAGGTTGTAATGCATCGTTCTTAACTCTAATTCCAAAAAATGCAAATCCGATGAGTCTTAACGAATATAGGCCTATAAGCCTAATTGGAGTTTTCTACAAAATCCTATCCAAAGTGTTAGCGGAAAGAATTAAGAAGGTGATTGGAAAAGTGATCGGAGAAACTCAAGCGGCTTTTATAAAAGGAAGATTCATCTTGGATGGAATACTAATTGCGAATGAAGCGTGAACTTTATTCGAAAATAAAAAAGAAAAGGGATGATGTTCAAAGTGGACTTTGAAAAGGCATATGATAGTGTGGAATGACACTTCTTGTTAAAGTTATTGAGTGAAATGGATTTTAGGAGCAAGTGGTGTAAGTGGGTCAAAACGTGTTTGGAATCATCGTCGGTCTCGGTATTGGTTAATGGGTCACCTACTAAGGAATTTGTTATGGAGAAAGGTCTTAGACAAGGAGATCCGTTGGCACCATTTCTCTTCCTAGTGGTGGCGGAAGGCATGAATGTTCTAATGGCGGAAGCAAAAGAAAAAGGGATATTTGAAGGCATAAAGATTGGTAAAGAAGATATATCCTTAACACATCTTCAATACGCCGATGACGTGATATTTTTTGGTAAATGGAGCATCACAAATTTAAAAAATCTCATGAAAATTCTTAAGTGTTTCGAAATGGCGTCGGGGCTAAAAATTAACATAGCAAAGAGTAAATTATATGTATTGGGTGTGGAGTTGGTGGAGGTGCAACTATGGGCAAGAGGATTGGGATGCGGTTGTAGTGAGGTGCCCTTCACATATCTTGGACTTCCGATGGGAAGATCCATGAGCAAGATTGATAGTTGGAAAGAAGTAATTGCAAAGGTAAAAAAAAACTTGGTTCGTGGAAATCAAAATTGATCTCGATTGGTGGTAGACTAACTTTGGTCAAGTCGATTCTAGGTAGCCTTCCCTTGTACTTCTTCTCGCTCTTTCGTACCCCGAGAGGTGTGATTCGTGAGTTAGAAAGTGTGAGAAATCATTTCTTTTGGGGGGGAGGGAAGGGTATGGATTATAAAAAAGGGGTGGTTTGGGTAAAATAGGAAAGGACTTTGAGAGTATATAAGGGAGGGGGTCTTAACGTGGGGAGCCTCCAAACTTCTAATTGGGGTCTTTTGAGTAAATGGTGGTGGAGATTCAAAACGGAGAAGACCGCTCTATGGGTTAAAGTCATTAAAAGCATTTATGGGAGGGAGGGGGCTTGGCTGAAAGTGGTAGGAGAGGTGGTGGGATGGGTAGTTCGGTTTGGTGCAACATAATTAAAGTGGGAAAAGAGTTGGGAGAGATGGGTATTAACTTTGAATCCTCTTTTGGGATGGATGTGGGGAAGGGTAGTGAGACGAGCTTTTGGTCGGATAGGTAGGTCGGGGGTGAAAGGTTGGAGGATAGATTCAAGAGGCTCTTTCATCTTGATTCAAAGAAAGATGGGTCGATAGCAGATAAGGGGGAGTGGTCTAGGGATAATTGGGAGTGGAAATGGAGTTGGAGGAGGGAGCCGCGAGGTAGGGAAGTAGGGGAGTTAGTTTCTCTTAGAGAGGTGCTTCAAGGATGGAGTCCAAAAAGAGAGGTAGATGATAAGGTGAAGTGGTTGGTGAGTGAGGAGGGGTCCATTTCGGTGCAAGAGTTAAAGTCTTTGATTGATAGGAGGGTGGAGGAGGGAGGGGATCAATATGAAGAAACTATTTGGTCACGAGAGATCCCAAAGAAGATTTGTATCTTTTTTTGGAAGGCCAATATGGGTAGGCTCCCGTGTAGAGTGGTTTTAGACAACATGAGGTTGGATATAGAGTCGGTTCTTTGTCCAAGATGTAATTTGGAAGTGGAAACCTTTGATCATGCTTTGGTAAAATGTTAAGAAGTTTACGATTTGTGGCGGTCGTTGCTTCGGTGGTGGAAAATTAGAAAAGATAATTTTAATTCGCTTAAGGATCTCTTGGATATTCCTTCTCACGCGACAGAAAATTCTTCTCGACCTTTGCTATGGACGGAGACGGTGTGGAGCTTCGGATACCTTATTTGGGCAAATCGGAACCAAATCGTGTTCAAAGGAGAAAAAAGAAAGATGGAGGACCTTTTTTTCGAATTTCAATGTAAGTGCTTCGAGTGGATTGCTTTTCGGGGAAAAGGGAGGAAAGTTGATAAACGAAGTTGGTTATCGGACCCGACGTCGGTGAGGTGATGCAACTCGACGAGTTTTAGCTTTTCGGTGCGGCGGTGCAACGAGCCATCTTTGAATTGGGTAATCAGGGAGGTCGCGTTTTCTTCGGCTTGTTGTAAGGTTCGCCTCTTGCGAACCACCATAGGGGATGCTATGTTTTTGTTTAGTTATTACTTAGTTTTGGTGTATTGATGTTTGGTTTGGTCCTTGCTTCGTGTTTTCTTGTTCGGTTCGGATCTTGGTGGTGTCTTTGTACCGGTTGGTTTTGTTTTGGTAATAAAATGTCTTGCATTTCAAAAAAAAATTCAAAAAAAAAAAATTAAAGCATATGAATTTGGTTAGGGATGTTTGAGAGAGGATGAGTGGTCAAAAAATCCTTTTGAAACAACTCTAAAAGATTATTTAAAATTTCTTTAAAGTGAATAATCAAAACTCAAAATCTTTAAAAAGGAATCACATTTAATTTCAACAAATATTCTAGTTTTAAGATTACAATATTAATTATATAATAAAAATATTATATACTTATAAGGGCATCTCCAACCCATTTTTTTTTGGTTGATTACTTCTCATATATTCCTAACAAAATTCATATGCTTTAATCTTTTTGCATATTAACATCATTTTAATAAATGTAGGGTAATTTATTTAGAAAATCTATTAGAAAGTTGAGTTCAATAAGTTGTAAATTTATTATTATTACTTTTTCTAAAAGTTATTTCATATATTGTTTTAATATGTGCTAGAATTTTTGTGTTTATATATATATATATATATATATATATTATTTTATATAAATAATCAAAAACTTTATAGCTTTAATTTATTTTTTACTGAATAATTTTTTTAATTAAAAATGAAATTTAGTGAAAACGAAAATATAAATTAATTTATTATAATTTTGGTCAATAAGACTTAAACATAAATTATTAATTAATTAAAATTTTATCGTTCTAATTTTAACGATGTTTCATTAAAAAGGTTATTTTTAAATCAAGTGATAATTATTTTTTAATTATATAATATAATTATTATGTTTTTTTAAAAATGATATAATAATAAAAGAGTAAATTGCTATTTTGGTCCTTGTATGTAAAAGAACCAATATGTGTTCATGTGCAAGTCGCATGAGGGTTTTAATAGATGAGAATCTGACCGAGTTAGTCAGAAGGACTCAAACCAAACACTTTTACATACTTTGAGGTTTTTTCTTGCAATAAAAAGTGTGAAAAACAACAAAGCACAGGGACCAAATTTGCAATTTACTTTATTACTTATATTGAGTGGGGTTTAAAGGAAAACCTTAAAAAAAAAAAGAAAAAATAAACGTAAGAGCATCTCCGATGCAAGTTCTTATAAGAAACTCATTTTTGTACTTTTTGGTGTCACCTCATTTCTACCTCATCAAATTAAAAATTCACATAAAAGTCCACAATGGTAGTTCTTATAAGAACTTATTTTTGTGGGTTCCATATATATATATATAAGTTAAATATATATAATATTAATAATTATTATAAAGACAAGAAAAAAAATAAAAAAATAATGTCACATCTCACACATTTCATGGTAAGAACCAAGAGGGATTTGAGTTCTCATAAGAACTTTCACAATGCTAGTTCTTACTAGCCACTACACTTTTTGCTTATAAGAACCTTGCATTGAAGATGCTCTAAGAACCTCTTCTCATTTGAAGAAAAAATTTATGTCCCAAAATTTCATGTCTAATTCCTGTTCTATCAATGAAATTAAAACACGTTAGATTTTATACATTTTTTATTCTATTTTATTCAAGTTAATATTTTTTTCTCCAATGATGTGTATTCATGTGATTGATTGACATGAATGTGACATGATAAATTGTGACAAAACCATACTCCAAACAAAGACTCGATTCCATCGAGTATGGTGGGAACACAAAAGTAAGCTACTTATCAACGTTCTCGAGTTTCAACTCGGGCCATGGATACCGTCTCATAATGACTCTAATATCTACTCGACCTTTAGATGAGTTTCACCATCAAAGTCCCCATATACGGCTCCAACGAGCATCACCACAAGACCTAACTCCGTATATGACTCAACAAAGTACCACCACAAGTTATTAGCTCCGTATATGACCCAATAGGGTATCACCGTAAGATCTCAAACCATGACTTGGTGACCACTTGTAACACCCTAAAAATAGGGATAACAAAAACTTTCCAAAGGAGGAGAAGTGGTATATAATTGCCATAGCAAGAGCCTCCCAAAGTGGGGAAATATACAAATAAACCTGTTTAATCACAATTGTAATTTAACGGATTAAATAAACAACAACCAACTAATCTAATTTCTACATCTAGAAAAGAGATTACAAAAGGGGTGTCATCTATAAACCCAAGGCTTCTAAAAAACGGTCCAAGTGCCGTATCCCCAAGCTCTCGCCCAAAGCATCTAAGCTTGCCTAGGAGCAGCACCGCTAATACCTGAGATACACATCGACACCAAACAAGTGTTAGGCCAAAAATCCTAGTGAGATGTACAAGTAAAAACATACCAGAAACAGTTACAGTTCTTATCAACAGTTAACCAATTAATCACGTAGATGTGGAGTCAACGGGAGCGACCCATATCTCCAATCCGGTTCACCCAAAGAGGCAATGCACCTTGAAGCCACTTTCACTGGCAACCCAAAGGCCCGACACGCACCGGGGACTACCGCTTAGGAAATTCCCCGACGGCGGAGGTCTAGGTACATAGGAGACTACCGCTTAGAAAATTCTCCAAATGTCACCCACTTACATTCCTATAGTGAATCACAGACTTGGTTTGACCACATAATGCATTTAGGAGGTCTCAAGATGTGTTTCAAATCCGTCAAAATTTCGGATATCAACCAAGAACACACTATTACCATCCTAATCATGTAGATCCAACATATGACATAATATCATCCAAATACTTCGTGAGAATATAAAGTCGCCAAAGGCATTCCAAGTAGGAATCATCAACATACCAAGATATACACATATAAATCATGGTAACTTTCATATACATAAATCCATGAAAAAAAACCCCAAATACTTGAACAATAAACATGAACATTTGAGAAATGCATTAATATTAACAAGTAGAAGATAATGATGTGTATCTAGTTTTAACAAAGGTTAGTAAACTCACCTTCTTAGATTTAGACTAAATCTAGATTTTTACCCACTTAGAACTTTCCTTGAAGAACTTGATTCTTCAAACCAAATCTTCCAAAACCTAGATCCACAAGGTTCCAACCATAAATATACATATTCTACCATAAATAATCGTTTCCCAACCTTATACATGAATACCTCAACTGATACCGAAATCCTAACTTCCATAAATGAAGAGAATAGAAGATTACCTTATTCCAAACTTGAATCCACCAATCAAAACACCTCTAGTTCACCAAAATGATTACAAACCTTCAATATATGAAAGGGAGAACAAAGGGTGGATGAAACCCTAGAAAACTTTGGTAAAGAAGATGAATAGCGAGAGATGAGAAGCTTACCACCACAAAATGCTCTATTATACTTCAATATACTTCCAATATCTTTCTAGATCCTTGAAGAGCTCTCAAAAACGAAACCGTAGCAACTTGAATCACCCAAATCGGAGCTCTGGATCAAAAGATATGAAGAAATGAAGTTTTTGGGTGAAATGAGGCTGAACCAGGCTTTTAACCCGCTCCACTGGATGTTGCGCACGACTCGTGCGCCCTTGTGAAGGGAATACACACGACCTGTTCGTCCCTCAGACCGTGAGAAATGTGTCCAAACACTGTTTTGGTCATAACTTCTTCGTTATAGCTCCGTTTTCGCTCCGGAAAGAACCGTTGGACTCGTAATTGAATCCTTCATCTATCAAGACTATAAAATCAAGGATTAAAGCCCAAAATAAAATATCTTATTTTTCCTTAATATATCGGTTTCTGTATAAACTTGAAATGATACCTTTCGAAAATCAGGGTGTTACAATCCTCCCAATCTTAAAAGAGATTTCGTCCTCGAAATTTGGAACCACCAAGCACCCAACATCATACTTGGGAAGATCGATTGATTTCCTATCCCAAAAGGAATGCCTTCATGAGACTTCACCTCATATACGGGCCCGATTACATTCCGGTTTAGGTTGTAGCTGCGTTTCTCATAACGTGTCGTTACAAACTAAATCTTAACGTTCAATATATTTTACCGATGCCAGGATGAACGTTGAGTCTCTGATTAATCATTTTCTTAATCATTAAATCTCGGTTGTCTCCCAACCTTATGTTGCTCATATTACCTCAAGAGTAACTTACGACTTTATTCAGTCATTTCCACCAAGAAAACTCCAAAGCAAACATTTCCCTTAGATACCTCTAAATACAATGCATCAAGGTCTCCTCGATAATTGATTTGTACTTAAAGTCCACCTCGACATTCTTACCAAATGTATCCAATAAACATTACCACCAAACTCCCACCATGCACTCAAGCATCGGTTTCCAAATCAACGAAAGTCCTGACAATTATCAAAATACCAATGATTGATTTCTTAATTATCAACGTCTAATTTCCTTAAGATTACCACTCGTCCTACAGACGCACCAGATCTAACGGAAATACATTGAAGCACACCAACAATCATTGTCCTCAAAATAGAGTGTCGACAACTATCCTCGGAATGACCATTCTGCAAACGTGGGTATACTACCAAATATTTCATTCTTGATTAACAATGTCGATTCAAAGTTGACACCTACTCTTGGAAGTAATCACCCAAATCCAACATCCTTACCAGTCAACCATAACATCATCATAATTCACAAATACCCAACAATATAGTACACTGCCGTCACATAGCATGCCGTCGTACCAAATTCCCACAATTCCAAAACCAACCATACCCAAACAACCGAACACGGTTTTAATCCGTAGGTTTAACGAAGCATAAAGATCGTTACTTAACTAACTGGAGAAAACACATGCCTAACGCCTCAAACTCCGAGGACTCTTTTAATCCTTAATATCGACTTCTAACACGAGGGGGCTTACACCTATAGCCCAATGAGTTCAAGGTTTTTCACACTACTATGCTAATTTGAAATTTATAAAACTCTCAAATACATAAGTTTTATAACAATTAAACGTGTGGTGAAAATACACTATCGTGCATTCGATAGGTTTCAAAATTGATCACCAATGCCACACATATAAAACCATTTTCAAAACTCATTTGATTAGTATTTATGCTAATAAAACGATAACGAAAGATGCGTAACAAAATTTTCAAACGGACTACCAGGGTCTTAGTATGCATCAATTTATGCTATGCTTATGAAAATAACTTTCCGTCCCATAACATGTGCAATAAAAGTTTGTACAACTCCCAAAAGAGAATTTCACAACTTCAACTTTAAAATCTTTTACTTTAACACAAAACGTCGGAAGATAAAATTTCCAACAATGCTTATATACGTCCAATCATTTACCAAATGTAGCAACACAATAGGAACGTAAATAAATAAATAAATATATATATATATATATATATATATATATATATATATATTATTCGCGTTTCAAATTTGAGACGCATCGATAAAACGTACTTACCCAAAATTGTAACTACAACGACATGCAAACCGGAAATTCATTTCATGCATTGCGGAAAACTCTTATCAGTAAAATCAATAACTGAAATATGTTCTGGGCAAAAGTTCTATTCGAAATACCATAAATTTTTTCATACGATTACTCACACCAACAATATAATTTATGTAATGAATGAGAAATAGTTTTATGTACTAAAATAGTGTATAACAAGACGTTCATACAAAACTACAGAAGGGAAATTCACAAAATCGAACCCCAAAATTTCTGCAATTAGCCATGAAATGTCATGAAATAAAACTTCCCATCGTGACTCGCATACATGTGTTTATTCCCCAAAATTTAGTAAAGACATATGCATGCGATTTGAGCAATTTCAAGAGTAATTTAGTTTAATTCCAAACTGTATAAATAAAATGTTTGCAAAACCCGAGACAACATGCTCATAATATCGAACTCTTAAAGTTTTCTCTCTTTTAGTCACAATGCGGCACAAAATAAGATTTCACAACAAAACTTGCATGCGACCGTTTATTTCGCAAAACTAGTAGATTGATATGCGTATGCACCCGGTTAAAACATGAAATAATTTATGACGTTTTCGAGTTCAAAGCCAAATATAAACATGTTCTCATCGTTCTAAAATATTGGCTGAAATACCATAACGGAAATTTCCAATAAAATATGCATACGTGATATGTGCAACTAAACTGCTCCCACTAAACTCAAAGGGAAATAATACCACTGGATGCCAATAAAATTTCCACCACTGTTTTTAAACCGGACAAATTTCCTCTAGACTCCATTTGGTTAAAACCGAGTCAACGACTCAATAGTTTACATAAATACCCCATGAAAGCCAGTAGAGACATTGAAATACGTTTGACCACAATTATGCAAACACCACGACCCAAAAGGTAATTAACCCAAAATCTCATCGCTGGTTGAGACAAACCATTTTTCAGATGAACTCATACTTTTATGTTTTCAAAATGTCTCATAACACAATAATATGTGTTTTCTGAAAAAGGTTTATAAGATCAAATACACAAAATGACACTTACGTCAATTGAACTCCAATTATATATGTAAAATCATCGAAGAAACATCTCAACATGATTTATTTACCAAAATACCCAAAGATCCCAAAATGGATGTCTCAACATGTTCATAAAACTAAACATTTCAAAATAACCAAAACTTCTCATTGGTTGAAACAAAATGTTTTTCCAAATGAACTCTTTCTCTTCATGTTGCCAAAATGACTCATAGTTCAATGATATGCATTTTCCAACGGTTTATAAAATCGTATGCACCAAATGAACAATTATATAAAATGACTTCCATTTATATATTACATCGTAAAAGAAATATATCAAAATGATTTATTTATCAACATGCCCAAAAATCACAAAGATGTATGTTACATAAGTTTATAAGGTTAAATATATCCAAGTAACCCAAAACTTATCAGCAGTTAACAATTTAATGTAAAACACAAGCACTTTAAAATAAACAACTTATAGATAATAGCCCATTTTCTTTTTAAATAATAAAGACCGACTCATATGCATATGAATCCACTGCATTACAGTCTAAACAATACATGACTCCAATTGAATGACCAATGCACTCAAAACATGTAATTCTCAAATGATGCGCATTAACCGCCATCATACTTGGTATTTCACAATTGGGCTATTAAACCGGACCGAAGTCCTAAAGACTCATTTATTTTCAACTATGCATTTCCAAGTTTAACTGCTGATAAGAATGGAAATCATAAAATGAGACTATATACATGCTTTCAAATACTTCACATAAATATGCAAGTAATGCTTCATAAAACATTCCATTTCATGAATGATGCATAAGAACCAACAACCATTCAAAAGTATATTTCTTTGACCAAAGATCGTTTTATGCAATAAAACCTTAAAACACATTGATTTGTGACCCTTTATCAGAATGCCCAAAAATCCCAAATGTGGTGTTATACAAAGTTTATAAAGGTAAATACTTCAAATAATCAAAGATTACCAACTAACCCAACATTTGATAATTTCATGTAAAACACATAAACACTTTAAAATGGATATTTTGGCATGTACACCGTTTTCACAAATCAACTTGAACTCACGCTCCTCGATTTCTCTAGTTACACTATCGTCATCCAGATGCTCAACATCTTAAGGCAAAGATCACGGACTTCATAGGTTCACCTTACAATTTCTCCTCGAATACATCGATTCGAAAAAGTCTATGGTTCTAATCCAACCAATTAATCTGACTCGAACTGTTAACTTAACGCAATCACCATACTTACCGTCACTCCAAGTAACGAATAATAAAATCTTTAACTTTTTCTAATAGTTACCTATTCAGAAACTTCTTACTACCCCAACGGTAGACATACCAAGGCAGTTCACACAAGTACGAGGTTGGATAATAAGGAGATTAACATAATTGAACACGTAGGAAACGTACTACCACGTCCACCAAATATCATAACATTAGAAAACCAAGCACAAGAGAACTTACTACTACATTACCAATTGTCACAGTAACAACACTTCAAGCACCATCACGTATAAATATCCTCATAATAACATTAGCTAGGTGAGATTATGAACATACAATACATAAAGGTTCTCGTTACCATCGCCACAACGCTTGATAACCATAGTTTCTATCGACTCTAAGACTAACCCATCTTAGAAATTCTACCCATCTCACAATCAAATCTTAACATACCCAGTCTAAGTCTAGACATCTTACATTCTTGCCTAGTTCACTTAAACTAGAGCTCTGATACCAACTTGTAACACCCTAAAAATAGGGATACCAAAAACTTTCCAAAGGAGGAGAAGTGGTATATAATTGCCATAGCAAGAGCCTCCCAAAGTGGGGAAATATACAAATAAACCTGTTTAATCACAATTGTAATTTAACGGATTAAATAAACAACAACCAACTAATCTAATTTCTACATCTAGAAAAGAGATTACAAAAGGGGTGTCATCTATAAACCCAAGGCTTCTAAAAAACGGTCCAAGTGCCGTATCCCCAAGCTCTCGCCCAAAGCATCTAAGCTTGCCTAGGAGCAGCATCGCTAATACCTGAGATACACATCGACACCAAACAAGTGTTAGGCCAAAAAGCCTAGTGAGATGTACAAGTAAAAACATACCAGAAACAGTTACAGTTCTTATCAACAGTTAACCAATTAATCACGTAGATGTGGAGTCAACGGGAGCGACCCATATCTCCAATCCGGTTCACCCAAAGAGGCAATGCACCTTGAAGCCACTTTCACTGGCAACCCAAAGGCCCGACACGCACCGGGGACTACCGCTTAGGAAATTCCCCGACGGCGGAGGTCTAGGTACATAGGAGACTACCGCTTAGGAAATTCTCCAAATGTCACCCACCTACATTCCTATAGTGAATCACAGACTTGGTTCGTCCACATAATGCATTTAGGAGGTCTCAAGATGTGTTTCAAATCCGTCAAAATTTCGGATATCAACCAAAAACACACTATTACCATCCTAATCATGTAGATCCAACATATGACATAATATCATCCAAATACTTCGTGAGAATATAAAGTCGCCAAAGGCATTCCAAGTAGGAATCATCAACATACCAATATATACACATATAAATCATGGTAACTTTCATATACATAAATCCATGGGAAAACCCCCCAAATACTTGAACAATAAACATGAACATTTGAGAAATGCATTAATATTAACAAGTAGAAGATAATGATGTGTATCTAGTTTTAACAAAGGTTAGTAAACTCACCTTGCTAGATTTAGACTAAATCTAGATTTTTACCCACTTAGAACTTTCCTTGAAGAACTTGATTCTTCAATCCAAATCTTCCAAAACCTAGATCCACAAGGTTCCAACCGTAAATACACATATTCTACCATAAATAATCGTTTCCCAACCTTATACATGAATACCTCAACTGATACCGAAATCCTAACTTCCATAAATGAAGAGAATAGAAGATTACCTTATTCCAAACTTGAATCCACCAATCAAAACACCTCTAGTTCACCAAAATGATTACAAATCTTCAATCTATGAAAGGGAGAACAAAGGGTGGATGAAACCCTAGAAAACTTTGGTGAAGAAGATGAATAGGGATAGATGAGAAGCTTACCACCACAAAATGCTCTAGTATACTTCAATATACTTCCAATCTCTTCCTAGATCCTTGAAGAGCTCTCAAAAACGAAACCGTAGCAACTTGAATAACCCAAATTGGAGCTCTGGATCAAAAGATATGAAGAAATGAAGTTTTTGGGTGAAATGAGGTTGAACTAGGCTTTTAACCCGGTCCACTGGATGTTGCGCACGACCCGTGCGCCCTTGTGAAGGGAATACGCACGACCCGTGCATCCCTCAGACCGTGAGAAATGTGTCCAGACACTGTTTTGGTCATAACTTCTTTGTTATAGCTCCGTTTTCGCTCCGGAAAGAACCGTTGGACTCGTAATTGAATCCTTCATCTATCAAGACTATAAAATCAAGGATTCAAGACCAAAATAAAATATATTATTTTTTCTTAATATATCGGTTTCTGTATAAACTTGAAATGATACATTTCGAAAATCGGGGTGTTACACCACTCACTAGACTTAAGTGAGGACATCAAATCTTCACACTTAAAAAAAAAAACCAGACTCCTATGCCAATAGATTTACTGCATTACGATCTAAAATTACATGATACCAATTGAATGAATAACACACTCAAAACATGTAATATCAAAACAAATATGCAATAAATGTATTATAAGTCTAAAACTCCACATTGAGCTATTAAAACAGGACAAATGTCCTCAAAACTTATTTGAGTTAAAATCAAGCCAATAGACCCCATAAACCACTTAACTGTTGAAATAAAGTCGATGTAAACCACATAAACCAAAAATCCGAACGTTTAAATAACACATGACATCTATAACATGAATAGGTCCATAATTCATCATTTTGTTGAAGCATAATAGCAAAAGGTCCAAAACCGTATGTTTGTATTTTCAAGATTTTCACAAAAGCATTTATAACCAAAAAGGACTCAAATGTCTTTATTAAAGTCCATTAATTTTGCAGTATATATTAACTTTTTATTTTTCCAATTTGTTTCCAAGGGTTTTAGCAACGACTTTTGTCGTCGCTAAAACGAAATTTATCGTCACAAGCAGTTTATAGAGACGACATTTCGTCGTTAAAGGCCCGTCGCTGAAACTCACTTTTGTAGTAGTGGATCTTTAATAATATCTTCAGTATTATATCAATTTAATTGTTGTAGCTTATGAACAATTATTTGATAATTCAATTTAATAATGTCTCACAATATTTTAATTTTTATAACATGATTATCTTTTTTATAACAAAAAAATTATTTATTCTAATAAACAAATTTTAATATATAACTATTCTACCTTAACCGTGCTTAACTTTCAATACTTTGTTTGCATATTTCAATGTCCAACCCAGAAGATATGTGAACTTCTCTTGATTTCCTTTGTTTTTCTAAACTTGAGATTTTATAACGCAAATTGTCATTTTGTCAATTTAATAGTTTTTTAAATAAATATACATATTTTTATCTAAAATGTACTTTAATTAAAAAAAATGATTTGTGATTGAAAATATAAAATATACTTAATAAAGAAAATTTAAAAAATCTAAATGAATGTTAATTTCAGAGTGAATTAACCTTTTGGTCACTATAGTTTGCCTAAAGACTACTTTATTCCTCATAATGATTGCTAACTAATGATATTAAGTCCATGGACTATGAGTGTGATGAAACTGAAAAGTCAAGGACCATCAATGTAGTTAGTTCGTTTTAGGAATTATATCCAAATTTTGAGCAAACAACAGACCAGTGTAATTCACTCAAAAAATAGTGTTGGTAAATAGTGTTTTGGTGTTCTACTATTCATAACACTAAAATAGTCCGAAAAGTAGTGCGTTCATTGGAGAGAGTTTAGTGCCAAAAAAAGGTTTAGTGCAAGATTTAGTGAGTTCATCGGAGACGTCTTACCTTCCTAATTACAAGAAACATTGGTGTATGCCACCAAAAAGTCAATGACCCAATGGTTTCAAGTTACCGCTAGATTTAACATCTTTGGAGGTCAAGGGTTTAAGTCTTATCAAAGATAAAAAAATATATACATGAGTTTTGCTTTATATAAATACAATATAGTTCAATAAACAAAATATTGGTGTATGCCATTTAACTCAATGGACAACATTTCTTCCTTCACTTTTCTTGTCTCATGTTACAACCAACATCACTTGTTAACATTAAGAAAATTCAAACAATAAAAATAGATGTAAACAAATTGCTAAAGTATATTTTGTTTCCAACGATTTACTATTATTATGCGTGATTGTCGATATCTCGAAAACGAAATTATGCTTTGCTCATATCCAACAAATAAAGATTAATCATGTAACATCCTGCTCTTTTACTTAGACTACAGGCTCTTTTACTCAGACTACAGGAATGCACAAGAAACACATTAGAACAAGCTGATGACCATTTCTCCCTTTATGCCCATAGCCATGGCTTTACTTACTTATTGGGTTGTTTCGGCTTCCTTAAAAGACCCCTAAAATCGTTGCAACTGCAAAAAGTAGAAATAATACTCTGCCCAAATACCCAACCTGATAGATTCAAGATGATATAAAAAAATCTTAAATGATCAAAATCATCAATAAGAGTCTCAAATGCGATAAGCAAGTCAACAAAAAAAAAGTACCAGTTTCCTGGAAATATAACTGGCAAGAAATGCTCCTCCAATTGTTGCTATAACGGTTGCTAGCAGGTGACTAGCAATGGCTCCGCTCGCCACACCACATGGAGACCATCATAAGTATTGGAACTGTCAGAATCCTGCTTGGACCTTTCTACTTCAATATATGTTGGAAACCTCCCCCTTTTTCTCCTAAATGGCTCTTTTGGAACGTAATTTGATGGGATCCACATATCTTACATGATATTAGAGCTAAGGTCTTCAACTGGTACACATGTGCTCGTCTAGACTCCGTTGGAGGGGGCGTGTTAAAGAGTCTCACATCAGCTAGACTAGGACCTATCTACTTCAATATATATTGGAACCCCCTTCTCTCCTAAAGGGATCTTTTGGAGAGTAATCTGATAGGGTTCTACACATCTCACATGGTATCATAGCCAAGATATACCTTTGGGACATCTATGCCTGTGTATCCTACGTTGAAGGGGTCGTGCTAGAGTCTCACATCAGCTAGACTTGGACCTTTTTACTTCAATGCATGTTGGAGCCCCCTTCTCACATAAAGGGATCTTTTGGAAAGTAATCTGATGAGTTCCACATATCTCACATGGTACCAGAACCAAGGTTTACCTTTCGACATTTGTGCCTATGTAGCCTCCGTTGGAGGGGGCATGTTAGAGTCCCACATTAGCTAGACTTGGACTTTTCTACTTCAATATCTATTGGAATACTCGAATATGTGTTGATGGATTGTTAATTGCAATCTGATCAATTATGGTGTTTCCAATGAGGGTTGAATTAATATCATTTTATATAAAGTTTTTTTAAGAGTATTGAGATCATAAAATTATAAAATATTTAAATAATATAATTAATAATGAAATCTCTAAAATAGATAATTTGTTAGAGATGAATGTAATTTATTTTAGAGATTTTGACTTTTGGTTCTTTTTTTTTAAAGAAATTATAAAGAATCTGTTGGAGATGCTCTAAACTTTTTTTTTTTTTTTTAGATTTTGACTTTTAATTCTCTATTTTTGAAGAATTATAGAGAATCTGTTGGATATGCTTTGAGACACTTGTAACGATTTTTTGGAAAAAGGGGATTTGGTTTTCTTAAGCATTGTATTTGTTTTTGAAGTTAACACTAAAATAAATTGAGATATTACCAATGGTATATGGGTTAAATATTATATAAATGAAAAAAATAAGATAATATTTAATTGTTTCAATAATGTCTATACAACCAGCAAATCTAGGTCCGATCTTAATCCTTACAGGCTCAGTTTTAATCCACGTTATGAGTGTTTGAAAAATATCCTACATTATTAATACAATGAAATAAGAATCTTAGGGATACACACAATCCTATCTGATTAACAATTATAATAAAATGAAACAAATTAAACGTTATTAACGGCAATAATCAAAAGATCGAACTGGTCAATCTTTTTATCTATCAAGTGCATCGCAGATGGGATTATGAATGGGGTCAAAGTAGGTCTTTCTACTCTTCATATCACCTTTAGGTGATTGAATATAAATTTATCACCTCGAATATGAACTGAACCATAGAATATGAATCAAAATGTAGTCTAAACTGGATCATGTTTTGGAACTAATGAGGATGTCAACATCACTGTGTGAAAGATTATACTCCAAAGACATACCGACTCCTTAATATTCTTGTCAGGATAGGAATAATACACTTTAACACTGTAAATATGAAGCATTCACTTGTCAGACACTTGCCAAACACAAGAAGGAACTATTTGACACATTCACTCTCATTTGTTCCTGTTTACTATCATTTTATGTTTCCACATTTATTCTCAACTATCCACATCTCATTTGAATTTATTCTCAATAATCGATTTTTAAAATAGTTGTATTGACCTCGTACATTTTTTCAGTGATGTCAAGTTCAAATTCTGGCATTGCACATTCTATTGATCTTCAACCTGTAAATAACTACCAATGGAATTTGGTATCAACATTTAAAGCCAACTGTGAGTCATTACATTTTGTTCACCTAAAATGTCTATCAAAAACCTATATTAAACTCTTGTTCATACTAGCATATAGTTTAGAGTTTCTTATCCCACACAATCGATTGACTTCGTTGGAGAGAAAGACCATTATTTATAAACTCTAAGGCTAAGAATGTTTGATCTAGGAAGGTAGAATTGGCAATGGAAGTCAAGGGATGAAAACATCATTTGGCCCAACGACAATAATACTTTTTAGCAACCGTTGAGGTAGATGGAACGGTAAAAGGATAAGTTGCATGAGGTGTAACACCTGCGGTTTTAGAGTCTTCATTTGGATCCCATTTGTGGTTGTTTGACCTTTAAAGTGGTCATGGTATAATGGGATTGCTTATAAAAGGTCATAGGGTGCATGTACGTCAAATCGAGCGAAAAAAATAAAGTTTTCAGACGAAAATGGACTCCCCACGATCCGACCGACGACCTAGGTAGTGTGAGGCCCTGTTTAGTTTTTCGCCCACGTGGGCGACCTACCACGCGACTTTGGTCACGGGCCAAGTCGCGTGGCACACATACAACCCCCTAAAAAACCTGATTTTGGGGTTTTCTTCCTCATTTCTTCACATCAATTCTTCTTTTCCCTCATTTCTCTTTACCTTGGATATTTTTGGAGCTTTAGGTCCGATTTTTGGGTGTTTTGAGGCCATTTCTTGGTGTAAGATCTAACTACCATCTTTTGATCTAGGGTTTTCTCTCTTTGCACCCTTAACCCTCATTTCTTTTTTTGTGGTACATTTTTTGAGATTTAGGAGTAGAGGAAGTGTTCTTGAGAGATTTGCATCTTATATTTGGTAGTCTAGCTTTAAGATCTCAAGTCTTCATCAAATAAAGCTCAAGGTTTGGTTTGGAACCCAAGTTTGTCATAAATCTGATAAGGTGAGTTTTAGTTTCTTTGCAAAACTATATGCATGTCAAAATATCTTTATTTTGGGTTTTGAAAAAAATTCCATGGGTTTATTACAAATATATTATATTTTGTGATTATTTGGGCATTGGGTACATTTGTTGTTGAAAACCTTTGGGAAACAAGTTCAAATGAACTTCTAGTTATTTTGCTTGAGGTTTACCATATGGTGTGGGTATTTGATATATTTGGGTATTTGGCACTTTTTCCTTTATAAAAGCGTAGAATATTCATATTTAAGTTTTGGGTATTTAAGGATGAAAATCACTTGATAGTGATATTGGTTAACTTTTTGTATTTTGGTTTGTTGAGGCATATGCCATGTTTATACTTTTGGAGTGTTTAAACCTTAAACTTTCGAGAAATATTTTATAAAAGAATTCATACAAGTTTTAGAGTTCGATTTATATGGATTTGATTATTTGAGGTTGTGGTGGTAAAAGGAGTTTAAATGGTTTTGTTTCTCTATGGAGTATAAATGGAATAATCAACATTTAATTATAATTTGTTTCTAACCATGATATGTTTTTGAATGAATCATATTTTTGAAGTATGTGCATACATAAACATTTGAAAAATGCATTTTATGGGTTCTATCGGCCTTTTGAGCATTCAAGCAAATCGTAGTGTTAACCACTTCGGGTCAAATGAGTTTTTGGGATGTTGTTCAACCTAAATCGTTCAATGGTGTCATTTGAATGTGAATTATATAGTTTTACGTAATTGATAAGACTTACATGTTTTGAGTGTGTTTAGCATTCAATGTCGAGTCATGTGATTATAAACCGTAATGCAACAAATCCACTAGGCATGTGAGTCAGTATGTTTGATAAGGGAGGAGTTTTGATATTCTCACTTTGAGACCAATGCGAGTAGGCATTGTAGTCGTGTTGGTATTGCGGAGAGGAACCCATGGAGGGTTGGATTCTGGGAACATAGGTATTGGAAAGAGAACCCGTATAGGGTTGAATTTTGGGGATGTGTGTATTGTGGATGTGATCTCTTGTTGAGCCAGACTCCGGAATCCTAGATAGTACGGTGATGAACTCGTGACGAGTATTGATGACATAATTCCGACAACATCATCAAGCCGTTCCTTAGTCTCCTTTTTGTCATCACCACGTCAAGGAGTATTGATGACATAATGTTTTTTTTTGGTCTTTCTTCACCCGTTGTGGGAGGTTCTCGTAGTCGAACCGTTTGAGATATGTTGTCTTTAAAAATTAACCACCAGCATACATGTGTGTATCACACGGGTAGATGTTAGGGAGCAACAGGAATCCATTCTAGACCATGGACCACAACTTACTTGCGAGCATTGAATTGATGTACTTTTGATTTTTATATTAAATAGACAAAAAAACACACACAAAAATGCAAATAAAACATATATAAAACAGATAAATGAAACAGACGAGACAAACTACAAACTAATTGGAGTTGGGTAATGTCAACTTCAAATTTTTGGTAACGGTGAGGATTTGTTATGCATAACTACTTCAACCCTCTTGCGAGATGGAAAAGCTTTTCTAAACTAAAAGTTACATTTACTACCATAATAAGCAAAAATTAGTAGAAACTAAGCTTAAAACCAATATTTCCCCAAATTACATCTTTGACTATTTTAATATTAGGATTGTAGTCATTGACCAATTTAGGGGTTGTTTACCAAATTTTCTATTAAGTTCTGTATGGATAAATTTGTCTATCTAGATAAACTTTTTTGTCTAGATAAAAATCTATTGTTGTTTACTTTTTTTTTACTGAATCAACCGTCTGAATAATAGATATGACCGTTTACTCATAGTTCATAGATAACCTTAACAGAAATATGAACCTGTGGGGATCCATAAACGATTGAACTTCAATAATCAGAAACAATCTAAACATGGACACAAACAATCAATAAAAACTTGTGAAATCGAACTTCAGAAATGAAATCGAACTTCAAAAACTTCAAGTGAAATCTAGAACGAGATCGGAAACGAACTTCAAAAATTAAATCGAACTTCAAAAACTTCAAGCAAAATCTGGAACGAGATCGAAAAAGAAATTAAAAACAAACTTAAAAAATGAAATCGAACTTCAGAAACTTCAAGCGAAATCTGGAACGAGATTGAAAACGAAATTAAAAAAAAACTTCAAAAATTAAATCGAACTTCAAAATGTTGATCCAAACTCTCATCCTTTTATACTTAGTGAAAATTACTTTAAACTGTGTATGTATTAGTGTTTCACCATCAACGATCAGACTGAATCTGTTCAGTTATCGCTGAGTGGTTTCGTATGTAATCAGTTTATGTAATCCCTGAAGACAAGCCTCACGCTCAAGAAGATCATTGTTGACATCGAAGACTAAGCTAATGATGAAGACATGTCTACTAAAGATCTCAAACGACATTTAGTGAAACCAAGACAAGTCTACAACGCGTGAAAAATCAAGATCAAGCCTCAACTATTGCCTCTCTGAACCAGTGATCAGGATCACTGATGATCAACTATAGTTGATCATGAAGCTTGCTTATCAAGATTTGTTTGTATTATCCTCTGCACAGAAAGTACGAAGGTACAAAAGCAAACATGCTTTTGTCCATAATAGTACAACTACCCCTTTCCACTACATTGTTCATCATATGGCCAAAAGCATGCTTAATATAAAGTCAAGAACATGAAGCCAATGAAAGATGTACACGTGGATTATACCCTCTGCCATGCATTTAATGCATAGGATATAAATAGGAGAGAATACTTCATTTTTGAAGGGTCCTCAATCTTCTTAGTGATACTTGCAGAAACTTTATTTTTCTGCAAACTCTCTTCTTTCTTTCTCTTAATCTTGTGCAAGAAAGCTTAATGATTCTTAGGTTGTTTAGATTAGAATTTACCTTATCTAGTTCTACAACAATCTGTAAGTTTCGTTTTTTATTTACTCAATAATTAATAAACAAATTTAAAAGTATAATTTGTGTTTGTATTCACCCCCCCTCTACAAAATAACACCATTATAGAACCTTAATCGGGATTAACAACTGGTATCAGAGCGGTTTGTTTAATCCATAAAGAAGATATTTCTTAACTCTCTTCCTTG
The DNA here is from genome assembly GCA_954870635.1 of Arctium minus. Classification (NCBI taxonomy): domain Eukaryota; kingdom Viridiplantae; phylum Streptophyta; class Magnoliopsida; order Asterales; family Asteraceae; genus Arctium; species Arctium minus. Next base: position 63,777,681 of record OX941083.1, read on the forward strand.
CTATTCTCCATAATAGCATTAAACACAAACACTAACTATCATGATAATGGCTCTCTTGCTAAACCTCCTCGATTTAGTAGAGACAACTTTGTTCTCTAGAAAAATTGAATGATGTTATTTCTAGAAGGTGTAGATCCCACTATACCTAAATATGTTGCAAATGGACCGTATGTACCATTAATAATAATTGTTGCAGTTCCTGCCACTACAACTACTGAAGCTGTCCCTGAGAGAGAAGCTATCAAAAAAATATGACAATGGAGTGATGAGGACAAAAAGAAAGTTTCCCTTGATGCAAAGGCCAAAACCATCATCTCCATGGCTCTGCCTGATGAAGTCTTTCATTCCATCATGCATCTAAAAACCTCCAAATCCACGTGGAACACAATTTGTGTTCAATATGAAGTTACCACTGAGGTACAAGAAACCAGAAAGATAAATCTGGTAAGACAATATGAAAGTTTCATTTATGGTAAGAATGAATCTTTGTCTTAAGTACACCAACGCTTTAATTACTTTATCATTGATCTAAGGATTGTTGGTAGGACCTACTCTAACTCTAAGGTTCTTACTAAATTCTTGGAATGTCTTCCTGAAAGATGGGACAGTTATTCAATGTGTCTCAAGATAACAAAAGACTTAAATCATCTTTCTCTTAGAACCTTATATGGGATTTTTCTCAATCATGAGCAATCCAGTCAACTGAAGAAGAATCTTGTGAAAGATTCCAAAGACTCCAAAAGCACGCATGTCACTTTAGTCTCTTCAGAAATAATCCCATCTCAGCGCTCCTCTACTCTTACTATCACCGAGTTAGAATCCGACTCAGAGGATCCATCAAGCACTGACCTTTCAAAGTTTGATGAATCACTAGCACTATTGACAAACTCCTTCAGGAGATTTGCAAGAAAGAGTAATTTCAGAAGAAATAAGCCTCTTACCATGTCTGACAAGCTTAAATCAACACCTGTTGATAAGGCAACTGCTACTTGCTATAACTGTGGAAAAGTAGGACATTTTGCTAGCGAGTGGAGGTCAAAGAAAGTTGTAACACCCCGAATTCTGAGTAAGAACCCCCTCTCTTTGCTCTTATCGTTCCAAGTATTTAAAGTTATCCTATGAGTCTTGTAATCATTGTTTGTTTCATGTTAGGATTTCTATTTGTGTGGTTATATACATTCTAGTGCTTGCTCTTATATGTAAGAGGATATAAGTTCCATCGTTGGATTTCCATGTTTAGAATTGACGTAGAAATATTCAGAGTTTTCGGAGCCTGGGGATACCCGATGACTATGCCTGACGACTTTACCAAGGCATAATCACATTTGTCACAATCGCCCCCAGCAGCTGGGCCTCGGTACCATTTGAGCGAGTATGCCTGACGATAGTGCCCGTGGCATACTCGCATGTCATAGTCGCCGATCGAGTAGAGGCCACGGTACACTCCTAGTGAGAGTGACCGACGACCTTGCCAAGGGAACTCTCGCCTGACATTGTCGTCGACGGGCCCTGAGATGTTATTTATTGCTCGGTCTTTTGTCTAGAAGGGGGATTCACTTCATTTATTGAGAGCTACAACTTCTCCCTCTCTATAGGCGATTTTATCATCTCCCAAACCTTCCCTCACCATAGTTAATGCAAGGAGGAATATTTGCATTTACTCCTACCCACCTTGGATCCTAAACCCTAAGAAGAAAAGGTTGAAGGGTCTTTACAAGAGTACAAGTGCTAAAATTCCAATCACCAACTTCCATTTCTAGGGTTTCCACCATTTCTAGGGTTTTCACTTACAAACCTTATAGGTGAGTTCCTAATCTCTACTTTATCACTTAATGCTCATTTATTTCACTAATAATTGTTATTTGTTGAGGTGTTGGTTTATGACATAAAGATGAGGGTTTGGTTGTTTTGTGACTAAATGTGTTAAATGGGAGTATTTTGTGTAGATTTCAATCTTGTATGCTCGCCTAAAGAAATGATGATTGACAAAGATGAAAGTTATGCATACACTTAGGGTTTTAAATATTGTTGACCTAGCTTGGTCTTATGTGTTGAAATGCGAATGAAACTTATGGATTGGGTGAATGTGTACTTAGTAGAACCACATATGCTATGGTGGTTGATATGTTGCTACTTGATTAAATAAATTAGAGAAATTGGGGATTTGGAAGTGGTAAAGGTGATCTATGTGGATTGAGTAAAGTAGAACTTGTTAATTCGATATTTGACTCTCATTTCGTATATTAAATCAATATCCTTTACTCATGTATGTGGAAGTAGTACTTGCATCATGTTTTGAGACTTGGGAAGGCCATTCCTTGGGCCACTAGCATGTAAGCAATAAAGAAAGTAGTTCTCCTTGAGGTGTAACTTGTCTAGTTCGGGTATGCAATAAAGTTCCATGAAACCTTGAGGTGTAACTCGACGGAGTATGCAATAAAGGTGGGAAATGGTTTGCGGATGTGATGCCTAAATGGCATGTGCACTAAAGTCGAAACTTGAGGTGTAACCCATTAACATCACTAGACTCCACTCACGTGTACTTGTCTTTATGACGGATGGCGAGACTCCCCCGTATTTTCAAGAAGTATCTCTTGTTGCTAAATGTATATGTTTAGGTAAGAGACATCATGTGAATAGTTGAGGTGCATTTTATTGTGCCATCAAAAGAAAGGGAATCCGGTAAATTTGAATTTGGTTTTTCATAACCCTTATTACTTTGTTATATCAGTGTAAAATCTCACTAGGCATCCGGCCTAACACTTGTCGTGTTGTGTAAATGCTTTGCAGGTCCCTCTAGCGGCGAGTCTAGAAAGCTTTGATATGTCGTTGGGTGCAACTAGGAGCATCTAAGGATGAGGGATTTTTGGGGTTTCATGTGAAGATCGATATTTATGGAGATATAGCAACACCCATTTTAATCAATCCATTTATTAGTTTAGATTAAGTCGGTTGTTAAGTTATGTCTCATTTATTTTCCAACTTTGATTGTACAAACTTCCCTAATTGGGTTACAGTTGTGCCTCTTTTGAAGGTTTTTTTTACCCTTTTTTCTGGAAAAAAAATCCCTATTGTTTTGTTTAAAATTTTAGGGTGTTACAAAAGTCTTCAAACCTTATTCATCACGAAAACCCAACGATGACAAGTACCTAAAGCTGAAAGAAAATTATCAAAAGTTGAAAAACTATAAGCGAAAAGGTAAAGGTCTGATCGCAGAAGAATATGACTGCTGAATCTGAAGAATCAAGCTCTGATAAAGAAGATGCAACCAATCTCTGTCTAATGGCCAAGATAGAAGAAGAAGTGGAAGAATCCACTGGAACATCCACGAGCACTACCACTTCTCAGGTATCAATCTCTTTTGATCCAACTCTCACTGAACCTAAGAGACGTCGCGCTATTGACGTTGTTGAAAATTGATTTGTATAACGCCCTGAATGGTAAAACTCAAGCTAAAAACAAAAACATTGATTTAATAGAACAACTTGACAAATGCCATCTAAAGCTTAAAGAACTAACCAATATAGAGGAAAGTTTGAAAGATCAGGTCATTGTCAATGGAATCATCAACATTGAACGCAAATAAGCTATCGCTGAGCTGAAAGCTGAGAAGGCTACAGTTAAAGGATGGTGTAAATCGTCAGCTAAGATCGCTGAGATAATAGATGCTTAAATACATGCTCAGGTTAAGAGTTGTCTTGGTTATAATTCTGAAAAAGATAACCCTGACAGAGATCGTTCCATGCTGAAATTCGGAATGTTTGTCTCATCTATTCCTGACACTTCTTCATCTCATTGTTCTTCTTCCTCTTCTGTTCCTATACCTTGGTATAATGTTTCTATGAGCTCTAAACTTAAAGATAAGGGAAAATCTACTTCCCATACTCCTCAGAAGGGTACTAAAGTACCTAAGCTAAATAATGGTTCTCCTAAACCTTCAGCAAATCAACCATCATCCTCTATAGTTAAGATCCTTGAATATGTTTAGAGATCTACTCCCAGGATAAAGGTTGATCTTAAGCCTAAGAAATCTGAAGAACTCAAGGTTCCTCCGAGATCTGAGGCTAAGTGCATTCTTGGAGTTGGTTCGGCTCATCAAAAGCTTTCTAATACATATGCTTATGGTCTCAAGGCTACCTTCAACTTTAAAAAATGTTATCACTGTGGACTTACTGACCACATTGCCAGTAAATGTCCCACTGCCACCAAAGATGAAAAGTCAGCTAGAGTGAAGATGAATGCCTTCAAGGTAAAGAAGGTCACCAAAGATGAGAAACATGCCAAGGTGAAAAATGCCACTAAGGTTAAGAAATTAACCAAAGTGAAGATTACCACTAAAGCTGAATCATTAGATGCTGTGAAGATTGTTGAACCTTCCATCTCCACTAACTCCACTTGACTCTTTTTAAAGTGGGTACCAATCAAAAATTGATCTTCCTTATGTTTGCAGGTCTTGAAGAGTATCTGGTATCTTGATAGTGGATGTTCTCGACACATGACTAGTCAAAAGAACCTGCTTGCTGACTACAAGGAAGAGAAAGGTCCCTCAGTGACCTTTGGTGGAAATGGAAAAGGCTATACTAGAGGGTTTGGTGTACTAATCAATGGTACAAATACCTTCTGAAGAGTCGCTTACATAGAATGACTGAAGCAAAATCTTCTAAGCATCAGTCAGCTATGTGATAAAGACTACAAAGTTTGCTTTACTAAGAAAGCATGCGCTGTCACTGACAAAGATGGAAAACTTGCTCTAAGTGGTTATCATTTGGAAAACGTCTATGTTATTAACATGGATTCCTCTAACACTGAGAACATCTATTTTCTTTCAAAAGCCTCATCAGATGTCAACTAGCTATGGCATAAAAGGCTATCTCATATCAACTTCAAGATGCTGAATGAACTCAGCAAGAATGAACTTGTCACTGGTCTGCCTCAGCACTCATATGCTAAAGAATCTCTCTGCTTAGCATGTGAAAAAGGAAAGAAAAACAAAGCAGGATTCAAATCAAAGCAAGTCTCATCAATCACTACTCCTCTACATCTGCTTCACATGGATTTGTTAAGCCCTGTCAACATACAATCCATCGTTGGAAAGAAGTATACATTGGTGATTGTTGATGAATATTCCATATATACTTGGGTCATGTTCATCAGATCTAAAAGTGACAGTCCAGAAGAAATCATCTCCTTTATAAGGAAAATGGAAGTTCTCAACAATTTCACTATTCGTTCTATAAGAAGTTATCATGGCATTGAATTCAACAATAGTGTTGTTGATAATTTCTTTGAAAACAAGGGTATCTCTCACAACTTCTCAGCTGTGAGAACACCTCAGCAAAATGGGGTCGTTGAAAGATGAAATGGAACAATCATTGAAGTTGCTCGTTCTATGCTCAACGAGTCTCATTTAACAACTCAATTCTGGGCTGAAGCTGTCAACACTGCATGTTTTACTCAGAATCGATCGCTGATCGTCAAGAGATTCAAGAAGACAACATATGAACTTTTCCATGGAAGAAAACCAACTCTAAGCTTTCTTCATATCTTTGGTTGTCAATGCTACATCTTAAACAACAAAGATCAACTTGGAAAGTTCGATCCCAAAGCTCACGATGGAATTGTTAAGTCAGATTTTATAGTAATCATTGTATTTATAGTCTTGTGCTAATACTGTGTTCTGGTATTGCCCAAGGGTATTTAAGTCCCTTGTTGCCTTTGTCTTTGTAACACTTGAAGCGTATATTGAATATACACATACTTTCACGTCTCATATCTTTCTCTCTCTACTTTCTCTCTCTAAGATTTAGAGTGATCTTGGTTTATCAATTGGTATCAGAGCCTAATCTGAATCTGAGAGATTTGAGAGAATCATTTTTCAATCTGAATTCGTAAACAATTCAGAGAATTTGATCGATTTTCTTGATTTCTATCAAGAAAATCTTATTTTCTGAATTTTTTACAAATTCTTGCTAAAATCTGAACGAATTTTCTTGTAAATATATTTGTTGGATTCGAAATCAGTGTTAGATCATATTTGTTTCACATCGTTTTGCAAGAAATTCAGTTTTTGAAGTTCAATTTTGAGAATTTTCGAGTTTCTGGAAAAGTTCAATAAAATGTACTGTTTGATTCAAGATTTCACGTTTTTGTAATTTTTGATCGAATTGATTGTTTGAAAGTAGTTAGAAATTTGTTTTCAAACATATCTGTGTGAGAAAATTTCATCAATTTCGATTCCGTAATCAACTTTGGAAGTGTTTCTTGATTTTCTGTGTTTTGCGCCAGATCTGGATTTTGCGCCAGTTCATCCGAGCTTTGCGCTAGTTCATCCAGACTTTGCGTCTGTTCATCTGAAGTTTGCGCCAAATTCATCTGAGTTTTGCGCCAGTTCATTATAGCTTTGCGTCAAATTTATCTGAAGTTTTCATCAAGTTCAGGTCTCGTTGCAAAAAGTTCAGGTTTTCGCCTTCGGTTATTCGTGCAAAGTTAAGTTTCCGTCACATTCATCTCGCACAAAGTTAAGTTTGTACCATCTACATCTCGCGCAAAGAAATATTTGCGCCACCTTTGTCTCACGTAAAGTTAAGTTCACGCCACCTACGTCTCGCGCAAAACAAGTTTGCGCCAGTTACTGTTCGCGCAAAGTTCCAGTTTGCGCCACCTTCGTCTAGCACAAAGTACAGTCTGCGCCATTCTCTGTTAGTGCAAAACAAGTTTGCGCCACCGTCTTCTCGCGCAAAACAGGTTTGTGCTAGTCACTGTTAGCGCGAATCTCCTAGTTTGCGCCAAATTCTCTCAGCATCAAGACTTGGAATTTTTTTCTCAGATTTTTTGAAGTTATGGATATGTCAAAATTCTCTTTTCAAGCTCAGTTTTACAAGAACGATATTATGATGTCATTGGGAACGGATACTCGTCCTCCGGTTTTGATTAATGAGAATGAGTTCACTCAATGGCAAGATCGATTCATTAATTTCATCGAGCGTCAAGCAAACGGAGAGAACATGATGAAGTCATTTACTGAAGGACCATTCGTCAAACCTAAGAATGATATTCCCTTGACTGCTGAAGAGATTACACGAGAAAAAGCCGATCGAGAAGTTCCTCAACGTTCTTCAACTGGAATGGAATGAAGTCATTTACTGATGCTAGCGTTGCCTAATTCCATCTACAATCGAATTGATTGTTTCAAGCAAAATCCGATGATGATGTGGACTCAGTTAGAAAAGATCATGCTTGGGTCAGCGGTTGCAACACAACTCCGGCAGACACGATTCATGAACAATTTTGAGGAGTTCAAGGCAAAGGATGGTGAGACTTTGAAGAATGTCTTTGACAGGTTTTGCATTGTGATGAACGATCTGCGAAAAATCAAAGTGGAAAAGACTGAGTTAGAGACTAATCTGAAGTTCCTCAACGTTCTTCAACTGGAATGGAACAAATCTTGTCATAAATTGAGGAATGATGTCCGGGTCTCTACAATGCAAATACAAGAGCTTTATGAGATTTTGATGACAGATGAGAGTATAGTCAAGGAGAAGAAAGCCAAGCTTGACAAGAAGAACAAGAAGACAGTGGACCCGGTTGCACTCCTCACGAGCCCGTTAGCCGAACAAGCATTGTCTGAAAATGCTTATGACAGGGCCACTGCTGATTATGGCGAAGCGCTACAAAAACGATGATTCTTCTCTCTCAACACTACAACAAAATGTTCCAACATCGTTCGGGTTCCAACAACCTTCACTTCACTTCAGGGTCTAAGAACGAGCCTACCAAAGTGCCTAAAACTACGAAAGTTGTTGTATGCTTCAAATGTGGAAAGTCGGGTCACATTGTCAAGGAGTGTCGAGTGAAGGTGGTTTGGGATTCAACGTATTACCGGAAGAAGATGGAACTAGCTGAGAAAAGAGAGAAAGGAATCGTACTGTTAGCTGAAGCTGAATACTGGCTAGATCATTCTGACAATGAAGATGATAATGAGAAAACTGCAACTATGTGCTTCATAGGAGATGATATAAGCGATGATGATGATGAAGATTCTTCCACTGATGAATCTGAGGTACCTTCCGAGTTTGATTACAAATTTATCTCATCTCAAATGAACGTCATTATAACTGCATTACATGACTTACGTTCAAAGTTTTTATCTGAAAAATATATTAATCAAGAAAAGTCAAATTTGATTGAAAATTGCAAATTTCTTTGAAAGATGAAAAATCAATTTTGACTCATACAAAAGAGATCTTTCAAAAGAAATTGAATGACTTGGAAATATCAAATCAGACTTATATTGATTCTTTGACAGAAATGACCAAATTAAAAGATAGTTTTTCTGATAAAATAAATGAGTTGGAAGAAAAATCATATTTGAGAGATCAAACTGATCAAACAATATTTATGCATAAACCGAGGAGTTATAAGTCTATAAAGGAAATATGGGGACTTGGTTTTGAAAATCCACATTGTTTAGACAATGCTATAGAAAAATCCTCTACTTTATATAAATTTGATTATCTAAATCTTGCTAGATATGCTCCTCAATTCAAAATTGATTGGATAAATGAAAAGCAAGTTTTAGAAATCGAAAATGAGAAAAGGATGAACAACAAGAAAATGGAACTACCGTTTGTTTATACTAGAGAAAATGCAAAATATTTTCCTGAAAAATCAAAGAAGTCCAGAAGATCTCAAAATGCTTTAAATGTCACATCTTCCATTAATACTTCATTACCAAACGATTATTTTGATATATATGCTATTAATGCTAATAAGGAAAATATATCTCCAGTTTCTTATGATTCTAAGAGATATATTCCCCCATTAGTGTTAGAGGGCAAAATCGTTGATCTTGAAGTTCAAAGGGAAGAGCAAAGTATTCAAAATGATATTGAAAAAGATTTACTTCTTTTCATTATGAAATCAAGTTTTGAAGAAAAGTTTATTTCTCAAAAACAAAATTTTGAAGACAATATTACTTCTGGATTTTCTACTGATTCTAAGGCAAATACGCATGAAGTTCCAAATAGTGCCAGTTTGCGCCACCCACTGGTAGAGCAAACTGATAGTTTGCGCCAGCAGTTGGTAGCGCAAAGTAAACATTGCGCCACCAGTGGGTCGCGCAAAGTTCATCCAGACTTGTGTTTTTCTGAAAATTGTGACTCCGAGACTAGTTCAAAATCGTTGAATGATCAGTTTGGTTTCTTTGATAAAATTTCTTCTTCTCATTCAAATTTTAAATAAAAAATCTTGATGAATCTTTTACGCTAAATGATGAGTATTATAAACCAAAGCGTAAAAGAAGAAGGTCAAAGAAGTCAAAGAAGCAAGATAATGTCATTTCTGAAAATTCTAATTCTTCTGATTTTAATGTTTCAGATAGGACTTTGAAGAAGTCTACAAGGCAGATATGGAGGGTCAAGCAGAAATCTGATGACTCTGTAACTGTTGAGGATAAATGTGTAGATGATCTTTGTCATAGTGATTCATTTGCTGTTTGTAATAAAATTTCAAAATATTCAATAAAGCAAATGATTCTAATTGCAAAAGATGTCTCATGTTCTTCCTCTAGTTCTAGTTCAGATGATTATGCTTCGTCATCTACTGATGAATATGTTTATTACTCTGATAATTTTTCTCATGCTTTGTTTGTCAAATCTAACAAATTTACTCATATTCGAACTGCAACTAACAAATATGGACCCAAATACAAGTGGGTACCAAAACCTAAGACTGCTTTTGAGTTGCAGGCACCTCAAGTCAAGGGGGAGTAAGAGAACCAAGGCTTCTAAGTACAATAGCTTAGGACCCGTACTTCAATGGACTTTGAATTCTAAACATTTCAGTTTAGAACTCGTTCTTCAATGTGTTTATCTTCTATGCATATGAGAAACTGTGAGCGCATCTACTTCAAATTCCGCTGCATCTATCTCTGCCAATGATGCTGTTCCAGTTACATCAAGCCCTGGATAAGTACAAACCAATCACATTGATATGAGACACCAATTTGTTAAGTAGGTATTATTGAATTATATTTTGTTCCAACTGAATATCAACTTGCTGATATCTTTAATTTTCGCAAATTTAAAATTTGTTATAATTTTCTGTTTTCAAAATTCGGCATGTTGAATTTTAAAAGTTTAAACCTTCACAAATTTTATTCTATAAAGTAAAATTTTTACAATTATTCTTTCGTTTGAATAAAATGTGTGTCTAGGATAAATTTTCAAGTTGCTTTATTTATATCTAAGTTTTATATGTTCAATTTTCAAGTCTATCAAAAATCGAAAGGTCAGCAAAACATGTTTGAAATTTTGAGAATGCTTTCAAGTTGTGTCATTCGGAATATTTATAGTTTACAATGCTTAGAAAACCTAAAAAGTCAGAATTTTAGATCGTAATGAAAATATGGGCTAAGCACTTTTATGTAAAACCTAGTGTTTGAGATGAATATTAATTATATAAAATTCAGAAATCTCTAAGTTTAAAAGTTTGTACCTGTGACCTTTCTGGTTTGGGAAAGTAAGTTCCGTGGGATGCTTGTCATCTGGTCCCCTAAGGTCAATTGGTCTGGGAGTGATCGAACCCAAATCCCTTTATGGAATTAGATCGAAAGTCATGTTCTACTGGTATGAATGGGTTTAGGATGTGTCGATGTAGCCTTTCTGATCTGGAAGAGTAAGTTCCAAGGGGTGCTTGACACCTAGTCCCCTAAGGCCAACTGGTCTGGGAGCGGCTGACCCAAATCCTGCAATAGGATCAGATAGAAAGTTACGTTTACGACATGTTTTTTACTTACTAAACTTTTTGATTAAAATATGCCAATGTGCACAAGCTTAAAAGATGCCAAAGAGCACACTCATGTGAAGATGCCAATGTGCACAATGCTAAAAGATGCCAATGAGCACACATCTCATGATACTTGGTGATATGTTTGAGTTGCGATAAACCTATAAATTTGTGAAAGTCTTAATTCTTGACAGCTTAGTGTGAGTAAAGGCAAAGTTCTCTATTATATTTTTAGAATTGCATTTTCTTGAAGCTAATCAAAGTTTGCATGCTAGCACACTGAATAGATCGATGAAAGTTTTTGAAACTGAACATGTATTAACTTGATATGCATTGAAACTTGTATATGTATCCAAAAACATACACTTGATTTCAATTGATTGATTAATCTGTATATTTTACTGAGTAGAATTTAATTTGTATAGTGTTTAAAAGTTTATATATTTAGTTGTTTCAAAATACATATTCAGTATATTTTTCTTTCTACGTTGATGTTTCGATAATTGTGTTCTCATATTTGTGTAAGTGGATCTATACATATTTCGAGGGGGAGTGAGAAAATTCTGAAAGAATATCTGATAAGCCTCATTTCGAGGGGGAGTACTTCAAGTGAATACTTTGGACAGTGCATTTCTGTAGGGGGAGTAAAAGAGCTCAACAGGTGAATCATTTCATGTCCCCAGTCAGATTTGCTAGCTTCTTCGACTCAATCTTGTAGATCTGAAGATGTCTCTTCTCCAGCATAGACATGACCAAGTTGATTCAGATCATCAAGGTCATGAGGGGGAGAAGTTAAAGAGAAGGAGACAAAGAGTTCAAAGGTTATCTGCTCAAAGTTCTAATTTCTTCAGCTCTACTAGTCATTTTGTTGTTTCAGCTCCAACCACCACAGTTCATTCGAGTACATTTGAAAGAGGTGCGTCATCTAGAGCACAAGCTGATGAACCAATTGTTCCTTCAAGCTTATTACAAACTGGTTCAGTCTTGTCAAGGCAACAAAGGCAACATAGATTGAAAGATGATGAGAATAATTTTTTTTTTAAATCAAGAAGCTTCGCTAAGTCGCTTATAAGGTCTATTTTGAAGTTCAAAGATGGTTGTAACAGCCTACATTGAAGACCGGAGCGCCAATGATTACTAAGGGGGAGATTGTTAAGTCAGATTTTATAGTAATCATTGGATTTATAGTCTTGTGATAATACTGTGTTCTTAGTACTTTTATATCTGGTATTGGCCAAGGGTATTAAAGTCCCTTGTTGCCTTTGTCTTTGTAACACTTGAAGCGTATATTGAATATACACATACTTTCACGTCTCATATCTTTCTCTCTCTACTTTCTCTCTCTAAGATTTAGAGTGATCTTGTTTTATCAGGAATCGTTCTAGGATACTCCTCAGTATCTAAAGCCTTCAGTGTCTTTAATAAAAGAAGACAAACTGTAAAAGAAACCATACACTTAACCTCTGATGAATCTCAATAAGCTAATTCAAAACCTATCCTTGAAAATCAAGAGTTGAATGATTGGATGTTCTCTCACCTCAGAGATGCTGATGTACCCTTCAACGATAACCATCAAGTAGATCCTCCAAACGCTGATAATGATCCAATCATTGTTTTAACAGAACCAGAATCTACTTCTTGGGTGTGGCCCCCCACTGAACCATCGAATTCTGAATCAACTATCACCTCCAAACAACAATCAGTAGATGACGTTCAATCTGAACCTCATCGACTGATAGTTGATAAGCAACTTGCTGAAACCTCTTCCTCAATAAATATTCCTATCCATACCAATCCTTTAGATATAGATATTTAATATCCTGTTTAGAGATGGACAAAGAGTCACCCAATCGAACAAATTCTCGGTGATCCAAATGCTAGTATTCAGACACGACGTGGTTCAGGTAACATCTGTTTATTTTTAAACTTTATCTCTCTTCTAGAACCTAAAAAGGCCAATGATGCCCTCAGAGATCTAAATTGGGTCAGCACTATGCAAGAAGAACTGACTGAGTTTGAAAGAAACAAAGTTTGGAATCTTGTTCCCAGACCATCTGATAAGACTGTTATTGGCACCAAATGGGTGTTTCGTAACAAATTAGATGAACATGGAACCGTGACCCGCAACAAATCCAGACTTGTTGCTCAGGGATACAGACAAGAGGAATGCATAGACTATCATGAAACTTTTGCCCCTATGTCTAGGCTCGAAGCAATTCGTTTATTCTTAGCCTATGCAGTTCACAAAGACTTCAAGGTATATCAAATGGATGTCAAGTCAACATTCCTAAATAGAAAGCTGAGTGAGGAAGTCTATGTTGAACAATCCCCCGGGGTTCTTTGACCCTAAGCATCCATGATATGTATATAGGTTGGATAAGGCTCTCTATGGGTTAAAACAAGCCTCTCGTGCTTGGTATGACACCCTATCTTCTTTTCTAATCACTGAAAAGTTTGAACATGGAAAGATTGATAACATTTTGTTTTACAGAAATATTAAAGATCATATTATTCTTGTTCAAATACATGTCGATGACACTAAACAAGGATCCATTTGAAAACCTGTTAATGTCACAACTTATAGAGGAATGATCGGGTCATTGCTGTATCTGAAAGCTAGCCGACCTGACATTATGTACTCTACCTGCTTATGTGCAAGATATTAGTCTGAACCTAAGGAATCCCATATGATCGATGTTAAGCGTATCTTCAAGTATCTGAAAGGGAACTCCTAACCTAGGTCTTTGGTATCCCAAGGACTCAGGGTTCGATCTAACTGCTTATTTAGACATTGATTTTGCAGGTTGTAAGCTAGACAGAAAGAGCACTACTAGAGGTTGTCAGCTTCTAGGTGGAGAGTTGGTAAGTTGGACAAGTAAAAAGCAGAACTCCATGTCCACATAAACTATTGAAGCTGAGTATGTAGCCACTATTAGTTGTTGTGCTCAGGTCTTATGGATGAGAAATTAGCTCCTAGACTATGACCTTCAACTATCAAAGATTCCTATCTATTGTGATAACACTAATGCGATTGCAATAGCTAATAATCCTGTGTAGCTACACTCAAAGACCAAACACATTGAAATCAAATATCATTTTATCAGAGATCATGTGATGAATGGACATATTGAACTTCATTTCATTCCTATTGATTTTCAAACTCGCTGATATCTTTACCAAACCTCTTGATGATACAAGATTCAACTTTCTCATCAACAATGTTAAATATCGAAGAATAACTCTTCAGATATTATACATTGTATCAGCAATTGGACTTCAAAGTTCATCATTCATCAAATAATCGATGACTACATGTTATTTAATAATAAGGTACGTTTTCTATCTCTCCTCACTGAAGATCCCTTCAGTGAGACGCCTCCTGAAAATTTCAAAAGATGATCACTAATTTCTTCAAGTGATTAAAATCTTTTTGAAAGAAAAACCTATCACCGGCTTTCTTCTCAGTGATACCTTAAAATCCAAAATACAATCATTAATTTCCTAAAGTGATTTAAAAGTTTTTTTAACTGAAAATACGTTTCATTTTATGACGTCATTTCTTTTGGATAATCGTTGGCACAATTTTTCTGACAACGTCGCCCGTTCTTATTCTTTAACCAATCAAACGCGAGCGATGTGTCCTTGTCATGATGATCTTTCTCTCTCTATCATTGTTCTTTTCTCTCTCCCCCTACATATAAATACGTCTCTTTGTCTCACATTCAAACTTTGCTCGCTCAAAACTCTCTCTCTAGCAAAAATACTCTCAAAGCAAGAAAACACCAAGAACACGCACTCACACTCTCTTTGTGATTCTCAGGTTCATTCATCTTTTCTTTTCTTTTCTACTTCAAAATATCATTTGATCTTATAATCCTTGTTTATTAAGATCAAATAACCTGTTTTTTTTTAAATCATCTCCTTCATGATTTTCATAACAAAACCCTAAAACCTATGTTTTTAGAAGAACTTGTGTTTTAAACTGGAATTTTTTTTCAGTTTCCTTCTCTTATTTTCATACTTTCTCTATATACAAAGTACAGTATTTTTCCATAAATACTCACATTTTTCATATAGTATTGTTCCTGAAAACCCATAATACCATTTCTTTCTTAACATAGAAACTGGTAATGTAACTGTTGTCTCTTCATCTTCTTCCATACTTTAGAAATGGCATCCCAAGCTATCAACCTCTCGAAGGCCTCAAATGTCACCTTCAACTTTGAGAAGATCGTCTTCAAGTCCAACAATCATCATGAAATGCTCTCCTTCCCTTCCAAGAAAACTTCAACTCATCTCCTCATTGCTCTTGACTTCCTGAAGACATGCCCCATTAAATATGCACTGACCATTTACCCTCTCGGCTGCTCATCGCTGCTCAAATAGTTCTGGTTCACTGCTGAAGCCACCACGAAGACATTGGCTTCTGGAAGACAAGTATCTGTCATTGCCTTCCAAACCGATCATGGGAAAGGAAGATTCAGACCAACAAGACTGAGAAATGCTCTGAACTTACCAGTTGCCACAACCTATGAAGCAACTCCCACTGATGAAGAACTCATCAGCTTTCTTGATGCCATAAACTACGGCTAGATTATGGAGAAGGGTTTGCCCAAAAAGTCGTTGACAAAAGTCCTGAAGGCACCTATGCCAACTGAATTAGGCTACGTCTTTGCCCACTTTATCCAAAGCATGGGTGGGAAAACTGGCAGCATGGATCAGACAAGCAGAATGGCACTAGATATTGGCTTCTCAGTGCTTACCGGACTAAAAATCGATTATGCTCGCATAATTTTTGAAGACATGGTGTCCAAGATCACTAGATCCAAGAGGGAACCGATTGTTCCCTACGTACGATTCATTAGAGTACTTCTTCAACACTTACTCGACAATCTCTACCAACCACCGGGGATTACTCACTACCCAAATTCGGGTCACGCCTCCTTGACCGAGAGCCAACTGAAGGTGAGGAAAGCCAAGAAAGCCAAGAATCTACCAAAAGAGAAAACCCCAACATCAGTGATGGATTCTCAGTCATCACTTGATATGTTCATTGTTCGCTCCGCAATATTTGTTGCAGCCACCAAGACCACTTCAGCAATGCTCCATTCTGCTGAAGCACAACTGGCTTCTACCCCACCAACCTCAGTGGATCAAACCACTGAAGGTTTAGCTTTGGGCAACGCCAGTGCCCCTTCTCCACAAATCACATCCATATTCACCAACGTCATCTCTTCTCCTTCATTGGTCATCACTTCTGCACCACCAGCGTCAGCGCCCATCCTCGTTGATACTCAGGGAGAAATACTACAAGAATTGATGTCTCACACTATCGACACTGGACCTGAGGGAGTTCCTCATGAATCTTCTAAAAAAAAAACATGTCATGTCTCCTTTCGAGCATGACATGTCATACTACTTTGGTGGAAATCAGTTGGATTCCACTTCTGACCCCTTAGGTACTCCATCATCCATACCCCTCATTCTTTCGGTCACTAATCCCGAGCACTCCATTGCTCACTTAACTTCTATTATTTCAGGTCCAAGACTGGAGGCCACTGACTCCTCCATTAAAGAGCTCCATACTGCTGCATCTACTCGCTCCATAGCTATAACTTCCAACAACGATGCCAACAATACCGTTGATGCCTCTCTCCAGACTTCTACATCTTCAATCTCTTCCAAAGCTGAAGCATCACAACTCTCTTCTCTGTAGCAGGAAGTGGATCAGTTAAAGTCTGATGTCAAAGCCAACACAACCAGCCTCACCACATCAGTTGATGCTCTAAACATGAAGGTGGACACATAAAATAATCTTCTCACTGATATTCTCAGCCAGTTGAAGAACCCTCCTCCCCATACACCATCGTTTACTAACAAGGATCATCATCACATCAAAACCATCTCCGATTTCGTTTACAACGCCGAGAATGCTATAAGGGATGTTGTCATCGCTTGTGTTTCCTTCACCACTGATGATTGGACCTCTCTTAGGCATTTTGAAGCAGCAGACTGTCTTACCTTCACTGATGATGACAAAGAGGGGGAGATAGAACCTACATCTAAGAGGGAGGAGAAAGAAAAAATTGTTGCTGAGGAAGGGAAAACGGCTGAGGGGGAGATAAAGTTGCATACCGATGCTGATGATGAAGATAATGCTGAATTCATCAAGGAACCAACTCAGACTAATACTGAGGCTGAAGGACCCATAGTGGTTGAGGAAGTCGATGAGGAGGATGATGAGGAATTTGCCGATGATGACATCGAAGTCCTTTTTGGTAGAGGGACTTGAACCTTAGCAAGGCAACCCCACACTTTCATCCTTTTGTAGGTTGGTAATCTCCCTTTACAAAGTTCATATGGAGATTTGTCACTTTTCTTGTGAGGGATCCGATTTAGGATCATGTTTGCAGTAAGACACGCTTCACCTTACAAGTGGTATGGAGCTTCGAACGTGATCAACATGGAATTAATCATATTTTTCAATGTTCTATTCTTCTGCTCGACCACTCCATTTTGTTAAGGAGTGTATAGAGCGGTAGTTTGATGTACTATGCCATATGTAGTACAAAATTCGACAAAGTCATGGGATTCGTATTCTCCTCCCCTATCCGAGCTTAGAATTTTGATTTTTTTGTAGAGTAGGTTTTCAACTTTGGCCTTATAGGTTTTAAACATGTTTAAGGCCTCATCCTTTGTATGGATTAAGTACACATAGCAGTGCTTACTGAAATAATCAATGAAAGAAATATAATAGTTCTTTCCTTCTCTTGTAGGAGTTGCCTTGAAATCACATAAATCACTGTGAATCAACCTACGAACCTTATTCAACTTTTCTACTGATTTATGTAGATGGTTTGTGTATTTAGCTTCTAGTTCATACCTCACACTTAGATAATTTATTAATAGAACATTTAGGTAACAAGTCAAGTTTAATCATTCTTTGTAATGATCTATAGTTGAAATGTCCCAATTTTGAATGCCAAAGGTAAGAAGGATCAACCACACACACTTAAGCAGTGCTAGTGCCTACCTTATTTTTATTATTAACATTGGCGACATCAATGTCAGTTACAATGCCTAACTTAAAGAGCCCATCATTGAGGTAACCCCTACCCGTATACACACCATCTTAGTGATGATAAACTTGTCTGATTCGAATACAACTTTGAACCCTTTTCTTACTTAGAATAGGGCCAGAAATCAAATTTTTAGTTAAAGAGGGTACATGTAACACATCCGTCAACATTAGATCCTTCTCGGATGTCGGCTTCAATATGACATTCCCTTTCCCTTCAAACTTGGCAGTCAAAGCATTTTCCATGTACATCGGTTCTCCATCATCCACCTTCTGATAGGTTGTAAATAGGCTCCGTGAATTGCATATGTTCCTAGTAGCACCGATGTCAACCCACCAATCTACAACATTTGTGACCATATGAGTCTCAATCACTCCAACGAATTGGTTTAGAGAGAGTGTGAGGTTGGCATGGATAGTAGATGCACCACCACCACCACTTCCCTCGGCACCACCATGGTCTCTTTTGTGTTGACAGTCCTTAGCTTTGTGTCCTGGTTTGCCATAAACCCAACAATACATCATCTTCTTGAAAGGCTTTTCCTGTGGAGCTAAGGGACCCTTCCCAGATTTTAAGGGCCTCTTAGTTGCACTAGCATTCCTTATTAAATATTTGAAAATTTTATTTCGATGTTCTACCTTCAATAGTATTGGCGTCTGGCTCACTTGTGCTTGCATCGGCCTTTTCATTTAACTTATTTTCCACCTCCACTCTTATTTTGATCAGTAATTGCTCAAAGGTGTTCTCCTCCGTCAAATGCTTCAAGTATAACTTGAAGTCTTTCCATCAGGGAAGGATCTTCTCTACTATCGAACCGACAACAAAGTTGATGTTCAAGCCCATGCCTTCAACATCAAGTAATAGACAAGCACCTGCAATTCTTCTACCTGTTTCAACACAAATTTGTTATCATTCATCCGGTAATTCAGAAATTTCCCAACAACAAACCTCCTGGAGCAGACCACTTCGGTCTTATATTTTGCGTCCAAGGAATCCCATATCTCCCTTGTCGTTCTAAAAGAGGACTATATGTCGTAGCGAAATCGTTGAGAGAGTTTAGAATATAGTTTCTACAACTATATTCATTCGATTTCCATATCTCGACTGCTTTATGATGGGCAGCGACTTGGATTTGCGTAGGAGCACTTCCATCTTGCCCCACTAGAGGTTCATTAGGTGGTTGATCTTCCGTGAGAACGTTGGAAGCATGAAGTGTTGTCAAATAGAACAACATCTTCTGTTGCCATCTCTAGAAATTGAAACCTTTGAATTTCTCAGGTTTCTCCACGTGATTCTTCATCAATTGAGATTGATCCATTGTTCCTTAACAAAAAAATTTCTTAGATTGTCAGGACTGATCAACAATAGAAGTTGTATGTATTTATATATGAAAAATGTAGAAGATAATGATGTTATTATACAAATCAATGATAAAAACATAAATTCAACAAGACAATCAATATAATCAATAGAATTCGTAAACCTTACTTGAATTGTAGATTCTTTGTGAAATTGAAATAGATTGAGGGATACACGGAAGTAGTGTCCTAAGACAAAAATTCGCCGGTCGTATAGGCGTTTATCCTGAGGATACAACAATCGAATTCAAGTTTGTAACTTGAATCTTTCGAATTAAACGATGTATGTTGATGGAAAATATGGAGAGAAACCAAAAAAACAGAGTGAATTTCGTAAGAAATGATTATGGGAAAAAGTGTTGGTATTATACTTTTCTGTCCCAACTGTCGTAAACTGCCAAAAGTCATTGCAAATTTTGGCATGACTTAACTTGAGAGGAAACTCGCGTTAGGCTCTATATCATCGTGACATTCCAGTGACCAACACGACCTTTGGCGCGACTAAAGTCACGAGGAAACTCACATTCCAAGGCCTAAGGCTCTAAGCACTTAAATGATTCATTTAATGCTCAAGTGTTGTAGTTTATTAGGTGAGTTCAATTTCATCTTGACTCCTATGTGGGACAAGGTTTCTCATATATAAACCAAGTTTCAACATTGTTCATGGTCGTGAAGAAATCCTTCACACCCGTGAAAGGTAAACATGGAAAATAACAAAGTTCAAGAACATGGCTTCATACAGTGAAAAAAAATGCTTCACACCTGTGAAGTAGTTGCATGAGTTTTTCAACATTTAGAGGGTTTTATTTGCGCCCACAAAGCATTCCTTTGCGCGTGTGAAGCATTCCTTCGTGGCCGCGAAACATAGGCAACAATTATACTCTTCAAAACTTCTTTTTCTCCAATTCTTCATCTTTGTTCTCTGACTTCTTTTTCCTTTCCTTCCTCTTTGGCTTCAAGATCGACAAAAAATAGCTTTATAAACAACCGTCTTCATCGGCCCTTTCTTGACAAACTCGTCTTCGAACTTCTCTTCCACATTTACTTCATCTTTCTCCTCTTTCTTCACCATAAGAAAACTCGCAAAACTTTTAGAATCATACACAATCTACATAGAAACACATGCCAAAAAACATAAAAACTATCACCGAAAGAGCTTCCAGCCGTGGATAGAAATACATGGGTAAGAGGAATGAAGATGCATGAAAAAAAATTGAACTACGAACTAAAATGTACTAAAAAATGCACCTAATTTATGCAAAGTTAAGTGTAAAAAATGCACTTAACAAGGTATTCCAGAAGGTCTACCTATATAAATAAATGAAATAATTAATACTTGATGAGACAAAGAAAGCAACAAAGTAAGAAGTTTAAAACATATATATATATATATATAGGCGAAGGATCGTGTGAGAAGTTGAGGTTAACGTGACAAGCGTGAGAAGTGGTTATCAACCATTGGATGAGAAATGGCCGCACATTAGGATGAGATGTACTGAGATAATATGCACCGAGATGCACCGAATCAATTCTCTTCTAAGCTGCAATTCATGGGAGGGCTTGAGATTAAAAGAGATCAACGATTCAGATCCACTTCTCACGCTTCTCACCATTAACTCAACTTCTCACACAATCCTTTACCTATATATATATATATATATATATATATATATATATATATATATATAAGTGAGTAAATTTTGATTAGTTTAGAATATATAATATTGAGCAAATTAGTACTTTTAAAAATTGGATCAACCAGTTTACTATGTTTAAATGAAATTTGGTTCAACCTATTTTGACAATTTAAGGATTATTTGACACTTGCTGAATGGTTTGGTGAAGAATGATTAAGTGGTCATAATGATTAAGAGGCTCTTATGATATAATGCAAAATGAAATATGGTTGTTTTGTAATTGTTCAAAATGAAATTAGGGCGCTGAATAGTTAAAGCAAGGCCAAGATTCAAAATTATTCAGAGGGTTTTGAAGCCATTAAGAGACATATTTTTTTGCCAAACAAGATTCATCTTTTAACGATTCAAATGTTGTCTCTTAATGGAACTATTAAAAAGTAAACAAATAGCCCCTTAGGCTTAAAATGAAACGAGTTTTTTTATAATTAATTTCTTGGGAGAAGTCTGGAAAGCCCAAAGACTTTCTACTTTGTCTATTTTTTAAACTGTTGGGTCTGAATATGCTAAGGATGGATACTACTGCTAGTTGAAAGGTATTACTACTGCTTGTAATTTTAATACTGCTAGTAGAATTAATACTACTTGAAAAGTTAGTGCTGTTACTTGAATAGTTAGTATTGTTTGGAGAGTTAGTACTGCTAGTAGTTAGTACTGTTGAAAATTAGTACTGCAAGCATGGTTAGTACTGCTCAAGTATTAATACTGTTGAGGATGTTAATGCTGCAAGATGATTAATACTGCTAAAAGATTGTTAGTGCTGCTTCTAAAGATAAAGAAGACTTGAAGATAAAGATGAGCTGGAGATAAGGTTGAAGATAATTATGGTATTGATACTGAAGATCAATTTTATTTTGATAATTATCTTGTAATCAACTATGTATATATTGTATAGAAGTCTTTGTTAGAATTAACAATTATTCATACGTTTTGTTTAGAGAGAATTAACCTCAAGAATAGTTTAGATCCTTTCTATAGAGAAGTATAGAACGTCTGTTGAGCCTGTTCAACAGATTGAGGTTTTGTGTGTAATCATTAAGTTTTATGCAATATAAACTTATGATTTGAGTTTTTATATACTGTTCCATTGATTTTCTGTTAAAGTGTTTTTCCGCAATTTATTTAACATAAGTTTCTGAGTGTGTTATTTAAATTCTTGTTTGAGTTTCGATCCTGACAAGTGGTATCAGAGCTAGAAAATTCAGAAACCTTTAATCATGGACAGTTCAAGCGACAGTGTTTTGGTATCAAAGGTTCCCATGCTCAAACCCAATGAGTTTGACATGTGGAAGATCAGAATCAAGCAGTACATTCTTCTCACAGACTTCTCAATGTGGGACATCATTGAGAATGGTCCTTCTGATGGAGGAAAGATGGATGCAGAAGGAAAGAGACCTTCACCAAAGACAGATGGAGAGAGAAAGTTGAGGCAGACAGAGATGAAAGCTTTGAGCACTCTGCTTTTGGCTATACCTAATGAGTACCAACATCAATTCTGCAACTGTTCTGATGCACAAATTCTTTGGAATTCTCTGGAGAAAATATTTTCTGGTATCAAAAGTACCAAGAGAAATCAGAAGGCCATCCTAAAGCAACAGTATGAGAACTTCATGTCTACAAAGAATGAGTCCATGAATCAAAATTTTGATAGATTTAATAAGCTAATTGGTGAATTGGCTACTGTTGGTGTCCAGATAGATCAAGATGATGTTAACAGAAAATTTCTAAGATCTGTTGGTGATGAATGGACTATGTACACTGTCTCCTTCAGACAGAATGACCAATTGGAGGACAAGGAATTGGATGACCTCTATAATGACCTTAGGGTGTTTGAAGCAGAGGTAGAAGCAAAGAAGAGGCCCTCTGGATACTCATACAATGCTTCTCTTTTATCATCCTCTACTGATTCTGCTGCTAATACAGAACCAGTTAGTGCTGCCCATGGATCAAAGCAAGATGGATCCAATCTCAGTTTTAGAAGCTTTTCTAGCCAGTCATGCTAATTCCACTCTAATCAATGATGACTTAGAACAGATAAATGTTGATGATCTGGAAGAGATGGATATCAAGTGGCAGATGGCTATGCTGACTATGAGGGTAAAAAGATTCATCAAAAGGACTGGAAGGAACAACTTTGCTCAGAAAAGAGAAGATGGGGTTGGATTTGATAAATCCAAGGTTGAATGTTACAAATGTCACAAGCTGGGGCACTTTGCAAGAGAATGCAGAAGTGGAATGCCTCAACAGCATACTAGCAACCATCAACCATCACAGTCCACTAGCTTCAATAGTAGGAACTTTTCTCAAGCTCTTGTTTCCCAAGAAGGAATGGGATTTGATTGGAGTGACCAAGCAGAAGAAGCAGTTCAGAATCAAGCTTTAATGGCTAAAGTTTCAGAATCAGCAAGCACTGATATTCCCACAGAGGTAACTTCTAATCTTTGCTCTAAAACCTGTATTGAAACTGTTAAAAAGTACAGGGATCACAATTAAAGTATGTGTGATGACCTTAAAAGGTTAGAGAAAGACAGAAGAGAGTATGTTCTGATAGTTGAGAGGTTTGAAGAACAAATTAAGTCTTACCAGGCTAATGAACTTCAACATTCCTATGATACAAACTACTGGAAGTGGGAGAAAAATCAGTTAGAGGTTAAGCTTAAAAAGTCTGAAGAGGAATGTGAGAAGATAAGGAGTGATTTTGAGAAAGCCAAGCTAGATATTGAGAAATATTCCAATGCTTCTAAAGCAATGGACTCACTTCTAAAAGCTCAAGTCCATGACAAACTGAGAAGAGGAATAGGCTATAACACCACCCCTCCACCATACAACAATAATTATTTACCACCCACCTCAGATCTCTTAGAAAGACAGGACAAGAAGGAATTACCTGAGAGAGCCACTGAAGTAGATCCTTTAGACAAAGTAGTGGTTGAGGCAGATTCTGAAGAAGAGGACTCTGAGAGTAAGAATGAGGAAGACCACAAAGATATTCCCATAGAAAACCATATACTGACAAATGAAAGGGGGGGGGGGGTAAACCGTTTGTCAAGAGTGAGAAAGTGAAGTATGGGGAAGAAACTGTTAAGAATGAAAAAGCTGAGACCCTTAAGAGAGGAAAGGAAAAGGTACAGGGAGTCCATTACATGCAAACCACTGTTGTTAATCCCTGTACTTGTAAACAGAATCAGCCCCAACAACATGATAAAACAAGGGGAAATCAAAGAAATAGAAATAATCAGTGGGCTTTAAAACAAGGAATTGATCTGAGAAAAATTAACAGACCAAAGCCTTGTTTTATCTGTGGCAAGTTAAATCATCTAGCCAAACACTGTTATTTCAATCCTATCAACCAAAGGAACACTTTTCAAAGAAATATACAAAATCCTGTTGGTTATAGAAAACAGATAAAGAATCATATGGCTGAGAATAGTGCACCTGTAAAATCTCATGCTCAGAATAAGTTTGCTAATTCAAAGAAAAATACTCCAAATAAGCCCAGGAGTAACTTAAAGAAAAAGAAAGCAAACAACTTTATCCAGGTTTGGGTTCCAAAAGTAAAGAAATCTGTTAGTACTGCTACTTCAAATAGTACTGCTGACAGAAATAATGCTGCTGCAAGCAATACTACTGCTAACCCAGTTAGTACTGCTAACAAAGTTAGTACTGCTAAACCTGTTAGTACTGCTAATGATGTTAGTACTGCTAACAAAGTTAGTACTGCCAATCAAGTTAGTACTGCTTCCAGTGACAGACCCATTATTGTGACAAAGTATTCAAGCAATAAGATTTCTCAGTATGATAATCTCATCCAGTCTGAATATGAATATGTTGATGAGAATGGAAAACCCAAGACCACTTTGGCTTGGGTTCCTATTAAAAATTAACTACTTTATTAAATGTGCAGGGTAACCAACAGCTCAAGGGAAGGAGCATTTGGCATGTTGATAGTGGTTGTTCCAGGCACATGACAGGTAACATGACCTGCCTTCAAAACTTCAAAAGAATTGATGGAGGACATGTTGCTTTTGGTGATAATCCAGCAGGTGGAAAAATAAGTGGAAAAGGTAATGTGTCAAAAGGTAAGATGATCTTTAAGGATGTATACTATGTTGAGCAATTGAGATACAACTTGTTAAGTGTATCACAGGTCTGTGACAAGAAACATAGCATATTATTCAATGATACTGAATGTATTATCCTTGCTCCAAGGTTCAAGGTAGTTGATGAAAGTATGATACTACTTAGAACTCCTAGAAAGGACAATGTTTATTGCTTAGACTTGGAGAGTGTTGCTTCTGATTCATCTTTAAACTGTTTATTTTCAAAAGCCTTTTTGGATGAATCATCTCTTTGGCACAGAAGGATGTGTCACATGAACTTTAAAACAATGAACAAACTTGTGAAAAACAACCTTGTAAGAGGTTTGCCACAAAAGGTATTTACATGTGATGATCATTGTGTTGCATGTCTTAAAGGCAAACAGCACAAAACTTCTCATAAGTCCAAAGAGATAATTACAATCTCTTCACCTCTCAATTTACTGCATATGGATTTGTTTGGCCCTACAAATGTGATGAGTATTGGCAATAAATCCTACTGCTTGGTTATTGTTGATGATTTCTCTAGATTCACCTGGGTCTATTTTCCGAGGACAAAGGATGAGACAAGTGGACTGATCAAATACTTTGTTCTTAGAGTTGAAAACCAAACAAATCTAAGAGTCAAAGTCATTAGGTCTGATAATGGAACTGAATTTAAAAACAATGACCTAAACAACTTTTGTGAGGAAAAGGGCATTGAGAGACAATACAGTGCTCCTAGGACTCCTCAACAGAATGGTATTGCTGAAAGGCAAAATAGGACTCTGATAGAAGCTGCTAGATCTCTGTTGGCAGATTCAAAACTTCCAATTACTTTTTGGGCAGAAGCAGTTAATATTGCCTGCTATGTTCAAAACAGAGTTCTGGTAGTAAAATCTCAAGACAAGACACCATATGAGCTTTTTAAAAAGAAGAAACCTTTTATTGGATTTTTCAAACCATTTGGGTGTCCTTGCACAATTCTCAATACCAAAACTCACCTAGGCAAGTTTGACAGCAAAGCTGAGGATGGATTTCTTGTTGGTTATTCATCTCAAAGTAAGGCCTACAGAGTTTTTAACACCTCTTCTATTGTGAAAAGTGACAATGTCAAATGCAATGAGAACACACCAAATCAACTTGGTTCAGGTCCTAATTGGCTATTTGACATTGATTCACTAACTAATTCTTTGGGTTTCAGTAATGAGCATAATGCAGGAACAGGGACAGAACAGGTACAAGTACAAAGACAAGAGTTTGTGCTGTTCCCAACACCTACTGCTGATCCTGTTGAATTCTGTGACCAAGATAAGAAAGAGTCTTCAGATTCAAAGGACACTGAACCAGATCAGAATGAAGAGGACAGAGGTGAAAAGGAAGATCAACCTTCAGATTCAGGAATCAAAGGCCCTGAGATGCCATTTTTGGAAGAGAATGACACGGATGATGATTCTTCAGTATATGGTGGAAGCACTCCAGAAAAGAATGACACCAATCTTGAAGTCAATCTTAATGAAGAGGTTGTCAATGCTACAAGAACTCAGAAGAATCATCCTCCTCAATTAGTGATTGGTGACATCAATTCTCCAATGATCACAAGGCAACAAAGCAAGATAGGGGGATTGAAAGGCCTACAATCAGGTTTATTATCTTGCTTTCTATCCCAGGTTGAACCCAAAAAGGCATATGATGCAATGAAAGATCCAAGCTGGATAGAAGCAATGCAAGAGGAGCTACTGCAATTTGTATTGCAAGATGTATGGGATCTGATGGATCTTCCAAAAGGACACAGAGCAATTGACACAAGATGGATCTTCAGGAACAAGAAAGATGAGAGAGGAATAGTAATAAAGAACAAGGCCAGATTAGTGGCACAATGGTACACTCAAGAAGAAGGAATTGATTATGAAGATGTATTTGCACCAGTGGCAAGGATAGAGGCCATCAGGCTATTTTTAGCCTATGCTTCTTTCATGAAGTTTAGGGTCTATCAGATGGATGTAAAGAGTGCTTTCCTGTATGTGAAAATTGAAGAAGAAGTGTATGTCTGTCAGCCTCCAGGATTTGAGAATCCAAAGTATCCTGACAGAGTTTACAAATTGAAGAAGGCACTCTATGGGCTACATCAAGCACCAAGGGCATGGTATGACACTCTGTCTACCTATCTCTTAGAAAATGGTTTTCAAAGAGGAATCATAGACAAGACTCTGTTCATTCAGAGGAAGAAGAAGGACATCCTAATAGTGCAAATCTATGTGGATGATATTATCTTTGGATCCACAAAAGATCAAATGTGCAGAGATTTTGAAGATTTGATGCACAAGAGATTCAAGATGAGTTCTATGGGTGAACTTACCTTCTTCCTTGGCCTACAAATTAAACAGAAGAAAGATGGGATATTTATAAGTCAATCCAAGTATGTGCAGGACATTCTTAATAAGTTTGGATTCTCAGATTCAAAGCCTGCAAGCACACCCATGGAGACACACAAACAAATCACTGCAGATCTTGAGGGGGAGGATGTGGATGTTCATCACTACAGATCCATGATTGGCTCCCTCATGTATCTCACTGCTTCAAGACCAGATATCATGTTTCCTGTTTGTGTGTGTGCAAGATTTCAATTAAGGCCTAAGAAGTCACACTTTCAAGCAGTCAAGAGGATATTCAGATATCTCAAAGGCCAACCTAGATTAGGTCTTTGGTATCCTCATGACTCACCTTTTGACCTACTTGCTTATTCAGACAGTGACTTGGGTGGTGCAATTTTGGATAGAAAGTCAACTTCAGGGGGATGTCAGTTTTTGGGTGCAAGACTAGTGTCATGGCAATGCAAGAAACAAACCACAGTATCCACCTCTACAACAGAAGCAGAGTATATAGCTGCTGCAAGCTGCTGTTCACAAGTACTCTGGATTCAGAATCAAATGCTGGACTATGGTATGAATTTTCTTCACACTCCAATCTTCATAGACAACAACAGTGCTATTAGCATTGTTAATAATCCAGTCAAGCACTCCAAAACAAAGCATATAGAAATCAGGTACCACTTTATCAGAGACTGTAATGAAAAGAAGCTCATTCAGGTTGTGAAAGTCCATACAAGTAACCAATTTGCTGATCTATTCACCAAAGCTTTTGATGTGAGTAGATTCACATTTTTGGTCACAAGTGTGGGCATGATAAACTCTGAATAAGACTCCTTTGATCTGCTTTATGTACCATTTATGTATAGACTCCTTCCTGTCTACGTTCTTATATTGTATTGTGCATGGTGCTACTAACCTTGTGTGTTTCAGTGTTTCAGATTGCTTCAAATGGATACTTGGTACTTCTAAATCAGTCAATACTGTTTGCTATATTACTCATGATAACGTTTCAAAAATGGTCAAGTATGGTTACTACTGCTAGTTAGTTTATACTGCCAGTGCAAAGTTACTACTGCTTGCCTTATTTATACTGCTAATCAGTGTTACTACTGCTGATATGTGTTAATACTGCTAGTCCGTGTTAGTACGGCTAGTATGTGTTACTACTGCTAATATGAGTTAATACTGCGAGTTAGTTAATACTGCTAGGGTACTTAGTACTGCTTCTAACTGAAACTCTCCACCTATAAATACCCTGTGTGACCGCCAAAATACAAACGGCTCTTTGAACTTCCATTGCGTCTCTTTCTCTCTCTCTATCTCTCTCGATTTCTTGCTTACCAGTGTCAACCCTAGTCACGATTCGAATGCTAGAATCAATCAGAAAGATCGCAGGACGAGCATTCTTTGATGAACACAACGAGCTCACCATGTTACAGAAACCAAAGCAAGCTGAAGGTTTCCATGCCATAGTGGATTTCCTCAAATCCTCACACATCGCCCACGCTCTAACTGTCAATCCCACAATCAATGTAGAACATCAATGACAGTTCTGGGCCAATGCTGCTATTCAATCTGAAGAGGGCAATCAGGTCATCAAAACAAGGGTATGTGATAAACCCCTGACCATCACAGAAGGCTGTATTCTCATCCATCTACGTTTAGATGATGCCTCAGGTATAACCTCTTTACCTAAGGAAGATCTGTTCCAAACTCTTAGTAATATGGGGTATGAAGGTCCCACTGATGTATTCAAGTTTTTCAAGAACATATTTTTACCACAGTGGAGATTTTTTGTTCATACCCTACAACATTGCATTTCACGAAAAACAACTGGATGGAGTGAGTTTAGCAGTACCTTAGCTTATGCTTTGGTCTGCTTAGCCACCTATAGAAAGTTTAATTTCTCACAAATAATTTTCAATGATTTTATGTCAAACCTGGATACCAAATCCAAAAGCTTTTATATATATCCTAGGTTTGTACAAGAGATTATACTAAAGGAATTTACGGATCTACCCTCTTTTCAAGAGGTGTATGTACCAAAACCTCCCAAAGGGAAGGTATTCTCAAACATGAAAAGGCCTAGCAAGGACTTTTCTAGACAACAGACACCATTGTTCTCTACAATGATGGTTATGTCTCCTTCCCATGGTGAGGCATCAGGGTCACAGCCCACATCTGACTACCCAACTGATGACCTACCCACACCATTCCATTCTAGTAATCCTCCTCAGATTCCTATTGAAAAGCCCACATCCCCCATCACCAAAATTTATATAAGGAAAAAGGTACAGAAGGTTCCTTCCCTTTTTGTACCTTCACCCCCACAGCCTTCAAGCCCTCTAATGGAGCATTCTCCATTAGAGAATATCGATAGGGAAACCACAGGGGTGTCTCCCAACCCCAAGAAGGTGCTCACTAAGGAGCAGGTTGAGCATGTGGGTAGTGAGGCTCACACTACTGACTTTGCACAAAGTGCAGGGCACGACAGTGTGAACATCCATAAGACCTTCCCCACGGCAACTTTGGGTGAGCAATCATCCAAAGGTCCCAGGTGCCAAGAAACCAAGGGGGTAGAGGGTGCTTCTCCTAGGCAGAAGACTCCTACTAAAACTTCCAAGGATCCTTCCAGGGTGGTCAACACACCTAAAGAAGGTGAGGATAGATATAACTATGAGGAATTGATAGAAACTATTGCTAATGTCAATATGGATGTACTCAAACAAGGTGCAGAAATAGAGGAGATGAAACTGGTAATTCTGTCACAACAAGTGCAAATCACCAAATTAAAGAAGATGGTTCAGAAGTTGGTCCAGAAGAAGAATAGAACACAGTTTGTCTTGAAGAAAATGGGAGATGTAAAAGATGCTTTCAAAAAGGGGGAGAGTAAAGCTGAAGTAGAAAAGCAAAGCCCTGTTAACATGGAATCAAAGTTTGAGGGGGAGTTGGGTACAGAAGCAGAAAGTAACAAAGCAGCAGAAACAGTTAAACTAGCAGCAACAGAAGCAAAAGAAGTAGAAACCACACCAGCAGTAGTAACTACTGCACCAGAAGTAGTAACAACAGAAGTAGAAACAGAGAAAGCTACAGCAGAAACAGGGCTGACTATATAAAAATAGCAATTACAGAGACTTTATTAAAGGCAAAGACTGACACTCCCAAGGCCACTCAAAAGGCTAAGGGAGTGGTCATTAAAGAAGGAGGAGCAGATCAGAGAAAGAAAAAGATCAGTGTGGAGGATGCAAAGAAGAAGGGAAAGGAGAAGATGGTTGAATCTGAGCAACCATTGAAGAAACAGAAACAGATTGAGTTGGATGAAGAAGTGGCCAAAAAGCTTCAAGAAGAGATGGAAAAGGAGGAAGAAATTCAATCTGCCAAAGACAGAGAGATTGCTTTGGAGATGGCTGCTAAACTTAATGAAGAATATCAAATTAGTCTGAAGTCTGCAGCTGATGCTAAGAAAGTCACAAAGAAGGCTTCAAGGCAAAGGCTACCACTGAAGACTAGACAAATACAACCTTCCAAGACATACTTAGAAAACCAAGAAAGAAGGAAGATGATAAACTTCCTGAGAGGAGCTATTGGAATTCCTGAGGGAATGTTTACAAGTATGTCTTTTGGAAAGCTTGAAGAACTTTACTAGAAGGAGATGGCCAAACTGAAAGGGGACTTCACTCAAAGGGAAGAATCTGAAAGAAATATGAAAGAGAGGCATGATCTTAACATACAACAACCCTTCCCTGAAAGTGAAGAAGGAACTCCTATCAAGGAAAAGAAAGAAGAAAAGAAAGAAGAGACATTGGCTCATCAAATTGGAGTAATCAAAAGAAAGAAAACAATTGCCACCAAGCCAAAGGCAAAAAGGGCAAGAATTGAAGAAGAAAGAGCAGAAGCAGAAGCAACTGTTGCACCTTCAGCAGAGCCAGAGCAGAATTCAGAGCAATCCAATCAACAATCAAATGAGCAGTTTGACTTGTACATGACAGTGACAGATGAAGATCCAGTACAAGCTGATCCTATTTCCATGAAAGCACCAGAAATTATCTGTTCGGATATTCTGAAAGACAACAGGAAAGAATACTTCAGATTCAAAAGAATGGGTGATCAGTTTGAAGTGTATACAACTTGGGGAAAAGTGATCAGAAGTTGTTCCAGGACTGACCTAGAGGAAATGTACAAGGTTGGAACAAAGCTGTATGAGTCTGTGTTGCAAGGGACTGAAATGAGCCTACTCAAGATTGCTATGGAATACTTATGCATGATGTTTGAGCCTGAGAAAGTGAAGCATAGGATCAAATATCTACATCATGAGTATGGTTTTAAAAGGGTTGATCATTGGATGTTATTTGAAAACTGTGGTGTCTATATGATAACAATTGACAAGAGTTATCATGAATACTATCTAGTGAACAAGATTTATGATCACAGCAAGGCTAAACTACAAGCAATATTGAAATCAAAGTTGGTATGTCCAAAGAACTCAGAAATGGCAAAGATAGTAGTAAAGAGAACCATCAATCAGAGTCTAGGTCTGAATCCTGATTTGGGAATCTAAGCTGAAGTGTTGAAAGTATCATGAAGACTCTATGCTGAAGAACTTAACATCTCATTCTGAAAAGTTAAGTTAGGGGGAGATTGTTGGGTCTGAATATGCTAAGGATGGATACTACTGCTAGTTGAAAGGTATTACTACTGCTTGTAATTTTAATACTGTTAGTAGAATTAATACTACTTGAAAAGTTAGTGCTGCTACTTGAATAGTTAGTACTGTTTGGAGAGTTAGTACTGCTAGTAGTTAGTACTGTTGAAAATTAGTACTGCAAGCATGGTTAGTACTGCTCAAGTATTAATACTGTTGAGGATGTTAATGCTGCAAGATGATTAATACTGCTAAAAGAAGGTTAGTGCTGCTTCTAAAGATAAAGAAGACTTGAAGATAAAGATGAGCTAGAGATAAGGTTGAAGATAATTATGGTATTGATACTGAAGATCAATTTTATTTTGATAATTATCTTGTAATCAACTCTGTATATATTGTATAGAAGTCTTTGTTAGAATTAACAATTATTCATACGTTTTGTTTAGAGAGAATTAACCTCAAGAATAGTTTAGATCCTTTCTATAGAGAAGTATAGAACGTCTGTTGAGCGTGTTCAACAGATTGAGATTTTGTGTGTAATCATTAAGTTTTATGCAATATAAACTTATGATTTGAGTTTTTATATACTGTTCCATTGATTTTCTGTTAAAGTGTTTTTCCGCAATTTCTTTAACATAAGTTTCTGAGTGTGTTATTTAAATTCTTGTTTGAGTTTCGATCCTGACATAAACAAATAAATCTTTGGACTTTTTAAAATCGATTAAATTGATCTTTTTGACCTGTATACTGACATGCATGTAAACCGTTATGAAGGTAAAAATGTCTGAAAATAAAAAAATGGGCATTGAAACGTGACTTATATTTGAAGAAACACAATGCACTGTTGCCCATTCACCTCCATTGCTAGATCACCACCCACTTTTCTTTCTCTGGTCATCTTCTCAGGCAAAATATCCATTCATTCATCTCCATCCCCTGCCCCTTGTTTCCTCTCTTTGTTGTTGTTCTAGAAACTAACACACCTTACATATTAATGAAAAAAAATTAAGAAGTTTGGTTTGAATGTTTATCAATGGAGATGCAACACCATAGAAGTAGAATCATCCTTATGTTCTTAATGCAATGGAGCCTGAGATGGTGGCAAGAAATGGCGAATTCTAGATGCATATGGATCTAAGTTTCTGCATCTGCTTCGAAGACATTGTCACCATTGTTTCTGTATTACATCAAACAAAACCTGTATATGCATTACGTTCATTGGAGGGGATGCTAATAAGAGATTATGAGGGGATGGGGTTCATCGTGAGGGAAAAGGATAGAGATGGTATGTAACACCCGATATTTTTGCAAGTAAGTTTTTGTCCTTCGTTGATCTTTACTCCATCTTCCGTTTATCTTTTTGGGTGAAATATGTTGTACTTTCGAACCTTAAATTGACCCATGCGAAAATCTCGAGTTTTGAACCTTTTTGGGGCTCGGTACAATTGGCGCGAGAGTGACTCGCGATAGTGACAAGTGTCACTATCGCTTGGCACAATCGCCGAGGAAGTACTAACTCGCGGTACAATCAACGCGAGAGTGCCTTGCGATAGTGACACTATCACTATCGCTTGGCAAGGTCGCCGCCGGGTATGTTTTGGTTTAAAATACGAATTTTGTTCCATTCTCATTTCTATCTCATCCCTTTCATTTATTTCACACTCTCTTAAATCTCTCCCCTTCCAAGAACCGAACCTAGGGTTCCTTTAACCCTCAACCACCTCATTTATTGCTAGTAGTTGGATGCTTCATCAAAGGATTCAAGTTTGAGCATTTATTCACCACCTCAACTGTCATCTTCTCTAAAGGATCAAATCTAGGGTTTTGGGTTTTCTTCAAAAACCCACTTGGTGAGTTTATACTACCATTTTCTAAACCTTATACATGTCAAAACATATATTTTAAACTCCTATATATCTCCTTGGTTTTGGATTTATGATTATCACATTTTGACCTAAGTTGAGTTTATGAGATTTTAGGCTTCTTTCTATATTTTTGCTAAAAGGAAGGGTTTCATTTGTTATGTAATAAAATAAAGTACTACTTGCACCTTTTTGGTGAGGTACTTGAAAGAATGTATATAATCTCATTTTATGATTTTCATTCTTATCAACAGTTAAACATGGAAAGACATATTTAGAAATATATGTTATTGGGAACTATTTGTTTAACTATAGAGGGTCACAAATGGAATTGTGACAAGTCTAAACTATACTAGTGGATCCATAGGTATTGAGTCGGCTTATATTTTGGGATGTTTTTTCCCTTGTAGCTAGTGGATACATTTGATCATCGGAGGCCACTTGGTACGGTTATTAGCCATGGATCATAATGTAATCCTAGTGAACGAGTATGACTTGGTTTCCTCGAGTGCCCTCCCCTACATCTTAGTACGAACCGGCGCTGTTCGTGGCCATGGATTCCAAATATTTAGCTCATAACTCGGATTGTGACTTACTTTTGTGTTCCGCTACAAGCCTTGGTAAATCGGGTATCCCCCGTCATTGCAAGATGAATTTTGGACCGAACAATCCTTATGTGGCAAAGATTTCAATTGTAAACTAAACTTTCTTGAAAAGATTTCCTTTTGTTGCAATTGGCAATGTTTATTTAAATATATAAACTGTATGTTCTCACTAGCCTTTAAGCCTAACACTTTTTCTCAAATTATGTGTGTAACAGGTTTCTTTAGCGGTAGGTTGCCAAAGGTTTGAGCGACGAGTGTGGGCTCGAGGCATTTTTGAGATGATTAGTTTTTGTCGTTGGGCATTTAATTAAGTCCCTTCTTTTGGTGATTTTGGGTTGACAATCGATGTAATCTTGATAGTTTATGCTTAGATTAGTTTGTTGTTGATTTCCATATCCGTTCACAGGTTTTTGTAAATGTTTTATACATTTACCCTTTTGGGTGGTTTATTCCAAATAAAAACCTCATATTGCCAAATTTTCAAATTTTAAATTACTCTAAATTTTAGGGTGTTATAAGTTGGTATCAGAGCTCTAGTTTAAGTGAAATAGGCATGAATGTAAGATGTCTAGACTTAGACTGAGTATGTTAAGCGATGATTTGTGAGCTTGGGTAGAACTTCTAAGATGGGTTGGTTTTAGAGTCGACGGAAATTATGTTTATCAAGCGTTGTGACGATGGTAACGAGAACCCTTATGTATTATATGTTCATAATCTCACTTAGCTAATGCTATTATGAGGATGTTTTACGTGAGTGTGCTTGAAGTGCTGTTACTATGACAATTCGTAATGTGGTAGTACGTTTTCCTTCGTGTTTTATTCTACCTCTCTCTTACTCTTTCTCGTGCTTGTGTGGCAGCCATTACTCCATTATGGTGAACACTCATAGTCGGCCGTTAGGCGACAGAGACCTACGTAATGTTAGTTCGCTCGAGCGAAATCCGGTGGTTAGAGCGCCGACTGTCGTTCCTCCTGGTATGCCGCCGATATTCACTAGGGAGGTGGAGCAAGTGCCTAGAGTGGACTTGGCATCCACGAACCCAGTTATTCAACAGGTAAACCCTCAAGCTGACATGATGGCCAGCGTCATGCACATGGTGACGTCGGCTATGGAGAAGCAGCAAGAGGCATTTCTGAAAATGTTGGAGGATCGTGATGCGAGCCTCAGAAGGCACGAAGCAGTAGAAGAGAATGTGTTAGTTAGTCTGGAGGCACCGGGAACATAATCAGAACTGAAGAGAACAGGATTGTTGGTGCTTTGAGAAGTGGGAAAAGTTGCTCCTATAAATCTTTTCTGGGTTGTGGACCACCAGAGTTCTCTGGTTCCAAAGACCCGGTAGCGTGCGTAAAATGGATCCAAGCGGTAGAACAGGCCTTCAGCTCATCTGAGTGTGGGGACGATACGATCAGAAAGTGAAGTTCGGTTCTCAGTTACTCAGAGATACGACACTCTCATGGTGGAATGTCACCCAGTCCACCCTCTCTTCTACTGTTTTGGCTCAACTAACTTGGGTCGAGTTCAAGAAGAAGCTCCTGGAAGAGTACTGGAGCGAGAGAGCCATGGATCGGATCGAAGCTGAGTTTCGGTCGCTTGAGAAAGGAAACGTGACGGTGAGGGAGTACACCCGTCAATTTATGGAGAAATTGGGTTTGGTGGGGCACATGGCCCCAACGGAGCGAGAGAAGATAAAGGCCTACCTCAAGGGCCTACCGGCGGACATAATGTCTATGGTCCGCAACTCTAAAGCCTCCAACCTCCGTGAGACTATAAAGGAGGCCCAGTTTATGGAAGAGGTCTACGCGAGAGTTAAACCGGAGAAAGCGGTGGTGGTCGGAGACAAGAGGAAGTGGGAAAGCAATTCTGTACCTCCTAAAAGAACTCGACCTTTTGTCGGGAATCGGAACTTCAACAACTTTCAAGAAGCTAGATGGTGCCAGAAGTGCTGAAGCAAGCACCACGGCAACTGTAGCACCACTCCTCAAGCTTGTTCCATGTGTAGTAAGCCTGATCACACCACCCGAGATTGCCCGATCAGGGGGCTTGTCTGCTTCAAGTGCAAGGCACCGGGGCATTATGAAGAGAGATTGCCCAAAGCTCAAGACGGGAAGTGCATCGGAGAAGAGAGAGAACCTATCTAGGGTTCCGGGTCAAGCTTTTCAGATAACGGTCGATGACGCCAAGGCATCCGCTGATGTGGTATCGGGTACGTTTCTTCTAAACTCCGTACCTGCTCATGTACTGTTCGATTTGGGTCCCAGTTTCTCTTTTATATCTGAGTCGTTTCGTCAAAAGTTTGCTATGCCCACTAATAGTCTAGAGAATGCGTTAGTGGTAGAGATAGCGAATGATAGTCAAGTTCTAATCCGCGATGTTCTGAAGAAGTGCACTCTCGGAATCGAAGGGAGAGAATTTCGGATCGATTTGATGGCAATGATTATTGGAGGTTTTGATGTGGTGGTCGGCATGGATTGGTTAGCGAACAATCATGTCGAGATCGTATGTTCCAAGAATTTGATCAGACTTCCCAATCCTAGTGGTGAAGTTGTCATGATCTATAGCGAGAAAAGGAAAGGCGATGTGGCAATCATCACCATGGCTAAGGCATGTAGATGCGTAATGAAAGGATGTTCATCCTTCCTAGCCTACGTGATCGACGCCAAGCCCGAGAAGTTAAAGCTTGAAGATGTGAAGGTAGTGCGTGAGTTTCTCGATGTGTTTCCGGACGACTTACCCAGGTTACCACCTGATCGGCAAGTGGAGTTTCAGATTGATCTCATACCGGGAGCGACTCCTATTACTAGAGCCCCTTACCAGTTAGCGCAATCGGAGATGCAAGAGATGATGGCTCGACGCCTTGGGGAGCTTCGGTCTTGTTTATCAAGAAGAAGGATGGCACAATAAGAATGTGCATCGATTACTGTTAGGTCTAAGAGATCAAGATTGATTGAATGATAAAAAATTTCACAAGAGATTGGGGTTGGAATATGTAGTTGTTTTATTCACAAACACAAATCTACACTACAGAGAGCAAGAACTCGTATACAAGCTACATTGTGACAAATGAAAGTTACAAAAAAATGAACATACAGACTCCTATTTATACCCCACACCCCTTGTACACATTAAGCCCAAACCCATTACAAGGCCCAATACATAATACAGGGATTACTTTACTAAACTTCTGTCAGGATCGAAATTCAAACAAGAATTTAATTCACACACACTCAGAATCAATGCTAAAGAAGTTGCGGAAAAACACTTTAACACTAACAATCAATGAAACAGTATATCAAACTCAAATCACAAGTTTATATTGATTCAACTTGATGATTACACACAAAACCTCAATCTATTGAACAGACTCAACAGACGTTCTATACTTCTCTATAGAAAGGATCTAAACTAGTCTTGAGGTTAATTCTCTCTAACAAAACATATGAATGAATAATTCTCTACTATCAAATACTTCTATACTATATATACAAGACTGAATACAAGATAATTATCAAAATACAATTGATCTTCAGCATCAATACCATAATTATCTTCAGTCTTATCTCCAGCTTGTCTTTATCTCCAAATCATCTTTATCTTTAGAAGTAGCACTAATTATCTTCAGAAGTATTAACCATCTTCAGCAGCATTAATCTTCAGCAGTACTAACTACTAGCAGTACTAACTCTCCAAGCAGTATTAATTCTACTAGCAGTAGTAATCTTGATAGTCTTCAGTAGTAATCACTTAGCAACATTAATCAGCAGCATAAATCATACTTAGTATAATCAGACCCAACAATCTCCCCCTAACTTAACTTTTCAGAAAGAGAAGTTAAGTTCTTCATGATAAGGTCTTCATGATGCTTTCAACACTTCAGCTCAGTTGCCCAAATTTGGATCCAGTCCCAGACTTTGATTGATGATCCTGCTAACCACAATCCTTACCATTTCTGAGCCTTGAGGACAGATTAGTTTGGCTTTCAGCATCCCATGTAGCTTGGCTAGGCTGTGATCATATATCTTATCCACCAGATAATATTCATAAAAGCTTTTATCTATGGTCAAGATATACACCCCACACCTTTCTATGAGCATCCAGTTGTCCACAGACTTGAAGACATCTTTGATGACATGCTTGACAAGATCTGGACTAAACATCATGCATAAATACTCCATTGCTAGTTTCTTGATGTTCATCCCTGGAGTCTTCAGCACATCCCCATACAGATTCATTTCCACTTTAAACATTTCTTCCAAGTCTGACCTGGAACAACATTTGACTATTTTCCCCCAAGTAGAGTAGACTTCAAAATGATCACCCATTCTTTTGATTCTGAAATATTCTTTGCCTTGATCTTCAAGAATATCCCAGTGGATGATTTCAGGGGCTTGGACTGAAATAGGATCTGCCTTCACTGGATCATTATCTGTTACAGTCATGTAAAGTTCAAAATGCACATTAGATTGACTTGGTTGTTGTGCACTTTGACTTGATTGCTCAGCTTGACCTGTAACAGATGTTTCTGTTTCTTTCTCAGCTTCTGCAACCCTTGGCTTCTTAAACAGTTTCTTGGAAGCTATTGTTTTCACACTCTTGGCAGATTTGACTTCCACATCAGCATGTTCTTCCTTCTTTTCTTCAGCCTTTTCTTTTGAAGGAGTGGTTTCCTCACTCTCAGGAAAGGGTTGTTGGATATTGAGATCATGTCTCTCTTTCATTTGTCTTTCAAACTCAACCCTTTTAGTGAAGTCCCCTTTTAGATTTGTCATCTCCTTTGAATACAACTCCTCTATCCTACCATAGGCCATGCTAGTAAACATTCCTTCAGGAACTCCAAGAGCTCATTTTAGGAAGTTTATCATTTTCCTTCTTTCTTGATTATCCAGGAAGGTCTTTGAGGGTTGTCTCTGTCTTTGCTTTAATGTCAGCCTTTGCCTTGAAGCCTTCTTTGTAACTATCTTGGCAGCAGCTGCAGTCTTCAAACTCTTTTGAAACTCTTCATTCAACCTTTTAGCCATATCTAACGCGAGCTCTCTGCCTTTGGCAGATTGAATTTCTTCTTCCTTTTCCAACTCTGCTTGAAGCTGTTTGGCCACTTCTTCATCTAACTCTATCTGATTCTTTTTCTTTAAAGGTTGCTCAGATTCAACCATCTTCTCCTTTCCCTTCCTCTTTGCATCCTCCATACTGACCTCTTTTTCTTTCTTTTCTAAACCTCCTTCTTTGATTATTACTCCCTTAGCCTTTTGAGTGGCTTTGGGAGTGTCATTCTTATCTTTGACCAAGGTTTCTGCAATCTCCATTTCCTCTCTGGACAATGATGTTTCTGCTGCAGTTTTCTCTGTTTCTACTTCTTTCTCAGTTACTGCTGCTGGTTCT
Organism: Arctium minus; assembly: GCA_954870635.1. Taxonomy (NCBI): domain Eukaryota; kingdom Viridiplantae; phylum Streptophyta; class Magnoliopsida; order Asterales; family Asteraceae; genus Arctium; species Arctium minus. Next base: position 63,817,531 of record OX941083.1, read on the forward strand.
GTTTCTGATGCTTTGCTATTTTCTGTTTCCTTATTCAGCTCCCCCTCAAACTGAGCTTCCATACCAATAGGACTGTGTTTCTCCCCTTCATCTTGTTTCTCCCCCTTGTTGAAAGCATTTCCCCTCTTCTTCAAGACATACTGCTTTCTTTTCTTTTTCTGTACCAACTTCATCACCATCTTCTTCAATTTGGTAATCTGCACTTGTTGAGACAGAATTACCAATTTCATCTCCTCTATATCTGAGCCTTTCTTGATGACATCAAGATTAATGTTTCCCATAGTATCCATCAATTCCTGGTAGGTATATCTGTCCTCACCTCCTTTAGGTGTGTTTACCACCCTTGAAGGATCCTTGGATCTTTTAGTAGTAGAGGTCTTCTGCCTAGCAGAAGCACCTTCTACCCCCTTGGTTTCTTGGCACCTGGGACCTTTGGATGATTGCTCACCCAAAGTTGCCATGGGGAAGGTCTTAGATATGTTCACACTGTCCTGCCCTGCACTTTGTGCAAAGTCAGTAGTGTGAGCCTTACAGCCCATATGCTCTTCCTTCTCCTTATTGAGCACTTTCTTGGGGTTGGGAGACACCCCTGGGGTTTCCCTTTGGATATTCTCTAATGGAGAATGCTCCATTAGAGGACTTGAAGGCTTTGTGGGTGAAGGTACAAGAAGGGAAGGAACCTTCTTTACCTTTTTCCTTATATAAGTGTGAGTGATGGGTGATGTTGGCTTTTTAAGAAGGGACTGAGGGATGTTAACAGAAATGAGTGGTGTGGGTAGGTCATCAGTTTGGTTGTCAGATGAGGGCTTTGACACTGATGCCTCACCATGGGAAGGAGACACACCCATCATTGTAGAGAACAATGGTGTGTCAATACCTGAGAAGTCCTTACTAGGCCTCCTCATATTAGAAAACACCTTCCCTTTAGGGACCTTTGGTACATATACCTCATTAAAATGAGGTAAATTCGTCAATTCTTTATTCAGTAAAGCTTGCACAAACCTGGGATACATATAAAAAGATTTTGTTTTGGTATCCAGGTTTGACAGTAAGTCATTTAAGATCATTTGTGAAAAATTGAACTTCCTGGAGGTTGCTAAGCAGACCATAGCATAAGCAATGGTACTGCTGAACTCACTCCAGCCAGTTGTTTTCCTTGAAATACAGTGCTGAAGGGTATGAACAAAGAATCTCCAATGTGGTGAGAATCTGTTCTTGAAAAATTTGAAGACATCAGTGGGACCTTCATACCCCATATTACTAAGAGCTTGGAAGAGATCTTCCTTGGGTAAAGAGGTTATACCTGAGGCATCATCTAGTCATAGATGAATGCGAATAGCTCCTTCTGTGATTGTCAGGGGTTTATCACACACCCTTGTTTTGATGACCTGATTGCCATCTTTAGTATGAATAGCAGCATTTGCCCAAAACTTCCTTTGGTGTTCCACACAGATTGTGGGATTGACAGTTAATGTGTGGGCTATGTGTGAGGATCTTAGGAAATCCACAATCTAATGAAATCCCTCTGCTTTCTTTGGTTTGAGTAGCATTGCCAATTCATTGTGTTCATCGACAAATATCAGTTCAGCCATCTTCTTGAGCGATTGGTCGAAGCTAGGGTTACGCACTGGTAAGAGAGAATTCAAGAGAACAAGAGAAAGAGAGTACACTAGTAGGAAATTCAAAGAGTCGTTTGTAATTTGGCGGTCACACAGGGTATTTATAGGTGGAGGGAGTAAGTTAGAAGCAGTACTAATTACCCTAGCAGTATTAACGAACTCGCAGTATTAACTCATAACAGCAGTAGTAACACATACTGGCAGTACTAACACAGACTAGCAGTATTAACACAGACTAGCAGTACTAACACAGACTAGCAGTATTAACATGTACCAGCAGTAGTAACAATGATTAGCAGTATAAATAAGGCAAGCAGTAGTAACTTTGCACTGGCAGTATAAACCACCTAGCATTAGTATTAACCATACTTAACCATTTTTGAACTATTATTATGAGTAATGCAGTGAGCAGTATTAACTGAACGAGAAGTACCAAGTATCCAATCCAAAAAATCTGAAACACTTAAACACACGGTGGTTAATAGCACCAATTTAATGAAAGTAACTAAGGAGGAATCTATATAGGTACATAAAGAGAATGAGAATATACTTATTCATTGTTCATCATGCCCACACTTGTGACCATGAATGTGAATCTACCCACATCAAAAGCTTTTGTGAATAGATCAGCAAACTGGTTACTTGTGTGTACTTTCTGGACCTGGATTAGCTTCTTCTCATTACAGTCTCTTATAAAATGGTACCTTATTTCTATATGCTTTGTTTTTGAATGCTTGACAAGATTATTAACAATGCCAATAGCACTGCTGTTGTCTATGAAAATAGGAGTGTGAAGAAATGTCATACCATAGTCCATCATTTGATTCTGAATCCATAGCACTTGTGAGCAGCAGCTTGTAGCAGCTATGTATTCTGCTTCTGTTGTTGAAGTGGACACTGTGATTTGCTTCTTACACTGCCATGATACTAGTCTTGCACCCAAAAACTGACATCCTCCAGTTGTAGACTTTCTGTCCAAGTTAGCTCCACCCAAATCACTATCTGAATATGAAAGTAGGTCAAATGGTGAGTCATGAGGATACCAAAGTCCTAATCTGGGTTGACCTTTGAGATATCTGAATATCCTCTTGACTGCTTGAAAATGTGATTGCTTTGGACTAACTTGAAATCTTGCACACACACAAACAGGGAACATGATATCTGGTCTAGAAGCTGTGAGATACATGAGAGAGCCAATCATGGATCTGTAATAATGAACATCCGCATCCTCTCCCTCAAGATCTGCAGTAATCTGTTTGTGTGTCTCCATGGGTGTGCTTGCAGGCTTGGAATCTGAGAACCCAAACTTGGTTAAAATGTCCTGCACATACTTGGTTTGGCTTATGAAGATTCCATCTTGTTGCTGCTTAACTTGTAGCCCAAGGAAGAAAGTAAGTTCACCCATAGAACTCATCTTGAATCTCTTATGCATTAATTCTTCAAAATCTCTGCACAAATGATCTTTTGTGGATCCAAAGATGATGTCATCCACATAGATTTGCACTAACAGGATGTCCTTCTTCTTCCTTTGAATGAACAGAGTCTTGTCAATGGTTCCTCTCTCAAAACCATTTTCCAAGAGATAGGTAGACAAGGTGTCATACCAAGCTCTTGGTGCTTGATGTAGTCCATACAGTGCTTTCTTTAATTTGTATACTCTGTCAGGATACTTGGGATTTTCAAACCCTGGAGGCTAACAGACATATACTTCTTTTTCAATTTTGCCGTATAGAAAAGCACTTTTCACATCCATTTGGTAGACTTTGAACTTCATGAAAGAAGCATAGGCTAAAAACAGCCTAATTGCCTCAATCCTAGCCACTGGTGCAAAAACCTCTTCATAATCAATTCCTTCTTCTTGAGTGTACCCCTGTGCTACCAATCTAGCCTTGTTCTTGATCACTATCCCTCTCTCATCCTTCTTGTTTCTGAAAATCCATTTTGTCCCTATAGCTCTGTGTCGTTTAGGCAGTTCTACCAAATCCCATACATTTTGCAGTACAAACTACAGCAGCTCCTCTTGCATTGATTCTATCCAGCTTGGATCTTTCATTGCATCATGTGCCTTTTTGGGCTCAACCTGAGATAGAAAGCAAGATAGTAAGCCTGACTGTATGTCGTTTAATCCTCCCAACTTACTCTGATTCCTTGTGATGATTGGAGAATTGATGTCACCAATCACCAACTGAGGAGGATGATCTTTATACACTTTTGTTTGATGAATAGCCTCTTCATTAATCTCTGCATCCAGATTAGAGTCATTCTTTTCAGGAGAGCTGCCACCAAACACTGAGGAGTTCTCATCATCAGTATCATCTTCTGCCAATGCAGGCATCTCAGGTTCTAGATGTTCTGAAGTCAAAAGTTGATCCTCCTTTTCACCTCTCTCCTCTTCATTCTGAGCAGTTTCAGTATCCTTTGAATCTGAAGCATCTTTCTTCTCTTGAACACAGAGTTCAGTAGAATCTGCTGTAGGGATTGGGAATAACACAAACTCTTGTCTTTTGTCTTGTACTGATTCTGTCCCTGTTCCTGCATTATTCTCGTAACTGAAACCCAAAGAATTAGATAGTGAATCAATGTCAAAAAGCCAATCAGGGCCTGTACCAAGTTTATTTGGTGTGCTCTCATTGCATTTGACATTGTCACTTTCCTCAATTATTCTAGAAGAGGTATTAAATACTCTGTAAGCCTTACTTTGGGATGAGTAACCAACCAGAAATCCATCATCTGCTTTGCTATCAAACTTGCCTAAGTGAGTTTTGGTATTAAGAATTGTGCAAGGACACCCAAATGGTTTGAAAAATCCAATAAAAGTTTCTTCTTGTAAAAAAGTTCATATGGTGTCTTGCCTTGAGATTTAACTATTAGAACCTTGTTTTGAACATAACAAGCAGTATTAACTGCTTCTGCCCAAAATGTAACTGGCAGTTTTGAGTCTGCCAACAGGGATCTTGCAGCTTCAATCAGTGTCTTATTTCTCCTCTCAGCAACTCCATTCTGTTGAGGGGTCCTAGGAGCACTGTATTGTCTCTCAATACCTTTTTCCTCACAGAAGCTGTTTAGATCATGGTTTTTAAATTCAGTTCCATTATCAGACCTGATGATTTTAACTCTTTGATTTGTTTGGTTTTCAACTCTGAGAATAAAGGATTTGATCAGTCCAATTGTCTCATCCTTTGTCCTCAGAAAATAGACCCAAGTGAATATGGAGAAATCATCAACAATAACTAAGCAGTAATATTTCTTGCCAATACTCATCACATTTGTAGGACCAAACAGATCCATATGCAATAAAATAAGAGGTGAAGAGATTGTATTTATCTCTTTGGACTTATGAGAAGTTTTGTGCTGTTTGCATTTAAGACATGCAACACAATGATCATCAAATGAAAATACCTTTTGTGGTAAACCTCTTACAAGGTTGTTTTTCACAAGATTATTCATTGTTTTAAAGTTCATGTGACACATCCTTCTGTGCCAAAGAGATGATTCATCAACAGAAGCTTTTGAAAATAGACAATTAAATGATGAATCATTAGATACATTCTCTAAATCCAAGCAATAAACATTGTCCTTTCTTGGTGTTCTCAGTAGTATCATACTTTCATCAACTACCTTGAACCCTTTAGCAAGGATAATACATTCAGTATCAGTAAACAATATACTATGTTTCTTGTCACAAACCTGTGATACACTTAACAGGTTGTATCTCAATTGCTCAACATAGTAGACATCCTCAAAGGTCATCTTACCCTTTGACACAATACCTTTTCCACTAATCTTTCCTCCAGATGGATTATCACCAAATGCAACATGTCTTCCATCAATTCTTTTGAAGTTTTGTAGGCAGGACTTGTTGCCTGTCATGTGCCTAGAGCAACCACTATCAATATGCCAAATGCTCTTCCCTTTTTGTTGTTGGTTGCCCTACACATAAAGTGGAACAGTTAGTTTTTGGTAGGAACGCAAGCCAAAGTGGTCTTGGGTTTCCCATTCTCATCAACATATTCACAATCAGTTTTGATGAGCTTTTCAGACTGGGGAATCTTATGGTTTGAATACTTTGTCACAATAATGGGTTTGTTACTGGAAGCAGTACTAACTTGATTGGCAGTACTAACTTTGTTAGCAGTACTACTTGGATTATCAGTACTAACATTGTTAGCAGTACTAACATTGTTAGTAGTAGTATTGCTTGCAGCAGCATTATTTTTGTCAGCAGTACTATTTGAAGTAGCAGTACTAACAGATTTCTTTACTATTGGAACCCAAACCTGAACAAAGTTGTTTGCTTTATTTTTCTTTAAGTTACTCCTTGGCTTATTTAGAGTATTTTTCTTTGATTTTGCAAACTTGTTTTGAGCATGAGCTTTTAAAGGTGCTCTTTTTGCATTTTCAGCCATATGATTCCTTCTTTGATTCCTATAGCCAACAGGATTTTGTATATGTCTTTGAAAATTTATCCTCTGGTTCATAGGATTGAAATAACAGTATTTGGAAATATGGTTAAGCTTTCCACAAATAAAACAAGGTTTTGGTCTATTGATTTTACTCAGATCAACCCCTTGTTTTTGTGCCCACTGATTATTCCAGTTTCTTTGATTACCCCTTGTTTTATCATGTTTTTGGGGCTGATGCTTTTTACATGTACAGGGATTCACAACTGTGGTCTGCATATAGTGGACTCCCTGTACCTTTCCCTTTTCTCTCTTTGAGCTATCCACCTTTTCACTCTTGATGAATGGTTTACCTCCCCCTTTATTGGTAAGGATATGATTTTCTACAGGAATCTCTTCTGCATTCTTATTCTCAGAATTCTCTTCCTCATTCTCTTCTTCAACCACCACACTATCTATAGGATCTACTTCTGTTGCTCCAGGTAAGTCCTCCTTATTTTTGTTTTCTAAGAGATCTGAAGAGGGAAGGATATAATTATTGTTATAAGGTGGAGGTGTTGCATTGTATCCTATACCACTCTTGATCTTATCATGAACTTGAGCTTTAAGCAAAGAGTCCATTGCTTTGGAAGCATAAGAAAACTTCTCAATGTCAAGCTTAGCTTTCTCATACTCACTCTTTATCTTCTCACACTCCTCTTTAGATTTTTCTATTTGAATCTCTAATTGATCTTTCTCCCACTTCCAGTAATTTGTGTCATAGTAATGCTGAAGTTCATTGGCCTTGTAAGCCTTGATTTGATCTTCAAACTTCTCAACAATCACTTTATACTCTCTTATATCTCTTTCTAACCTTTTAAGGTCGTCACACATGCTTTGGTTATGATCCCTGTACTTTTTAACAGTTTGAAGACACTCTTCAGTGCACAGTTTATTACCTCTGTTGGAATATATGTGCTTGAAGATTCTGAGACTTCTGCCATCAGGGCTTGATTCTGAACAGCTTCTTCTGCTTGATCACTCCAATCAAATCCCATTCCTTCTTGAGAAACAAGAGCTTGAGTGGAGTTTCTGTTGTTTTGGAAGCTTGAGGAATGTGCTTGCTGGTGGTTGCTGCAATATTGTTGAGGAGTTCCTCCTCTGCATTCTTTTGCAAAGTGTCCCATCTTGTGACACTTGTAGCACTCCACCTTTGACTTGTCAAACCCAACACCATCTTCTCTCCTCTGAGAAAAGTTGTTCCTTCCAGTCCTTTTTATGAATCTCTTTACCCTCATAGTTAGCATGGCCATCTGCCACTTTATATCCATCTCCTTAAGGTCATTTGCATTAATTTGTTCAAGATCATCATTAATTAAACCAGAATTAGCATGACTAGCAAGAAAAGCTTCTAATACAGAGTCATTAGATACATCCTGCTTAGATACATAAGCAGTACTAACTGATTCTGTATTAGCAGCAGAAACAGTAGAAGAAGAAGATGATAAAAGGGCAGCATTATGAGTGTATCCAGATGGTCTTTGTTAGGTCTGATTTTATAGTAATCATTGTATTTATAGGTTTTGGTCTTATACAGTGTTTAGATTGCTTATCTGTGTTGTATCTGACCAAGGGTATTTAAGTCCCTTTGGTCTTGGTTTGTTGTAAGAACTTCACGCACATTAATTAGATTACTCACTTTGCGCTTCAATTGCTCTCTCTCTACTTTCTCTCTCTAAGAATCAGTGATCTTGGATTATCAATTGGTATCAGAGCCAACTGAATCTTGAGAGGATTGAGAGATTGTTTTTCTATATCTGAATTTGTGATTGAAATCGGAAATTTGATCAATTTTCTTGAATTTTTTCAAGAAAATCTCGTTTTCTTGATTTCTCATAAAATTTGTATCTGTTTGTGATCGAATTGTGTTGTTTTTTATTTCATTAGTTTCGTTTTTGATAATCGATCACATTTGTTTCAGGTTGTTTTTCAAAAAAAACTTATTTAGATCATCGATTTTGTGAAATTGAAATTTTCTGGAAAAACGAGTTCACGTACTGTTTCATCGAAGATTTTGAGTTTTAGAGTTTTTTTAATCGAAATTGTTGTTTGAATTGTGTTAAAAAGGTGTTTTCGATAATCAGTGTGTGTTTTTCATGCATAAATTTCTTGTTTTCATTCGATTTTACATGTTATATTCGAGTTTCTGTAGTTTGCGCTTCATTCATATGGTTTGCGCATCATTCATATTGATTTGCGCTAGTTCATTGTTCGACTAATCTGGGTGTTAGTGAATTTTCAGGTTTTCGGTTCACATTGGAAACGCAAAGCTACTTTTGCGTATCACTCCGTATACGAGAAGTTCTTATTTGCGCATCTCACTTCACACGAAAAACTTTACTTCGCGCTTCAAGTTCAACCCGCAAAGTCTACTTTGCGCACCCCTCTACATACACAAAGTCTACTTTGCGCTTCCTTCTTCACACGCAAAGTATTCTTTGCGCTTCTCTCGCCAAACGCAAAGCTTACTTTGCTCTTCTCACCTCACCCGCAAAGTCTTCTCACGTAAAGCTTCATCTTGCGTTTCTCTATGCAAACGCAAAGTTCAGTTCGCGGTTCTCTCTTGAAACGCAAACCTATAGTTTGCACGCCTCCCTGACTTAGATTTAAAAAAAAAAAAGTCTGGGAATTTTTTTTTGTCATCTATGGATTCTGCCAAGTTTGCTTTCCAAGCTCAGTTCTACAAAAATGACATTATGATGTCATTGGGTACAGAAAATCGTCCACCGGTACTAATCGATGAAAACGAGTTTACACAGTGGCAAGATCGGTTCCTGAACTTTATTGAACGACAAAAGAATGGAAATGACATGATGACCATTTTATCTCAAGGACCGTTCGACAGGCCCAAATTGGCTTCTGGATTATACAAGTCTACTAAAGAGTACACACATGAAGAGTTGTCTGCTTATCAAGCTGATCGGGATATTAAAGCAAATCTAATGCTGGCCTTGCCAAACTCTGTATACAACAGGATTGACTGTTTCAAAACTCATCCTAATCTGATGTGGCAACAGCTTGAGAAGATTATGCTGGGTTCTTCAGTAGCTACTCAACTCAGGCATACGCGCTACATGAATAATTTTGAAGAATTCAAAGCCAAGGACGGGGAGCCACTAAAGACTGTATTTGATCGTTTCTGTGCCGTCATCAATGATCTTCGAAAAATAAAGGTTGAAAAGACTGAGCTTGAATTAAATCTGAAGTTCATCAACACATTGCAACCTGAATGGAATAAATCATGCCACAGATTGAGGAACGATGTCAGAATCTCCACTATGCAAATCCAAGAATTATACGAGATTCTGATGACTGATGAAAGCCTGGTGATAGAAAAGAAGTCCAAACTAGAGAAAAAGAACAAGAAGATAGTTGATCCGGTTGCTCTCCTCACGAAGCAACTGGCTGAACAAGCGTTGTCTGATAACGCTTACACCGGGTCAACTGAAGATGATGGCGAGGCTTTACAGAAAGCTATGATCCTTCTCTCTCAGCATTACCAGAAAAAGTTCCAACCTCGATCGAGTTCCAACACTTCTCGCTTCACTTCTGGTTCAACAGTCAAAGTGCTTGAGCCAAAGTCTACTGCTTGCTACAACTGTGGAAAACCGGGTCACATCTCAAAGGAGTGTAGAGCAAAGAAGGTTAAGGACTCAGCTTATTACAGAAGGAAATTGGAGTTGGCTGAGAAAAGAGAGAATGGAACAGCTTTACTGGCATAAGAAGAATTCTGGCTGGATCACTCTGACGATGAAGCTGCAAACGTAGAGATCGCTCAGATGTGCTTGGTTGGAGATGACCAGTCGGATGATTCTGAAACTGATGAAGATGAGGTATATTAAGAGTTTGATTACAATTTCATATCTTCTCAGTTGAATATCATGATAACTGTTTTATCTGATTTACGTTTAAAGTTATTATCTGAAAAGAATTTAAATTCAGAAAAGTCAGATTTGATTAACAAACTGAAAATTTCTTTGAAAGATGAAAAATCTATTTTAGAAAATACTAAAGACATCTTTCAAAAGAAATTGGATGATTTGGAAAATTCAAATAAATCTTATCTTGAATCTTTGACATCTATGACTAATTTAAAAGATGAATTTTCAGATAAAATAAATAAGTTAGAAGAAAAACTTTATCGAAGAAACCAATCTGAACAAATAATTTTTATGAACAAGCCAAGGAGTGAAGAAGCTTTAAAACAAAGGTGGGGACTTGGGTTTGAAAATCCTCATTGTTTAAACAATGCGATTGAAAAATCCCCAACTTTATATAAATACGATTATCTGACTCTTGCTCATTATGCTCCTCAATTTAAAATTGATTGGATGAATGAGAAGCAAGTGTTAGAAATCGAACATGAGAAAAGGACAAATAACAAAAAAAATGAAATTCCTTTTGTTTATACAAGTGAAAATGCAAAATATTTTCCTGAAAAATCAAGAAGAGGAAGAAGAATTTTAAATGATATATCTTCTGTTAAATCTTCAATGTCTGATGATTTTATTGCTCCTTATGCATCTGATACTGATAAGGAAAATATTTCTCCAATCATTTATGATTCAAAGAAATATACTCATCCATTAGTATTAGAAGGAAAAATCATAGATCTTGAAGATCAGATAGAAGATCAAAATATTTTGAAGAAAATTGAATCTGATATTATTCTTTCTTTTATGACTTTTAGTCTTGAAGAAAATTTATTTTCTCAAAAGTCAGATTCTATTTCTAGCCTTTCTTCTGATTCTAAGGAAAACCAAAAGGAAATTTCTAATTTTAAAATATTTTCTCAAAATTCTTCAGAATCCGAGGCAAATTCAGATTTATTAGTTGATCAGATTGGTTGCTTGGATAAATTTATTTCTTCTGATTTAAATATTTCGTCTAAAATTCTTGATGATTCTTTTACGCTCAATGATCAATATTATAAACCTAAGTGTAAAAGAAGACGGTCAAAGAAGTCAAAGAAACGAGATACAGTTCTTTCTGACAGTTCTAATTCTTCCGATTCAATTCCTACAGATAGGACTTTGAGAGCTCAGTCAAAGAAGCAGATATGGAGAGCGAAGCGGACATCTGATGAACATATTTCTGATGGGGATAAATGTGTAGGCAAACTTTACAACAGTGATTCATTTGCTATATGTAATAAAATTTCAAAATACTCTATAAAGCAAATGATTCGAATTTCAAAACATGTCTCATGTTCTTCCTCAGATTCTAGTTCTGATGATTATGCTTTCTCTTCTGATGATTGTGATTATTTGTCTGATCATATTCTTCTTGCTTTAAATGTTAAGTCTGACAAATATTTCCCCACAAGAACTGCAACTAACAAACACGGGCCCAAATTTAAGTGGGTACCCAAATCTCAATCTGATTCTAAGTTGCAGGCATCTCATGTTAAGGGGGAGTAAGATAAAAGATGGCTTTTGAACATAACAGTTCAAAACCCGGACTTCAAAGCTGAAAGATTTTGGCTTCTGAGTACTTCAGCTCAGGACCCGTACTTCATAGACATGACTTCTAAACAAATCAGTTTAGAACTCGTTCTTCAATGATTTAAGCTTCTGACTAAATGAGATACTGTAAGTACATCAATTTTATTTTCGCTGCATTTTATCTCTGATTATGATGTGTTCCAGTTTTTCTCATTATTTTTCAAAAATTTGAGCTTGTTCATTTTTTTTACCTGATTTTGTATAACCCAAAAAAAAAATTTAATTTGAGACACAATTTTTTTTTATAATGTGAAAGATGAAATAACTGAATTTCATTTTGTTCCAACTAAATATCAATTTGCCGAATTCTTTACATTTTGTCTTTAAGGAAAATTTTTAACATCGGCATATTGAGTTTAAAAGTTTAAATCTTTACAAATTTTATTCTATAAAGTAAAGTTTTACATTTTTTCTTTCTTTTGAATAAAATATATGTCTAGGATAAATTTTCAAGTTCTTTTGTTTACATTAAAGTTTTTATATGATCAAATTTCAAGTCTTACAAAAGTCGAAAAGTCAGCAACATGTTTGAAACTTTTATTACTGCTTTAAAGTTGTGTGATTCGGGATATTTATAGTTTACAATGCTTGGAAAATTCTAAAAAGTCAGAATTATAGATCGGAATGAAAATATGGGCTAAGCATTTAGACGTTGATCTGAGTGATTGAGATGAATAATAAATTCTTAAAATACAGAAATCTCTGAGTTTAAAAGTTTGTACCTGTGACCTTTCTGGTTTGGGAAAGTAAGTTCTTCAGGATGCTTGTCATCTGGTCCCCTAAGGTCATTTGATCTGGGAGTGATCAAACCCAAATCCTTCAATAGAACCAGATCGAAAGTCATGTTCTACTGGTATGAATGGGTTTAGGATATGTCGATGTAGCCTTTCTGATCTGGGAAAGTAAGTTCCAAGGGGTGCTTGACACCTAGTCCCCTAAGGCCAACTGGTCTGGGAGCGGCTGACCCAAATCCTGCAATAGGGTCAGATAGAAAGTTACGTTTACAGCATGTTCTTTACTTAATAAACTTTTTGATCAAAAGATGTCAAAGTACACGCGCTTAAAAGATGCCAAAGAGCACACTCATGTCAAGATTCCAATGTGCACAATGCTAAAAGATGCCAATTAGCACACATCTCATGATACTTGGTGATATGTTTGAGTTGCGATAAATCTGTAAATTTATGAATATCTTAATTCTTGATGGCTTAGTGTGAATACATGCAAAGTTCTCTATAATATTTTTAGAATTGCATTTTCTTGAAGATAATCGAAGATTCGCATGTGAGCACACTGAATAGATTGATGGAAGTTTTTGAAACTGAACATGTTTTAACTTGATATGCAATAAAACTTGTTCTTGTATCCAATAACACATGCTTGATTTCAACTGATTGATAAATTTGTGATATTTTACTGAGTAGAATTTTATTTGTTTAGTGTTTAAAATTTTATATGTTTAGTTGTTTCAAAATTTACATTCAGTATATTTTTCTTTCTACATTAATATCTGATCATTGTGTTCTCATAAATATATTGTAATGGGTTTATGCATTTTTCATGGGGGAATGAACAAAGAGAATATTTTTCAAAGATTATATCTGTTTTTTGAGGGGGAGTATCTGATTTTCTTTATATAAATGCTAACTTGAATTGTCACATCTAGTGCATTTGTGTAGGGGGAGTAAAAGAGCTTAAAAAGGTAACATTTTTCTGAGTTTAAGTCAACTTTGCGCATTTCGTTGGTCACGCAAACCTTGTTTTGCGTATCCTTTGTGAAACGCAAACCTCGTTTTGCGTATCCAACATGACACGCAAACTTTGCTTTGCGCACCCTTCATGAAACGCAAACCTTGGTTTGCGCATTCTTCATGAAACGCAAACCTTGGTTTGCGCAACCAACGTGATACGCAAACCCTCCTATTTTCTCTGCTTCTTTGATTTTGCAGATTTTACACTGTCTCGTCTCCAACATTTGCATGACCAAGTTGATCAAGATCATCAAGGTCATGAGGGGGAGAAGTCAAGGAGAAGTTAAAGAGACAAAGAGCTCAAAAGTTTATCTGTTGATCAAGATTCGCTCAAAGATTCTATTCTCTCAGTCATATCAATTCGTTTGCTGTTTCTGCTCCGAACATCACAGTTCATTCAAGATCATTCAAAAGAGGTGTATCGTCTAGAGCTCAAGCAGCAAAGACATTTCAATCTGAAAGATGCTGAGAAGAAATTTTTTCTTTAAAAAAGTCAGAAAGCTTCTTAAAGTCGCTTTGTTGGTCCGTGTTGTTATAGAAGACAATTTTTGAAGACCAAAGCGCCAATGATTACTAAGGGGGAGATTGTTTGGTCTGATTTTATAGTAATCATTGTATTTATAGGTTTTGGTCTTATACAGTGTTTAGATTACTTATCTGTGTTGTATCTGACCAAGGGTATTTAAGTCCCTTTGGTCTTGGTTTGTTGTAAGAACTTCACGCACATTAATCAGATTACTCACTTTGCGCTTCAATTGCTCTCTCTCTACTTTCTCTCTCTAAGAATCAGTGATCTTGGATTATCAGTCTTTTCTTGGCTTCAACTTCAGCCTCAAACACCCTTAAGTCATTATAAAGATCGTCTAGTTCTTTGTCCTCCAGCTTGTCATCCTGTCTGAAGGAGACAGTATACATGGTCCATTCATCTCCAAGGGACCTTAAGACCTTTCTGTTTACATCATCTTGATCAACCTGCACTCCAACAGTAGCTAGTTCACCAATCAGCTTGTTAAACCTGTCAAAAGTTTGAGTCGTGGACTCATTCTTAGTTGACATGAAGTTTTCATACAGTTGCTTCAATATTGCCTTCTGATTTCTCTTGGTACTTTTGGTACCAGAGAATCTCTTCTCTAGAGCATTCCAAAGCATCTGGGCATCAGTGCAGTTGCAGAATTGGTGTTGATACTCATTAGGAATAGCCAAGAGCAGTGTGCTCAAGGCTTTCATCTTTGTCTGCCTTATCTTCCTCTCTCCATCTGTCTTTGGTGGGATTCTTTTTCCATCTGCTCCAATCTTTCCTTCATTAGATGGGTCATTCTCAATGATGTCCCACATAGAGTAATCTGTGAGAAGGATGTATTGCCTGATCCTAATCTTCCACATGTCAAACTCATTAGATCTGAGCATTGGAACCTTTGAGACCAGAACACTATCACTTGAACCGTCCATGATGATTGTTGTTTTTCTGAGATTAACAATGCTCTGATACCACTTGTCAGGATCGAAATTCAAACAAGAATTTAATTCACACACACTCAGAATCAATGCTAAAGAAGTTGCGGAAAAACACTTTAACACTAACAATCAATGAAACAATATATCAAACTCAAATCACAAGTTTATATTGATTCAACTTGATGATTACACACAAAACCTCAATCTGTTGAACAGACTCAACAGACGTTCTATACTTCTCTATAGAAAGGATCTAAACTAGTCTTGAGGTTAATTCTCTCTAACAAAACATATGAATGAATAATTCTCTACTATCAAATACTTCTATATTATATATACAAGACTGAATACAAGATAATTATCAAAATACAATTGATCTTCAGCATCAATACCATAATTATCTTCAGTCTTATCTCCAGCTTGTCTTTATCTCCAAAACATCTTTATCTTTAGAAGCAGCACTAATTATCTTCAGAAGTATTAACCATCTTCAGCAGCATTAATCTTCAGCAATACTAACTACTAGCAGTAGTAACTCTCCAAGCAGTATTAGTTCTACTAGCAGTAGTAATCTTGATAGTCTTCAGTAGTAATCACTTAGCAACATTAATCAGCAGCATAAACCATACTTAGTATAATCAGACCCAACAACTTCCTAAAATAGAACATATTTATGTTCTAACATTCTCCCCCTAAGTTTTGTAAAGTAATCATTCTCTTTTAAGCTCCAGCTTCAGCTCCTCTCCCCCTTGATTTCTTTATAAAAGTTAGTGTTTCATAAACTTCAAATCTTCTCTAGCTCCCCCTTGAAAGTAGCTCTTATCCTTGAAGTTTCAACTTTAATATCAGATCTGATGTAGACCATAACCTCGACAGAGTGCACATAAAGAAAACTTTTGACTCTTGTAAACCCAACACATTCCGTATGCCCACAAGAATTATATGTGTTGAATATTGGAATGACAACCAAGTGCATCTTCAGTGTATAACATCTGATCTGTCTTTGAACCTCGAGTTGAAATAAGAGTTCAGGTTAACAACTTCATCTGATCAACTTACAGGAGGTAGCATCTGGTAGCAACACTACAAGGCAAGGGTTAGAAGGCAAGCACTGTTCAACAACTGATAGAAGACGCTCATATTATGATAGCTTTACAGAACACTGAACAATCAAACCCAAAACTCCTTTCTTCACGAATCAGCTAGATTAATATAAGCACTCAGGATTCTGAATTACAACTCAAGCATCAGAACAATGATTGCAGTCGCTCACACTACTGAGTGATCAGGTCAGAAGAATGATAAAGTGCTCTCAACGGTCTAACCACAAAAGAAGCTCTTCAGACTGATGATTGCAAATGCTCAGGCAACTAACTCAATGCAATCAGAGACTAAATCCTCAAATCCAGTATCTGAAAATCTTGAAAAGCATGAGCACTCGTGAAAATTAGATCAGTTGCTAAAGATATGTGACCAACATATGATAAGACTGATGTCACATATGCATTACGCGTAAAAAGCTCGGGAACAGGGCAAACTTGTAGCAAAATGGGTTCTAAACAGTCAATTTTCTCAAAAAGTTACAAACTTTTCGCATACCACCAACAATTCGCAGATCACTATTCACTTTTAGCACAATTCGCATGATAGCATAAGCCGAAAACTCCAGAATTCACATAGGCCTGCGTGCGAATTCTTACTTTTCGCATGCGCCTATGTGCGAAATCCTCACATTTCGCATGACTCTCACCTGCGAATTCCTCACAATTCGTATAACTCACATCTGCGAAATATTAACTTTTCACATCACTCATATATACGAAATCTCTACTTTTCGCATCAAACTTCTGTATGAATTCCACACTTAACAAAATTTCATCTTCCAATAATATCATCATGCGAATTCTTAAACATTTCGCATATGACTCTTGTGCAAATTCTGTACTTAATAAAAATTATCATCATCAAAGATCATGCGGATTCAAGCATGCGAATTCTTCAATACTTTCAGCATGCGAATTCTAATATGCGAAATCTTCCAAAAACTTCCATTATGCGAATTCTTTCCATGCGAGTTCTTTCAAACCATGCAAGTTCTTCAACTAATCATGCGAATTCTGTGGATCTCGAATGTTTTTCCAACTTTTCTTCAAATTAATCCTTCAATACTTCGAATTTTGAGATGTGCTTTTGAGAGCAGGTTTGAAAACAACTTTGGAGCACATTTGATGTTGATGATTTTGTCTAAATTCGACTCTTTAGCACACTTCGATCATAACACAGTGAATAAAAGTTTCGAACATAAAAATCTCAAAATCGACCAATTCCTTCAAATTTGTTGAAATTAAACAAATTCATTGATTCAATGATGATTGTCCATAACCTCATAATCAATTTAGCATCAAAGTACATTCAATTTAACACCAAATCAACAAATTCAAAAAATCCACAGTGACTATTCTTTCAATGCAATCTGATCTCAATCGTGCGTAGAAATTTTTTGCGTTCGGCTCTGATACCACTTGTTAGGTCCAAGAGATCAAGATTGATTGAATGATAAACAATTGACAAGAGATTGGGATTGGAATTTGTAGTTGTTTTATTCACAAACACAAATCTACACTACAAAGAGCAAGAACTCGTATACAAGCTACATTGTGACAAATGAAAGTTACAAACAAATGAACATACAGACTCCTATTTATACCCCACACCCTTTGTACACATTAAGCCCAAACCCATTACAAGGCCTAATACATAGTACAGGGATTACTTTACTAAACTTCCTAAAATAGAACATATTTATGTTCTAACAATTATCGTGAGTTGAACAAGGCAACGGTGAAGAACAAGTACCCGCTTCCAAGGATAGACGACCTGTTCGATCAACTCCAAGGAGCAGGGTGTTTCTCCAAGATCGACTTACGTTCGGGATACCACCAAGTGAAGGTGAGGGGAGAAGACGTCTCAAAGACGGCCTTTAGAACGCGTTATGGCCATTACGAATTCCTTGTAATGTCGTTTGGCCTAACAAACGCACCGGCGGTGTTTATAGATATGATGAATAGGGTGTGCTGACCATTCCTTGACAAGTCGGTCATCGTATTCATTGATGACATACTCGTATATTCCAAGAACGAGTTGGAACATGAGCAGCACCTTCGTGAAGTTCTAGAAGTGTTGAGAAAGGAGAGATTGTATGCCAAATTCTCCAAGTGCGACTTATGGCTGGAAGAGGTTCAATTCTTGGGTCACGTTGTCACCCGAGACGGGGTGAAAATAGACCCCTCTAAAATTGAAGTAATGATGAATTGGGAGCCTCCCAAGTGTCCGTCCGAAATCCAAAGTTTCTTGGGTTTGGCGGGATATTACCGGAGATTTATTCAAGACTTTTCGAAAATCGCTTCTTCCTTGACGGCGTTGACTCGGAAGAATGTGAAGTTCGTTTAGACCGAAGCACAAAAGAAGGCATTCCGGACTTTACAAAAGAAGTTGTGTGAAGCTCCAATCTTGTCGCTACCCGAAGGGTCGGAAGACTTCGTGGTCTATAGCGATGCTTCGAAAATGGGATTAGGATGTGTGTTGATGCAAAGAGGCAAGGTGATCGCCTACGCCTCTAGGCAACTCAAAATTCACGAGAAGAATTATCCTACCCACGATTTGGAGTTAGCGGCGGTGGTGTTCGCCTTGTAGCTATGGCATAATTACCTCTATGGCACGAAATGTACACTCTACACGGATCGTAAGATCATAAAATATGTCTTTGAGGAGTTCAACATGAGGCAAAGGCGGTGGCTCGAGTTGCTCAAGGATTACGATTATGTGTTGCTTTACCATCCCGGTAAGGCGAACGTAGTGGCCGATGCGTTAAGTCGGAAGGACTATAGCGGGAGTATTCAGGCTACCCTTTCGAGAATCGAGTTAGTGTCAAGTCTTGTTGAGAAGATCAAGACATCTCAAATGGAAGCCTTATTGGAAGAAAATCTCAAGGACGAAGTCATGACTAAACAACGTTTACTCTTAACGGAAGATAGACGTAAGGTAAAATTGTTCAACGGTCGTGTATGGGTGCCCAAAGTCGGGGGAAACCGGGAATTACTTCTTGAGGATGCCCACAAGTCCAAGTATTCCATTCATCCGGGAAGTACAAAGATGTACCAGGACTTGAAGTTACATTATTGGTGGTCGGTAATGAAACTTGATGTGGTGCGTTACGTGGAGCTTTGTGTGACGTGCTTACAAGTGAAGGTCGGACATCAGCGACCGTATGGGAGTCTTCAGTCCTTAGAGATCCCCGAGTGGAAGTGGGAACATATTACCATGGACTTCGTGATGAAGTTTCCTAAAACACTTCGAGGTCACGATACCATTTGGGTAATAGTCGATCGATTGACTAAGAGCGCTCACTTTTTGGCTATGCACGAAACCTTATCGATGGACAAGTTAGCAAAACTCTACATCGATGAAGTGGTTTTGAGGCATGGGGTGCCCTTGTCGATCGTGTCGGATCGCGATAGTCGGTTCACTTCGAATTTTTGGGATGGCTTTCAGAAGGAGCTTGGTACGCGAGTAAAGTTGAGTACGACTTACCATCCACAAACCGACGGTCAAAGCGAGAGAATGATCCAAACACTTGAAGACATGCTAAGGTCTTGTGTTATCGACTTCGGGGGTAGTTGGGACTCTCACCTACCTTTGGTGGAGTTTGCTTACAACAATAGCTACCACTCGAGCATCGGAATGGCACCCTTTGAGGTGTTATACGGACGAAAGTGCCGAACTCCCGTGTGTCGGCTAGAAGCGGGAGAAAAGAAATTTTCCGGACCTGAAATTGTGCAAAAGATGACCGATAAAGTTAAAGGCATTCAGGAACGGTTGAAGGCGGCCCACGATCGGCAAAAGAGCTATGCCGATAAGAGGAGGCGGCCGATGGAGTTTCAAGTGGGCGATCATGTGATACTTAAGGTGTCTCCATGGAAGGGTATTATCCGGTTCGGGAAGCGTGGGAAGTTGAGTCCTCGTTTCCTTGGACCGTTCAAAGTGCTTAAACGGGTGGGTTTGCAAGCCTACCAATTGGAACATCCACCGGAAATGAGAGGGATCCACAATACGTTCCATATCTGTTACCTTCGGAAGTGTTTGGCGGATGAAGAAAGCGTCATTCCTCTTTCCGAGATAAGAGTGGTCGAGGTTAACCGATGTGTGGAGGAACCCGACGCTATCCTAGAAAAGAAGTCGAAGGAATTGTGTCACAAGGAGGTCACTATGGTCAAGGTGCGATGGAGGAATCATCGTGGGGCCAATGTGACATGGGAAGCCGAGGAGGACATGAAGCGAAGATACCCTAACTTGTTCGTGTGATCAAGATTTCGAGGACGAAATCATCTCCAAGTTGGGGAGTATTGTAACACCCGGTATTTTTGCAAGTAAGTTTTCGTCCTTCGTTGATATTTACTCCGTCTTCCGTTTATCTTTTTGGGTGAAATATGTTGTACTTTTGAACCTTAAATCGACCCATGCGAAAATCTCGAGTTTTGAACCTTTTTGGGGCTCGGTACAGTTGGCGCGAGAGTGACTCACGATAGTGACAAGTGTAACTATCGCTTGGCACAATCGCCGAGGAAGTACCAACTCGCGGTACAATCCACGTGAGAGTGCCTCGCGATAGTGACACTGTCATTATCGCTTGGCAAGGTCGCCGCCGGGTCTGTTTTGGTTTAAAATACGAATTTTGACCCATTCTCATTTCTATCTCATCCCTTTCATTTATTTCACACTCTCTTAATCTCTCCCTTTCCAAGAACCGAACCTAGGGTTCCTTTAACCCTCAACCACCTCATTTATTGCTAGTAGTTGGGTCCTTCATCAAAGGATTCAAGTTTGAGCATTTATTCACCACCTTCATTGTCATCTTCTCCAAAAGATCAAATCTAGGATTTTGGGTTTTCTTCAAAAACCCACTTGGTGAGTTTATACTACCATTTTCCAAACCTTATACATGTCAAAACATATATTTTAAACTCCTATATATCTCATTGGTTTTGGATTTATGATTATCACATTTTGACCTAACTTGAGTTTTGGGAGATTTTAGGCTTCTTGCTATATTTTTGCTAAAAGGAAGGGTTTCATTTGTTATGTAATAAAATAAAGTACTACTTGCACATTTTTGGTGAGGTACTTGAAAGAATGTATATAATCTCATTTTATGATTTTCATTCTTATCAGCAGTTAAACATGGAAAGACATATTTAGAAATATATGTTATTGAGAACTATTTGTTTAACTATAGAGGGTCACAAATGAAATTGTGACAAGTCTAGACTATACTAGTGGATCCATAGGTATTGAGTCGACTTATATTTTGGGATGTTTTTCCCCTTGTAGCTAGTGGAGACATTTGATCCTCGGAGGCCACTTGGTACGGTTATGTGGGTCTGGTTACTAGCCATGGATCATAATGTAATCCTAGTGAACGAGTATGACTTGGTTTCCTCGGGTGCCCTCCCCTACATCTTAGTACGAACCAACGTTGTTCGTGGCCATGGATTCCAAGTATTTAGCTCATAACTCGGATTGTGACTAACTTTTGTGTTCCGCTACAATCCTTGGTAAATCGGGTATCCCCCGTCATTGCAAGATGAATTTTGGACCGAACAGTCCTTATGTGGCAAAGATTTCAATTGTAAACTAAACTTTCTTGAAAAGATTTCATTTCGTTACAATTGGCAATGTTTCTTTAAATATATAAACTGTATGTTCTCACTAGGCTTTAAGCCTAACACTTTTTCTCAAATGATGTATATAACAGGTTCCTTTAGCGGTGGGTTGCCAAAGGTTTAAGCGACGAGCGTGGGCTCGAGGCATTTTTTAGATGATTAGTATTTGACGTTGGACATTTAATTAAGTCCCTTCTTTTGGTGATTTTGGGTTGATAACCGATGTAATCTAGATAGTTTATGCTTAGATTAGTTTGTTGTTGATTTCCATATCCGTTCACAGGTTTTTGTAAATGCTTTATACATTTACCCTTTTGGGTGGTTTATTCCAAATACAAACGTCATATTGCCAAATTTTTAAATTTTAAATTACTCTAAATTTTAGGGTGTTATATGGTAGTTCAAGGATGGAAGAGGCCATAAAGAGTGGTGGCCAGTCAATGAAGGCCGAAGATGGCTGTGGAGTGGGGAGGCCGAATGTTTTGTGGGCTATAGGAGGAGTTGTGTAGGTTTGTGAGAGCGAGAGAGAGACAAGAATAGGCCCGTTTCTGACATTTTATATGCTCTGGACGAGATGTAAAAATGGGTCCTCGATATTGTTTATATCATCAAAGATAACATTGAATTCAAAAATTATTAATTTATAGAAAACTGTTTTTCCCGATATTTCTATCGCATGATCAATCAATAATTATTTTTTAAATTAATATTATTTGTCATATCATTTTTACATAGAATCGTTAATTCGTTCCACCATCAAAGACATATTATGATATACCTTTAATATATATATATATATATATATATATATATATATATATATATATATATATATATATATATATATATATAGGGGAGCGATCAAATGGAAACCACTTTAATTTTGAAAACCGTGGAAACCTTCGATTTCATTGGTTAAGTTAATGAAATTGTTTCATGAAATTGTTTAGTTTGATGAAATTGTTTCATATAATTCTTTTATTGATCAAATCTTTGCATATATTTGTGTTTTTTGTGTAAAAATGAAAAAGTTTCTTCAGACTACGAAAATACATGAAACAATTTCATCAATATGAGAAAAATAGATGAAACTACATAAAAAAAAACACAAATATATGAAATGATTTCATTAACAAAAGAATTATATGAAACAACTTGATCATATTAAACAACTTTATGAACCAATTTCATTAATTTAACCAATGAAATTGATGGTTTCCAAAGTTTCCAATCTAATATGTTTCAATTGAACTCACCTCTCTCTCTCTCTCAATATATATATATATAGAGAGAGAAATCATTTGAGGTCACTATGTTGACCGTTCGGATGAAACAAACTTTTTAAGAACTTTATACTTAGAATCAAAAGTCTATGTTGGTTATAGTTTGAGATCTTATTCTTGTTTTAGAGATAATAAGGTACTTAACATTCATGCACTCAATATTAGGTAATAAAAAGTTAATAATATATGGAAAAAAAGATAGTTTTGAAATCTTAAATATAGATATAAGTTGGGTCATTTCGTATGGTTGGTAATTATTTTTAAAAGGTAGGAGTTTTCTTAGATCTTTTTTTTTTTAAAGGAGTTTTTTTAGTTAATAAGAAATCTACTATATTCTAAAATAAAAATAAAAGTCATGCATATGCAATAATCAAATGAGTATGTGGAAGATGAGTAATGAAGTATATATCAAGGTTTCTAAGCAAATATAGTTTTTAGATATTAATACATGTTAAAAAAATTAGAGAAATAATAACCAATACTATAAATTGAAAGGCCAATTAACTTTTTACAAATTTTATTGTCCAATATAATTAATTAATACATGTTTGAGTCCTTAATATAATGTTAAATTTTTTTTGGGTCCTATTATATACTATTTTTTAACTAATATTATATAGTATATAATTAAAAATTTTGGGCTGTGGGCGTACGCCCGACCCGTCCTCTTGCAGGGACGGCCCTGGACAATTGGGCGAGAGGAGGTTAAATTCGACTTTTAATAGAAAATTAAACTAAACGGTAAAAAACCCAAAATAATAATTTTGGTTTAGACAATGTTGGATTTAAAAATTGTGAGAGCATCTCCAACAGCTTCTCCAAAATGAAGATTTTGGGGTTTTTTTGCTACAACAGCTTTCCCAAAACCTTCTCCAAAATGGAGAAAACATGAAAGAGAAAATGAAAATCTCCAAATTTGGAGATATCTCCAAAAATGATTACACATGATAGAGAAATTATTCTTTATTCATTTTACCAATGAGATTGTTTTAAAATAAATGTTTAGGAGAAAAAAAATAATATTTTATGAGTTGTATTGAATATTTTAATATTATAATTAATTGTGTAATTTCTAAAATGGAGAATCTGTTGGAGATGAAGGTGATTTTTTTTGGAAATTTTTACTTTTTACTTCTCCATTTTGAAGAAGCTGTTGGAGATGTTTTGATAAGGGGAATAAGTATTTTTCATGTTTTAAAATAAATGAAAAAAATAAAATAGAGAATACCGCACGACGATACTCATAGCGGTCACGTGCGATGTGGAGTGGGTCAAATATGTGAAATTTAAAACGAATAAATCTGACGTGCTCACTTGTGATTGGCTACATGACATGCTAGTCGCACCCTGTTGGAAACATCATTGTAGTCGTCGAAGCACGCTGTTAGCGTAGGCGGCCCGTGCCTTTCTTCTTTATTTCATTTTCTCATCCCTAAGGGTTTCCTGATATTACAATTTACACCCTTATCAATAACAACATTACATTATTTACCCTTAGAATATATTTTTCTTTTAAATTTCAAGTTATCTTTGTGCATGTAGTCCCACTCAAATTTTGCCTTTAAACTTTGATGCTATATGCTTTTATGGATGGTTGTATAAATATGTCATTTAATTTTTGTAAAGCAAAATAACATAAGTATTTTATTTATTGTACAAATTTTATTGGTCTTTTAATATCAACTTGTGAAAGAAAATTACACAAAAACCATCGAAATATTATATTTGTTTGACAAATGTTGTTTCTAAACTTACATGTTTAACTTTGAGGATAACTTTAATTCATAAACACTAAAGATGTATTAGGAATATAGATGGAAGTTTAGGGGAAATCCTTATATAAACGAAAACTCAAAAAACACTCGATGTTAGATTAATTGATCTAATGGATTTGATTAAACAGACAATTACAATTTTATTTTTAAATTAAAAAAAATCTCTCACCTCTTATTTTTTATATCGAAAAAATACGAAATATGATCTAAATTATAATGAAAGAAATTACACCCAAAAATTGATCATATTTTTTTTCCGTTATATTGATATACTTTTTCATTTGTTTTTTTCGTGATTTTTTGGATTTCCATTTATTTAGTGTTTTCACCTGAATCTGACGGTAGGAATATAAACCTTAAATATTCTTAAAATCCTAGTCTTAGAAAGATAAACACCAAGAATTCCATCATAATCAAAGTCTGCACATTGCTATTATTAATAGATGACATAATGCTCAGTTACCGGTGCAAAAAATATAATATATTGATTTCCATTGAACTTTTTCACTTTCATTATTACAAGAAACTCGTCTAAGATAAGTATTGTGTGCCTATTTCAGGTATGAGATTATCATTTGTCTCTCTTCTACTTTCTTGAACCAATGGTTCTCTTAATACACTAGTGGTAAAGCATTCATTTTAAAAGAAAAACGTCTTTCAGACCCTTCTAATATACTAACATACAAGTTATTTGTGTTTTGCACACACTTTCAGCTATAGCTTGTTGTGTTCTTTATCCTTTTTGTTTTTGTTTTACAAGTTAGATGCATTCATGAAAACAACTTCCTTACCCTTTTGGGATAAAAGAAATGTTGTATCCATAGACTCTACATTGTATAATATTTATTTAGTTTGTTGGTTTAATTTAAAAGTTGTTCCTTATTTATTCTTCTATACATGTTGCTTGGCCCGACCCCACCGTGGGCCTACGGGCGAATGGAGAGCAATGTGGTAGGGGGAAAGGCCCCCCAACAAATCGTTTAGCTGCAATTTATTTTTTTTTAAACCTAAATTACAAAAAAGGACCTCAACAATTAAAAGAATGTGCGTCCATACCCAAGTGACCCAACCCAAATTAAGCTAAAATTTCTATAATGCCTCATTATTAAACTTAGGGTGTTCATCCAAACCGCCCACACCGCACCGCACCGCAAAACGCGGTTTAGAACTTTTGCGGTACGGTTTGCGGTTTGTACTTTTACCAAACCGCACTATGCGGTGCGGTTTGCGGTTTTGAGTTTTCAAATCGCGGTTCAAACCGCACCGCACCGCATCTTTATATTATTTTTTATTTTTTTAATTTTAAACACACACATATATATATATAATAGTTTAATTTAATATTTATATAATTGGGCTTTTAATTATGGATTTTAAAAGTTTAAGTTTTGGACTTTGCTATTTAAACCTTTTAATTATAAGCCTCTTAAAAGTTTATGTCTCAACAAATGAAAAAATGCCTTAAGTTAGGACATTTACGACTGGAGACGTCACTTAATCCGTTTATCGTATTGAAACAATTTATTTCTTTAGACTATTTTTAGTTATGCATTTTGGAGTTGGATGTTTTCAAACTCTTTATTTTTTGGACTACGGTCAATTAATCGTTGATTTTCTAATGTATTTTAAACTTATAATTTTTTGGATTGTACGCATAAAGTGCGATAGGGACAAACCGCATAAACCGCACCGCATTTGACGGTGTGGTTTGGTGCGGTTTGAGGTATATGCGGTGCGGTTTGCGGTTTGGGAAAATGTTCAAACCGCACATGCGGTGCGGTTTGCGGTTTTGCCCCAAACCGCCCCAAACCACACCGCGAACACCCCTAATTAAACTTGAATGGCCCCAACTTTCGAGGCCTCAACCTTCTAAAGTCATCTGATTTTTCTTATTTTGTTTGCTATAGATGTTATTAATTTGATAAACCACAATATTTGTTTTTTTTCCAACTTCTTTTTGCCTATTATGTTTATATATATATATATATATATATATTTTGTTATTTGTTAATTATTAGTTTTCAATTTGCTAATTGTTTTTTAATTTAAGGTTCTTGAATTTCTTATTTGATATGGGTTTGTTATTTTGACTTGGGTTTGCTACTGATTTGTCTTTTATTATAATTTATTGGCCTTTTGTTATATGATATATTTCTAACTCTATAATTTCTTGGCCTCTTACACTCTCATTCTTGCTACTTACTATTAACTTATATGTTTGTTAACTACTATCTTGGAAATTTTTAGTAAAAATGTGATTTTTTACTAACTTTGAACACAAATAAATACATGTATATGTATAGTATATATCTAACTCTTCGTGGGTTTGTGTTCTCCTATATGAGAGCTTCAAAACGATATATTACGGAATATGTGTGAATGAAAGTTCGATGCTCAAAGTTGAGTGTTTGGGATGAAATTGGCAAAACCAAGTGGGTGTGGGATTGTGTCCCACATAGGAAGGAGGACCAAAGTTTTAGTGGTTTATAACTAAAAATGTGGGAGGGACTTTCAAGTCCTTAGTTTGGTTTTACTCCATCACCTACCCACGCGCAGGGGGGTGCCGATTGAGACTTTCGTAGGCTAAATTCGGCGAACTTTTGTGCGTGGGCGCAACCTGCGGACACGAATGCAGCTCCGAAATCTTGTGCTCGCGCAAGTTGTTTTGAACCAGTGCATTACGCGGGTTTAGTCGCGAAACTCACTGTCTTGAAGAGGAAAAACAGTGTACTACGCGTGATAAGTCGCAACATTCACTGTTTTCGAATCCACTTCGTAACTCCCAGTTAATATGATTAATGGTAATTATATTATTTTAATTACATATTAAACTATCGGTTTAGTATATCGAGTATATAAAGGAGTCTAAGTTCATTCCAATGAGTCTTTTGGAATACAAACGATACATTTCCTCTCAAAATCTGAAGCATACGATTTCTCTCCGGTGACTTTTCCAGGCAAAGTGGTAATATCCGGCAGTACATACTGCTCACGCTGTTGTACCCTGGGAACAGACGGCAAATTTGTTTAAGGGAATCGTGTCCAACACGAGCCTCGGCATCGTTGAATTAATCTACGTTTTATTCGTTTTATTCTTTTGCTAATTCCCTTTGTACTAATCATTTGTTGATTATATTCAGTTATTACGATATTTGTATTTTATATGTATTATTGAAATACATATCTGTGTACTAACATACTATACATTGTGATTAAATTTTCACTAGGTTTGTTATAAATTGGTTGATACCAACTAACCAAGTGCACAAATTGGTTCAATGGTTTGTTCCTCTAATCATATTATTCATAAATGTTAATGTGTTCACATTTTTTTTAAGTTTAAACGAAATAGAAACATATACAAATAGTAGTACAATGTTTCGGTTTAACCGAAATAGTACAAAGTTAACCGGAAACCGAAACGAATAAGTTATCTTTACTAGCTTAACCAAACCGTTTAATCTGAAAATGAATATCGGATGAATTATTTGGTTTCGAGAATTTTTTGACACCCAAAATTTTTGCCCCAACCAAAAGTATTTATGGACCAGCGACTGCGTGGGCTTGTCTATTTTCTTCTAATTTATAAAATGGCATGTTGGAATTTAGTAAAGTAAAAGGTTCTTAGATGAAACAAATTGAAGTTTGATAAGAGTAAATTTCAAGGGGTTCAAATTTCAAGGGGTGTAAGTGTAATAAACAGAAGATAAGGGCTAACAGCCAAAAATCGACATCCTCTCCTTGCCATCCAAAAACCCTCAACACAAACAATGTTGATAATTTAAGCCAAGAATCCGCCTCCCTCTCCTCCTCATGTCTTCCTCCTCTTCCTATTAACGAATACCAGACAAACCCTTTGCAGATTTTCTTCGTGTTTTCCTCTTCTGACTGGATATGGCTTTGGACCCAACCTCATGTCTGATGATTGATGACGACATTCTCAACTTCTCTTTGGACGGCGAAGACCAAGAGTTAGACGACGAACACACCACCACCAAAACCCTTTCTTCTTCCTTCAACTTTCCAAAACCCAACAGTCAAGACCCAGATGATTGCAGCCGTTCGTTTCCTGTAAGTTAATAACGTTTTACTTTTTCATTCGACCGAAACCCAGTCGTATTTTGCCTTGAACCGGACGAACACAGGGATTCCAGTTCTTATTCCGGCGAAAATCGTTCTCACTCGGTTGGGTAACGAGTAGAATCGGTCTCGAGTATTCGAGTTGTCGAGTCCCGAGTTGAATGGTGTTGACTCGGAACTCAGGAATAGGAGCGATGTTGACTATCATATACAGTCACCTGTCTTTGGAAGAAATGATGGGACAAAAGAGGCCGAGTTGGTTTGACTCGGGCTCCACTACATGTATTGTTTAATTGACATTTGTCTAATCCTGCTTCATACTTCACATTAAGTCCGACTAAAGCCAAAAACAAATACCCACTTGTTCATTTCAAATAAAGTTGAAATATTTGAGAAATTTACATAAAAGACGTGGGCTAGTTGAGTTAACTCGGTGTAGTAGATGGAGCTTAGCACAACTACCCACTTGTTCGTCTCAAATAAAGTTGAAATCTTTGAGCATCAATGTGGGAAATTTTCAAAAAAGACGCGAGCTTGTTGAGTTAACTGGGTGTATTAGAAGAAGCTTAGTACAACTACCCACTTGTTCGTTTCAGATAAAGGTGAAATCTTTGAGCACCCATGTGGGAAATTTTTCAAAAAAGATGCGAGCTTGTTGAGTTAACTCGGTCATGTATCGGATTTAGTTCGACTGAGTCATGTTTTCCTTCCTGTCCAGGAATTTGCTGAGGAAGAACTTGAATGGCTGTCAAACAAAGATGCATTTCCTGCTGTTGAGACCTGTTTCGACCTCCTCACGAACCCAACTGTTATCGTTGTTGATCACCAGAGCCCGGTTTCGGTTCTTGAAAACAGCAGCAGCAGCAGCAACAGCAATAGCACCATTACAAACTGCTGTGGCAGCCTTCATGTCCCGATAAGTTATCCTGTCAGGAAACGATCCAAGCGCAGGCGCAGAAGGCGAAGAGGTTTCCCGGAGTTGCCAAACCAGCAATGCTGGTGGTGGAATCAAGTAAACCTGAACAAACAAGAGCCACCACCGCCGCCATTCCAGTTGCCACCACCACCACCAACAGCCGTCACTGCCACCAGCATTGGTAGAAGGTGCCAACATTGCTTAGCGGAGAAAACCCCACAATGGCGGGCGGGTCCAATGGGGCCTAAGACTCTTTGCAATGCATGTGGGGTGCGGTATAAGTCAGGCAGGCTGGTGCCTGAGTACCGGCCGGCAAGCAGCCCCACTTATTCGAGTGTGCTGCATTCGAATTCACATAGGAAGATTATGGAGATGAGAAGGCACAAGCAAGATGATGGGGGGAAGAAAGCTTGTGGATATGGAGTTGGGGAGGGTTAATTTTATGAGAAATAATAGTTAGAATTAGGAGTTGTTTGTATGTTTGGTAGCATGCCATTGATGTATTTCTTGAGCTTCATTAATTTGCATTGTATGAGTATTAGATTTTGGTTAGAAAAATCAGAAAGATAAACCAGAAGAATTTGAAAATGATGGTTTTGTGGTTTTGCAGGTTAGTTTGATATTAAAGAAATTTTGATATGATTTTTTGGATTGCCAAAATGAATATTATCACATGGGTTTCTTTAAAGATGATTTGATTATTTTCTTTTCAAAGAGAAATGTTGCCTAGAGGTTTGGGGTATAAAAGGTGAACACCTTTTACCATTCTTTTCCCATTGCATCCATGCTTGGTCGGCCATTGTAGCTTCATTTCAATAGCCAGAATTCCACACATGAACTCATGTACTTCATATATAACTCCATCCATCACTCTATGTCTCATAGTAACAATGCGAATCAATGTGTTTTGGTCCTTTATGAAAAGTCATGATTGTTAAGAATATGTATACTTGCTATATTGTCACACTTCAAAAGCAATTCGAGTAACCTTTTTGACTCCCAAGTATGTCAAAAGCTTGCTCAACCAATAAGTTCACTCACTTATCATTATTCTCATCGATCTAAATTTGCCTTTGCAAGATCACAATGAGATTGTTGTTTTTTTGACTTCTTGGACACTAAAATTCCCCCAAACGAAACAAAGAAATCATTAACAAATCTCATGGATTAAGGACATGGCGCCCCATCAGAATCACAAAAATGTATTGGGTCAAGTATGGAGCATTATCGAAGAATAAACCATAAGAACTAGATGGCTGGAGATATTTCAAGACATGAATTACAACATCCCAATGTGCATGTGATAGATTTTGGTTAAACTAACTAATAAACTGAACACTAAAAGCCAAAAATGGACTTGTGTACACAAATAAATTGAGCTTATTTGCTGGTATCATTTAAAGGATCTGACATATGTATCAATTTCAAGGTACAAGACAACAGAGAAGTGACACCATTGGAGGAAGAACCGCCATTCGTCCAAGAGAAGAATAAGATATCTACTTCCTATGTGTCAGAAGCATGCCTTAAGGACCACAAAGAAATTATCGACCATGAACGTAATTAAGGTGTCCCAAATACTGTAAAACCCTTAATTTCGTAAGCAGTAGATCCCACAACTTGGCAGGCGACTTGGGTTGTATAACAAGTTGCATAACTCCCTGGAGGAACGATCAGCTGAAGCGTCAAGCATGCGACTTGTCCTGCGTTTTGGGTTGCGAGCAAGACCGCGCAAGTCACTGTTTGGCAACCCAACTTTTGGGTGCGAGCAACTACCCCATGACGAAGGTCAGGAGAAAGGTTGTGTGCAACACCCCAAAAATTGGGACAACAAAAATTTCTGAAAACGGAAATGTGGTATATAAAAATATCAAAGCATGAGTTTTCCCAAAAGGGAACAATATACGTCAGTATAATTAAAAGTTTGTAATAATAAAACAATGAGGGATAACAACCTCTTAATCTAATTCCTAACAAGAAATGAGATTACAATCGGTTGTCATATAATTCCCAAAATAATCATCTTCTATAATTGGCGTCCCAAAAGTGCTCCCAAACTCACATCTAAAGTCCCGCTAAACCTTCTTGGCGGTCACGCCGCTAGAACCTAACAAGTGTTAGGCCAACAGAGCCTAGTGAGTTTGAACAATAGCATATCATAATCATTTAAAGGGGTTAATAATCATAAAGCTCCATAGAGGAATCAATGGGGGAGACACAAAACACCAACGAGTTTCACCTCAAGAGTCGATGTACCTTGATGTTCACTCACATTAGCAACATCCCGAAGGCCCAGTATATTTAAAGACTACCTCCAAGACATTACTCCAAATAGAGGGGATCTAGGCACATACCATTATAGTGGCGCCCAAGGCTACATCCTCCTAGTGCCTACTCGTGATTCATCCAATATTCAATCCACATTATATACATTTTACTCCAAGCAAAATACATATAAAAGTTTCCATATAGCTCCAAACCTCAATTTAGGTCAAAACCCTAAATCATGTAAATTCCACATATAATATCCATCAACCATGAATATCTCATGAATATATCCCAACATTTACCAACAAAATAATCTCATCAATATTCCTATAAAAGATTAGCAACCAAGATCCCAACATTTCCCAATATAGCAAATTTATGTCTTCTTTGTCAAATGCTTAATATAATGAATTGAAACATGAAATGATGATAGAAAGCATATAAAGACATGTATCTCATTTTAGAATGGTTAGAAAACTCACTATCTAGGTTTTTATAAAAAACCCTCGAAAACTTGCAAAACCCTAGAGATGTGGAGAAAGAGAGGAGAAGGCTTGAATCCTAGTTGCCAAGCTTCAATAAATGATCTTCCAAGTGTGGTAAATGCTCCCAATATGAAACCCTAGGATGAAATTAATGAAGAGTGAGTGTTTGAGGAGAGAAAATGACCTAGAAGCTCTCACAAAATCGGACCAAACTGAAATGGGGTGGAATAAATGAGATAAAATCGGCTAAGTGGGTTTCTGTAGCCCAACACCCGCCCGAAGACGTTGCCCGACGATTGTGTCCACTGGCACTCTCGCAAGGCATTATCGCGCCATGCCATACACTCGCGGTACAATCCCGTCGAGTGTGACACGCGAGAGTGCCACAAGGCACAATCGCTGTCACTCTCGCACCATCTGTACTGAGAGCTCCCCTCCTTCGACGATTGTGACACGACGATTGTGCCAAGTGTCACAGTCACTGTCAATCTCGCCCACCCAGTACCGAAACCAAAACTTGATTTTCTTCAAATGCCAAACTGATCAAATCGAGGGATATGAAACATACTAATGGTTATTCTCACTAGGTTATTTGGGTTCGGTTGCAAATGATGTAAACAACCAAAGAGATTACCTCTAAAATTTTGGATGTTACATTGTGGGCGCGAGCCTAGAGGATTTAAACCCATGTTCTAGGGTTTTGTCAG
This sequence comes from Arctium minus, assembly GCA_954870635.1. Lineage (NCBI taxonomy): Eukaryota > Viridiplantae > Streptophyta > Magnoliopsida > Asterales > Asteraceae > Arctium > Arctium minus. Next base: position 63,850,532 of record OX941083.1, read on the forward strand.
TTTGATTTCATCTTCTCCACTTCTCTCTCAATTTTAATCATTTTGGGGAAATCTCCTGAAGCTTTTGGGAGCTTCTAGATGGAAAAGAAAGTCATGGACTTGAAGATTTGGTATGGAGACTTGGAAGAGCTCAATGATAGAGTTCTCGGTTGAAAGGTTTAAAATTCTTGAAAAGGTAAGTTTCTTGGATATATTGAACTATAGTTTAGAGATCTTTATATATTTGAAGCATGTGATCATTTTTGGTGCATTTATAGACTTGGGTTGTGGTCTTGAGTAGATTCTTGGAGATCTTTGCTTGTGGAACTCAAGCCATCACATTTGGAAGCTAGAGTTGGGTTTGGAAACTAGGTGTAACTAGTGAGTTTCAAATTCTTTTGAGAAAACGTTGTACATGTAAAAATGTTCTTCTTTTGGTCTTTATTTTCTTTTATGAGGTTGTACATATCTAATGGGTTGTTTAGTTAACCTATTTCAGCGTTGGGTCATGTATTTTGCAAAGGTTTGGGGAAATCAAGGTTCTAAATAGCGTGAGGCGTGGCGTGGCGGCAAGACGAAGCCTCAAGCCTTAGGAGCCACGACAAAGCCTTGGCGTATTTCAAGGCATGACATATTGCGTCAAATTTCTAATTCATATATAATATTATATATAAAAACGTATGTTTTATATTGTTACTTAATGAGTTAATAGTAATTAGCATGTTAAATTAGGTTATATATTAAAAACTAGCAAATAAGACATTAAAAGCGTGAAGAAAAATAAAATATTGCATTACAAAAGCCGCGCATTAGGCTATGGCGTGCCACATGTTTAACATGGCGTGAAACACAAGCCTTGTCACATGGCACACCATGGCGGCTGTGTCGCGAGTTTTTAGAATAGTGGGGGAAATGCATATAATTTGAATTATTTAACATCTTTAATTTATAAATAATGTCATTTATGGTTATTTGATGGGTTTGGAACTACAAACCAAAGTTATTGTGATTTATACAACTAATGATCGTTTATTTGATCTATTTGGGCATTTTATACATTTTTGTATGAATGTTTGGGAAATTCTGATCTTTGAAGTATTTGACATTTCAAGATGTAAATCACATGGTTTGTGATCTTTTGTAGATTTTTAAAATATGTAAAATGTTGTCTTGGGATTTGCCCAACTCCTGGGTGTCCATATGTCCCAAGTCACATTAGCACCACGATGGTGCTTCCCTTGGACCTTGACCATGGTCACCTCTTCATGTCACAATTTTTTTGTCTTCGACTCTAATATGGATTCTGGCTCTTCCACACATCGATTTCCGTTGTCCACCCGAATCTCCATTAATGGAATGATGCTTTCCTCCTCAGCCAAGCACTTGCGAATATAACATACGTGAAAGGTAGGGTGAATCTCGTCCATCTCTGGGGGTAAATCCAACCTTTAAGCTTGAAGTCCAATCTTCTTCAATATCGTGAAGGGTCCAAGGAAACGAGGATTAAGCTTTCTGTGCTTACCGAAATGGATGATCCTCTTCCACGGTGATACCTTCAACATAACCCGCTCACCTACTTGGAACTCGACCGGTCTCCTCTTTTTGTCCGCATAGCTCTTCTGTCGGTCTTGGGCCACCTTCAAACGTTCCCGTATACCTTTCACTTTGTCCGCCGTTTCTTGCACGATCTACGGTCCCACGAATTGTTTTTCTCCCGCTTTGAGCCAACACACCGGTGTCCTACATTTCTGTCCGTACAATGCTTCGATCGGTGCCATCCCAATGCTCGAGTGGTAGCTATTGTTGTAGGCAAACTCCACTAAGGGTAGATGCGAGTCCCAATTTCCCTTGAAATCTATAACACACGACCAAAACATATCTTCAAGAGTCTGGATCGTCCTCTCACTTTGACCTTCCATCTGAGGATGGTAGGCCGTGCTCAATTTGACTTTCGCAACTCCTTTTGTAGACCGTCCCAAAACTTGGAAGTGAACTGGCTATCCCGATCTGAAACTATAGATAACAGGACACCATGACACGATACCACTTCGTCAATATAGAGGTTGGCTAATTTGTGCATCGGCAACGTCTCTCTCATTGCCAAAAAGTTTGCACTCTTCGTGAGTCGGTTCACCACCACCCAATTAGTATCATGACCCCTCAAGGTTCTTGGTAGCATGGTGACCAAGTCCATCGTGATATGATCCCACTTCCATTCTGGAATGGCCAATGGTTGTAAACTTCCATTGGGTCTTTGGTGCCCCACCTTGACTTGAAGGCAAGTGACACATCTTTTGACGTAGTTGGCCACATCGAGCTTCATAACCGGCCATCAATAATTCAACTTCAGATCCCTATACATTTTGGTGCTACCGGGATGTATAGAGTACTTGGATTTGTGAGCTTCCGCTAAAAGCAACTCTCGGATTCCTCCGATATTTGGTACTCAAATCCTTCCTTGGAATAATTTAAGGCCACGACTATCCTCCATTAATATCTCCCGTTGTTTCACCATGATCTTGGCCTTGAGGTTTCCTTCTTAAAGTGCTTCAATTTGACTTTCTTTGATGTTCTCTACTAGGAATGATATCACGTCGATCCTAGCAAGGGATAATTTGACTTCACCTCTATAATTCTTTCGGCTCAATGCATCCGCCACCACATTGGTTTTACCGGGGTGGTAAAGTAATTCACAATCGTAGTCCTTAAGTACATCCAACCATCACATTTGCCGCGTGTTGAGGTCCTTTTGATCAAATATGTACTTCAAACTCTTGTGATCGGTGAAGAGTGTGCATTTCGTCCAGTAGAGGTAGTGCCGCCACAACTTTAATGCAAATACCACTGCCGTGATCTTTGAGTTTTCATGACACATACGCTATCACCCTTCCCCTTTGCATCAAAACACACCCAAGACTAATTTAGAGGCTATAGACCACAAAGTCATCCAATCCTTCGGTAAGGATAGAATTGGCACCTCACATAGCTTCTTTTAAAGGGTTTTGAAAACTTGTTCTTGTGTCTCGGTCCATAAGAACTTGACGTTCTTCCTTGTCAACGATGTGAGTGGAGAGGCGCTCTTTGAAAAGTCTTGAATAAACCGTCGGTAGTAATCGGCCAAACCCAAAAAGCTTCTTTTTTCCATCGGACTCGTCGGTGGTTCCCAATTCATCATCGCCTCAATCTTTGCCGGGTCTACCTTCACTCTGTCCTTTAATACCACTTGGCCCAAGAACTAGACCTCTTGCAACCAAAATTCGCACTTTGAGAACTTTGCGAAAAGTTTCTCTTTTCGGAGAATCTCTAACACCTCCCGCAAATGTTTCTTATGCCCGGTCTCGTCTCGCGAGTAAATCAAGATATCGTCAATGAAGACTATCACGAACTTGTCCAAGAGAGGCCGACACACTCGATTCATTAAGTCCATAAACAAGGCCAGTGCATTAGTCAACCTGAATGGCATAGCTAGAAACTCATAGTGAACATATCTTGTCCGAAAATCCGTCTTCGGAATGTCGCTCTCTTTCACCTGCACTTGATGATAGCCGGACCGCAAGTTTATCTTAGAGAAACATCCTACTTCTTGCAATTGATCAAAGAGGTCGTCGATCCGAGGAAGTGGATACTTGTTCTTCACGGTAACCTTGTTTAGCTCACGGTAGTCGATACACATTCTCATCGATCCGTCCTTCTTCACGAACAGAAACGGGGCTCCCCACGTTGATGAGCTCGGTCTTATGAATCCTTTCTCGAGTAGTTCTTATAGTTGGGTCATCATCTCTTGCATCTCCGTCGGGGCTAGACGATAGGGAGCACGGGCGATCAGAGCGGCCCCCAGAGTGAGGTCAATGTGGAGCTCCACCTGGTGTTCAGGCGACAACCCAGGTAGATCTTCCGGAAAGACATCCGGGTAGTCACGGACCACATCCACATCCACATCCTCAATTTTCTTCTTTTCAGATTTTGAGTCGATAACGTAGGCCAAGTATGAAGAACACCCCTTGGCTAGGCTCTTGCGCGCTTTTAGTGACGAGATGATCGTGGTAGCTTTCTGACTCTTTTCCCTATAGACTAACACTTCTCCTCCCTTTGCTAAGGGTACTCTAACCATCTTCTTGGAACAAAAGATACCGGCATCATGCTTAGCTAGCCAATCCATTCCTATAACCACTTCGAATCCCCCAATAGCCGCCGTTAACAAGTCCAAAACAAATGACTCTCCATCTAAATCTATGGTACACCTATCGAAACGTTCCTTAACTAACGTATGATCCCCATTGGCTACCTCTACCACTAGTGCATCAGGTAATAAGCTAATAGGAGTAGTGAAGTTCTTGCAAAAAGTGGTAGATACAAACGACCGGTTCGCACCGGAATCAAATAAAACACGAGCATATTGGGAGTTTACTAGGAACATACCCGACACTACGTGCGCCGTCTCCCTTGCCTCTTCCGCCGTCATTTGGAAGAACCGACTTGGAACCTTTTGTGGAATCTCCTTCTTCGGCACAGCTCCGCCCGAAACCCCTCGGTGACCTCCCACAAGTTTAGGATACTCTCTCTTTATGTGCCCCGGTTCCCGACACTCAAAACAAACCGGCCCTTGGGAGGGGCAATCGCGACTTACATGGTCTTTCTTCTCGCACTTGAAGCATTCAACAGTGTTGGAGAAATGTCTCGGATTACAAGGCCCAAAATGCTTACTCCTACACTTGAGGCACCACTTCGCCTCACGTCGGGGTTCCATGTTCTTTCCCCCCAGTAAAGCGCTTGGAAGGTCGTGCAGGCCCGGTTGGCCCTTCCCACTTTTGCTTCTCGCATGGTTGACTTCTTTTTTCTTTACCTTGAATGAGGTTGTCCTCCACTAGTTGGGACTCCTCAATAACCTCTTGCAACATAGACACCTGGGCGTTCCTCACACCTGTCTTCATGTCCGCAGGCAAACCCCTCAGGTAGGCTTTTATCTTTGATCTCTCATCAACAGCCAAATGCTCAACTAGACTGAGTTTCTCCACAAATTGCCTTGAGTACTCGGCAACAGTCAGATTCCCTTTCTTCAGATTTCTCAACTCTTCTTCGATCTTGTCTAGAGCTCTCTCATTGCAATATTTGTCCATTACCTTTCTCTTGAAGGTTGGCCAAGTGAGCTTGACCAGAACCTCCGGAGTAAGAGTTGTCCGGGTGAGGTTCCACCAACTCAAGGCTTCCCCCCTGAATAACTGAGATGCTAACTTAACTGTAACACCCCGAAATCTATAGTCGAGAAGAAGACAAAAAGGGCGGCAGTGTTCCGCGCGAGTGTCCATGCGGGTTGAACCGCGCCTTGATTCGCACGGGGATCTGTCCAAAGGCCGGCGCGCCTCTCTGCACAAGTTGGGCCACACCACCACTCGCGCCCGCGCACTGTGCGCACATTAAAGGGGGAAACCGCCCTCCACCTCATTTTCTCACTAAACCCTCAAATCTATTCCCCTTTTCTCTCCCAAAATGACCCCTCACCCTCTCAATCGAACCCTAGCATATTTTGGGGGTTTTTCTTCCTAAAACCATGTGATCCTCCTCTATCTAGCAAGTTGGGAGCTAGAACCATCATCCTTTCATCTTCATCTTCTTCACCAAGCTTTCTAGGGTTTCATCCAACCCTTTTTATCATTTTGAAGATTGGGAGTTTGTGGTTTATTTGGGGATCTAGAAGAGTATTGTTGATTGATTCAACTATGGCAAAGGTAATCTTTTACTTTCTTCAACTATGGAAGTTAGGGTTTTGGTATAAGTTGAAGTCTTCATGTATAATGTTTGGGGAATGATTCTAAATGGTTGGAGGTAAATATTTATGGTTGAAATTTATGGATTTAGGTTTTTGGAGGTTTCTGGCTTGAGGACCCAAGTTTCTTCAAAGGAGCTCAAGTTGGGGAAAACCTAGATTTAGCCTAAATCTAGCAAGGTGAGTTCAAGTTGTTTTGTGAAAACTATGTACATGCGAAAATGTGTATTTTGAAGTAAAAAATATGTTTTACTTGGTAATTGTCAAAGTGTTGTGTATTTTGATAAGTTTTCATATTTGGTAAACTTGGGTTAATTTGATCTCATGAATGCTCATATTTGGGATTTGGATATTTGATAAGTAAATAACATGATTTATGCATGTTTGGTGATTTTGTACAAATGAAGTCTATTTTATTATTTATGCGTTTTTGGTGTATTTAAGTTCATAAACCCTTTGGAAAATACATGCCCCCGTGTTATGAGACATTTTGGAAACATAAGGGTATGAACCCATTTGGAAAATCATTTGTCCCAATTTGTGATGAGTTTTGGGTTGGTCACATCTTTGAGGTATGTGTCGGTGTAAACGCCGTTTAAATAAGTTTTATTATTTAGGGACTGTTATTTGTTGGCCAATTGGATTTTTGAGCATTTTAGCTCGGCCTTGACTTAAAAGTGTCTTGAGGACATCTGTCCGGTTTTAATGGCTCAATGTCGAGCCTCATTTATAATTTGCATCTGAATGCATCTTGTGGTATATTAATGATATTTACATGCTCGAGTGCGTTGGTCATTCCTGCGTAGTCATGTAATCCTAGACTGTATTGCATTGGATCCATAGGCACGTAAGTCAGTCTTTATTTGATGGTCAATTGGGTATTACAGGGTTGGACTCTGGGTCCCATATTTTATGACATTGACCTTTCAAGTGTACACTAGGAGGATTGAGTCCGGTTGTGCTATCGTGTTGATGGGCGTTTTGGGGCCTCCGCCATGTCACGGAAATGCCTTGGTTGTAACCCCCGACTGTGTCGGGGCTTTGGTGGTATTCATGGTAATATTCACTAAGGTCAGCTGTCTCTTTTGGTGTAGCTTGAAGGGAGTCGTAGGGATACTTGGGCTTTTATGTCGTGAAGTGTCATACGATTAATGTTGTATGAGTGGCATACTTTTGTGTTCCTTCACTCTCAATGGATACGGGTCTCCCCCGTTGTCGGCCAACAATATTTTGGATATTAATTGTCCATGCTTTAACAGTTGGATTTTATTCCATTTTATGGTCGCGTGAGTATTAAAATTTAGTTCCATGTTTTTGGTGGCATATTATATTTATATAGATTGTTCCCCATGATTTATAAGTTGAGTATTATGCCTCACCCATGTTTTTGGGTGTTTCGGGACATAAAGTTTTATCCACAATTTTTTAAAATTGGGAGTCCGTTTTCTATTCACGTTTTGAGTGAGTTTTGGGTTGCCTCATTTTATAAGGAATGTTTTGTAATGAGGTATTCATCTGTGAAAATGAATGTTATTGAAAAACAAGTCGTTTCCATATTTAAAGTAAATAATTTTGAAAGATTATGATTTAAATTGTACCCTTTTCTTTTAACAATATATTTAATCATGTTGAAAACTTTTGAACTCACTAGGCGTTTGCCTAACCTTTTTATTTGTCGGCATGTGCATCAGGTTACGTTTCAGGATTAGTTCTAGCGACACTGTGAAGAGATGAGTGCTAGTTGGCTGCTCGAAGGAGTGGATAGCTTGGTGAAATTTTCCGCATTTACTTTGGATATAGCGAATGTCATTGGATTTTAGTAACACCCAACTTTAAATAGACTTTATGTAAGACTTTATTCATTTTGTTGACGGTTAAATCTAGAATCGTATTTCTAGTGTGAACTTGTCGTAAGAGATTTTATCCTTGTTTGAGGTATTATTGAAAGTTTTAAATTAGTCACTCTTTCCAAATTTGAGGGTGTTACAAGTTGGTATCAGAGCATAAGTTTGAGAGATTTAGGTATTGATTTAAGATGCCTAGACTCAACCTAGTGTTGTTCTAAGTGAGATTTTACTATTAGGCACTTTAAGATAGGATATTCTGAGGTCAATGGAGTCACTAGAATTGGGAATCACGACGAGGGTTGCAAGGACAATCGAGTACAGTACATTCATAATTGCACCTGGTCAGTGTCATGGTGAACTTACATGTTACAAGTGCATGTTTGAATCACCTTTATGATCAGACCGATGGGGTAGTGGATGAATTTCTAAGGAGTAGTAGTTAGAAGAAGTTGAAGTTTATAGCATGATCACTTGGAGTGACGGATTAAACATGATGAATACCATAAGTTGACCATTTTGGGTCGGGGAAATTCGTTGAATTAGAACCATAGGCCGATTGAATCGACTTTATTTAGGAAAAAAAATGTAAGGTTAACCGATTTAGTTGTCGATCATTACCTTAAAATGTGGAGCATCCGAATGTCGATAGTGTAACCGTTGGGCTTGGTGAGTTTGGTCCTAAGATTTTGGGTCTCGACCAAAATTCATGCACACAACTTGTCTTTAAAATAATTTACATAAAGTCTTTCATACTTTCCCCAAATTACCATGCGATTCGTATTTTGGATCCGTGGGAGGACGTTTAACACGCACGATATTTTAAACCATGAGTTTAAACATGCATACAATTGATTTATTGCACATGGTTTCAAACTTTGTTGAAGTTTTCTTATTCCTTGTTTTTGTCGAATGTTATTTTCGGATATTGCAATATTTACGATTTAACCTTGTTTAGGGTCTCAAGCAAGTAACTGCGTGTTACACCCTGAAATCTGAAGATAGCAACTTATTAAAATTTTTCTAAATACATCAATAAATGAATCATCTACAACCACGAATTTAGATTCAGCTACAATGCACATATACCATCTTATATAAACGAACTATAAAGGACGGGTGCTAACAATACCCATGCATAGTCACTATCTCCATAATCCGGAAGACTTCATCGAATCCTTACTTTCAGATCTAGCTAAGGCTCTACTCTTCATAGGATTGCTAGAACCAACTCCCAACCTTGAAACCTGATGCACATGCCGACAAATAAAAAGGTTAGGCTTAACGCCTAGTGAGCTCAAGAGTTTTAACATGAATGAATATATCTTCAAAAGAGAGGAATTCAGTTTAAAGCAAGATCATTCGAAATATAATACTTCAAAATGGAAATGACACATTTTCCCATAATATGCACTTTTAAAGATAATGCTCCCATTCACACATTTCTTATAAAACGATGCAAACCACAACTCACCCAAACGGGGTCATGGTTCGACACTCAAAATTGTAAAAATGTGAATAATAGTTCATAGCTCAAAACACCCAAAAACTCGGGTGGGACATAATACTCGACCCTTAAATAACGGAAAACAATCCACATAATATGATACGCCGTTAAAACATGGAACTGAAACATAATACTCACGCGACCATAAAATGTAATAAAATCCAAGTATTAAAGCATGGACAATTAAATATCCAAAATACTGCGGGCCGACAACGGGGGCTACCCGTATCCGTTGAGAGCGGAGGAACACAAGAGTATGCCACTCAACAACGTTGTCGCATGACACTTCATGACCCAGACGTCCAAGTGTCCCTACGACTCCTTGACAAGTTTCACCCAAGAGACAGCTGACCTTAGCGAATACCACCGGAAATTATCGCCAAAGCTCGACACACGGGGGATACCACAAAGGCATTGCCCCACACGACGAAGGCCCCAAACGCCCATCATAGGACTCCCCTCAGTCATGATAGCTCAACCGGGCTCAGCCCTCCTAGTGCCTACTTGCAAAGACGAGGTCATAAACCATGAGTCCCGGAGTCCAACTCCGTACCACTCAATTGACCATCAAACAAGACTGCCTTACGTGCCTATGGATCCAATGCAACACAGTCTAAAGTTACCCGACTACCCATGAATGACTACAACACTCGAGTCTGTAACTATCGATAATATGCAGCAAAATGCATTAAGATGTAAATCACAAATTGGACTCTACATCGAGACATTAAAACCGGACAAATGTCCTCAAGACTCTTTTAAGCTAATACCAAGCTAAACTGCTCAAAATCCATTTGACCAACAATTACCGGTCCCCCAACTAATGAAATGTCTTTAAGCAACGTTTACGATGACACATACTTCAAAGACGAGATTAACCCAAAACTCAATACATAATGAGACTAAAGCTTTTCCAAAGGGTTTATGAATACCATTACACCAAGATGCATGTAACATGAAATACACATCATTTGTGCAAAACTGTCAAAGATGCATAAATCATAAAATAGATCTTTCTTGTACAAAATCACCAAGAATACGTAAATCATGCTATTTAATTGTTGAAATGTTCAAAACCCAATATAAACATTTTAAGAGGTTACACAACCCAAGTTTACCAATTATGAACACTTAACAAAATACTCACACTTTGACAAATAACCTAGTAAAACCTACTTTTACTTCAACATACACAAAACTTATCAACAGTTAACCATTTCATGTAAAACACTTTAAAATAAACATTTTGGCATGTACACCGTTTTCACAAATTACCTTGAACTCACCTTGCTAGATTTAGGCTAAATCTAGATTTCACCCAACGAGCTCTTTTGAAGGCCACTTGAATCCTCAAAACTGAAACCTTCCAAAACCTAGATCCAAATATTTCAAACCATAAATACCCATATATAACCATTTAGAAACATTCTCCAAACATTATATACCAAAATCCCAAACAAGGTCAAAACCCTAATTTCTCCAAGACTGTCAAATCCGAGATTTGAGATACCAAACACTAAGAAACCACCAATGGAGCATTTATAACATTATTTCAAGAAAGCTTACCACTTAAGATGATGAGACTTTCCGAGAACACCCAATCCAACACTCAACCCGAGCTCCCAACCGTTGAACTTGATGAGGAAGATGAAGATGGAGGTTTTGTGATTCAAGATCCCAAGTAGCTAGATGGTGAATAATCATGTGGTTTGAGGAGGAAAAACCCCCAAAATGGGTTAGGGTTCGGTTTTGGTGTTTGGGAGAGAAAAGGGAAGAAGATAGAAATGAGAAATGAGAAGTTTGGGTGAGAATTCAGACATTTTAGGGGACAGGGGCCGCGGACGACCTTGCCACGCGATAGTGACATTGTCACTATCGCGAGGGCACTCTCGCGGGGATTGTACCGCGGGTGGTACACCCCCGGCGATTGTGCCACGCGATAGTGACATGTGTGTCACTATCGCGAGTCACAATCGCGTCACTCGTACCGAGGCCAGAAAAAGGTCAAAACTCGAGATTTTCGCATGGGTCGACTCAAGGTTCGAAAGCACAACATTTCCCACCCAAAAAGATAGGCGAAAGGCGGAGAGATTGCCAACGAAGGGCGGAAACTTACTTACGAAAAACAGGGTGTTACAATCCTCCCAACCTTAGAATGATTTCGTCCTCGAAATCTAGATTCCCATGAAACCTAGCCCGGAGAATGATTTCCTTTAACCCTTCTTCCAGCACCATCATGATGCCCTTTGCACTGATACACGCCAACCGCCCCTCATGGGCACATTACACTCATGACCGAGCGAAGACTTAACTCACCAAAGTAACCTTTACCCACAAGATTACGGTCGTCTCCCAACCTTAGAATGACAATCACTACCTCTAGGGTAGTTTGTGACCTCAACATTTCACCAATCGAATCCCTCCGGATCATCACGGTCCCGAACCCAAAACCAAAGATTGCCACCACACTCCCATGAGTTCTCCGATTCTTACCGATTCATTCCTAATATTGATAGAGATATCCTTCCGAGGCGCACCAAAAATGTCCTTCAGGCAAATGGTTAACCCGGATTCGGTTAACACTCAACCCCGTTCCAACCCTAACTTCACAATAATCCTTTAATACAACCATTTTCACCATGGAAAAGCTTATACTCATCGGTACTTCCTTAACAACATCAATCCTTCTTCAAATTTCCATTACCGAAAGGTCATTATTTCCCATGATCCAACCGGGATATTTTCGAATATCCCAAGATCTTTTGACTTCAAGAACACAATCGACACCTAGGACTAAACGGTGACCTTGAAAACGTGGGCATCCCGCCCAAAATTCCATTCCAGACGGATTGTCGCACTAAGGTTGACACCTAACAGAAAGCTAAGATTCCAAATCTTACATTTCTAACAGACAGATCACTAAAATTTCCTATAATCGCGGAACCCACTAAGACGAACCCGAATAACGCGCAAATAATCACATACGATCTTATCCCGCATGATTACCGAAGTATAAAATCACCCCTTAAATAACTGGAAAACTTAAATCTACTATTTCCATAATACAAGCGCGCACAGATTCCAAAAACTCCACGCCCAAAATATCAAGGATGACCGTGAGTCGGATCATACGACGCTTCAAATCCCAAGGACTCCCTTAGTCCCTAATTACAACTCCTTTTTCTACAGGGGTTTAAATCTATAGGCCTAATGAATTCAAGGTTTTTCGACCAATACGCCAATTTGAAATTTATAAAACTTTCAGATACACAAACGATTAAGCGATTAGACGTGCGGTAAAAATACACTACCGTTCAACCGATAGGTTTCAAAATTGATCAACAACACAGCGCATAATAAACTATTTCCAAAACTCATCGATTCAACACTTACGTTAATAAAGGCAATAATAAAATATGCGCAACAATTTACACTGAAGGCGTGAAAATAGGTTCTTGCACCAAAACACGTGCAATAAAAGGGTTTGTAGAACTCCAAAAGAGAACTCACAATTTTATCTTTAAAATTCCGCCCCTTTAACCAAAAGACGTTGCGGCGTAAGATTAACAACAACTTTATATGCAACAGTTTAATCCCTAAGACCAGGTAAAATGATGGGAATGCAAGTAAAATTTCGAATCAAGTTTAAAGCTTTGGGTCGTAAAGATAAACACATTTGACCATAACATAAATTACAACGGTCATGGATGCCGCTAACTCGTTACAAGCATTGCGGAAATTACTTAGCAGTAAAAATTGATGATTGAAATACGATCAGGACAAAAGTCCTGTTTTAAAATAACGTAAATCGTTTATGCAATCACTCACACCAACGTTATACTTAAATCCAATGCACATAACATGCGACGATTGACGTTTGCATAAAGCCAAAGATAATTTACATGATAACGAAACCCCCAAAACAACATGTGGGATGACGTCAATTAACAATATTCATAAAATAACGCACACCATGATGCACAAGTACATGATCCCAAAATTATTTACGCGACACAAAGACGTAAGATTAGGCATCATAACTCAACTGAATTTTCGCAAAACTCATAAATGCTAAAATCAAGAGGTGTCAAAATTTCCATTTCTCAACAAAGTGTGCAAGACGACAATATGGCTAGAATATTAAACTTTTAAGAGTTTCCTCTTTTGAATGCAATGAAAGGTAAAGTGACACTTTCTGACAAAATTTACAAGGAACACGACGCCGAATAAACCTGCAAGTTTATACGAAACAGAAATTAAAACTCACGCATCGAAATAGACATGAAAAACAATACTCCATGAAATTTAATAAAACTCACACAAACTAAAAATCTCCAGAAATTCCGACTCAAAGCATGGGAATAACTTTTCCTTTAAAACCATTGACATACGCGGAGGTGATCCAATGTCTAGGTTAAAATCTCATAGCTACTTGCCCAATACCCAAATGACATTAAAACCTGGATATTACAATATCCGGAAATAGCATTAAACATTAGGCGTGAATGAAGAGAATTTAGATAACACTTTGCAACTACGTGCAACAAACAATTTTATGCATGCTTAAGCTCACGGTTCAAAATCTGATGAGGGCTAAATGTTTTACTAAAACTTTATAATTCAAAACACTTTAAGTTTGGCGAACATGAGAAACAATTTATGCAAACTTATTTTAGAAATAAATTTCGTGCATGAATTTGGTCGGCACTCAGCATCTTAGGACTACACTCCTCCATTTTCCCGACATAGTATCGTCATCCGGATGCATCCAACATCTTAGAGCAACAATCCAACTAATTGGTTAACTTACAATTTTCCTCGAAACAGAATCGGTCTGTCGAACCGATAGTTCTACTCCAACCAAAAACTCTGACCCAAGATGGTCAACTTAATGCATTCATCACACTTACCTATCACTCCCAAGTGACATTGCTATAAACATCAACCTTTCCTTAGATCACTCGCTTAGAAACTTTCTCAGTACCCCAACGGTCATCATACTAAGGGAGTTCAAGTATACACATGTAATACGTAGGTTCACCATGACACTGGCCAGGTGCCATTATGAACGTACAATACATAGTCATCCTTGCGACCCTCGACAAGTTTCCGTTTCTAGCGGCTCGATCTATCCTCAAAGTATCTTATCTTAGGGTACCTAATTTACAACTTCACTTACAATTACTTATAAGAACTCTAGTTTAAGTCTAGGCATCCAAAGATCAATACCTAATTCTCTCAAACTTAATATCTGATACCAACTTGTTACACCCTGAAATATGAATATAGCAACTTATTAAAAATTTTCTAAATACATCAATAAATGAATCATCTACAACCACGAATTTAGATTCAGCTACAATGCACATATACCATGTTATATATACGGACTATAAGGAACGGGTGCTACCAATACCCATGCATAGTCACTATCTCCATAATGCGTAAGACTTCACCGAATCCTTACTTTCGGATCTAGCTAAGGCTCTACTCTTCATAGGATTGCTAGAACCAACTCCCAACCTTGAAACCTGATGCACATGCCGACAAATAAAAATGTTAGACTTAACGCCTAGTGAGCTCAAGAGTTTTAACATGAATGAATATATATCTTCAAAAGGGAGGAATTCAGTTTAAAGCAAGATCGTTCGAAATATAATACTTCAAAATGGAAACGACACATTTTCCCATAATATGCAATTTTAAAGATAATGCTCCCAAACACACATTTCTTATAAAACGATGCAAACCGCAACTCACCCAAACGGGGTCATGGTTCGACACTCAAAATTGTAAAAATGTGAATAATACTTCATAGCTCAAAACACCCAAAAACTCGGGTGGGACATAATACTCGACCCTTAAATAACGGAAAACAATCCACATAATATGATACTCCATTAAAACATGGAGCTGAAACATAATACTCACGCGACCATAAAATGTAATGAAATCCAAGTATTAAAGCATGGACAATTAAATATCCAAAATACCGCGAGCCGACACCGGGGGCTACCCGTATCCGTTGAGAGCGGAGGAACACAAGAGTATGCCACTCAACAACGTTGTCGCATGACACTTCACGACCCAGACGTCCAAGTGTCCCTACGACTCCTTGACAAGTTTCACCCAAGAGACAGCTGACCATAGCGAATACCACCGGAAATTATCGCCAAAGGCTCGGCACACGGGGGATACCCCGAAGGCATTGCCCCACACGACGAAGGCCCCAAACGCCCATCATAGGACTCCCCGTAGTCATGATAGCTCAACCGGGCTCAACCCTCCTAGTGACTACTTGCAAAGACGAGGTCATAAACCATGATCCCGGAGTCTAACTTTGTACCACTCAATTAACCATCAAACAAGACTACCTTACGTGCCTATGGATCCAACGCAACACAGTCTAAAGTTACCCGACTACTCATGAATGACTACAACACTCGAGTCTGTAACTATCGATAACATGCAACAAAATGCATTAAGATGTAAATCACAAACTGGACTCTACATCGAGACATTAAAACCGGACAAATGTCATCAAGACTCTTTTAAGCTAATACCGAGCTAAACTGCTCAAAATCCATTTGACTAACAATTACCGGTCCCCCAACTAATGAAAGGTCTTTAAGAAACGTTTACGACGACACATACTTCAAAGACGAGATTAACCCAAAACTCAACACATAATGAGACTAAAGGTTTTCCAAAGGGTTTATGAATACCATTACACCAAGATGCATGTAACATGAAATAGACTTCATTTGTGCAAAACCGTCAAAGATGCATAAATCATAAAATAGATCTTTCTTGTACAAAATCCCCAAGAATACGTAAATCATGCTATTTAATTGTTGAAATGTTCAAAACCCAATATAAGCATTTTAAGAGGTTACACAACCCAAGTTTACCAATTATGAACACTTAACAAAATACTCACACTTTGACAAATA
The DNA here is from genome assembly GCA_954870635.1 of Arctium minus. NCBI lineage: Eukaryota > Viridiplantae > Streptophyta > Magnoliopsida > Asterales > Asteraceae > Arctium > Arctium minus. The sequence continues at coordinate 63,866,579 of OX941083.1, forward strand.
ACCCAGTAAAACCTGCTTTTACTTCAACATACACAAAACTTATCAGCAGTTAACCATTTCATGTAAAACATTTTAAAATAAACATTTTGGCAAGTACACCGTTTTCACAAATCAACTTGAACTCACCTTGCAAGATTTAGGCTAAATCTAGATTTCACCCAACGAGCTCTTTTGAAGGCCACTTGAATCCTCAAACCGAAACCTTCCAAAACCTAGATCCAAATATTTCAAACCATAAATACCCATATATAACCATTTAGAAACATTCTCCAAACATTATATACCAAAATCCCAAACAAGGTCAAAACCCTAATTTCTCCAAGACCGTTAAATCCGAGATTTGAGATACCAAACACTAAGAAACCACCAATGGAGCATTTATAACATTATTTCAAGAAAGCTTACCATTTAAGATGATGAGACTTTCCGAGAACACCCAATCCAACACTTCAACCCGAGCTCCCAACCGTTGAACTTGATGAGGAAGATGAAGATGGAGGTTTTGTGATTCAAGATCCCAAGTAGCTAGATGGTGAATAATCATGTGGTTTGAGGAGGAAAAACCCCCAAAATGGGTTAGGGTTCGGTTTTGGTGTTTGGGAGAGAAAAGGGAAGAAGATAGAAATGAGAAATGAGAAGTTTGGGTGAGAATTCGGACATTTTAGGAGACAAGGGCCGCGGGCGACCTTGCCACGCGATAGTGACATTGTCACTATCGCGAGGGCACTCTCGCGGGATTTTACCGCGGGTGGTACACCCCCGACGATTGTGCCACGCGATAGTGACACATGTCACTATCGCGAGTCACAATCGCGCCACTCGTACCGAGGCCAGAAAAAGGTCAAAACTCGAGATTTTCGCATGGGTCGACTCAAGATTCGAAAGCACAACATTTCCCACCCAAAAAGATATTCGAAAGGCGGAGAGATTGCCAACGAAGGGCGGAAACTTACTTACGAAAAACAGGGTGTTACAGTCCTACCAACCTTAGAATGATTTCGTCCTCGAAATCTAGATTCCCATGAAACCTTGCACGCAGAAAGATTTCCTTTAACCCTTCTTCCAGCACCATCATGATGCCCCTTACACTGATACACGCCAACCGCCACTCATGGGCACATTACACTCATGACCGAGCGAACACTTAACTCACCAAAGCAACCTTTACCCACAAGATTACGGTCGTCTCCCAACCTTAGAATGACAATCACTACCTCTAGGGTAGTTTGTGACCTCAACATTTCACCAATCGAATCCCTCCGGATCATCACGGTCCCGAACCCAAAACCAAAGATTGCCACCACACTCCCATGAGTTCTCCGATTCTTACCGATTCATTCCTAATATTGATAGAGATATCCTTCCGAGGTGCACCAAAAATGTCCTTCAGGAAACTGGTTAACCCGAATTCGGTTAACACTCAACCCCGTTCCAACCTTAACTTCACAATAATCCTTTAATATAACCTTTTTAACCATGGAAAAGCTTATACTCATCGGTACTTCCTTAACAACATCTATCCTTCTTTAAATTTCCATTACCGAAAGGTCATTATTTCCCATGATCCAACCGGGATATTTTCGAATATCCCAAGATCTTTTGACTTCAAGAACACAATCGACACCTAGGACTAAACGGTGACCTCGAAAACGTGGGCATCCTGCCCAAAATTCCATTCCAGACGGATTGTCGCACTAAGGTTGACACCTAACCGAAAGCTAAGATTCCAAATCTTACATTTCTAACAGACAGATCACCAAAATTTCCTATAATCGCGGAACCCACTAAGACGAACACGAATAACGCGCAAATAATCACATACGATCTTATCCCGCATGATTACCGAAGTATAAAATCACCCCTTAAATAACTGGGAAACTTAAATCTACTATTTCCATAATACAAGAGCGCACAGATTACAAAAACTCCACGCCCAAAATATCAAGGATGACCGCGAGTCGGATCATCCGACGCTTCAAATCCCAAGGACTCCTTTAGTCCCTAATTACAACTCCTTTTTCTACAGGGGTTTAAATCTGTAAGCCTAATGAGTTCAAGGTTTTTCGACCAATATGCCAATTTGAAATTTATAAAACTTTCAGATACACAAACGATTAAGCGATTAGACGTGCGGTAAAAATACACTACCGTTCAACCGATAGGTTTCAAAATTGATCAACAACACAGCGCATAATAAACTATTTCCAAAACTCATCGATTCAACACTTACGTTAATAAAGGCAATAATAAAATATGCGCAACAATTTACACTGAAGGCGTGAAAATAGGTTCTTGCACCACAACACGTGCAATAAAAGGGTTTGTAGAACTCCAAAAGAGAACTCACAATTTTATCTTTAAAATTCCGCCCCTTTAACCAAAAGACGTTGCGGCGTAAGATTAACAACAACTCTATATACAACAGTTTAATCCCCAAAACCAGGTAAAATGATGGGAATGCAAGTAAAATTTCGAATCGAGTTTAAAGCTTTGGGTCGTAAAGATAAACACATTTGACCATAACATAAATTACAACGGTCATGGATGCCGCTAACTCGTTACAAGCATTGCGGAAATTACTTAGCAGTAAAAATTGATGACTGAAATACGATCAGGACAAAAGTCCTGTTTTAAAATAACGTAAATCGTTTATGCAATCACTCACACCAACGTTATACTTAAATCTAATGCACATAACATGCGACGATTGACGTTTGCATAAAGCCAAAGAAAATTTACATGATAACGAAACCCCCAAAGCAACATGTGGGATGACGTCAATTAACAATATTCATAAAATAACGCACACCATGATGCACAAGTACATGATCCCAAAATTATTTACGCGATGCAAAGACGTAAGATTAGGCATCATAACTCAACTGAATTTTCGCAAAACTCATAAATGCTAAAATCAAGTGGTGTCAAAATTTCCATTTCTCAACAAAGTGTGTAAGACGACAATATGGCTAGAATATTAAACTTTTAAGAGTTTCCTCTTTTGAATGCAATGAAAGGTAAAGTGACACTTTCTGACAAAATTTACATGGAACACGACGCCGAATAAACTCGCAAGTTTATACGAAACAGAAATTAAAACTCACGCATCGAAATAGACATGCAAAACAATACTCCATGAAATTTAACAAAACTCACACAAACTAAAATTCTCCAGAAATTACGACTCAAAGCATGGGAATAACTTTTCCTTTAAAACCATTGACATACGCGGAGGTGATCCGATGTCTAGGTTAAAATCTCATAGCTACTTGCCCAATACCCAAATGACATTAAAACATGGATATTACAATATCCGGAAATAGCATTAAACATTAGGCGTGAATGAAGAGAATTTAGATAACACTTTGCAACTACATGCAACAAAAAATTTTATGCATGCTTAAGCTCACAGTTCAAAATCTGATGAGGGCTAAATGTTTTACTAAAACTTTATAATTCAAAACACTTTAAGTTTGGCGAACATGAGAAACAATTTATGCAAACTTATTTTAGAAATAAATTTCGTGCATGAATTTGGTCGGCACTCTGCATCTTAGGACTACACTCCTCCATTTTCCCGACATAGTATCGTCATCCGGATGCATCCAACATCTTAGAGCAACAATCCAACTAATTGGTTAACTTACAATTTTCCTCGAAACAGAATCGGTCTGTCGAACCGATAGTTCTACTCCAACCAAAAACTCTGACCCAAGATGGTCAACTTAATGCATTCATCACACTTACCTATCACTCCCAAGTGACATTGCTATAAACATCAACCTTTCCTTAGATCACTCGCTTAGAAACTTTCTCACTACCCCAAAGGTCATCATACCAAGGGAGTTCAAGTATACACATGTAATACGTAGGTTCACCATGACACTGGCCAGGTGCCATTATGAACGTACAGTACATAGTCATCCTTGCGACCCTCGACAAGTTTCCCGTTTCTAGCGGCTCGATCTATCCTCAAAGTATCTTATCTTAGGGTACCTAATTTACAACTTCACTTACAATTACTTATAAGAACTCTAGTTTGAGTCTAGGCATCCAAAGATCAATACCTAATTCTCTCAAACTTAATATCTGATACCAACTTGTTACACCCTGCAATATGAAGATAGCAACTTATTAAAAATTTTCTAAATACATCAATAAATGAATCATCTACAACCACGAATTTAGATTCAGCTACAATGCACATATACCATCTTATATATACGGACTATAAGGGACGGGTGCTACCAATACCCATGCATAGTCACTATCTCCATAATGCGTAAGACTTCACCGAATCCTTACTTTCGGATCTAGCTAAGGCTCTACTCTTCATAGGATTGCTAGAACCAACTCCCAACCTTGAAACCTGATGCACATGCCGACAAATAAAAATGTTAGACTTAACGCCTAGTGAGCTCAAGAGTTTTAACATGAATGAATATATCTTCAAAAGAGAGGAATTCAGTTTAAAGCAAGATCGTTCGAAATATAATACTTCAAAATGGAAATGACACATTTTCCCATAATATGGAATTTTAAAGATAATGCTCCCAAACACACATTTCTTATAAAACGATGCAAACCGCAACTCACCCAAACGGGGTCATGGTTCGACACTCAAAATTGTAAAAATGTGAATAATACTTCATAGCTCAAAACACCCAAAAATTCGGGTGGGACATAATACTCGACCCTTAAATAACGGAAAACAATCCACATAATATGATACGCCGTTAAAACATGGAACTGAAACATAATACTCACTCGACCATAAAATGTAATGAAATCCAAGTATTAAAGCATGGACAATTAAATATCTAAAATACCACAGGCCGACAACGGGGGCTACACGTATCCGTTGAGAGCGGAGGAACACAAGAGTATGCCACTCAACAACGTTGTCGCATGACACTTCACGACCCAGACGCCCAAGTGTCCCTACGACTCCTTGACAAGTTTCACCTAAGAGACAACTGACCTTAGCGAATACCACCGGAAATTATCGCCAAAGGCTCGGCAAACGGGGGATACCCCGAAGGCATTGCCACACACGACGAAGGCCCCAAACGTCCATCAGAGGAATCCCCTCAGTCATGATAGCTCAACCGGGCTCAACCCTCCTAGTGCCTTCTTGCAAAGACGAGGTCATAAACCATGAGTCCCGGAGTCCAACTTCATACCACTCAATTGACCATCAAACAAGACTGCCTTACGTGCCTATGGATCCAATGCAACACAGTCTAAAGTTACCCGACTAGTCATGAATGACAACAACACTCGAGTCTGTAACTATCGATAATATGCAACAAAATGCATTAAGATGCACATCAAAAATTGGACTCTACATCGAGCCATTAAAACCGGACAAATGTCCTCAAGACTCTTTTAAGCCAATACGGAGCTAAACTGCTCAAAATCCATTTGACCAACAATTACCGGTCCCCCAACTAATGAAATGTCTGTAAACAACGTTTACGACGACACATACTTCAAAGACGAGATTAACCCAAAACTCAACACATAATGAGACTAAAGGTTTTCCAAAGGGTTTATGAATACCATTACACCAAGATGCATGTAACATGAAATAGACTTCATTTGTGCAAAACCGTCAAAGATGCATAAATCATAAAATAGATCTTTCTTGTATAAAATCACCAAGAATAGGTAAATCATGCTATTTATTTGTTGAAATGTTCAAAACCCAATATAAGCATTTTAAGAGGTTACACAACCCAAGTTTACCAATTATGAACACTAAACAAAATACTCACACTTTGACAAATAACCCAGTAAAACCTGCTTTTACTTCAACATACACAAAACTTATCAGCAGTTAACCATTTCATGTAAAACATTTTAAAATAAACATTTTGGCATGTATACCGTTTTCACAAATCAACTTGAACTCACCTTGCTAGATTTAGGCTAAATCTAGATTTCACCCAATGAGCTCTTTAGAAGGCCACTTGAATCCTCAAACCATAAATACCCCTATATAACCATTTAGAAACATTCTCCAAACATTATATACCAACATCCCAAACAAGTTCAAAACCCTAATTTCTCCAAGACCGTCAATTCCGAGATTTGAGATACCAAACACTAAGAAACCACCAATGGAGCATTTATAACATTATTTCAAGAAAGCTTACCACTTAAGATGATGAGACTTTCCGAGAACACCCAATCCAACACTTCAACCCAAGCTCCCAACCGTTGAACTTGATGAGGAAGATGAAGATGGAGGTTTTGTGATTCAAGATCCTAAGTAGGTAGATGGTGAATAATCATGTGGTTTGAGGAGGAAAAATCCCCAAAATGGGTTAGGGTTCGGTTTTGGTGTTTGGGAGAGAAAAGGGAAGAAGATAGAAATGAGAAGTTTGGGTGAGAATTCAGACATTTTAGGAGACAGGGGCCGCAGGCGACCTTGCCACGCGATAGTGACATTGTCACTATCGCGAGGGCACTCTCGTGGCGATTGTACCGCGGGTGGTACACCCCCGGCGATTGTGCCACGCGATAGTGACACATGTCACTATCGCGAGTCACAATCGCGCCACTCGTACCGAGGCCAAAAAAAGGTCAAAACTCGAGATTTTCGCATGGGTCGACTCAAGGTTCGAAAGCACAACATTTCCCACCCAAAAAGATAGTCGAAAGGCGGAGAGATTGCCAACGAAGGGCGTAAACTTACTTACGAAAAACAGGGTGTTACAATCCTCCCAACCGTAGAATGATTTCGTCCTCGAAATCTAGATTGCCATGAAACCTTGCTCGCAGAAAGATTTCCTTTAACCCTTCTTCCAGCACCATCATGATTCCCTTTGCACTGATACACGTCAACCGCCCCTCAATGGCACATTACACTCATGACCGAGCGAACACTTAACTCACCAAAGTAACCTTTACCCACAAGATTACGATCGTCTCCCAACCTTAGAATGACAATCACTACCTCTAGGGTAGTTTGTGACCTCAACATTTCACCAATCGAATCCCTCCGGATCATCACGGTCCCGAACCCAAAACCAAAGATTGCCACTACACTCCCATGAGTTCTCCGATATATATATCCTTCCGAGGCGCACCAAAAATGTCCTTCAGGCAACTGGTTAACCCGAATTCGGTTAACACTCAACCCCGTTCCAACCCTAACTTCACAATAATCCTTTAATACAACCATTTTCACCATGGAAAAGCTTATACTCATCGGTACTTCCTTAACAACATCGATCCTTCTTCAAATTTCCATTACCGAAAGGTCATTATTTCCCATGATCCAACCGGGATATTTCCGAATATCCCAAGGTCTTTTGACTTCAAGAACACAATCGACACCTAGGACTAAACGGTGACCTCGAAAACGTGGGCATCTCGCTCAAAATTCCATTCCAGACGGATTGTCGCACTAAGGTTGACACCTAACAGAAAGCTAAGATTCTAAATCTTACATTTCTAACAGACAGATCACCAAAAATTCCTATAATCGCGGAACCCACTAAGACAAACCCGAATAACGCGCAAATAATCACATACGATCTTATCCCGCATGATTACCGAAGTATAAAATCACCCCTTAAATAACTGGGAAGCTTAAATCTACTATTTCCATAATACAAGCGCGCGCAGATTCCAAAAACTCCACGCCCAAAATATCAAGGCTGACCGCGAGTCGGATCATCCGACGCTTTAAATCCCAAGGACTCCCTTAGTCCCTAATTACAACTCCTTTTTCTACAGGGGTTTAAATCTATAGGCCTAATGAGTTCAAGGTTTTTCGACCAATACGTCAATTTGAAATTTATAAAACTTTCAGATACACAAACGATTAAGCGATTAGACGTGCGGTAAAATTACACTACCATTCAACCGATAGGTTTCAAAATTAATCAACAACACAGCGCATAATAAACTATTTCCAAAACTCATCGATTCAACACTTACGTTAATAAAGGCAATAATAAAATATGCGCAACAATTTACACTGAAGGCATGAAAATAGGTTATTGCACCACAACACGTGCATTAAAAGGGTTTGTAGAACTCCAAAAGAGAACTCACCATTTTATCTTTAAAATTCCACCCCTTTAACCAAAAGACGTTGCGGCGTAAGATTAACAACAATTCTATATGCAACAGTTTAATCCCCAAAACCAGGTAAAATGATGGGAATGCAAGTAAAATTTCGAATCGAGTTTAAAACTTTGGGTCGTAAAGATAAACACATTTGACCATAACATAAATTACAACGGTCATGGATGCCGCTAACTCGTTACAAGCATTGCAGAAATTACTTAGCAGTAAAAATTGATGATTGAAATACGATCAGGACAAAAGTCCTGTTTTAAAATAACGTAAATCGTTTATGCAATCACTCACACCAACGTTATACTTAAATCCAATGCACATAACATGCGACGATTGACGTTTGCATAAAGCCAAAGATAAGTTACATGATAACAAAACCCCCAAAACAACATGTGGGATGACGTCAATTAACAATATTCATAAAATAACGCACACCATGATGCACAAGTACATGATCCCAAAATTATTTACGCGACGCAAAGACGTAAGATTAGGCATCATAACTCAACTGAATTTTCGCAAAACTCATAAATGCTAAAATCAAGTGGTGTCAAAATTTCCATTTCTCAACAAAGTGTGCAAGACGACAATATGGCTAGAATATTAAACTTTTAAGAGTTTCCTCTTTTGAATGCAATGAAAGGTAAAGTGACACTTTCTGACAAAATTTACATGGAACACGACGCCGAATAAACTCGCAAGTTTATACGAAACAAAAATTAAAACTCACGCATCGAAATAGACATGCAAAACAATACTCCATGAATTTTAACAAAACTCACACAAACTAAAATTCTCCAGAAATTCCGACTCAAAGCATAGGAATAACTTTTCCTTTAAAACCAGTGACATACGCGGAGGTGATCCGATGTCTAGGTTAAAATCTCATAGCTACTTGCCCAATACCCAAATGACATTAAAACATGGATATTACAATATCCGAAAATAAGATTAAACATTAGGCGTGAATGAAGAGAATTTAGATAACACTTTGCAACTACGTGTAACAAACAATTTTTTGCATGCTTAAGCTCACAGTTCAAAATCTGATGAGGGCTAAATGTTTTACTAAAACTTTATAATTCAAAACACTTTAAGTTTGGCGAACATGAGAAACAATTTATGCAAACTTATTTTAGAAATAAATTTCGTGCATGAATTTGGTCGGCACTCAGCATCTTAGGACTACACTCCTCCATTTTCCCGACATAGTATCGTCATCCGGATGCATCCAACATCTTAGAGCAACAATCCAACTAATTAGTTAACTTACAATTTTCCTCGAAACAGAATCGGTCTATTGAACCAATAGTTCTACTCCAACCAAAAACTCTGACCCAAGATGGTCAACTTAATGCATTCATCACACTTACTTATCACTCCCAAGTGACATTGCTATAAACATCAACCTTTCCTTAGATCACTCGCTTAGATACTTTCTCAGTACCCCAACGGTCATCATACTAAGGGAGTTCAAGTATACACATGTAATACGTAGGTTCACCATGACACTAGCCAGGTGCCATTATGAACGTACAGTACATAGTCATCCTTGCGACCCACGACAAGTGATAAATCAAGATCTCTAAATCCTTAGAGAGAGAAAGTAGAGAGAGAGACTACGAGCGCAAAACAGAATTTGTATTAGATGTGCATGTTCAACTCTTACAAGACACAAAGACCAAAGGGACTTAAATACCCTTGGTCAGATACAATACAGATATGCTCTAAATACAGTATAAGACCAAGCCCTATAAATACAATGATTACTATAAAATCAGACCTAACAATCTCCCCCTTAGTAATCATTGGTGCTTTGGTCTTCAAAAATTGTCTTCTATAACAGCACGGACCAACAAAGCGACTTTTGTGAAGCTTTCTCACTTTTTAAGAAAAAATTCATCTCAGCATCTTTCAGATTAAGAATTTCTTTGCTGCTTGAGCTCTATACGATACACCTCTTTTGAATAATCTTTGAAAGAACTGTGGTGTTCGGAGCAGGAACAACAAAAGAATTTGTTGTAGCTGAGAGAATAGAATCTTCGAGCAAATCTTGATCAGCATATAATCTTTTGAGCTCTTTGTCTCTTAAACTTCTCCTTGACTTCTCCCCCTCATGACCTTGATGATCTTGATCAACTTGGTCATGCAAATGTCGGAGACGAGACAGTGAAAGATCTGCAAAATCAAAGAAACAAAGAAAACAGGGGTGGTTTGCGTTCCATGCAGGAAGCACAAACTAAGGTTTGCGTTCCACATGGGATACGCAAAGCACGGTTTGCGTGTCAAGCAGGATACGCAAAGCAAAGTTTGCATGTCATGCTTGATGCGCAAAACAAGCTTTGCGGGCCATGCGAGAAGCGCAAAGCTGACTTAGAAAAACTTTTACCTTTGAAAGCTCTTTGACTCCCCCTACACAAATGCACTAGATATGACAATTTGAGATAACATTCATAAGGGAAAATCAGATACTCCCCCTCAAAAACAGATATAAACTTTGAAATACAATCTCTTTGTTCACTCCCCCTTGAATAATGCATAAACCCATTAAAATATATTTATGAGAACACAATGATCAAAAATTAATGTAGAAAGAAAAATATATTGAATATAAATTTTGAAACAACTAAACATATAAAATTTTAAACACTAAACAAATAAAATTCTACAGAGTAAAATATCACAAATTTATCAATCATTTGAAATGAAACATATGTTGTAAGATAAAAGAACGAGTTTAATTGCATATCAAGTTAAAACATGTTCAGTTTCAAAAACTTCCAGCAATCTATTCTGTGTGCTCGCATGCGAACTTAGATTAGCTTCAAGAAAAATGCAATTCTAAAATTATTATAGAGAACTTTGCAAGTACTAACACTAATTCATCAAAAATTAAGATTTTCACAAATTTACAGGATTATTGCAACTTCAAACATTTCACCAAGTTTCATGAGATGTGTGCTCATTGGCATCTTTTTAGCAGTGTGCACATTGGCATCTTAACATGAGTGTGCTCTTTGGCATCTTTTAAGCTTGTGCACTTTGGCATATTTTGATCAAAAAGTTTATTAAGTAAAGAATATGTCGTAAACGTAACTTTCTATCTGACCCTATTGCAGGATTTGGGTCAGCCGCTCCCAGACCAGTTGGCCTTAGGGGACTAGGTGTCAAGCACCCCTTAGAACTTACTTTCCCAGATCAGAAAGGCTACATCGACACACTCTAAACCCATTCATACCAGTAGAACATGACTTTCGATCTGGTTCTATTGCAGGATTTCTGTTCGATCACTCCCAGATCAATTGACCTTAGGGGACCAGATGACGAGCATCCCTAGGAACTTACTTTCCCAAACCAGAAAGGCCACAGGTACAAACTTTTAAACTTAGAGATTTTTGTATTTTAAGAATTTAAAAATCATCTCAATCACTCAGGTCAACATCTTAGTGCATAGCCCATATTTTCATTCCAATCTATAATTTTGATTATTTAGGAAGTCTAAGCAAAGTAAACTATAAAAAATCCGACTCGCATATCTTTAAAGCAGTATCAAAAGCTACAAACATGTTGCTGACTTTTCGACTTTTGTAAGACTTGAAATTTGACCATATAAAAACTTTAATATAAACAAAAAAAAAACTTGAAAATTTATCCTAAACACATATTTTATTCAAAGGAAAGAAAAAATGTAAAACTTTACTTTATAGAATAAAATTTGTAAAGATTTAAACTTTTAATAGATATTTAGTTGGAACAAAATAAAATTCAACTATTTCATCTTTTACATTGAAGAAAATAAATTTGTGTCTCATATTAAAAGAAAAATTTGGGTAATACAAATTCATGAGATAGATAAACAAGCTTAGATTCTTGAAACATTGAGAAAAACTGGAATACCATCATTATCAGAGATAAATGCAGCGGAATTAAAATTGATGTACTCACAATATCTCATTAAGTCAGAAGCTTAATCATTGAAGAACGAGTTCTAAACTGTTGTGTTTAGAAGTCGATGTCTATGAAGTGCGGGTCCTGAGCTGAATTACTCAGAAGCCAATATCCTATTACTCCCCCTTAACATGTGATGCCTGCAACTTTGAATCAGATAAAGATTTGGGTACCCACTTGAATTTGGGCCCGTGTTTGTTAGTTGCAGTTCGTACGGGGAAATATTTGTTAGATTTAACATTTAAAGCACGAGGAATATCCTCAGAAAAATATGCACAATCATCAGAAGAGAAAGCATAATCATCTGAACTAGAATCAGAAGACGAATATGAGACATTTTTGGAAATTTGAAACATTTGCTTTATAGAGTATTTTGAAATTTTATTACAATAAGCAAATGAATCACTATTGTAAAGTTTGTCTACACATCGATCTCCATCAAACATAGAATCGGTTGATGGCCGCCTAGCTCTCCAGATTTGCTTCTTTGACCGGCTCACAGTCCTATCTGAAAGAATATTATCGGAAGAATTAGAATTGTCAGAAATAACTGTATCTCTTTTCTTCGACTTCTTTGACCGTCTTCTTTTACACTTAGGTTTATAATATTGATCATTGAGCGTAAAAGAATCATCAAGAATTTTAGACGAAATATTTAAATCAGAAGAAATAAATTTATCCAAGCAACCAATCTGATCAACTAATAAATTTGAATTCACCTCGGAGTCTGAATTATTTTGAGAAAGGATTTTAAAATTTGAAACTACCTTTTTATTTTCCTTAGAATCAGAAGATAGGCTAGAAATAGAATCTGATTTTTGAGAAAATAAATTTTCTTCAAGACTAGAAGTCATAAAAGAAAGAATAATGTCAGATTCAATTTTCTTCAAAATATTTTGATCTTCTATCTGATCTTCAAGATCTATGATTTTTCCTTCTAATATTAACGGAGGAGTATATTTCTTCGAATCATAAATGATTGGAGAAATATTTTCCTTATCAGAATCAGGGGCATAAGAAGGAATAAAATCATCAGACACTGAAGATTTAACAGAAGATATATCATTTAAAACTCTTCTCCCTCTTCTTAATTTTTCAGGAAAATATTTTGCATTTTCGGACGTGTAAACAAAAGGAATTTAATTTTTCTTTTTATATATCATTTTCTCATTTTCGAGATCTAACACTTCCTTTTCACTAGTCCAATGAAATTTGAACTGAGGAGCATAATGAGCAAGTGTCAGATAATCGTATTTATATAAGGTGGGAACTTCGTCTATTACTTTGTTTAAAAATTGAGGATTATCAAAACCAAGTCCCCATCTCTGTTTTAAAGCCTCTTCACTCCTCGGCTTGTTCATATAAATTGTTTGTTCAGATTGGTCTCTACGATAAAGCTTTTCTTCTAACTTAATTATTTTATCAGAAAATTCATCTTTTAAATTAGTCATAGATGTCAAAGATTCAAGATAAGTCTTGTTTGAATTTTCCAAAGCATCCAATTTTTTTTTGAAAGATGTCTTTAGTATTTTCTAAAATAGATTTTTCATCCTTCAAAGAAATTTTCAGCTTTTCAATTAAATCTGACTTTTCAACATTTAAATTCTTTTCAGATAAAATCTTTGAACGCAAATCAGATAAAGCATTTATCATGATATCAAACTGAGAGGTAATAAATTTGTAGTCAAATTCAAAATATACCTCATCCTCATCCTCATCAGTATCAGAATCATCTGACTGGTCCTCTACGACTAAGCACATCTGAGCGATCTCTACGTTCGAAGCTTCGTCGTCAGAGTGATCCAGCCAAAATTCTTCCTCGGCTAGCAAAGCTGATCCACTTTCTCTTTTCTCAGCCAGTTCCAATTTCCTTCTGTAATAAGCTGAGTCCTTAACCTTCTTTGCTCTACACTCCTTTGAGATGTGACCCGGCTTTCCACAGTTGTAGCAAGCAGCAGTCTTTGGCTTGGGTACTTTGACTTTAAACCCAGAAGTGAAGCAAGAATAGTTGGAATCAGATCTTGGTTGAAACTTCTTCTGATAATGCTGAGAAAGAAGGATCATCGCTTTTTGTAATGCCTCGCCATCATCTTCAGTTGACCCGGTGTAAGCGTTATCAGACAACGCTTGTTCATTCAGTTGCTTTGATAGAAGAGCAACCGGGTCTACTGATTTCTTGTTCTTATTATCCAACTTGGCCTTTTTCTCTATTACCAAACTTTCATCAGTCAGCAAAATCTCAAATATTTCTTGGATCTGCATAGTTGAGATTCTGACATCGTTCCTCAATTTGTGGCATGATTTATTCCATTCTGGTTGCAATATGTTGAGGAACTTCAGATTTGTCTCAAGCTCAGACTTTTCAACTTTTATCTTCCGAAGATCATTGATGACGGCACAAAAACGGTCAAACACAGCTTTAAGTGACCCCCCGTCCTTGGCTTTGAATTCCTCAAAATTATTCATGTATCGAGTATTCCTGAGTTGAGTATCTACTGAAGAACCAAGCATAATCTTCTCAAGCTGTTGCCACATCAGGTTAGGATGAGTTTTGAAACAGTCAACCCTGTTGTATACGGAGTTTGGCAAGGCCAACATTAGATTAGCTTTAATATCCCGATCAGCTTGATAAGCAGTCAACTCTTCATTAGTGTACTCTTTAGTAGGCTTGTATAATCCAGAAGCCAACTTGGGTTTGTCGAACGGTCCTTCAGATAAAATGGTCATCATGTCATTACCATTCTTTTGTCGTTCAATAAAGTTCAAGAACCGATCTTGCCACTGTGTAAACTCGTTTTCATCGATCAGTACTGGTGGACGAGTTTCTGTGCCCAATGACATCATGAGGTCACTCGTGTAGAACTTAGCTTGAAAAGAAAACTTTGCAGAATCCATTGCTGATGTACCAGAAAATCAAAGATCAGATTGAATTAAAAAAAAAATTCGAAAAATATTAAAAATTGAAAATTTGAAAAACACTTGTTATGACACAAAGTTAAAAAATAATGATGACACAAAAAAAAAAAATTCCAGGGAGACAGGGAGACCCGCAAACTGGAGGTTTGCGTTTGTAGTGGGGAACGCAAAGTAGGCTTTGCGGGTGCAGAGAGGAACGCAAAGTAGAGCTTTGCGGGTGTAGAAGGAAACACAAAGTAGACTTTGCGGGTGAAGGAGGATACGCAAAGTGGAGGTTTGCGTTTGAAGATAGACCCGCAAAATAGAGTCTTTCGGGTGACAAAGGAAACGCAAGATGAGGTTTTCGGGTGTAGTGGGAAACGCAAAGTGTGATTTGCGGGTGTAGTGGGAAACGCAAAGTGGACTTTGCGTTTGTAGTGGGAAACGCAAACTAGAGATTTGCGTTTCCTTGATGATCCGAGAAATTGACTTTGCGTGTGAAACTAGAGCCGCAAACTAAACTTTGCGTATGTAATATGAACCGAAAACCTGAAACACAAAAGCAAAGTAACTTGAATGAAGCGCAAACCGATATGAATGAAACGCAAAGTCTATGAATAAACCGCAAACTATGAAAGAACACAAAATCTTCAAATACTTGATTATAACACAGAATTTGATGAAAATTCCTTTTACAAACTTGATCGAAAACAAATTTTCAACACATTTCAAACAAAGATTTCGATTAAAACCCACTAAAATTCAAATTCGTGAATGCAACAGTACCGAAAACCGCTTTTTCAGAAAATCACAAATTCGCAAAATTGAAGATCAAATCATTGCTTTTATGCAAAAACATATGAATCAAATATGATCGAATACTAAAAACGAAACTAATCAAATTAAATTTGCACAAAATCGATCACAAACAGATCCAAATTTTGTGAGAAATCAAGAAAACGAGATTTTCTTGAAAAATTCAAGAAAATCGATCAAATTTTCGATTTCGATCACTAATTCAGATTCAGGAAATCAATCTCTCAATTCTCTCAAGATTCAGTTGGCTCTGATACCAATTAATAAACCAAGATCACAAGATCTGAAGAGAGAGAAAGTAGAGAGAAAGAGACTAGGAGCGCAAAACAGAATTTATATTAGATGTGCATGTTCAACTCTTACAAGACACAAAGACCAAAGGGACTTAAATACCCTTGGTCAGATACAATACAGATATGCTCTAAATACAGTATAAGACCAAGCCCTATAAATACAATGATTACTATAAAAACAGACCTAACAACAAGTTTCCCGTTTCTAGCGGCTCGATCTATCCTCAAAGTATCTTATCTTAGGGTACCTAATGTGCAACTTCACTTACAATTACTTATAAGAACTCTATTTTAAGTCTAGGCATCCAAAGATCAATACCTAATTCTCTCAAACTTAAGCTATGATACCAACTTGTTACACCCTGAAATCTGGAGATAGCAACTTATTAAAAATTTTCTAAATACATCAATAAATGAATCATCTACAACCACGAATTTAGATTCAGCTACAATGCACATATACCATCTTATATATACGGACTATAAGGGACGGGTGCTACCAATACCCATGCATAGTCACTATCTCCATAATGCGGAAGACTTCACCGAATCCTTACTTTTGGATCTAGGTAAGGCTCTACTCTTCATAGGATTGCTAGAACCAACTCCCAACCTTGAAACCTGATGCACATGCCGACAAATAAAAAGGTTAGGCTTAACGCCTAGTGAGCTCAAGAGTTTTAACATGAATGAATATATCTTCAAAAGAGAGGAATTCAGTTTAAAGCAAGATTCTTCGAAATATAATACTTCAAAATGGAAACGAAACATTTTCCCATAATATGCACTTTTAAAGATAATGCTCCCAAACACACATTTCTTATAAAATGATGAAAACCGCAACTCACCCAAACGGGGTCATGGTTCGACACTCAAAATTGTAAAAATGTGAATAATACTTCATAGCTCAAAACACGCAAAAACTCGGGTGGGACATAATACTCGACCCTTAAATAACGGCAAACAATCCACATAATATGATACGCCGTTAAAACATGGAACTGAAACATAATACTCACGCGACCATAAAATGTAATGAAATCCAAGTTTTAAAGCATGGACAATTAAATATCCAAAATACTGCGGGCCGACAACGGGGGCTACCCGTATCCGTTGAGAGTGGAGAAAGACAAGAGTATGCCACTCAACAACGTTATCGCATGACACTTCACGACCCAGATGCCCAAGTGTCCCTACGACTCCTTGACAAGTTTCACCCAAGAGACAGCTGACCTTAGCAAATACCACCGGAAATTATCGCCAAAGGATCGGCACACGGGGGATACCCCGAAGGCATTTTCCCACAGGACGAAGGCCCCAAACTCCCATCCGAGGACTCCCCTCAGTCATGATAGCTCAACCGAGCTCAACCCTCCTAGTGCCTACTTGCAAAGACGAGGTCATAAACCATGAGTCCCGGAGTCCAACTCCGTACCACTCAATTGACTATTAAACAAGACTGCCTTACGTGCCTATGGATCCAATGCAACGCAGTCTAAAGTTACCCGACTACTCATGAATGACTACAACACTCGAGTCTGTAACTATCGATAATATGCAACAAAATGCATTAAGATGTAAATCACAAATTGGACTCTACATCGAGCCATTAAAACCGGACAAATGTCCTCAAGACTCTTTTAAGCCAATACCGAGTTAAACTGCTCAAAATCCATTTGACCAATAATTACCGGTCCCCCAACTAATGAAATGTCTTTAAACAACGTTTACGACGACACATACTTCAAAGACGAGATTAACCCAAAACTCAACACATAATGAGACTAAAGGTTTTTCAAAGGGTTTATGAATACCATTACACCAAGATGCATGTAACATGAAATAGACTTCATTTGTGCAAAACCGTCAAAGATGCATAAATCATAAAATAGATCTTTCTTGTACAAAATCACCAAGAATACGTAAATCATGCTATTTAATTGTTGAAATGTTCAAAACCCAATATAAGCATTTTAATAGGTTACACAACCCAAGTTTACCGGTTATGAACACTAAACAAAATACTCACGCTTTGACAAATAACCCAGTAAAACCTGCTTTTACTTCAACATACACAAAACTTATCAACAGTTAACCATTTCATGTAAAACACTTTAAAATAAACATTTTGGCATGTACACCGTTTTCACAAATCAACTTGAACTCACCTTGCAAGATTTAGGCTAAATCTAGATTTCACCCAACGAGCTCTTTTGAAGGCCACTTGAATCCTCAAACCGAAACCTTCCAAAACCTAGATCCAAAATTTTCAAACCATAAATACACATATATAACCATTTAGAAACATTCTCCAAACATTATATACCAAAATCCCAAACAAGGTCAAAACCCTAATTTCTCCAAGACTGTCAAATCCGAGATTTGAGATACCAAACACTAAGAAACCACCAATGGAGCATTTATAACATTATTTCAAGAAAGCTTACCACTTAAGATGATGAGACTTTCCAAGAACACCCAATCCAACACTTCAACCCGAGCTCCCAACCGTTGAACTTGATGAGGAAGATGAAGATGGAGGTTTTGTGATTCAAGATCCCAAGTAGCTAGATGGTGAATAATCATGTGGTTTGAGGAGAAAAAACCCCAAAATGGGTTAGGGTTCGATTTTGGTGTTCGGGAGAGAAAAGGGAAGAAGATAGAAATGAGAAATGAGAAGTTTGGGTGAGAATTCAGACATTTTAGGAGACAGGGGCTGCGGGCGACCTTGCCACGCGATAGTGACATTGTTACTATCGCGAGGGCACTCTCGCGGTGATTGTACCGTGGGTGGTATACCCCCGGCGATTGTGCCACGCGATAGTGACACATGTCACTATCGCGAGTCACAATCACGCCACTCGTACCGAGGCCAGAAAAAGGTCAACACTCGAGATTTTTGCATGGGTCGACTCAAGGTTCGAAAGCACAACATTTCCCACCCAAAAAGATTGGCGAAAGGCGGAGAGATTGCCAACGAAGGGCGGAAACTTACTTACGAAAAACAGGGTGTTACACTGCGATTTATGAATTTGACATTGGATCTCCTCCACATATTTTAAAGTTTTAAAGGAAAAAGTTACCTCCATGTTTTGGTTCTTGAGTTTTATTGGAAATTTTATTTCATTTGAGTTTTGTTGAAAAATGTCACTTTATATCATATTGCAATGAAAAGGACAATTTGAAATTATGACATTTTAGTCATAACTTTGTCTTATACCATTTGATTATTGGGAACGAAAATCTTGACACAATTTGATTTTTCGGTGTTATTGAGTTTCATTGAGTTTTATGGAAATTTTATTAGGACTTATGGAGTTTCATTTTACGACATTTTGCATCGCGTAGATGAACTTTGAAACGTGTATACTTGAATTATTGTATGCGTTAACTTATGATTTTTTGTTCAATATTTTGTCTCATATGAGTTTTGCACATGTCTTTTCGCAACCATAAGAGACGTCTTGAGAGTTTTATTGGTGAATGTTATCTCATATGTTATTGTGGGAAATTTCAATATTACGTGATTTCTCTTTTGGGTTTTATACAAGTGTATTTCGTTGTATGCTATTTAGTATTTGAATTGATTTATACTTTTGGTGTGAGTAAACATATAAAGGGTCTCTGATGGTTCGTGTCGAACTGTTGCTTTAAGCATTCTACGGTTGTTGATTTTATCGTTATTATTTCACGCAGTGCATTTTATTGATTTGTTGGTATGCACGACTTTGTAGTCAATATTTTTTTTGGACAAAATCACTTTATTCGTGCGACCTAAAGTTTGAAAATTGATTTAAATTATTTTACGTTTGACCAATCACATACACATTTTGTCTTGCTAGGTTTTGAGAAATGAACTCAGCATGTGGGTCTTATTGGAAGTTTTCTTTCATGTCATCATGTGGTTAAATGAGAAGTTTTTGGAACTTGATTACGTAAATTTCTCCGACTGGATTTTTGTACAAATGCTTTGTCGTACATTGTTTTTGGTACATAATTTTTTACGTATATGACATAAATTGATGCATGTTAGGACCATAGTGGCCCATTCGAAAAGTTTGTTGCACATCTTTCGTTGTTATCATTATTAGCTTGAATAATAATCATATGGTTTTCGAAATGATTTTATATGGGCGGCATTGGTGACCACTTTGTACACCTGCCGAGTAAACGGTAGTGGATTTTTATTCGTATGACTAATAGTTATAAGGCTTTTGCATTTAGAAGTTTTATAGAATTTCAAATTGGCATAGTAGTTTGAAAAACCTTGAACTCATTAGAAACATAGATGCAAACCCTCTTATGATAGAGATCGTGGTTAAGGACTAAAGGAGTCCTCGGAGATTGAAGTGTCGGAGGACCTGACTTATGGTTAGTTTTGAATTTTGGACTTCAGTTTCATGAACGGGTTCATGCAGAAGTATTTTAGGCATTAGATTTATGCTTTCTCCCAGTTAATTAAGTGATAATCTTTTCGCTTCGATAAATCTTCGGGTCAAAATCTTGTGCGGTTGTTTATGTATGGTTGGTTTTGAATTTGTGGGTTAATTGTGTGACAATGTGTTATGGGTCGATGGTGTACCATCCTCCTAATGGGTATTCATGGATAATGATGGTGTTATGGTTGGTTCGTAAAACTGTATGACTTGAGGTTTTAATTTACTTGAGTAGATGTCAGCTTTAATTCGACATAGCAAAGCTAGAATGAAATAATTGGTGGTATATCCACGTTGTGGATAGTTGTTTTGAGGATAAGTGTCGACCCTAGATTTGGAGGACAATGACCGTTGGGATGCTTCAGTGCACTTTCGTTGAATTTGGTATGTCTACAAGTTATATTGTAACCTTAAGGAGACTAGAGGCTGGCAATTAGGGAACGATCATTAGTAATTCTGTAATCAACGAGGTTTTCGCCGATTTGGCAACCGGTGCTTGAATGCATTATGGGAGTTGTGTAACCATGGGGTTTGGAGTGATCCACTATCTGCAGATGTTGTGCTTGTGTCAGCTTGGGGAAAATAGATTTATTGTGAAATTGAATCAGACCAAACTAGTGTTAAGAATTTCGTCAAGGAAGGGGCGGTAAATTTTTTTTTTGGTATTGATTATTGGAGGAATTAGTGAAACCGTCAAGGTAGCCCTTAATAAAAAGTCGGTTATTGAAGAGGCCTTGATTTTCCGAGCTTATATGTACCGTTTGTTAATCATAAAATCCCAAACATATCAAGAAATTCTCAAGAATATGATCAAGAACTAGAGAGAGAAACTAGAGAGAGAAAGTAGATCTTGAATCCATTAATCACAAGTCTGAAAGATTTACAATACGTGCTTCTTTCTCTAGTTACAAACCTTGCTACAAGATTATAAAGCAAACCTATTTATAACAACTAACAAAGACTTAACCACTAAGCAAACTAAACACCTTTGACTTTCTAAGACAATGACAATGTTGACTTTTACATCTTTGACTTTCCTATTAAATCTTGGATACAATATTTAGACTTAACAATCTCCCCCTTTGTATTCAATATTTTATAAAAATTTGATACAGATCTTCAGCTCTTGATTCTTCTGCTTTTGTCTCTTTAACATTGAACTTTGAAGCTTTCACAGTCTTTACTCTTTCAGTCTTTGAAGAATTTTGGAAAGTTCTTTGCACTTTGTAGCTTTAAAAGTCAACAAGTCTTGAACGCAAAACAGAATTGAAACTTTGACTTTAAACTTTGAAACAACTTGTATCTTCATCAACTTGTGATCTCTGAATTGTCATCAGACAACAAACTTTTAACAGATCATCTTGATTTATCTTTGAACAAACTTTCTTCAGAATCTTTTGTCTTTGACAACTCTTCATAGCTTTGAAATTGATCTTTGGAAAATTCTCCCCCATTTTGATGATTGAGAGCAACATGATCATCAAAACTTCATCAATTTCATCACAGTCTCTGATTTCCCCTTATGTAACCGAATAACAATCTCCCCTTTGACAGTCGTCGCGCTTTGATCTGAGTAACTGAATCATGAATTGTATATACCCGAATCTTTTCAAATTCAGATATAATGAACGTGGTAACCCTGATTCAACAAATGAAACAGTTAGGAATGCCTGTCAGTAACACAAAATTACTGTGTACAACAAATGTACAATTTAAGGAGTTGGCTTGATATTAACTCCCCAGGACTTCCATTCAATCATTGAAAAATACAAGGTTTATCTATGAATGTTCTGACAGAAAAACATATTTTCTGTGTGCTCGTGCTTGTGTATGAAAGAATTTTAGCACAATGATTATGTTTCATAAGGCTCAAATTGTGTAAACTGTTGAGACAGCAACATGTATTACACGGACTCAATGTGCATGAAAGAGGTGTGAAGGTGGGGCAACTTTCCTTCTTTTTCAATATCTAAATCTTCCGATTGAAGATTAGATAACATATATGCTGCATCTCCAATGAAAATGAAACATTTCTTTTTCGAGAAAGAAATGAGTGGTTGGTGGGGTAATTGCAAGAGTTGGCATGGGCTCACTGTCTATTTCAATGATGGTCACCAAAGAATGTGAACCAATGAGAAGATGTGGCTGCCCGGCTCAGAAAGTGGTTGGTGCAGAGTTCTGATATTCTTTTAACTCTGATCTCACACCCTCTTTCTTTTTTAACAATTAAGCTCACTTCTAACCAAACTCTCTTTTCCATTTTACCGCTCCACACAATGAGAATAACTCAACCGGATGAGTTATCTCCCCTACTCTTTGATTTATGACCCCTCACCCCTCAATCACTCTAGAATAACTTCCTGGGTAGGAAACACTGGTTTACGTGAATCCATGGAAGTTCTGTTTAAGCTCACACACGAATCCCATGTAAGTCCTAAAAAGCATGGTTTCTCAACAACTTAACTGAGCAGTTAAGCACAAAGAATTATGATAACATCGTCAAAATGTATGCTCATGAGATTTGAGCAATTGAACTTTGAAGATTTCTCAAAACAATGATATTGAATGAATGAAATGAAATCAAGAGAATTGTTTTAAGAATCTGACAATGTATCAATCAGATCAAACGAAATGGGTAGGGTATCAAAAAACTGGATATTTTGTTTATATGAACAAATATAAACAATTTAGCAATAAAGGCACAAATTTGAAAAAGATGAATGATGCTCAACAACATTGAAATCAAACGGGTGTATTACCATCGAATTTTTTTTTCGTTTAGAGACATGGTAATAACAGATTCAAATAAAATACTGAACCAGTGTGTATGAATACTTTACAGTATATGGACAAGATAATACAGAAGTATTAATCTTTGGAAACACACGGTCAGTTAAACATTAAAGCTTAAAAATTGAAAAACATTTAAAAGCTCACTTCTGAATTCCTGAAATCGTTTAAGAATAGAGAAGTGGTTTAAACATTTAAGAAACTGTTTTTCATGTTCGAAAGTTGTTCTTCTTTCAAACAATCAGAGATCTAGGATCAGAAGGTATTTACCTTTTCAGCTCCCCCTCAAATCATGGCAAAATGATTTAGGTCATTTAAGCTCCCCCTGGATATTAGCATAATATCCTTCTTTGATCATTGAAAAACGGGTCCTGATCTGTCATGTGATCAGAAGACACTTTATTCACATCATTTATTCAAAAATAAAATGACAGAAAGTAGTAAAACAGTTTTATATTATGAGTTCTGATCTGAAGTAATCAGAAGTCATCACCTTTACTCCCCCTTAAATTAAGCATCTAAAATATATCAGTGAAAACATGATAGAGATCAGACACTCCCTTTTGAATTGTAGACCATCATATCAGTAAAATCTATTAGTGAAAAAGTACAGGATAGAGATCAGATCAATTCTCTTGGGATGTAGACCGTCATATCCATCGGATGCAAAAATACAGGAGTAAGGTCTTTTGATCGCTGAGATCCGAGTCCTAAACTGTTGTGTTTAGAAGTCAAACTCCTTTGAAGAACGGGTCCTAAGCTATGTACTTAGAAGCCATCATCTTGACATTGAGGTGCGGGTCTTGAACTGTGTTATTCAAGATCCATAATCTTGACATTGAAGTCCGGGTTTTGAACTGCTATGTTCAAAAGCCATTGTTCTCTTACTCCACCTTGACTTGAGGTGCCTGCAACAAAGAATCAGTTTTCTTCTTTGGTACCCACTGGTATTTGGGTCCAGAAATGTTAGTTGCAGTTCGTGTGGGGGTAATAGAGTAAGAACCATACCAGAAATGATCACTGGTCTTGTGAATATGATTATGTGTACCACAATAAGAACAAAAATATTTATTACCTTTATGTGTTTTGTTCTTCTTTGCTTTGTGTACATGTATACATGATGTGTTTCTTTTCAGCTCATCTGTCTTGTCATCTTTGACTGATTTCTTCTGCCAGACCAGTTTCTCTTTCTTATAACTACTTCTCCTCGGATATGTATCTGAACCATCGAAATATCCATCATAAAAAATGTTAGTTCGACGAATCTGATCAAAAGATTTAACTGACCTTTGTGAAGAGACAGATTTCTGATTTGAACTTGAAACAGACTTTTCAAGCTCTTTGATCTTTGAAGCAAAGGTGTCTCTTTCTTTCACAAGCAGGTCAATTTTTGTCTTGAATTCAGACTTCGTTTTCTGCTCTTTAAGCGCAGTAGCAGATAGTTCAGATAACATTGAAGTCAGTCTTTTGATTTCAGTCTCAAATATGCACCTTTCTTCTTCAAATCCTTTCTCTGAATTATTTCTCTGGCCGGATTGTTCCTTGAAAAATCCCACATTCTTCTGTTCAATGGCCTTCTTTTCTTTATCAAACTTCTCTCTTTCCAAAATAAGTACTTTCTCAAAATCGGAAACTTGTTGAGAAAGTTTAATGCATTTAAGATCAACTAACTTCTTCTCTTCATAAAACTTCCTTGAGAAATCTGAGAATTTGGTTGAAAAACCTTTCTTTTCAATATCAAAATCAGCTTTATTTGCAGCAAGCTTTTGTTCTAAATCAGATATATTCTTTCTAAGCTCAGCATTCTCAGATTCCAATCCTTTATCTTCTCATCATTCAGCCCAGAAGATCTTTTCAGAAGATCTTCATTGATAGTCTTTAAAGCACTGATTTCTTCTTTCAGTATGATAATTTCAGCAAAATACTCTTTTGACTTTTGTAAGTGAAAGTCAACTTCATATCCTAGATTAACTTTCTCTAATTCCAGCTTTCTATTCTTCTCTTCAAGATCTGTAAAAATCCCATGATTAATGAGTAATCAGCCTGATATGAATGATCGTTCCAAACTGTATATCAGAAAATCAAAAATCAGATTAAATTGAAATCTTTCGTAAAAATTAAAATTTGAACACTTGTTATGGCGCAAAGTCGAGTTTTACGTGAACTGTGTATGGCGCAAAGGTAGCTTCTCGTGATCAGCGTGAGACGCAAAGTAAGGTTCTCGTGAACCGCAGAAGACGCAAAGTAAACTTCTCGCGAACAATGGATAACGCAAAGTACGATTCTCGTGAGCACCGTAAGACACAAAGTAGGCTTTTCGCTATCAGTGCAAGGCGCAAAGTAGACTTCTCGTAACCCACTGAAAACGCAAATGTAACTTTGCGTGAGTGCCTTGAAGCGCAAAGTGGAACTTTGTGTGAGAGCCTTGATACGCAAACTATAATTTGCCTTAAAACCTGGATAATATCACGCAAATGTCGATGAACTCGCGCAAAGCTAGATGAACTAGCGCAAATCGTGGATCTAGCGCAAACTTGTATCTGACTTGCACATTTCGATCCAAATCGATTCAAACCTGCAAAATTGATCTCAAAAACTTATCAGAATCATCGACAAACAATACTAAACACAAATTCACTATCAATTTTTGATTAAAACCAACAATTCACACAATTTCGATCAAGAACAGTGTTCGAGTTCGAGTTTCAAGAAAATTTCAAAAATCAAGAATTGACATCGAATTTGATCGAATTATGATATGTAATCAATACAAGAATCAATCCTAAACACAAATCGAATCTAATGATTCCATTTTCTTGCATCAAAAACGAATTTTCCACCAAAATTCGGATGAACAGTAAAAACACGAATTCTTGAAAAATTTTCAGAAAATCTCAATTTTTCGATCTAACACTCTAGATTTCAATTCAAACTTTGATCAAATCATATCTGAAAAGTTTGGTTCAGCTCTCTGATACCAATTGTTAATCATAAAATCCCAAACATATCAAGCAATTCTCAAGAATATGATCAAGAACTAGAGAGAGAAACTAGAGAGAGAAAGTAGATCTTGAGTCCATTAATCACAAGTCTGAAAGATTTTCAATACGTGCTTCTTTCTCTAGTTACAAACCTTGCTACAAGATTATAAAGAAAACCTATTTATAACAAATAACTAACAAAGACTTAACCACTAAGCAAACTAAACACCTTTGACTTTCTAAGACAATGACAATGTTGACTTTTACATTTTTGACTTTCCTATTAAATCTTGGATACAATATTTAGACTTAACACCGTTTCTGCAACAGCAACAGGTGACCGACCCAACAATTTTATGCGGATTCCTTATCACTCGGGTAAAGTCAACCTGATTACGGATACTTGGAATTGAAAGGAGTATGGGCAAGTGATGGTTGGATCCTTTCTACAAAGGTTGTGGTGTGCTTGAAGGCAAGAAAAGGGTGTAACGTAATTCCATGAAGGACGATTAGAAGTATGTAAGGGTACAATTCGCCTTTGGGTGTCCTTGGTGGAAGTAGTTAAGTAAGTTTGTAAGCTACACTTGAGGTGATAAGTGCAATATAAGGTTGGGAGACAACTGAGATCCTAATGAGAGGAAATTGATTTGATAAGGACTCGATGTTCATTTCGTCATCAGTAAGGTATATCGAACGTTGCGATCGGATGCATGGCAACTTGTTATGAGAAATGAAGTGACAACCACAAAAGGGATGTAATCGGTTTTGTATATGAGGCAAGGTATTGTGGAGGTATCCCTTTTGGATAGAGAACCAACTGATCTCGCTAATGCGACGAGAGGTGTTTGGTCGGGGTCAGATTTCGAGGACGAAATCTCTTTTAAGGTTGGGAGGATTGTAACACCCCGAAATCTATAGCCGAGAAGAAGACAAAAAGGGCGGTAGTGTTCCGCGCGAGTGTCCGTGCGGGTCGAACAACACCTTGATTCACACGGGGATCTTTCCAGAGGCCGGTGCGCCTCTCCGTACAAGTTGGGCCACACCACCACTCGCACCCGCGCACTGTGCGCACATTAAAGGGGGAAACCAGCCTCCACCTCATTTTCTCACTAAACCCTCAAATCTATTCCCCTTTTCTCTCCCAAAATGACCCCTCACCCTCTCAATAGAACCCTAGCATATTTTGGGGGTTTTTTCTTCCTAAAACCATGTGATCCTCCTCCATCTAGCAAGTTGGGAGCTAGAACCATCATCCTTTCATCTTCATCTTCTTCACCAAGCTTTCTAGGGTTTCATTCAACCCTTTTTATCATTTTGAAGATTGGGAGTTTGTGATTTATTTGGGGATTTAGAATAGTATTGTTGATTGATTCAACTATGGCAAAGGTAATCTTTTACTTTCTTCAACTATGGAAGTTAGGGTTTTGGTATAAGTTGAAGTCTTCGTGTATAATATTTGGGGAATGATTCTAAATGGTTGTAGGTAAATATTTATGGTTGAAATTTATGGATTTAGGTTTTTGGAGGTTTCTAGCTTGAGGACCCAAGTTTCTTCAAAGGAGCTCAAGTTGGGGAAAACCTAGATTTAGCCTAAATCGAGCAAGGTGAGTTCAAGTTGTTTTGTGAAAACTATGTACATGCGAAATGTGTATTTTGAAGTAAAAATATGTTTTACTTGGTAATTGTCAAAGTGTTGAGTATTTTGATAAGTTTTCATATTTGGTAAACTTGGGTTAATTTGATCTCATGAATGCTCATATTTGGGATTTTGATATTTGATAAGTAAATAACATGATTTATGCATGTTTGGTGATTTTGTACAAATGAAGTCTATTTTATTATTTATGCGTTTTTGGTGTATTTAAGTTCATAAACCCTTTGGAAAATACATGCCCCCGTGTTATGAGACATTTTGGAAACGTAAGGGTATGAACCCATTTGGAAAATCGTTTGTCCCAATTCGTGATGAGTTTTGGGTTGGTCACATCTTTGAGGTATGTGTCGGTGTAAACGCCGTTTAAATAAGTTTTATTATTTAGGGACTATTAATTGTTGGTCAATTGGATTTTTGAGCATTTTAGCTCGGCCTTGACTTAAAAGAGTCTTGAGGACATCTGTCCGGTTTTAATGGCTCAATGTCGAGCCTCATTTATAATTTGCATCTGAATGCATCTTGTGGTATATTAATGATATTTACATGCTCGAGTAAGTTGGTCATTCCTGCGTAGTCATGTAATCCTAGATTGTATTGCATTGGATCCATAGGCACGTAAATCAGTCTTTATTTGATGGTCAATTGGGTATTACAGGGTTGGACTCAGGGACCCATATTTTATGACATTGACCTTTCAAGTGTACACTAGGAGGACTAGGTCCGGTTGTGCTATCATATTGATGGGCGTTTTGGGGCCTCCGCCATGTCAGGAAAATGCCTTGGTTGTAACCCCCGACTGTGTCGGGGCTTTGGTGGTATTCATGGTAATATTCACTAAGGTCAGCTGTCTCTTTTGGTGTAGCTTGAAGGGAGTCGTAGGGATACTTGGGCTTTTATGTCGTGAAGTGTCATACGATTAATGTTGTATGAGTGGCATACTTTTGTGTTCCTCCACTCTCAATGGATATGGGTCTCCCCCGTTGTCGGCCAGTAATATTTTGGATATTAATTGTCCATGCTTTAACATTTGGATTTTATTCCATTTTATGGTCGCGTGAGTATTAAATTTTAGTTCCATGTTTTTGGTGGCAGATTATATTTATATGGATTGTTCCCCATGATTTATAAGTTGAGTATTATGCCCCACCCATGTTTTGGGTGTTTCGGGACATAAAGTTTTATCCGCATTTTTTTAAAATTGGGAGTTCGTTTTCTATTCACGTTTTGAGTGAGTTTTGGGTTGCCTCATTTTATAAGGAATGTTTTGTATTGAGGTATTCATCTTTGAAAATGAATGTTATTGAAAAACAAGTCGTTTCCATATTTAAAGTAAATCATTTTGAAATATTATGATTTAAATTGTACCATTTTCTTTTAACAATATATTTAATCATGTTGAAAACTCTTGAACTCACTAGGCGTTAGCCTAACCTTTTTATTTGTCGGCATGTGCATCAGGAGTGAATAGCTTGGTGAAGTCTTCCGCATTTGCTTTGGATATAGCGATTATCATTGGGTTTTAGTAACACCCGACTTTAAATAGATTGTATGTAAGACTTTATTCATTTTGTTAATGGTTAAATCTAGAATCGTATTTTTAGTGTGAACTTGTCGTAAGAGGTTTTATCCTCTTTGAGGTATTATTGAAAGTTTTAAATTAGTCGATCTTTCCAAATTTGAGGGTGTTACATTAACCCTCTGAGAGTCGTCACATTCGCTCGATTCAAAAGCCATATCCACTTCTCTTATCAAGTTCATACAAGCCACTGGATTTTTGTTTCGGAAAATTCTAGGGGCTTGCTACATAGGAAGGTCTTATATGAACAACCCCTTCCTTCCTCCTCTTAGTCCTTATCTCTTGTTCTTCAGTCCCAACAACATTACCTGTACTACCCGAACCAATTACCACGTTGTCTGCTACCGTCTCATGTCTTCGGTTGCTTGCATCCTGATCCTCCAACATTTTCATGAATCACTCGTCGCGTTTGTCTATCATGGAGTTCATCATTTGCATGATGCTAACTATCATGACCGATTGAGGGTCCACTTCGTGAACAACCGGGTTCTCGATTTCCAAGTTCACTTGGGGAACCACATCAACAACTCCCCTTAGCATTATGGGAATCGGAGGGGCGGTTTGATTGTCCGCTAAGATTTCTTGTCTGGAAGCTTCCAGACAAGTTACACTTCGCTCATTACCATCCTCGGGAGCCACAACTCGACTCCTTATGTTTACCATTTTGAACTATCACACATGATAAAGATCATATCGGTTAATTCTTTAAAAGATTAGCGGTTCAACACGTACTACTACAATGATCAACCACCATAATAACAATTTCAAGTATGCTCACGCAATTATAAATTCAGAAAAACACTGACCAAGTGAGATTTTGAACGTATTTTACACAAGAATCCTTGTCATCATCATCACAATTTTCAATCAATACATTTCCGCAGTCCTAATACTCTCCACACCTAAGAATGTTCTACCCAGGTGGACATTGAAATTGTGGCCCAAGATTTACTAGCATAAACACATACAAATCTATACAAAACACTTTTGTTTTATTAATCACAAAGATTACATCAAGCCATATACCTATTTGTGATAGACTTTTCAATACAGAGTGTTTGTGTGTGTTCTCAATGTGTGCAACTATGTGTTCTTACTCTCTCAATCACCACCACGATTACACCTTCACTTTCTCACACTTACTTAGAAAAATAACACTATGACTTGCTTATAAATAGGTCAACATGACCAAGCAAGGTCAAACCTTCTAAGCTTATTACAACACACACTCACACTTACAACAAATACAATAAAGACCCTCATTTAATCTTGAATACAATTTCAGTCTAACAATCTCACCCTTTGGATTCAAGATTAAAATTTTTTTGGCAATAATCTTCTGGTCTTCTTTTATTCCAAATTGTCTTCAACTTTCAGCTCTTTCTCTTTCATAACTTTGATATCTTGAAGTCTTTTTACACTTTGTATGATCTTGACAATTCTTCAAACTTGTCTCTCCCTTTGAATTAGCTTTTGCATATTCTGAATAGACAACTTTACTTTCAAACTCTGACTTTCTTTCACTTTCTCTTTGACAAGCTTTCTTTAACCATTGACTTTGATCATCTGAAAATAGTTATCTCCCCTGAAATCTTTAAAACTTCAATCTGACATTGAACTTTGATTATTCTCCCCCTTTTTAATGATTTGTAAGAATCAAAATCATTAAAACACTTCAAGGTCAGATTTATCGATGAATGATCTTCCCACCATCTGATAAGCACAATCTTCATTTGATACAATGTAAGAAATCTATCCCTTTGTGAAGAAATAGACAATCTCCCCTAGATAGGAAAATTATCAATCTCCCCAATACATGATGTGAGAGAATCTGTCGTCTGATCTGAAAGAGCCATTGAACCATGAATGTAGTCATCTGAATCTTTTCAAATTCAATCGAAGTAAGAGTTGTAACCCTGAATCAACAGATGAAATAGTTAGGAATGCCTGTCAGTAACACGAAGTTACTGTGTACAACAAATGTACAATTTAAGGAGTTGGTTTGATATTGACTGCCCAGGACTTCCATTCAATCATTGAAAAACACAAGGTAATTCTATGAATGTTCTAACAGAAAAACAAATTCTCTGTGTGCTCGTGCTTGTGTTTGAAAGAATTAGCACAATGACTAAGACAACAATGATTGTACATGAACTCAATGTGCATGAGAAAGGGTCGAAGGTGGGACAACTTTCCTTCTTTTTCAATATCAGTATCTTCCAAGTGAAGATCCGATAGATTACGTGCTGCTTCCCCAGAAAATGTGAAACATTCTCTTTTTGAGAAAAGAATGAGTAGCTAGTGAGGTTGTATGCAAGAGATAGCATGGGCTATTTGCCTATTTCAATGATGGTCACCAAAGAAATGTGAACCAATCAGTAATGTGGCTGCCCGACTCAGAAAGATGTTTGGTGCAGAGTTCTGATATTCTTTTAACTCTGTTCTCTCACCCTCTTTCTTTTAAACACAAAAGCTCATATCTAACCAATCTCTCAGTTCCATTTTACCTCAGCTCACTCCCACACTCAATTCTTTTAGACCCCTCTCCCCTCAATCACTCAAAGAATTTCTTCCGGGGTAGGAAACACTGGTTCTCGTGAATCCATGAAAGATCTATTAAGCACTCACACTGAATCCCATGTTCCTAAAAGTACATGCTGGTCAATGATTTTCTTGATATGTAAAGCACAAGAAAATCATATGTTAGTGTATGTATGCTCATCAAAAATCAGAAATGAAATTTGAACATTTTTAAACATTTAAGATTTCTTAAAACTTTATATGAATGAATAATCAAGAAAGAATAGAAATGTTTTGAGAATCTGACAATGATTAAGATCAGATCAAATTATCATGAAGAAAAATATTTGGGAATTCAAAGACGTATGTTGTTTATATGAACAATATATAAACATATTATCAATGAAAGCACATTAAAAATAAAATGACGTTTGATTCAAACAACAATGAATAACAAACAACGGGAGTATTACCATAGAAAGATATAACTTTTGATACATGGTAATAACAAAGTCAAATTGAAAAATACTGAACCAATGTGTGTATGAATACTTGACAAAGTATATAGAAAAGAAAATACACAAGTATTATTCTTTAAAGAACACACGGCCAGATAATCAGTTAAGTATCCAAAAATCATTTAAAATTCACACTTCTCAAATCATAAAAACAGTTTAAGATCGTGAAGTGGTTTGAACATTTTAAAACCATTTTTCACAAGGAAAAGTTGTTCTTCTTTCACAAGTGTTAGAGTATAAGGATTAGAAATTTATACCTGTACTGCATAATCCATAACTCCCCCTGAAATGAATATAGCAGTTAAAGCATCCTTAACAAACAATAGATATCCTCCCCCTTGATATCTGAAACATTCAACTTATCAGAAAAAAATATAACAATATAATTTCTAAACACGCTTTCAAACAAAAACTTCCTGAAAAGATGTAATCATGAAAGCATCCTTCAGAAGAAAACATTTGAATACAGGTTTTGAACTGAATTGTCCAAAAGCCATTGTCACATAAAATATCCTGCAAGAAAAAGATTTTGGTAATCATTATAAAAATGATTCCGCTTTAGTCAGTCAACATATGACGAAATATCCAAGATATATTCAAATAAAGCATAAGATATAAAAACTCCCCCTAGAATCATGAAGTGGCGTTTAACATACCAAGTTTGCTAACTAAAAAGTTAAACCTCTTCTCATCCAACGGCTTGGTGAAAAGGTCAGCCAACTGGTAGTCTGTAGTCACGAAGTGCATCTCGATATCGCCCTTCTCAACATGATCCTTTCATGACTAAGTTTGACTTTCAAAGTTTCAAACTCTTCTTTCATGAATTGAACCTGAGATTTTAAAGATTGAATAAGTTCATTGTTAGACAGAGTACTTACCTTAGAACCACAGTCGGAATGATCAGAAGATGAATCAGTGTCCTCATTCACTTTGGCCATCATACATACCTGAGTAATGTGTGCCGTTTCATCATCAGAACTTTTGTAGAACCAATTTTCCTCTTCCGCCATTAAGTTCTGACCATCTTCCACTTTCTTTGCAATTAGTGATTTCCTAGCATAGTACTCTGAATTCTTTGTTCGCTTGAACTTACAGTCTTTGGAAAAATGACCTGGTTTTCCACAGTTATAGCATCGTCCATATTTCGGCTCAGTCTCTTCTTTCTTTCCTTCTCTTTTCTCTTCTCTTTTCTCTTCTCTTTTCTCTCCTCTTTTCTCGTATTTCTTTTCAGACCTTGGTTTGTACTTATCTTTCTTGTAATTCTCATATTTCGGTTTTGAGAATCTGTTCTTACCAAAGCTTTTCTGAAACTGCTTTGTTAGGAGAGCCAGATTTTCAGCAAATCGTTGAATATCCTCATCTGAATTTTCTTCAACTTCAGTAGAAGATTCATCAGTACTTGAATCGGTGATTTCAGTGAGGAGAGCTTTGGATTTCCTGGACTTTGTCTTGTAAGAAGAACTAGACTTGAAACTTGACCCTTTCTTACGTTCAGACATTAAGTCTAGAGAATCTTTGACCATCTTCTTTTCAGCACTCAGCTGCTTTACTTCATCCTCATGCTGAGACAAAGTTGTGAAGATATCATTGACTTCTTCTTGAGCCATGTCCTTAGTCATCTGAATGTTGATAGCATAGCTTTTCCACTCTGGGTTCAAGTTCTTAATGAACTTATAATTGATCTCTGATACTGACTTGTTCATTCCATTTCTCCTTAGATCATTCAGAATCACATTGAAACGTGTATAAGTCTCCAACAAAGTCTCTTCTTCTTTTGCATGGAAGCCTTCATATGCATTTATACTTTGATTCAGTTTTGTTTGAATTGACTTCTTTGTTCCCTGAAACTGTCTCTCCAGTTCATCCCATAAAACTTTTGCAGATTCCCTACTGTCTACGTGATTGTAGATGTCATTAGGAATTTCCATGGTGAGATAGATAAGTGCTTCTTCATCTATCTTATGTCTTGCCTTTTCTGTTTCACTGAAGAATTCATATGGTTTTGGCACATATCTATCTGGAATTGCTGGAGATGTAGATGTGGCTGCCTGTCCAGGTACATGCGTTTCTGGCACAATTGGACCATTTATGATAAACTCCATATAATCTCTGTTCTTTAGATTCAAGAACTGAGTCTTCTTTTTTTCCATTGTGAGTATTCTCCGATAGACAAGACCGGAGGCTTCAGATGAGATCCCATAGAGAGTAATTCATTCGCCATGATTGAAAGATGTATAAACCTACACAAGATGAAAAATATTAGCTAGTAAAGATCTTTAAATCCAACAAATCAAGAAAACACTTACAAAAAAATCAACTATAACACTGTAGCTTGAAATATGAAAGAAAAAAATCAGAAATTTCTAAAAATTTGACTAAGTGACAAAACTCGCAAGTCACTGTTGAAACTCGCAAGTCACTATTTCTGAAAAACTCGCAGACCAAGGCTTGCGCGTTTGTGAAATTCGCACGCAAAGACTTGCGTGTTCTGATAAACTTGCAGATGATTAAAACCCGCTAAACTCACAAGGTGAAAAACTCGCTAAACTCGCAAGCTGATAAACTCGCAGATGATAAACAATGAAACTCGCAAGCAACTATTCATGAAGAAACTCGCTAACGCCTGAACTCGCAGATTACTATTCACTCATAAACACGCAGGCTGAGACGTGCGTGTTTGAGAAACTTGCTAGGTACTACTAGCGCGTTTTGATTAAACTCGCTAACCACTGTTTACTTAAAAACTCGCAAACTGAGACATGCGCGTTTCCTGAACTCGCAAAGCACTACTTGCGCGTTTGACCAAACTCGCAGATCGAACAAACTCGCAGAACCCTGTTCCTGATGAAACTCGCACATTTCGACTAGCGCGTTTGTAAAACTCGCTAATCACTACGTGCGTGTTTTGGTCCTTAGAAAAATTTCCAATTCTCCAAACTCGCAGACTTCAACCAGCGAGTTTCTAGAACTCGGTAACAACTCCTTGCGCGTTTTGACCAAAAAAAAAATTCTTCAGCTAGCGCGTTCTAACGAATAACTTGCGCGTTCTTCAGATCTAGCGCATTCTTCAGATTTCTTGCGTGTTCTTCATCTGATTCACCAAAAACCAATCTAAACTTTGAAATTCAGCTCCAAACTTTGAGAATTTACTCACTTGATCATCGAGAACCCATTACTAACAACTAAATTCGATCCACAACACAAAAAGATAGAAATTGATTCAAATACATTGTGTGAACTCGTGAACTTCGAAAAACAACAAAACTTCAAAAATAATGATCAATTCACATGCAATTCAACAATTAAAAGATACAGACTCTATCGATTTCACTATATGATCATAACCTGATCAATTTCAACTCGAAATTTTCATTAAAACTCAAAATTGATTCGAACTTCGTGAACAGTAACTATGAACAGTGTCGACTCAAAAACTTTCTTGATTTTGAAATGGATTTGGCTCTGATACCAATTGTGGCCCAAGATTTACTAGCATAAACACATACAAATTTATACAAAACACTTTTGTTTTATTAATCACAAAGATTACATCAAGCCATATACCTATTTGTGATAGACTTTTCAATACAGAGTGTTTGTGTGTGTTCTCAATGTATGCAACTATGTGTTCTTACTCTCTCAATCACCACCACGATTACACCTTCACTTTCACACACTTACTTAGAAAAATAACACTATGACTTGCTTATATATAGGTCAACATGACCAAGCAAGGTCAAACCTTCTAAGCTTATTACAACACACACTCACACTTACAACAAATACAATAAAAACCCTCATTTAATCTTGAATACAATTTCAGTCTAACAGAAACTATAGACATCTAGCATCAACACCTAGTTCACTTAAATTAAGGCTCTGATACCAACTTGTAACACCCCAAAATTTGGGACAACAAAAATTTCCGAAAACGGAAATGTGGTATATAAAAATGCCAAAGCATGAGCTTTCCCAAAAGGGAACAATATACGCCTATATAATTACAAGTTTGTAATAATAAAGCAATGAGGGATAACAACCTATTAATCTAATTCCTAACAAGAAATGAGATTACAATCGGTTGTCATCTAATTCCCAAAATAATCATCTTCTATAACTGGCATCCCAAAAGTGCTCCCAAGCTCACATCTAAAGGCCCGCTAAACCTTCTTGGCGGTCACGCTGCTAGAACCTGAGATACACATCAACACCAAACAAGTGTTAGGCCAAAAGAGCCTAGTGAGTTTGAACAATAGCATAGCATAATCATTTTAAAGGAGTTAATAATCATAAAGCTCCATAGAGGAATCAATGGGGGGAGACCCAAAACACCAACGAGTTTCACCTCAAGAGTCGATGTACCTTGATGTTCACTCACATAAGCAACATCCCGAAGGCCCGACATATTTAAAGACTACCTCCAAGGCATTACTCCTAATGTCGGGGATCTAGGCACATACCATTATAGTGACGCTCAAGACTACATCCTCCTAGTGCCTACTTGTGATTCATCCAATATTCAATCCACATTATATACATTTTACTCCAAGCAAAATACATATAAAAGTTTCCATATAGCTCCAAACCTAAATTTAGGTCAAAACCCTATATCATGTAAATTCCACATATAATATTCATCAACCATGAATATCTCATGAATATATCCCAACATTTACCAACAAAATAATCTCGTCAACATTCCCATAAAAGATTAGCAACCAAGATCCCAACATTTTCCAATATAGAAAATTTATATCTTCTTTGTCAAATTCTTAATATAATGAAAGGAAACATGAAATGATGATAAAAAGCTTATAAAGACATGTATCTCATTTTAAAATGGTTAGAAAACTTACTATCTAGGTTTTTATAGAAAACCCTAGAAAACTTGCAAAACCCTAGAGATGTGGAGAAAGTGAGGAGAAGGCTTGAATCCTAGTTGCCAAGCTTCAATAATTGATGTTCCAAGTGTGGTAAATGCTCCCTACCGAGAGCTCCCCTCTTTCGGCGATTGTGACACGACGATTGTGCCAAGTGTCACAGTCGCTGTCAATCTTGCCCACCTTGTACCGAAACCAAAAGTTGATTTTCTTCAAATGCCAAATTGATCAAATTGAGGGAGATGAAACATACCAATGGTTATTCTCACTAGGTTATTTGGGTTCGGTTGCAAATGATGTAAAAAGCCAAAGAGATTACCTCTAAAATTTTGGATGTTACATTGTAGGCGCGAGCCTAACGGATTTAAACCCATGTTCTAGGGTTTTGTCATTTTGATTTCATCTTCTCCACTTCTCTCTCTATTTTAATCATTTTGGGGCAATCTCCTGAAGCTTTTGGGAGCTTCTAGATGGAAAAGAAAGGTATGGACTTGAAGATTTGGTATGGAGACTTGGAAGAGCTCTATGATAGAGTTCTCAGTTGAAACGTTTAAAATTATTGAAAAAGTAAGTTTCTTGGATATATTGAACTCTAGTTTAGAGATATTTATATATTTGAAGCATGTGATCATTTTTAGTGCATTTATAGACTTGGGTTGTGGTCTTGAGTAGATTCTTGGAGATCTTTGCTTGTGGACCTCAAGCCATCACATTTGGAAGCTAGAGTTGGGTTTAGAAACTAGGCTTAACTAGTGAGTTTCAAATTCTTTTGAGAAAACGTTGTACATGTAAAAATGTCCTCTTTTGGTCTTTATTTGCTTTTATGAGGTTGTACATATCTAATGGGTTATTTAGTTAACCTATTTGAGTGTTAGGTCATGTATTTTGCAAAGGTTTGGGAAAATCAAGGTTCTAAATAGCATGAGGCGAAGCGTGCCGTAGCGGCAAGACGAAGCCTCAAGCCTTAGGAGCCACGACAAAGCCTTGGCGTATTTCAAGGCGTGACTTATTGCGTCAAATTTGTAATTCATATATAATGTTATATATAAAAACGTATGTTTTATACTGTTATTTAATGAGTTAATAGTAATTAGCAAGTTAAATTAGGTTATATATTAAAAACTAGCAAATATGACATTAAAAATGTGAAGAAAAATCAAATATTGCATTAGAAAAACTGCGCATTAGGCCATGACGTGCCCCACGTTTAACGTCGCGTGAGACACAAGCCTTGTCCCATGGCACACCATGGCGACTGTGACACGAGTTTTTAGAATAGTGGGGGAAATGCATATAATTTGAATTATTTAACATCTTTAAATTATAAATAATGTCATTTGTGGTTATTTAATGGGTTTGGAACTACAAACCAAAGTTATTGTGATTTCTACAACTAATGATCGTTTATTTGATCCATTTGGACATTTTATACATTTTTGTATGAATCTTTGGGAAATTCTGATCTTTGAAGTATTTGACATTTCAAGACGTAAATCACATGGGTTGTGATCTTTTGTAGATTTTTAAAACGTGTAAAATGTTGTCTTGGGATTTGCCCAACTCCTAGGTGTCCATATGTCCTTATGGAGCATCGGTATCATGTATTGCATAAATCTTGGAATTGCATTGTGTTGTCTTATGTTGATTACTATTGAGTTAGTCAACTAGTTGTGGATTTTGATAAGTTGGACCATGTTCAATTAAGTTATAGGAGTGTGCTCAACTTTGATTGTTTTGAATAAATAACAATTCATTTGACCTTATTATGCTCCAAAACTACGAGTTGCATATGAAGATTTGAATATACATTTTACTTGACTTATATTAATTTTCATGTGATGAATTGGGGAGTTCTTTGAAAAGACACCATATTTATTGGAATGTTTGGAGGTTGCTTTGAATGTTTAGGGGGGTGCTATTTGCACCAAAAAAATGCAAATAGTGAATGCTTGGTTTTTCGATCCAATCATTTTTAATAAATGTCATTTCACTTTTATATATATATATATATATATATATATATATATATATATATATATATAGGGGTTGTTTAATTTGCAACCCTTAAAAAGGTTGCAACCCTTGCAACCCACATCTTAACCGTCGGATTAATGATCGACGGTTATAAATAGATATGGGGCCCAATACTTTTAATTAAAAAAATAGAAAAAGAAAAATAAAATAACCGTCGATCATGAATCCGACGGTTAAGATGTGGGTTGCAAGAGTTGCAACTTTTTTAAGGGTTGTAAAATATCCTTCCACTATATATATATATACATTATCTTTATATATATATATATGATATATATATATATGTGTGTGTGTGTGTTTTGATTTTATAAATTTATAATATTTATAACTTTTGATTTTATTTTATTTTATAAATTTGTAACTTTTGATTTTATTTTATTTTATAAATTTGTAACCTTTGATTTTATTATAACTTTGTAAAATGTATTTTTCTTTTTGTAACAATTACATT
Source organism: Arctium minus (assembly GCA_954870635.1). Classification (NCBI taxonomy): domain Eukaryota; kingdom Viridiplantae; phylum Streptophyta; class Magnoliopsida; order Asterales; family Asteraceae; genus Arctium; species Arctium minus. The sequence continues at coordinate 63,906,465 of OX941083.1, forward strand.
TTATTATAACTTTGTAAAATGTATTTTTCTTTTAGGGACCAATTCCGCAACAAACGCCAAACGTTAGGGACCAAATCTGTAATTTACTCTCTATATATATGTGATTAGAGACTTCAAACAATTCGTTCACTTCTTCTTCTTCATGTGTCTCTCTCTCTCTCAAAATCTCTCTAACTTCTGTCTAGATTTGCTCTCAATCCATTGAAGTAATCGACGAATCAATTACATATTCGGAATCTAAACTTCGAATCCTTCCTAGAGGTATAAACTTCTTCCTAGAGGTATAAATTTCTTCTTAAATCATATAATTGATATATATGTTTCACAATTGCAAAAATATATATCGAGAACATTTACAATTACTATGCACTATTCACGTCACTATTCATGTCACTATGCACATCACTAAAAAAGTTAAATTGTTCTAATTTTCAGGTGTTCTTGCTTATCTGAATGACACATGGTTGAAACCATATAAAGAAATGTTTGTATCTGTTTGGACTGACAAATTTCTCCACTTTGGAAATCAGACAAGTAACAGAGTGGAGAGTCAACATTCCAAGTTGAAAACTTACTTGGATTCAGCGCAATCAAGTCTACTGACATTTATGAGCAAAATCAATCAACTCATTCAGTCACAAGATACAGAAATTAAAGCAAGTATCCAAGAGAGCAAAAGTGTCACGAAACATCGTCATCGCATACCACACTTCCAACAATTGTGTGGTTTTGTTTCACATTATGCATTAAACATAATATTCCAAGAGTATGAGCGAGCTCCATCTGTTGGCTTATTTTCTGAAAATTGTAGTTGTTTACTACATACAAGTTATGGGCTGCCATGTGCACACGAACAAATGCAATACTTGAACAAAGGTCATCCTATCCCAATTGATTCAGTTGATGTATTTTGGACGACGCTTGATTTATCACCGTGCAAATCTTTACAAGATGATGGCATAGGTTGTGAAGCTGAAGTCCAAATGTTTATTGAGGAATTTAACAAGCAATCGAGATCTGGTAAGTTCAGTTTACTGAGGAAGATAAAAGAGATAGCCAGTGCATAAAAAACATGGGTTCGTGAACCTGTTGTTAACAAGACTACTCGTGGACGGCCCTCGTTGAAGGATAAGCTTTTCAGAAAAACTCATGTTGATCCCTCATTTCCAACTCATGTTGACCCGTCTTTTACAAGTGAAAGACCCCTTAGACGTAGTAGTTCGAACGCGTATAGATTTGTTGACAAGGAAAAAATGAGCTACCAAGAACCAACAAGACACAGTTCTTTCATGTTCAAAAATTATAATGCACATCCATACATCAATCAATTTCCAGCATTGTTTCACCCTTACATAAAGCAGGTACATGATGTGATAGGTGATGGAAATTGCGGATTCCGAGCAATAGCTGTCTCTCTAGGTCTTCATGAAGATGCATGGCCCACAATTCGGTATAACTTGATGGAAGAGTTAGATACATACAAGACAGAGTACATCAACGCTTTTGGAGGTGAACATTGGGATATTACTTACAACACTTTAAACTTCTTTCGATCAGATCAAGGTGCACCATTTGAACACTGGATGACAATGCCTGAAATAGGTGTCTTGATTGCTTCAAAATATAATGTGATATTACATGTTATAAGTATGACCGGCAGTGGGACGTACTTGCCGCTTAGGTCCACTCTGCCAGTGTGGTATGAACATGTTGTTTTTACAATCGGGTACGTTAATGGTAACCATTATGTGAAATTAGATATGGCAGAAGGATATCCATTTCCGCAAATTGTAGGACATTTTTTCCATTACAGTTATCTGTGTGCTGCTGGATAGGCTACCCCGTATTCAGAGCGAATAAAGAAGTACATGAAGCTTTTACGTGTTAATTGTACTACGGATACTGTTATTTTAGAATAATCGAATGTAATATAGATTATTTTATGTTCTATTTATATGTTAAATCGCAATATTTATGTTTTATTTTTATAATTAAAAAAATTAGTAATATTTATATTTATAAATATTTATTGCTTTTCAAATCAAAACAAAAAGTAAAAAAAAATATTTTAAAACTATATAATACAAATAAACAAAAATATATAATAAAAATAAAAAAAGAAAAAAGACAACAAAAAGACGAAAAAACAAAAAAAAACACAATCATTTGTCAATCACTTTTGGTGTATTTAGCAAAAATTTTGGTGCATTTAGCCTCCCGCATGTTTTAAAACTTTAAATGCCTATATTTGCATAATTACTTGGAATTTACATGTTTTGTACATGTGATCCTACATTGTATAGATGTTCATGATTGTGATTATGATGCTTTAACACTTATGCATGATGGTTAATTGCATTTTGTTGTCAAATAGTAAGTTTTAAGGTTTCTATCGTGAACGCTAGTTGATAGAGAATATACAAAATATGTAAATATCTTAGTATATCTCCTCCCATTAAAATTATCTTATATTTTAGGATATTATCTTTTGTAATTATCTGACTGAATATTCTCTGTAATTATCCTAGGTTCATTCCTATATATATATATATATTGATTGTATGGTCTCCTCACGACCCTTTTACCAATTCTAACATTCAGGAGCATAGAATCCTTTTGATTGTTTTCCCCCTACTCAGGGCCGGTCCTGAGGTTTTTCATGCCCTAGGCGAAAAACCTAAAAAATGCCCCTAACCAAAAAAAACAGAAAAACCATACTATTTTTTAAGGGACCAAGGATTTACCGGGGAATCGATAGTTTTCAAATGAAAGAAACCACCACAGTCACCACTTACCATGCACATGAGGAAACTAATGAGTTGTTTGGTTCATGGAATTGTAAAGAATTTGAATTTATTGGAATGGCCAATTCCATTGACCAAATTCCAATCCCATATTTGGTTTACGGAATGAAAACGATGGAATCCTTCCAATTCCATTGAATTCTACAGTTTGAGGAATTTATCATTCCTTGGCTTAAGAGAAGTAATTGAATTAATACCAAGTCAAATTGCATTCCAATTCTTTCAAAGTCAAATTCCTTCAATGGATTCCAATTATATCAAATTTCATTATGAGAACCTAACGCCCCCTAAAGATTATTTAAGAAAGATTTTGGGAATACATTAGTCATCTTAATGTTTAAGTTAGAAATCTAGGAAACATATTTAACACGATATAGGAATAACTCATTAGACAGACAATTCTTGAGTAACTACAATGCAACAATGTTACTTCCATTCTTTTATTCTTTTATGGGCTTCCTATATTGTTTTTGATAAATTGTTATTACTATCTCTAAGACGTAAATGCCATGAAAACGCATAGAAAACAAGTAAAATTGGTACTATTTAGATCAAGAATCAAACTATGTAACCAATCTTTCAGTCTTTTAAATTAAGCTAACAAAAATATTTGAGAGTTAACATTTGTGGCATTTCATAGAACAGAAAGTCTTGATCTTATTGAAAGTCTAAACAATAAACAGTTAACAACTAAAGCAACAATCTAATTTTGTTTCGACAATCGCACCATTTGTATCTCTGTCTAATAGATAACACATTTAACAGCTAAAAGAATTACACACATAAACACTTAACCTAGTTTCTACAATATGCAACAATCAACAAATCACAAGTTAATAACCATCAGAAAACAACAACAAAACAACTTAAACAATTAAATATATAACTAATCTAAACTAAAAAATAAAACAAATACCTCATTATAATCCCTAAATCGCTGCTGCTGCCTGCCAGACCTGAGTCGAGAGAGGAGAAGTGATTCAAGTGAAGAACCGAGAATGATTAAGCGCACAGACCAGTCCATAGTGAGCAAGTCGAAGATTCAAGATGGCGTATTGGGTATTGGCATGGATTCGTGTAACGAGACTACGAGAGTCGAGAATCGGAGGGTGAGAGGCTTCGATTGAAAGCGTTCGGTCAATTGAGAGCATTCAGTCGATAGATTTAGGAGTGAGAGAAAAGTTGGTCCATCAATTGAAGTAGGCCCTGCCTTTTGGGCTTAACAGCTATATTTTTTCTAAGCCCAAAATGAACCTACTATATAGGAATTGGATAAAAAAGTTGATGCCCTTACCCTTTTTGATGCCCTGGGTCGTCGCCCCCCTGGCCTAGGCCCAGGGCCGGACCTGCCCCTACCTCACAACTTCCCTTCTTAGTTCTTCTTCCCTATTCTTCTTCTTACTACCTGCTAATCATCATGTCTAATGCTACAACCCACAACACATACCCCTAACTCGGTGAGTGTGATTAATATGCTTATTGAGTCGATTAGATGATCGGATAATGAATGATCTTTTTGATATAAAATGGAGACTTTATATTACGGTTAAAACCGATAAAATTTGAAGTATCAAAGATTCGAAAACATGAAACAAAGATTGTATGTCGGTCGAACATAGCTGAGGTCAAGTCTAGCCAAAATCCAAAAAAAGCATGTGTGTGTTCCGATCTTGAGAGGGGGAAAACCATGGCTTCAACAAAAAGCAGAAAACAAAAGTATGGTTGTGGCCATTACGGAGGAGTAGAAATAAAGCCACGCGTAATACTATGGCAAGCTTCTATTTAAATAGTGTTATAACCGTCCGTTGGTCGGGTACACGACATGATTTTAATCTAGTTTCAGATGTAAACCCTCAAATGTCATTCTATTTTCTAATAAACTTTTTTTTTTCAAATTCATGCGATCAATGGATCCAAATTAATCTAGAAAACTCATAGCATGCTATAGCAAAAGTATCCTCCAGGAAAATATTCAACGTTCATTAAATCATTACAATGATACACAACAATTAACTATTAGAGCTGGACACACACAAACACACACACACACACACACATATATATATGTATCATACCAAAAAGCTTCTTGAATCAACCCTTTACCACTTGACAGAATTGCCCAAAACCATTCACTATCTTTGGCATTGTCATACATTTATGCTTTTAAAACACAAAATGTAAATTTTGTAAACAAAACAAGTGCTTGGATAGAATAATTCATCACTAATTTTATGTTTTTTAGATGTAAATAGTAGGGTTTTTGAAAGACAAAGAATCGCGTGAGAATAAGAGTTAAAAAGTGAAAAGCTAAGAAGGGACTTGGATCCCCACTTTTAATCTGAACCCCACCCCATGGCTTGATACGAGAATTGATCCAAAAGTAAAGATTATTTCTTACCATTTTCATTATAACTTTCATTCTCACCGTAACCCAACTCATATTTGAAAACACTCTAAAAAAACAAAAGGGTGTTAATAAGACATACCGCCTATTATATTAAGAGGAGAAGGTAGAAGAAAGGAAATTTTGATCCTCGAGAAAGATTTGCAGGTTCTTGATTTTCATGATGAAATCAACTGCTTCTTTCATCAAACTCCACAAGAAAACCCAACCTGACGAGTTCAGACAACTCTCCAACAAATTCTTCATTCTCCCACAATACCCCTTCCGTTATTACTTTACCAAAATGACAAAGATATTTGATAACATCCTTGTACCCAACATTAGATTCCTCCAACTTTTGCATGAACAATTTGGAGTTATGCTTGTCCCAACGTATCATTTGATTCACTTCCACTTCAACCACGTCTCCAGAAGATAACGATAGGATATATCCGACCGTCATTAGGTCTAGTGTCTCAAAAGCTTCTAACGCTAGTAATCGGTTAATGGCTTCATGTCTCTTTTTGACCTCTAGTTTAAGTCTTGAATCGGCTAGAAAGCCAAGAATGAGTTTAAACAAACCCCTTTTAGTAATCTTTTCTCTTGAAATCACCGCCTCAAATCCGGAAATACCGACATCTGATATGGTTTTCTTTGCCGATTCAGACAAGGTATGGACACCAAGTTTTCGGTAGATATCCACAAGTTTAGTTCGGGTTAGTGCTTTCAGACATGTCTGAGGATACCATACGAAAACGGGACGAGAGGAACTACGAAAGAGGTCCATCAATAAAAGATCGTCGCCAATGAATACGTCACACTTGACGGAGAGAATGATTCCACCAGAAGTAGAATCTAAAACAGGGAGCTTCAATAAGTTCTTGTTGAACATATATTCGGTTTTCGAGTTCCAATTTCCAACGACAAACACCCAGAAAGCGCAACATTGATCGTGCATTATTTGTCGTTTTGAACTCTCCCATGTCATCCACAACTTACAGAGCATGGGATGGTAAAAAGCCACCATCACACGACCTGTGAGTTACAAATACAGTTGGTCGATCTCCGATTCCGACAACAATTAACTTCTCCAATAACATGGAGCTAACTTCCTGCATAAGCCAAATGCCAAAGTTCAAAATTATGTAGCAATTAGATAACATAGGCACTAAAGTACAAAATGACAGAAGTCATCTAAGCCAATATGTCAACTGATTGGAAAAATCATATACCACTTCCAATATGATTCCATTTCACAATAAACTTGTTAGAGTATGTGGTCATGGGATCTTTCACATTGATGGCATAACTTTATTACCTCGATGATGAACTGAGGTCCCATCACATTCACTCATGTGTGGCTTAAAAATTGGGAGGGCAGCAGCTCCGGTTAGAAACCATGTCTTCACTATGATGCAAAATAACGAAGAAATCAAAACTGAAAGACAATGCGCGTGTGTAATACCTTCAATGTTATTATTACCAGAAGAATTCAATGAAGAATTAGATACCTCACTATTCCTGGGTCGATTTCAAGCCCTAATCGCTGCAACACCTAATCCGTCGTGGAAAAGTCGGTGTTGGGGAAACGGGTCTCTTAATTCTGCTGGAACTGTTGATGATTTTGATGATCCATGGAAATCAATCCGATTTTCTTCCTCCTCTTCGATTTGATTAATGCCTTCCATTGCTCATGTGACTGAGAAGACCAGCATGCACCTGCACAACAATTCGCTTCAAAAAATAAACCATCTAGTCACAAACATTAGTTGCACAAAATTGGAGAGCATCAATTATGCAATACAAATATGTCAGATACCATTTTTGGTAAAAATTCTCTTAAGTAGATAGACTTTTGTTGCACAGTATATTATATAACTGAAGACAAACCAATGTCATAATCTAATAAATGATGATAATTATGTAACATGGAAGCAACTAAAGGCTCTTTAGTTACAACAGATGAAACACCCAGCTGGGCTTTCTTTTCTATAGAAGAAGTAACAAAATAGAGCCTATAATGTTTCAAAAGATTCCCAGCCTGCACAAAGAAGAAGATGAAACAAATCAACCAACATCCTGTTTTTCTAAAGCATATATCGTAAGAATATGCAGGCAGCAGATCATGTGCAATATGCTTGATGGTTGAAATTCAACTCTAGAGTACCCTTAGGTACCCAAATATCAAACTACATTGCATGAAATCTTCAAAATCAATCATCTTTTGCATCTAAAGATCCTAAATATGAAACAATTACCAAAGTTCAGTACAAAAACATATAAAATAAACCAAGATCTTAACATCTTCACAAGATCCTCAAAAAGACAGATAACATCCATGGTTTTGAAGTGCAATGTTAAAACAGTTTCTGAAGTATCGAAAACCAAACAAAAAACACTCCATCTGCATATATTTGTATACTAAAACAAAATAAAAAAAGTATTGAGGATGTGAAATACTTAAATATGAGTACCTTAATTTGAGGTATGGAATATGATAAGCTACCCAAATAAGACATTTGAGAATACAACCTTGCTTAAGCCAGAGAAACCCTTCTAAGCAGTTTTGGAAACGATTTTTTTTATCAAATTCAATTTTGTCGTCATCGTCATCATCAACAATCCTACATGCATCACACTCTTCTTCATCCAACGAAAAATACTCATGTATGTTGCAAAGAACACAGAAGAAAGATAAATTTGTTGAGCATACATTTACAATATTCATGTGTGAATAGAGATATCAAACAATCTTAAATTCAGCATCCATAGATGTACCTGAAATATGGAAAGGGAAAATTTAATCAAATGGGTTTAATTCAACTTCAAATGAAAATGATTATTAAACCTTTGGATAGATGCTTTTAAATTAAATGGAACTTTATACTAAGTGCTAAAAATAGATTAACATTTGCCTTAAATATGTACCCACATCATCTTTGCATTTGAAAAACACTTATCTTCGAATAGAGCGGAATTGTATAGCTCTTTTCTATGGAACTAATGCGTATTAAATTGCAAGAATATACAAAACAGGTTTACTTTAAATGTGCTTGCCTGCTATCAAAGATCAAGTGGGTAATTAATCCCTAGCTAATTAGATTTTTGGCTGAATTCAAGAGGATGCCATTAAGAAAAATGGAAGATGCAATTGATCAGATAAAATCCGTCCCAATTCAAATCCAACAACATTTCTCAAAAGAACTATTTTGTTTCACCAATTTCCCCTAATTTCTCTCGTTTCATAAGAAGAGATGAAGTTGTAGATTAAATAACCTATGCTATCAAGTGCCAAATATGGGCAAGCAGGGATCTTGAATAATTTGTCCTAACATCAAATAATTACATGACAACAATAGTTAGATGAAGAACCCATCTTCATAAATAGAAATCGAACAAAATCTAGAGATGAAAATACCATCTGGAGGAGAGATGAAGTTGTGATGAAATAACTTGTGCTCTTTAATAGTTTATCGTCGGAGAAAGAGAAGAGGGCCGATTAGGGTGCGTTTGGTACGCAGACAGAACAGGTGTTCAGCGTTTGGTAAGACATGATATGACTGGACATAACTGGTTAAAATGACCAATTTACCCCTGATAGTGTTTTTTTATTAAATAATCAATCTAAGTGAATATTAACAACTAATACAATCATGTATCAACAAGGAAAATGATGTACACACAAGAAAAATGAAGCTTTAACATGGTTGTTTTCTGTGTATCAAACAGGACTACAAACTTTCTGTTGGTATGCAAAATCAAAGACCATTTGCACTTGTTAACATAAAGACCAAGTTTATACCAAATCTCATTGGGAAACAATAAAACAGAAAACAAATTCTAAACTCAAGTTTAGAATGGTTTTACAGGAATCAATCGTGCAAAATTCTAAACTCAAATTCAACAATATTCTAAACTCAAGCTTTACAGGTCATCAATAATCAGTATGATGCATCAAAAAAATTGGAACTTAAAAAATTGTAAATTACGACTCCATTACTCAATTTAAACAACCTTCAATTCCTAACCTTGATGCAATTAAACCAGATACCCATAAACTAGTAGATCGATACAATCAATACATCATACCACAAATTCAACAAAACAACAATCGAAGAAGAAGAAGAAAGAGAGCATACCATTTTCGAGGTTCTGAAGAATTAGATGAAATCAAAGAAGAAGAAGAAGAAGAAGAAGAAGAAACATCGCAAAAGAAGAAGAAATCGGAAGAAGAAGAAAAATCATAGGAGAAATTGGAAGAAGAAAAGAAATCGGAAGCAAACCTGTGGATATCGATCTGGTTAGGCGAATTCGATGGAGGCGAAGTCGATCTGTGGGGGGGGGGGGGAGGTGGACACGCGTGTCCCAAACTTGTCCAACTTAGTCCCACATATGGACACACCAAACATGGTATAAACTTGTTCTGTCCTTTTTTGTTCCACCTTGTCCAGTATACCAAACGCCCCCTAACTGTGGAGTAATCACCATTCAAATGCTAGCCAATGTCTTATACCAAAGAAGACCCTCCTGCTTGCCAGCTGGATCAGAATCATAACCATCCGAAGGTAGCCAGCAGGCCTTGAGAAATATATCAATCTTGATAACATCCCTCATCTCACCACAACTTAACACCAGTTTTTTCTCACCATCCAAACATGGATGTAATGTATGTGAAACAACACTAAGGTGCCGTTTGTTTTTTAAGATGTCTAAGATCTGAAGTCTTATTTTAGTTATGATTAATAAGAGGTGATGTGTAAAAATGTCTGAACGATTCAGACTTTAGAGCCATTAAGAGGTTTAAAAAAAAAAAAAAACCCTAACTCAAATCCAATCTTCACTTTCCCTGATGCTGCTCCATCATTAAGAATCAAAAAGTAAATGCTCCACAACACAATTAATATATATATATATATATATATATATATATATATATATATAACTAAAAAGTAAAAGGCAAGCAGAAGATGAAACCAAAATTAGAAATCACATCAGTTTGTAACACACAAAAGGAATTAAAATGAATGTCAGCAATTTAGACTAATGTTTGGGGACAATTGATTAGTCAGATAAAGAAACTTTAAATAAATAAAAAACCTATAAATAAAGAGAGAGGGAGAAGAAAGACGACTCACAAACAGTTCGAAAGTTAGGTGTTATTCAGGGGTATGTTTTGGGGTGAGGTATTGAACGATAGCAAATGAAAAGGATGGAGATATAAAGAAATTAGGCAAAGCCATGTGTGGTTATTTAGATGCTTTAGATCTGTAGATCAATCAAATATCTGTAGAAACGTATACGAATACGGATATCTTTATTAATTTTTATGATCATTTTCTGGTGAAAGAAGGACAAGTGGATAAGTGGAGAGGGTCGTCTTTGGTATGTTGCCTCTCAGATTGTAGCCAGTCAGAGCGAGGAAGATGAAAAAGTGGAAAGGGCTACAAACAAAAAGTGACAACGATGTAGATAAACCTACTCTTAAAATCTACAACATATGTTGTTTTCATTCGTTGATGAGGAGTGAACTAGATTCAAGTTAGCTGCTTTCTCACCAATTTGATATTCTTTCCATTAACTTATGTTAGCTAGGCTTCATTATAAATCTATTTACACTTATTTTTGTCACCAACAATTTTGATCATCTTTCCTAATAAGTTATGTTAGTTAGGCTTCACTATACCAGACTATGAATTTAGCTCCACATTCTATACCAAGCTATGTATTTAGCTCCAGATATAATGAGTGAGGACATAATTCCAATTTATATTACAAAAAAAATTGATCCCTGGATTATGTGTTCCTCGACTATATCTAACTGCATTTTCCACATTACATAAAAAGAAAATAGCATAGGAAACACATGAAGATTTTTTTAGTTCATAAAATGCTTGCTGAACTTCATAAAAATATATCCTAAACATGTGAATTTTAGCTAGAGATCACTCCTTTGGATCATTAAAATAACTTTATACTTGAGACTGGTAATCCCATATGCAGACTATCCCGGAATACAAACTTGTGAGGATCCTGTGAGAAGACAAAAATACCCATGTCCGTAAATAAGCAAATGTACAATTACTTCCTCACCTATTTACTTCCACGCACAATTACCATTGCGGCTCAAGGTTAAGCTATTTAAAGCAAAACGTACAAAATGTAGCCAACTGTAACACCCTAAAAATAGGGATAACAAAAATCCGAAAAAACGGACATGCGGTATATAAAATTGCCAAAGCAAGAGCCTCCCAACAATGGGGACAATACACAAACCTGTTTAAATACAGTCGTAATTAAACAGACAATATATAACAACTAACTAATCTAATTTCCATTACTAGAAAAGAGATTACAAATAAGGGTGTCATTTATAGACCTAAAGGTTCTCCTACCAAAAGTAATTCCAAATGCAATATTCCCAAATCTCTCACTCAAGCACTATGCCAGCTTAGAACCGATGCCGCTAAAACCTGAGATACATTTCGACACCAAACAAGTGTTAGGCCAAAAAGCCTAGTGAGTTGAACAATAATAAGCATGCATGAACAGTTACAATTCTTATCAGCAGTTAACCAATGTTCAATATATGTGGAGTCATTAGGGGAGACCCAAAGCACCAATCAAGTCCCACCCAAGAGTCGATATACCTTGATGCCCTTAACAAGGAACACCCCAAAGGCCCGACACACCCGAAGACTATCGCTAAGAAAATTGCCCGAGTGGCGGAGGTCTAGGCACATACCATCACAGTGGCGCCCAAGACTACATCCTCCTAGTGTACTGACTTGGTTCGTCCACATAACGCATATAGGAGTTCCTTTAGGTGTATTTCAACCCAACATATTTCAATACCAACTACGGGTACAATATTACCATCCTATCCTCATGCAGTCCAACAAAAGACCCAAATGACACTTATATTCATCATGCATATAAATATGTCATCAAAGTGGAATTTCAACTAAACCATCATACATTTAACATATCAAGGTACCCACATTATGTATCCATGAGAAAAGCCCCAAACAATGGTACATATAACATAAATCATGGCACATCACCAATATCCACCTTTCCAACTATTTTCACCAAGAAATCCCAAATAATTACACAAAATAGAATAATTCATGGGATGATACTTATAAAGCATATTTCTCACATAATCTCATGAAAATACCATCAAATACTTGAACCCTTAAGGATGAACATTTTGAGCAATTATGTGATAATAACAACAAATAAGCAAATATGATGTGTATCCAGTTTTAACAAAAGTTTAGTAAACTCACCTTGCTAGATTTAAGCTAAATCTAGTATTTACCCACTTAGAGGTTTCCTTGAAGAAACTTGGTTCTTCAAACCAAATCTTCCAAAACCTAGATCCACAAGGTTCCAACAATGAATATACATAATCAACCACAAAGAATCGTTTCCCAACCTTCTATATGAATATCTCAACTGATACCGAAATCCTAACTTCTATAAATGAAGTGAATAGAAGATTACCTCAGCCCGAACTTGAATCCACCAACCAAAACACCTCTAGTTCACCAAAATGGTTACAAACCTCCATTCTATGAAAGGGAGAACAAAGGGTGGATGAAACCCTAGAAAACTTTGGTGAAGAAGATGAATAGGGAGAGATGAGAAGCTTACCACCATGAAATACTCTAGTATACTTCAATAAACTTCCAATCTCTTGCTAGATCCTTGAAAAGCTCTCAAAAATGAAACCGTAGCAACTTGGATCAACCAAATCGAAGCTAGGATGAAGGAGATATGAAGGAATGAAGTTTGGGTGCTGAAAATCGGTTTTAAGCTCGTCCAGGGGGTTTCGCGATATGTCTCGCGGCCTTGGGTCGCGGCATAAGTTTCCCGCTTCCCCTGGTTTTCTTCTCGATACTTTTTTGGCCATAACTTCTTCGTTATAGCTCCGTTTTTGCTCCGGAAATAACCGTTGAACTCGTAATTGAATCCTTTATCCATCAAGACTATAAAATATAGGATTCAAGTCCAAAATCAAATATCTTATTTTTCCTTAATATATAGGTTTCGGTATAAACTTGAAATGATACCTTTCGAAATTCGGGGGGTTACAATCCTCCCTACCTTAAAAGAGATTTCGTCCTCGAAATCTAGCACCAACCAATCACCCAATATCTCCCTTGGCGAGGTCAAATGATTCCCTGTCCAAAAGGAATACCTTCATTAAACCTTACCTCATATACGAACCCGATTACTTCACGGTTGAGGTTGTCGTCGCGTTCCTTATAACGAACCATCGCCAACTCAACCTCAACTTTCCATATAACTCACCCAAAGCGGGATAAATGTTAAATTCTGACTTAATCACATTCTTAACATTAAATCTCGGTTGCCTCCCAACCTTATGTTGTTCATATTATCTCAAGAGTAACTTACGACCTTATTTAGTCATTTCCACCAAGAATACTCCAAAACAAACATTTCCCTTAGTTACATCTAAATACGACGCATCAAGGTCTCTTCAATAATCGATTTGTACTTAAAGTCTACCTCGACATTCTCACCAAAGGTCTCCAATAACCATTACCACTAAACTCCCACCATGCATTCAAGCATCGATTTCCAAATCAGCGAAAGTCCTGACAATTATCAAAATACTAATGACTGATTCTTAATTATCAACATCTAATTTCCTTAAGTTTACTACTCGTCCTACAGACGCATCAGATCTAACGGAAATACATTGGAGCACACCAACAATTATTGTCCTCAAAATAGAGTGTCGACACCTATCCTCGGAATGACCATTATGCAAACGTGAGTATGCTACCAAATATTTCATTCCCGATTAGCAATGTCGATTCAAAGCTGACACCTACTCTTGGAAGTAGTCACCCAAATCCAACATCCTTACCACTCTACCATAACATCATCATTATTCACAAATACCCAACAATATAGCACAGCACCGACACATAGCATGCCGTCGTACCAAATTCCCACAATTCCAAAACCAACCATACTCAAACAACCGAACACAAATTTAATCCGTTGGTTTAACGAAGCATAAAGGTCGTTACTTAACTAACTGGGAGAAAGCACATGCCTAACGCCTCAAACTCCGAGGATTCTTTTATTCCGTAATATCGACTTCTAACACGAGGGGGCTTACACCTATAGCCCAATGAGTTCAAGGTTTTTCACACTATTATGCAAATTTGAAATTTATAAAACTCTCAAATATATGAGTTTTATAACAATTAAACGTGTGTGAAAATACACTATCGTGTATTCGATAGGTTTCAAAATTTGATCACCAATGCCACGCATATAAAACCATTTTCAAAACTCATTTGATCAGTGCTTACGCTAATAAAACGATAACGAAAGATGCGTAACAAAATTTTCAAACGGACTACCAGGGTCTTAGTATGCATCAATTTATGCTATGCGTATGAAAATGACTTTCCTTCCCATAACATGTGCGATAAAAGTTTGGTACAACTCCCAAAAGAGGATTTCACAACTTCAACTTTAACTTTAAAATCTTTTACTTTAACACAAAACGTCGGAAGATAAAATTTCCAACAATGCCTATATACGTCCGATCATTTCCCAAATGTAGCAACACAATAGGAACGTAAATAAATAAATAAATAAATAAATAAATATATATATATATATATATATATATTTATTCGCGTTTCAAATTTAGGCCGCACCGATAAAACGTACTTGCCCAAAATTGTAATTACTACAACATGCAAACCGAAAATTCATTTCATGCATTGCGGAAAAACTCCTATCAGTAAAATCAATAACTGAAATATGTTCTGGGAAAAAGTTCTATCCGAAATACCATAAATCTTTCATACAAAACTACATAAGGGAAATTCACAAAAATCGAACCCCAAAATTTCTGCAATTAACCATGAAATGTCATGAAATAAATCTTCCCATAGTGACTCCCATACGTCGGTTTATTCCCCAAAATTTAGCAAAGACATATGCATGCGATTTGAGCAATTGTAAGAGCATTTAGTTTAATTCCAAACTATATAAATAAAATGTTCGCAAAATCAGAGACCACATGCTCATAATATCGAACTCTTAAAGTTTTCTCTCTTTTAGTCACAATGCGGCACGAAATAAGATTTCACTACAAAACTTGCATGCGACCGTTTATTTCACAAAGCTAGTAGAGACATAGAAATACGCAATTGAAAGCCGATATAACTATTTGAAACACGTTTGACCAACTATTATGCAAACATGACCCAAAAGTATAAATAAATAAAATCTCATCGTTGGTTGAGACAAACCATTTTCCCAATTGAACTCATACCCTTATGTTTTCAAAATGCCTCATAACACAATAATATGCATTTCTGAAAAGGTTCATAAAATTAAATACACAAAATGATCCTTACGTCAATTGAACTCCAATTATATATGTAAAATCATCAAAGAAACATTTCAACATCATTTATTTACCAAAATACCCAAAGATCCCAAAATGGGTGTGTCAACATGTTCATAAAACTAAACATTTCAAAATAACCAAAACTTCTCATTGGTTGAAACAAAATGTTTTCCAAATGAACTCTTTCTCTTCATGTTGCCAAAATGACTCATAGTTCAATGATATGCATTTTCCAACGGTTTATAAAATCATATGCATCAAATGGACAATTATATAAAATGACCTCCATTTATATATTACATCGCAAAAGAAATATATCAAAATGATTTATTTATCAAAATGCCCAAAAATCACAAAGATGTGTGTTACATAAGTTTATAAAGTTAAATATATCCAAATAACCCAAAACTTATCAGCAGTTAACAATTTAATGTAAAACACAAACACTTTAAAAAAGTAACTTATAAATAACAACCCATTTTCTTTTTAAATAATAAAGACCGACTCATATACATATGAATCCGCTGCGTTACAGTCTAAACAGTACATGGCTCCAATTGAATGACCAACGTACTCAGAACATGTAATTCTCAATTGATGCGCATTAACCGCCATCATACTTGGTATTTCACAATTGGGATATTAAACCGGACCGAAGTCCTAAATACTCATTTATTTTCAAATATGTCTTTCCAAGTTTAACTGCTGATAAGAATGAAAATCATAAAATGGAACTATATACATACTTTCAAATACTTCACATAAATATGCAAGTAATGCTTCATAAAACATTCCATTTCATGAATGATGCATAAAAACCGACAACCATTCAAAAGTATATTTCTTTGACCAAAGATCGTTTTATGCAGTAAAACGTTAAAACACATTGATTTGTGACCCTTTATCAAAATGTCCAAAAATCCCAAATGTGGTGTTATACAAAGTTTATAAAGGTAAATACTTCAAATAATCAAAGATTACCAACTAACCCAACATTTGATAATTTCATGTAAACACATAAACACCTTAAAATGGATATTTTGGCATGTACACCGTTTTCACAATCAACTTGAACTCACGCTCCTCGATTTCTCTAGTTGCACTATCGTCATCCAGATGCTCAACATCTTAACGCAAAACCACGGACTTCATAGGTTCACCTTACAATTTCTCCTCGAATACATCGATTCAAAAAGTCTATGGTTATAATGCAACCAATTAATCCGACTCGAAACTGTCCACTTAATGCAATCACCATACTTACCGTTACTCCAAGTAACGAGTAATAAAATCATCAACTTTTTCTAATAGTTACCCATTCAAAAACTTTCTTATTACTCCAACGGTCGACATACCAAGGCAGCTCATACAAGCACGAGGATGAATAAGAAAGAGATTAACATAATTGAACACGAATGAAACGTACTACTACGTCTACAAATATCATAACATTAGTAAATCAAGCACAAGAGAACGTACTACTACCTTACCAAATGTCACAGTAACGACATTTCAAGCACCATCACGTATAAATATCCTCATAATAACATTAGCTAGGTGAGATTATGAACATATAATACATAAAGGTTCTCGTTACCATCGCCACAATGCTTGATAACCATAGTTTCCATCGACTCTAAGACTAACCCATCTTAGAAATTCTACCCATCTCACAATCATTGCCTAACATACTCAGTCTAAGTCTAGACATCTTACGTTCATGCCTAGTTCACTTAAACTAGAGCTCTGATACCAAATTGTAACACCCTAAAAATAGGGATAACAAAAATCCGAAAAAACGGACATGCGGTATATAAAATTGCCAAAGCAAGAGCCTCCCAACAATGGGGACAATACAGTCGTAATTAAACAGACAATATATAACAACTAACTAATCTAATTTATATTACTAGAAAAGAGATTACAAATAAGGGTGTCATTTATAGACCCAAAGGTTCTCCTACCAAAAGTAATTCCAAATGCAATATTCCCAAATCTCTCACTCAAGCACTATGCCAGCTTAGAACCGATGCCGCTAAAACCTGAGATACACATCGACACCAAACAAGTGTTAGGCCAAAAAGCCTAGTGAGTTGAACAATAATAAGCATGCATGAACAGTTACAATTCTTATCAGCAGTTAACCAATGTTCAATATATGTGGAGTCATTAGGGGAGACCCAAAGTACCAATCAAGTCCCACCCAAGAGTCAATATACCTTAATGCCCTTAACAAGGAATACCCCAAAGGCCCGGCACACCCGAAGACTATCGCTAAGAAAATTCCCCGAGTGGCGGAGGTCTAGGCACATACCATCACAGTGGCGTCAAAGACAACATCCTTCTAGTGTACTGACTTAGTTCGTCCACATAACGCATATAGGAGGTCCTTTAGGTGTATTTCAACCCAACATATTTCAATACCAACTACGGGTACAATATTACCATCCTATCCTCATGTAGTCCAACAAAAGACTCAAATGACACTTATATTCATCATGCATAGAAATATGTCATCAAAGTGGAATTTCAACTAAACCATCATAACACACATATATGCATACAATTAACATATCAAGGTACCCACATTATGTATCCATGAGAAAAGCCCCAAACAATGGTACATATAACATAAATCATGGCACATCACCAATATCCACCTTTCCAACTATTTTCACTAAGAAATCCCAAATAATTACACAAAATAGAATAATTCATGCGATGATACGTATAAAGCATATTTCTCACATAATCTCATGAAAATACCATCAAATACTTGAACCCGTAAGGATGAACATTTTGAGCAATTATGTGATAATAACAACAAATAAGCAAATATGATGTGTATCTAGTTTTAACAAAAGTTTAGTAAACTCACCTTGCTAGATTTAAGCTAAATCTAGTATTTACCCACTTAGAGGTTTCCTTGAAGAAACTTGGTTCTTCAAACCAAATCTTCCAAAACCTAGATCCACAAGGTTCCAACAATGAATATACATAATCAACCACAAAGAATCGTTTTCCACCCTTCTACATGAATATCTCAATTGATACCGAAATCCTAACTTCTATAAATGAAGAGAATAGAAGATTACCTTAGCCCAAACTTGAATCCACCAACCAAAACACCTTTAGTTCACCAAAATGGTTACAAACCTCCATTCTATGAAAGGGAGAACAAAGGGTGGATGAAACCCTAGAAAACTTTGGTGAAGAAGATGAATAGGGAGAGATGAGAAGCTTACCACCACGAAATACTCTAGTATACTTCAATAGACTTCCAATCTCTTCCTAGATCCTTGAAAATCTCTCAAAAACGAAACCGTAGCAACTTGAATCACCCAAATCGGAGCTAGGATGAAGGAGATTGAAGGAATGAAGTTTGGGTGCTGAAAATCGGTTTTAAGCTCGTCCAGGGGGTTTCGCGATATGTCTCGCGACCTTGGGTCGCGGCATAAGTCGCCCGCTTCCCCTAGTTTTCTTCTCGATAATGTTTTGGCCATAACTTCTTCGTTATAGCTCCGTTTTTTGCTCCGGAAAGAACCGTTGGACTCGTAACTGAATCATTTATCCATCAAGACTATAAAATCTAGGATTCAAGTCCAAAATCAAATATCTTATTTTTCCTTAATATATCGGTTTCGGTATAAATTTGAAATGATACCTTTCAAAATTCGGGGTGTTACACCAACATATGTACTACTAAAATCGAGATGCATATCATTACCATGGTTCCGTTGGATGCAGGTCACGAACTTTACTCTTTCTGATCTTGGAGCAAGCTTCCTCTGTCACACACACACACACAATCTCATCATTATCAAACAAACGCCTTGAAAACAAAATAAACACAAATCAAATAACGGTACCATGATATCGAGACTGAGAGGTTGTCCCAAAGCAAAAGAAGAACAAACAGAAAAAAATTGAAAGTTTTAGTTAGTACATAATCAAATCAACTTTCAACATTAGTAATGTGATTGAACAATGATAAAAAATTTCAATTCATCATAGATTCAAAACCGGATCTAGATTACAACACTGGAAATCAGAATCAAGTAAAAAAAAAGTGAAAGCTCACCATTGTTAGAGAAGAAAAAAATTAATAATTAAGGTTTAAATCGGTGATTGGCTTCTGAACCCTAACGTGGGAGTGAGATATCCGACAATTGAAGTAGAGTCAGAATGGAAGGATTTGAGATCGAGAGGTTTCTTTCTGGTTTGTATAACAGTGCCCCCCCTGTGATTTCAGGGGCGTTAACGTGGATTGAATTCGAGGGTATCAATCGTCTTTGAAATGACAACAACCGGAGAAACAACCATCGATTTTAAACATTGTGACGATGTGTAGAGCCATGGAGGTTACGATCGTAAGAAGATAAACAATGAAATAAATATGTGTTTATTTTTGTCACTATTCTTAACCCAGTAGTTTATGAAAGAGGAGAAATGGTGCATAATGTTGGGGAGGGAGAGGTCGTTGTGCATAAAAATCTCATTCATTCCTAAGCCATTTTCAAATGAAAATAAGCAATAAAAAAAGTTAATAAACTAAAACTACTCTATGCAGACCAGTACAAGTAAAAAAGTCATTCATGAGTTGAATACCTTCGTAAGGAGACTGTGTTGGACCAAGGACCATGAAATTAAAATACCACATGTTATCTTCTGATGGCGATGCGCTTATCCCCAGAGCTACAACAACAAAATCACAAAAAAATAAAGACAAACACCAAACAAATCCTTCATTACACTTCCAAATGACAACACCTAAGAAATTCATTGATCCAAATCCTTATGCAATCTTTACAATTCCGCAACATATTTACAAATTCAAATGAGTTTCCTTATAATAATTCAGAAAAAAAACTTGAGGAATAAAGTTAAAGTTCACCTAGTGGTTCGCTGAGTAAGCGTTGAGTTTCTTGGATCATAACAACAAAGTCAAAATCTAAGTTAGGGTTTTCAGATGTATATTGATCGATGAAATAATCTGAAACAATATACATACATACAAACATATACATATTTCTGGTAACAAAATAATGAAATCGAGGAATTGAGAAATGGACCAGAAGAGTAGGATCACAAGTTGTTTTGTGTTAATACCTTGATAATTCTGCGAGGGAGATGAGGTTACCTTCAATAAGAGCTTTGCAGAGACTTCATCTTGGAGAGGAGATACGAGAGATTGAAGGAAATCGTGGGGAGGAATCGTGGAGCAGAGAACCAAGCTTTCAAAACAACCTCCTGAAGATGATTAAGTGAGGAACCGACTCGATATTAAAAGTTAGATGAATTTAAACGGTCCAGATCGAATCAACAAACAGTTGACTCGTCTGGATCCATATATATATATAAGGATAATTTGCAACTCATGCAAATCTTACAACCCCTGCAACCCACATTTTAATCGTTGGATTAGTGATAAGCGGTTATTTTATTTTTATTTTTATGTTTTTTAATTGAAAATATTGGACCCATATCTATTGTAACCGTCTATCATGAATCCAACGGTTAAGATGTGGGTTGCATGGGTTGTAAGATTTACGTGGGTTGCAAATTAAACTATATATATATATATATATATATATATATATATAATTGGATTATTTTGAATTATGGAGGGAACAACACCTAAGAAATTCATTGATCCAAATCCTCATGCAATCATTACAATTCCGCAACATATTTACAAATTCAAATGAGTTTCCTTATAATAATTCAGAGAAAAAAAACTTGAGGAATAAAGTTAAAGTTCACCTGGTTCGCTGAGTAAGCGCTGAGTTTCCTGGATCATAACAACAAAGTCAAAATCTAAGTTAGGGTTTTCATATGTATATTGATCGATGAAATAATCTAAAACAATATACATACAAACATATACATATTTCTGGTAACAAAATAATGAAATCGATGAATTGAGAAATGGATCAGAAGAGCAGGATCACAAGTTGTTTTGTGTTAATACCTTGATAATTCTTGCGAGGGAGATGAGGTTACCTTCAATAAGATCTTTGCAGAGACTTCATCTTGGAGAGGAAATATGAGAGATTGAAGGAAATCGTGGGGAGGAATCGTGGAGCGGAGAACCAGGCTTTCAAAACAACCTCCCGGAGATGATTAAGTGAGGAGCCGACTCGATATTAAAAGTTAGATGAATTTAAACGGTCCAGATCGAATTAATAAACAGTTGACTCGTCTGGATCCATATATATATATATATATAATTGGATGATTTTGAATTATGGAGGGTCATGAAATCAACGTTTTTGCAAGGAGCAACGGAAAACATCGAGCAAGTTACCAACATGATATAGCTAGGTTATAGAAAATCACAAGCCTCAACTAAATTGTAATCAACCAAGTCCATAAATTAAAGAAGATATGCAACACCACATGGCACACAAAGATAACCTAGACTAAAGATCTCATGATCTTTTCAATCAAATGGCATCAAGATTATTTTTGACCGTCTTGCATAATTAAAAATTTCCAGGTGGATCATGATCAGAGTCGCTTAAGTTTTTATCTTCACCATGAAGTTCTAAAAAGCATCTATGTGTCTTGCATGATTAAGCTATAAATAAGCAGATTAAATAAAACTTGAACAGATTAGTTAACTATTTTCTACATTGGATATGTGAGGGCTAAGTAAAAGACGAGGAATAATAAAACATGGTCCAACTGAACAACATGATAAAGTGGCTTTATACAATTTGAATCCTCAATAATATTCAATGAGAAAACATAAGCATTATAAGTCAATAACATGGTTATCAAAAAGAAAAAATCTTTTTCTTGAGATATGATGCTTAAAATCAAGACACATAGTACATAGATTTGGATTAAAAATAGAACAATTTGTTTGTCTCTTACCGAGTAAGTTTCTTGATCCCTGCCATGTTGACATTCAATAGCTCATTATACAACATTTTCTTCTCATTTATAAGTGGACCAACTTTAACTTCAGCTTCAAGAGCAGCCTAACCTGAAATTATAGATATGTAACATATATCAGTTTCAGATTAAACGGTTGGGACCTCCACTTAGTTTCAGCCAAGCTTCATCTATCCCCCCCTACGTCACCTCTATCTCTCACATCGAGTTCTTCTTTTTCTTTTTAATTAATAGTTACAGTTTTGGTCCTTAAACTCTTTTGATTGATTTACTTTATACCTTTTACTTTTCTAATTTTCATTTTACACCATCATCATTTTAACACACATAATTGTATATTAACTAAAATATGTTTAAAAAAATACTTTTAATTTTAACAAGTTACACCATTATAATCGTCTCTTCGATACCTTCGAAATGAGCCCAATATTGATATATTTTTTAATTTAATTATTTTATTATATATTAAAATATGTCAAAAAATACATTTAAAAATACGTTTTGGTATGGAGTATATTGCAATTGCATTTTTCACTCGACATGGTTCAACGTTATTTGCATTGCAATTTCATTTTTCACTCGACAGGGTTCCAAGTCATTTTGCAAAACATGTGTTTGTTAGGGGTGTTCAAAAAAACCGAAAAACCGAGCCGAACCGTTTAATCTGAAACCGTGACCGAACCGCGGGTAACCGCCTTATTTCGGTTCGGTGCGGTTCGGTTCAACCTACGGTATATATATATATAATGAAAACAGAATCATATGTGTATATATATATATATATATTTGATTTCATATAAAAGTTATTGATTTGAAATAAAGTAAAAACAATTCGATATATATATCGAACGAACGATTCATTCATTTCAAAACGAATGATTCATTTCGGGATTTCATTTCAAACTCTCTCTCCCTCTCTCTCTATGGTCGATGGAAATTGTGGATTTCGAGCCATATCTAAAAGTTTTTAGAATAATAATGATGTTAAAACTAAACCAGATATAATAATCAGAAAGTGGCAAATTAGATTGAGGAACAATTGTTGTAGCAATTTGGGTATAAAAAAACGAACAAACATATTCATACGTTTCAAAAGTGACAAATGAAAAATATTGTTATTAGTAAAATACGTTTAACCATATTCATCGTATATTAACTAAATTACGTTTGAAAAAATACTCGTGACTATATTGATTTAAATGATTAATAAAAAAATGATTAACTAAGGTACAATATATGACATATAATAATATAATTAAATCAAAAAATATACAATATTGGGGCTCATTTCGAAGTTATCGACGAGACGATTATAATGGTGTAACTTGGTAAAATAAAAAATTATTTTTTTAACGTATTTGAGTTAATATACTCTTATATGTGTTAATATAATGAAAATGTAAACTGTAAAATGTAAAACCAAAAGGTATAAAGTAAATCAATCAAAAGAGTTCAGAGACCAAAATTGTAACTATGAATTAAAAAATAAAAAAAGAACCGATTGTGAGGGAGGATGGGGTATATTTTTGTAGAAAATTTGCAGGGGGTATACTTAAAATTTCCCTAATTAATATGCATGCTTGCTCTCTTTCTCTCTCTCTCTCTCTCTCTCTCTCACACACACACACACACATATATATATATATATATAAATGGAGGATGAAACGAGAATGCTAACTATTTAAAAAAATAAGAGAATAAAGGGTTGTTTGTTTACCTCTTAATGGTTCCATTAAGAGGCAACATCTGAATCGCTAAGAGGTAAATCTTGTTTGGCAAAAAAAGGTGTTGCCTCTTAATGATTTTGTATCGTGACCCTCCCTTAACAATTAAAAGCCCTGATTTCATTATGAACAATTAGCAAACAACCATATTTCATTTTACACTATATCATAAAAATCTCTTAATCATTCAGACCACTTAATCATTTTACACTAACCGATTCAGCAACTGACAAACAACCCCTAATTCTAGGCCAATCATTTTATTAAATAAATTTTAAATAATTAATTCTAAAATTAAATAAATAAGGGTATAAAAATAATTTAGTTACATAAAAGTTATTTTAGGTATTTATTTAAGACTCTACTTTTACCATATTTTTAAATTTAATATGATTTAATTTTTTCTTAAATAATTTTTTATTTAATTCATTTAAAACAAACATATTTAATTTTCATCTAAAGAATTTTTTTTATTTAAAGTAATATTTAAAAAATTACATTTTTCATAAAAATCACATGTGATTCATAATCAATTAATTTTTTTCAACACTCTTTCTAATCATATGTGATTTAAAATTTGAAAAACAACAATTCAAATTAAACATTAAAAAGAAAAAATAATGAAAATAAAATCATATGTGATGTGTAGAAAAACACAATTAAAATTAATGTATAAGATCACATGTACTTAAAAATGTAATTCATAATTTTTCATTAAAATCAAATGTGATTCACAATGAATTAATTTTTTTTCCAAAATGTTTTTCTAATCATATATGATTTAAAATTTTAAAAACAATGATTCAAATTAAACATTGAAAAAAAATAATTAAAACAAAATCATGTGATCTGTAGTAAAACACAATTACAATTATGTATAAAATCACATGTACTTCAAAACATAAGTCATAATTTTCATCAAAATCACATATGATTCACAATGAAATAATTTTTTTTTTCAAAATGTTTTCCTAATCATATATGATTTAAAATTTGAAAAACAATGATTCAAATTAAACATTGCAAAAAAATAATGAAAACAGAATTATATGTGATCCATAGCAAAACACATTTAAAATGCATAAGATCACATAATGACACATAAAAGAAAACTAGTGAGTCTTTTTTAGGAAAAAAATGTCGATTATTTGCGGATATCACATGTGATTTTTGAGAAAAATTGTAAAAAAATCTTAAATAAACTAATTCAATAAAAATAAATATTTAAAATGAAAAACTAAATCATATTTATTTTAATTTTGTAAAAAGTTATAAAAAAATCATAAATAAATACCTTAATTAAATTTGTTACATAATCTATATAAAAATAAATGAGTTTTCATAAATGATATGTATACAACAAATGACACATATGCCTTTTTAGACAATTTTTAAGAAATATTTATTTAAGGTATTATTTAATAAAATGATTGACCCAGAATTATTCTTTTATTCTTTTAAATAAGTATCATTCTCGTTTGAACTCGACTATATATATATATATATATATATATATAGATAGATAGATAGATAGATAGAGAGAGAGAGAGAGAGAGAGAGAGAGGGAGGATCATGCGAGAAGTAAACTAATTTGCGAGAAGGCGAGAAAGAATGTGGACCACATAATTTATTAATTAAAAAAACATAAATAAAAAATAGTTTTAGAAATTAGGATAATTATCATTTTAAATTGGATAAATCCTTAAAATTCTCATTATATATTTTAGATTTATTTATTTTTTAATTTCAATTATTTATTAATTTATTTATTAAATTTTTTTCTTCTAAATATACTTTTAATAAAAAATTCACAATTTTAACCAAATATCACATGTGATATCATTATATGAATATTTATGCATATCACATATCATATTATCACATGTGATAATTGTATATATTTTAGTTAATCATATGTGATTATGTATACTTGTATTTATAGATCTTTTTGTGCTGTAAATATTATCACGTATGATAATTGTATATGTTTTAGTTAATCATGTGTGATTATGTATACTTCTATTTATAGATTTTTTTGTGATGTAAATATTATCACATGTGATAAGTGTATATATTTTAGTTAATCATATGTGATTATGTATATTTATATTTTATAGATTTTTTTGTGATGTAAATATTATCACATGTGATTATGGTTCATTTATATTCAGACATATATTATCATATGTGATATTTACAAAAATACACCTAGTGGGATCATATGTGATACATAATAATATATCACATGTTAAGCGAAGTTAATCACATGTGATTCAAACCGTAAACCTAAAAAATAAAGAAAAAAATGGTGAAATAAATAATGAATTAGTTATGGATATCATATGTGATATTTGATGAAAATTATGATTTTATCTAGAAAATAATAATATAAATTTGATAAAAATATTATGAATTTATTAAAATTAAAAAATAAATAAATTTAAAAGATATTATGAGATTTTTAAGGATTTATCCAATTCAAATTGTAATTATCCTAAATTTTTAAAAAAAAAATTTATGCTATTTTTTAATTAATAAATTATGTGGCTCATATTCCTTCTCGTCTTCTCGCAAATTGACTACCTTCTCGTTTGAACCTGCCCCTATATACGGAAGTTCAAGGGAAAACCTCAAATAACTGAAAAACTAAAAAACATCTTATCAACCGTTAGATTAGATGATCTAATGGATATGATTAAACAGATGGTTACAACAATATTTTTTAACTTAAAAAAATCTCCACCCCCTATTTTTTATTCGAAAAAATACGAAAAATGAACAAAATTTGAGCGAAATAAATTACACCAAATAAACAATCATATTTTTCTCGTTAATTTGAGATCCATATTCATATACTTTTCCATTCATTTTTTCGTGGTTTTTCGGTTTTCCATTTACTTAGAGTTTTCTCCTGAACCTGACCCTATATAGAAGATGATAATCAAATAAGAACCATAAAAATAAAAAAAAAGTTGAGAACTGTGACAATCAATCTCAATTATTTAAAGCTTTTAATCCAATGGTATTGCAAAATCTTTTGTTGGTCCCGAAGGTGCTTAACAAGTTTGTAGAAGGGGGGGGGGGGTTGAATACAAACACAAGAATTAAAGTTTAATAAATTGTTTATTGATAAATCAAATACAATTTACAAGTTTGTTGCGGAATAAGATTAAGACAGACTCAATCTAAACAAACTTAAGAAACACTAAGATGGTTGCACAAGAAATTAAGAGAAAGGGGGATTAAGAGATATAGAAAACAAGGGTTTCTATTTCGGGGTTTAAGGATTAAGCACTCTTCAGATGAAGGGGTGATCTTCCTATTTATACCCTCTGCATTAAATGCATGGCATGGCACTTTACACGTGACGTTCACTGATTGGCTTTGGGAGTCTGACTTTTGGGAGACATACTTTCGGCCGAACAATGAACAGTGTAGTTGACAGAGATGTTGTACGAATTGTGGCAGAGACATGTCCATTCTGACATATCGTACTAAGTTGTGCAAGGTGAGACAAAAGGAAACTTGAGGCATAAGCTAAGTGATCATTTGATCGCTGAGTATCTCTTTCTTCAGAGATATCAAGAGTTCAGCGATCGCTAAAGCTTTTCCTCATGTTCCTTCGCGTATAAGTAGATTCGTCTTTGCTTCACTGATATCCGCATCAGGTCACTAGTATACTTGTCTTTGTTCAGCAGCTTCGTCTTTGATTCAGCTATGAACATCTGTTGACACGAGGCTTGTCTTCAGGGATTACGTTTACTGTTTACATCAGAAACTATCAGTGATAACTGAACAAACTCAGTCTGATCGTTGATAGTGAAACACTAATACATAGAAATGTTTATAAGAAAGATTATCAGCGATAACTGAACAGACTCAGTTTGATCGCTGATGATGAAACACTAATACATATTAAAACGTAATTTTCACTAAGTATAGAAGAGGGTCGTTATCAAATCACTGAGAGAGTTTGGATCAACAATCTCCCCGTATTTGATAATGACAAAGTAACTGAAGAAAATTACTTTATAATTCAAAATGATGGAATAATCAGGACTCATAACATACATGTCCCAATTACTATTTTGAGGGATCTTTTACAATACTGATAGAGTTAAGTACTTCACTGAAATTCTCATTAATCCAAGAAAAGAATTACAAGGTATGAAAATTACAAGTACAAGTGATGTACTAACTACTGTAAGTTAAACTAATAGATTACAAGAAAGGAAACTAATCTATCAGCTATCTAAAGAGGGTTTAGGAGGATTGATCAAATACTCAGGTATTTCTTCTCCTTTTTGGCTTCCCTCTAAAGATTCTTTGCAGATGATCGCTATGATTGGCTCAACAGCAAGAGAGAGAGTACACCATAGGCACATGAGATCCTTGAGAAGAGCGAGGGGACAAATAGGGATTTCAGAGACCCTCTGAAATCTGAGTTGTTCCTCGTCATCTCTGAAGAAGATTCCAAAAGGTTCTTCAAGTACTTTTCCCGCAACATATGGTCCGCCAGGAGGCAGAGATAGATCCAGAACTGAAAGATCAGGAGGAGGACCGAACAGAACTTCTCTTGAGAATTTGATGGAGGTTTCATTCCTGATCACTGTGACATTATCAGATGAGGAGGAGATAGGCTTTCTCTTGATTTGATTGGACTTTGGAGGAAGAGTAGATGGCACCTTTAGTATAGCAGCGACTCTGTTGATGAGGGCATCATTTACCCTTTCAACATAGCCTCTGTATGTAGACTTTGATTTATTCAGCGCATCTTTGAACTCAAGCCACTCCATGTAGCCAAAGTCTTCCAGCTTTGAAATGAACATAGCCTTGCAACTTCCATCCTCTCTGGTAATCTCCATGGTGACAGAGAGTTTATCCTTCTTCTTTCTTCCAGAGATAGCAACAGCTACGATCTTCATTGGGTCAGAGCGATAGTCAATTTTGTGCTTGCACCAATCGACAGAATTATCACTGACCGCTTTTTCTTTGGAGCGTTTCTCTTTAATCTCTTTCAAAAGAGCTGCCTGGACTTCCACTGGTTTGCTTTTCATCTTCTTGTCTTTGACTTGAGAAGACTGAATTTTGAGAGCCAGAGAGGCATCTCTTTGACAGTCAGTAATCAGCTTCTCAGCCCTGACGGATTCTTCAATTTCAGCTTCAGTCAGGAACTCCAGATCTGATGATTGAGAGGGGACCTTTCGTCGTTGACTCTCCAGATGAGAGATCATCTCTGTTCTTTTCTTTCTCTATTCCTCTGACCAGTGAGATGGTCTAGAGGGCCTTCCATGATGTTGTAGGGACTCTTCTTCTTCTTCCTCCTCTTCATCAATCTCTCTGACAGAGATTGGGATTATTTGGTCATCAGCTTCAGCAGCTGGTATTATTTGAAGCTCTTTACCCTTAAACAGGGGAGAGAACTATCTGGTCAGAAAAAGAAAAATGTTAGATTTATTTTTAGGGAAGGAGAGAGATAAAGGCTAGAAAGAAACAGGGGTGGGATTTTTATAGAAGGATAAAGGAACATGAGTAAGGCATACCTGAGAAGGATTCTCCTCAGGTAGTGAAATCATCTTCAGGGTTCCCTCAGCAGTTGCACCTTTGATTTGGGAAGGGGTTCCTGAAGGTGTCTCTTGACTTCCCCCTGCTTTGATAACTTCTTTCGAAGTTATCGCTGATGAAGTGACGGTTGAAGAACACCATAGAGATTGATCTTCATCGTCATCATCATCATCTTGATGAGAATTTTCCTCTTGATCTTCAAGATCAAGGTTTTCATCATCATCATCTTCTTCCTCTTCCTCATCATCAACTAGATCAGCGATGGTAGGAGGGGCTTTCTCAGCAGCAATCTCCCCCCCAACATGAGAGGGAGTTTCCTTCAGTTGTTCAGCAGCATCAGCTTCTTTCTCCTTATTTTCTTCAGATGCTTTCTCCCCCTCTTTGTCATTATCACGAAGGGAGAAATCTTGGGAAGGAGTAGAGGTCTCAGTGGTGGACAACATTTGGACTTCAGCCTCCAGTCCTTTGAGCCGATCTTTAAGTACAGGGATATCGGACGTAGCTTGATGAATAAACTCCACAGCTACGTCTAGAGTGGTGCGATCATCTTCTGTAAATGAAGGAGCAGGAGTTGGAGCTGGTTCCGTCAGGCCAGACAGGATCTGCTGAAGAAGGACCTCACAGGCATCAACCTTTGTAGTCAGAGCTGCAAACTGTTGCTGTGAGTCTTCCCTGACTTTGACAATCGCTTCTTGGAGAGTAGCGATTTGAGAAATGTCAGCTTTGGAGGCGCAGTTGGCTGTCAGCGTCTTCAGAGCTTCACCAGCTGATTGAACAGCATTGGTGGTGTTGTTGAGAGATGCAGTCAGAGCCTCCACCTTGGTAGTCAAACTGTTGACATTGGTGTCAACAGTCACCAGACTAGGACCTGAAATATAAGTTAGTTTTTGAGAAACGGGCTTATATGGTGAGTTGGGAGAAGTGTTTAAGGTTATAGGGATACCTGAATTATCAAACATTTTGTAGAATTGTAACGATTCCTCAAAAGATTGATGTTCAGGTCCTATGGGTCCAAACTGTGGTTGCGTCACTGTTGTTGTGACAGCGACCGAGATCGCTGGCACGGTTGAAGTGGTTGTCGCTGAGGATGTGGAGGAGAGACCCACGAAAGCATCCAAGGAGGTTTGTTGATAAACATCTTTAGGTATAGAGCTAGAGGTAGCTTTCTCCTTAGTTACCTTGGCCTTCTTCGAAGGACCAAGGGAGCCAGTTGATGGTCGTTTGGAAGGGGTAGCGGCAGGGATAGCAGAAGAAGGAACCTTCTGCGTGGCCACTGAAGACGAAGAAGTGAGGAGAGAGAGACAAGAGCGAAGTTCAGAGATACTTACCTCATTTGGGAGCGTCTTGACTTCCAGGGAGCGCTGACACACTTTCGGAAAAGATGCATCCGAGTTAGTGGGGTAAGTGGCAGGGTAGAGAAACTTCAGGTACGCGCAGATAAAGCGTACGTAGGGGACCTTGGGATCCCTTTCGGTCTTCTCTATCTTTGACTTGAGATCGTCAAAGATAACTGTTGCGTAGTCGAAGTTTCGTCCAACGATCACTGAGTAAGCCATCTGGACCTGAATCTTGCTTGCTTGGTCCAGTGACCCACTCTTCCCACACATACACTGAATGAAGTATGAGAAGATGTAGTTAAGCTGAGAAGGCATCAGTGCCTTCTTCACAAGAGTCAACTTCTTGTTTGGAATCATCGTCCTTGGCTTGGGTTCCCAAGCGTATTCCATGGCATCCAGGAATTGGATGAGTTCAACATCAGTTGGCAAGGCGTCGAATCCATTCCTGGGTTTGTCAGGAAAACGTAGAGCTTTCCTCAGGCCTAAGGCAATCATCATCCCTGAGCCAAGTTGAGAGCTAAAAGAGATAGCAGGAACCTGTTCACCCTTTTTGTTGGTGATAGAGGTTTCGTCAGCAGTAAACCAGAATTGCTGGAGAAGAGCTTTGGAGGGTGTGGGATCCACAGTGATAGCATAAAAAATGCAGGATTGCTTTAGAAACATTGCAGCTTCCTTCAGATGTGGGTACTTAACACCGTCAAAATCGAGACGTGCGAGATGATTGTTATTTGGAAGCTCCGATTCAGTGAGTGCGAATTTGACGTTCTTAGAAGCGACAAGTGCAGATTGAGCCATTCTGAATATGAGTAGATAAAAGAGTAGAAGAAAAGTTTTTAGTCTAAAAATAAAGAAGATTTTCTAGTTTCTATTTGAGGAAAGAAACATAGAAAATCAACAAATTTGAAGATTAACAAGGCGTTCTTAATATAATATACAAGAACAAGAAGAAAAACCAAAGATTTTGAATGAAGAAAATCAAAATAAAATGGTTTTTAAAGAATAAAATCAAAAATGAAAATGATTTTATGTGATTATGTTGGGAACTGAAGATGTGACCAAGTCATTAATGCTGCTAGTTCAGAGTTAGTACTGCCAGAGGATCTCAAAGTTAATACTGCTAGGTATTACTACTTCTAGTAGAATTAATACTGCTAGTCAAAGTTAGTGCTGCTTGAACAAAGTTAGTACTGCTTAGCTAGTTAGTACTGCTAGTGGTTAGTGCTGCTTAGTAGTTAATACTGCCAAGAATCAGTTAATGCTTCCAAGGTGATTAATGCTGCTTCTGAGATAATTTGAAGATAATGTTGAAGAGATCGAGATCGCGTCTGGAGATAAACATGGAAAGCTTGAAGATAATTATGAAGATTATTTTGAAGATCTTTTTATGTTTAGTAATTATCTTTTATTATTCAATGATGTATAGACGAGAATAGAATTGAAAGATACGATTGAATAATTCTGAGTTTTTGTTCTAGAGAGAGAATCAACCTCAAGGCATCGTTCCTAATTCTAGAGAAGTAGAATTCGTCTTGAAAGAGCCTGTTCTTCAAGATTGAGGTTGTGAGTGAAAAACTTGTAACTTGAATCATTAAGTAAAGTTTGCAAGTTGTGATTCATACTGTTTTTCTGTTTATTGAATATTAAAGTGTTTTTCCGCAACTTCTTTAATATTGTTTCTGAGTGTTCATAATTCTTGTTGGGAATTCGATCCTGACAAGTGGTATCAGAGCCTGTTCTCTCAGAAACATTCATTCATTCATCATGGAAAACTTTGCAGAATCAAACAGTACTCTTGTCTCTAAGGTTCCAATGCTCAAACCCAATGAGTTTGACATGTGGAAGATCAGAATCAGGCAATACATTCTCCTCACTAACTACTCAATATGGGATGTCATTGAGAATGGCCCCTCTACTGAAGGTCAGATTGGACCAGATGGGAAAATACCTCCATCAAAGACAGATGGTGAGAGGAAGATCAGGCAGACAGAGATGAAGGCCTTGAGCACTCTGCTCTTGGCCATCCCCAATGAATATCAGCATCAATTCTGCAACTACACTGATGCTCAGATTCTCTGGAATGCTCTAGAGAAAAGATTTGCTGGAACTAAGAGCACCAAAAGAAATCAAAGGGATGTTCTGAAGTAGCAGTATGAGAACTTCACTTCTTCAAAGAATGAGTCTATGACTCAAACTTTTGACAGGTTCAACAAGCTTATTGGTGAACTGGCTACTGTTGGAGTGAAGATGGAGCAAGATGATATCAACAGGAAGTTCCTCAGATCTCTTGGGGATGAATGGACTATGTACACTGTCTCATATAGACAGAGTGACAATCTGGAAGAGAAGAAACTAGATGATCTATATAATGATCTAAGAGTTTTTGAATCTGAGGTAGAAGC
The DNA here is from genome assembly GCA_954870635.1 of Arctium minus. NCBI lineage: Eukaryota > Viridiplantae > Streptophyta > Magnoliopsida > Asterales > Asteraceae > Arctium > Arctium minus. Next base: position 63,939,985 of record OX941083.1, read on the forward strand.
TAAGAAGAAGCCCACTGGGTATATTCACAATGCTGCACTTCTATCATCATCCACTGATACTACTGCCAACCCTGAAGCAGTTAGTGCTGCTAATGGAGTGAATTCAGAAAAAGGCACTGAAACTGTCTTTGAAGCCTTTTTGTCCAGTCACAGCAACAACTCCTTGATAATTGATGATCTGGAACAACTTCACCCTGATGATCTGGAGGAGATGGACATTAAATGGCAGATGGCCATATTATCTATGAGGGTGAAAAAGTTTATTAAAAGAACTGGGAGGAACAACTTCTCTCAAAGAAGAGAAGATGGAGCTGGTTTTGACAAGACAAAGGTGGAATGCTATAAGTGCCACATGAAGGGACACTTTGCTAGAGAGTGCAGAAGTGGTGTGCCAAATAACAACCACCAACAAGCTCAGAATGGAGGCTACAATCAAAACAAGAACTCTGCTCAAGCCCTTGTTTCTCAACAAGGAATGGGGTTTGACTGGAGTGACCAAGCTGAGGAAGCCATTCAGAATCAAGCTCTTATGGCAGAGGTGTCTGATCTCCCCTCTGAGGTAATTTCTAATCTTTGTACTCAATCTTGCATAGACACTGTCAAAAGGTACAGGGATCACAACCAAAACATGTGTGATGACCTCAAAAGATTAGAAAAGGACATAAGAGATTATGTGTTGATAGTTGAGAGGTTTGAAGAACAAATCAAAGGCTTCCAAGCCAATGAACTTCAACACTCTTATGACACAAACTACTGGAAGTGGGAAAAGAATGAGTTAGAGACCAAACTGTCTAAGTCCAAAGAAGAGAATGATAAGTTGAAAGAAGAACTAGCTAAGGTTAAGCTTGATGTAGAAAAGTTTTCATATGCTTCAAAAGCAATGGATTCTCTTCTAAAGGCTCAGATTCATAATAAGATGAAGCCTGGTGTTGGATACAACAACACACCCCCTCCTTACAACAACAACTACATCCCTCCTACATCAGACTTGTTAGAGACCAAGGAGAAAAAGGACTTGTCTGAGGAAGCCTTTAAGATAGATCCTTTGGATGAGGTGGTTGTTGAGGATATGACTGAGAAAGAAGCCAGTGAGAATAGGAACAATGCTGTGAGTAAAGAGATACCCTTAGAAAACAACATTGTTACCAATGAGGGTGGTGGAAGGATCTGGGTCAAGTCTAAAGAAATAGAGAAGACCAAAGGAAAGGCCAACAAGGTCCATTACAAACAGACCACTGTTGTGAATCCTGACCCTTGTAAACAGTGTGCTTGCAATAAAACTGAGAGCCTAAATTCTGGTACAAAGAGAGGTAATCAAAGAAACTGGAATAATAAATGGGCTCAGAAACAAGGAGTTGATCTGAGTAAAATAATCAGACCAAAACCTTGTTTCATATGTGGCAAGTTGAATCATTTGGCTAAGCACTGTTTCTTTAACCCTATTAACCAAAAGATGAACTTTCAAAAATTTGTGCAAAAACCTGTTGGTTATAAGAAGGCTGGAAAGAAACATGTGGCTAAGAAATCTGTTGAAACCAAAGGCCACATGAAGAAAAAGGTTTTAAAAGAGAGTATTAAAATGTGGGTGCCTAGAAGCACTAAAACTGTTAGTACTTCCACATCAAATAGTACTGCTGACAGGGATAGTGCTGCCAGAAGCAATACTGCTGCTACCAGTGTTAGTACTGCTGAGAATATTAATGCTTCTAACACTGTTAGTACTTCTTCAAAGGTTACTACTGCTAACACAGTTACTGCTGCTGACACTGTTACTACTTCTAACAAGGTTAGTACTGCTAAGCATGCAAGTGCTGCTAATGCAGTTAGTACTTCTAAAATCAGTACTGCTTCTAACAAATGTGCATCCAAACCCATTATTGTGACAAAGTACTCCAGCAATGAGGAGTCAAAGTTTAAAAATCTTGTCAAGAAGGAATGTAAATATTTTGATAAGAAAGGGGTACCCAAGACCACTTTGCAGGGCAACCAACAGCTTAAGGGGAAGAGCATCTGGCATGTTGATAGTGGTTGCTCTAGGCACATGACAGGCAACATGTCATGCCTTCAGGATTTCAAGCATATCAATGGAGGACATGTTGCATTTGGAGACAATCTTGCAGGTGGAAAAATAAGTGGAAAAGGTAATGTTACAAAAGGTAAGATGACATTTGAGGATGTCTACTATGTTGATCAGTTAAAGTACAACCTGTTAAGTGTATCACAGGTTTGTGACAAACAACATAGTATATTATTTACCAATATAGAATGTATGATCCTTGCTCCAGGATTCAAGGTAGTTGATGAAAGCATGATACTACTTAGAACTCCAATAAAGGACAATGTTTATTGTCTCGATATGGACAATGTTTCAAGTGATTCATCCCTGAACTGTCTTGTTTCAAAAGCTTCTGTGGATGAATCCTCTCTTTGGCACAGAAGGATGTGTCACATGAACTTCAAGACAATGAACAAACTTGTTAAAAACAACCTTGTAAGAGGTTTACCATTAAAAGTCTTTTCATGTGATGATCATTGTGTTGCTTGTTTTAAAGGCAAACAGCACAAAACTTCTCATAAGTCCAAAGAGTTAAATACAATTTCTTCTTGTCTCCAGTTATTACATATGGATTTGTTTGGTCCTACAAATGTTATGAGTATAGGCAAGAAATCATACTGCTTAGTTATTGTTGATGATTACTCTAGATTTACTTGGGTATATTTTCTAAGGACTAAGGATGAGACAAGTGGACTGATCAAATCCTTTATCCTAAGAATTGAAAACCAAACAAATCAAAAAGTAAAAGTCATTAGATCAGACAATGGAACTGAATTTAAAAATCTTGATCTAAACACCTTTTGTGAAGAAAAAGGTATTGAGAGACAATATAGTGCCCCTAGGACTCCTCAACAGAATGGAGTTGCTGAGAGGAGGAATAAGACACTAATAGAGGCTGCTAGATCTCTGTTGGTTGATTCAAAACTGCCAATTACTTTCTGGGCTGAAGCAGTTAATACTGCATGTTATGTCCAAAACAGAGTTCTAGTGGTCAAGCCAAAGAACAAGACCCCATATGAGCTTTTAAACAATAGAAAACCATTTATTGGATTTTTTAAACCATTTGGGTGTCCTTGTACAATTCTCAATACCAAATCTCACTTAGGAAAGTTTGATAGCAAGGCAGATGATGAATTTCTTGTGGGTTACTCATCTCAAAGTAAGGCCTACAGAGTTTTTAATACTTCTTCTAGAATAATTGAGGAAAGTGACAATGTCAAATGCAATGAGAACACACCAAATCCAATTGGTTCAGGTCCTCAGTGGTTGTTTGACATTGATCCACTAACTAACTCTTTGGGTTTCAGTAGTGATAATAATGCAGGATCAGGAAGCTCAGATTCAGGAATTACACAATCACACAACATCATACCTCAGTCTGTGATTTTTCCCATACCTACAGTGGATCCTGTTGAAGACTGTGAAAAGGAGCCATCTACTGAACCAAATCAGAGTGAAGAAGAAAGAAGAGATGAGGAGAGTCAAGAAAATAGAGAACCAGAAGTAGCTGCTGAAATCACCTCAGTTGAGTTGAATGACTCCAATCTAGAGGTGGGACTCAATGAAGAACCTAGTCATCAAACAAGAACACAAAAGAATCATCCTCCTCAGCTGGTAATAGGAGATATCTCTTCTCCTATGATGACTAGAAATCAAAGCAGGCTGCAAGATATGCAAGACCAACAACATACCGTGCTTTCTTGCTTTCTATCCTAGTTTGAGCCTAAGAAGGCTTATGATTCTATGAAAGATTCCAGTTGGATAGAAGCCATGCAAGAAGAGCTGCTACAATTCAAGCTGTAAGATGTTTGGGATCTGGTAGACCTTCCTAAAGGTCAAAGAGCAATAGGCACAAAATGGGTCTTCAGGAATAAGAGAGATGAAAGAAGAATAGTAATAAAGAACAAAGCAAGGTTGGTGGCACAAGGGTATACGCAAGAAGAAGGAATAGATTATGAAGAAGTATTTGCACCAGTGGCTAGGATAGAAGCAATTAGATTGTTCTTGGCCTATGCTTCTTATATGAAGTTCAAAGTCTATCAAATGGATGTAAAAAGTGCATTTCTATATGGCTCAATTGAAGAAGAAGTATATGTCTGTCAACCACCAGGGTTTGAAAACCCAAGCTATCCAGACAGAGTATACAAACTGAAGAAAGCACTTTATGGACTGCATCAAGCACCAAGAGCATGGTATGACACTCTGTCATCCTATCTCTTGGAAAATGGCTTTGAAAGAGGAGTCATTGATAAGACTCTGTTCATCAAGAGAAAGAAGAAGGACATCTTGCTAGTCCAAATCTATGTGGATGATATCATCTTTGGATCCACAAGAGACAATATGTGCAAGGAGTTTGAGGAACTAATGCATCAAAGGTTCAAAATGAGTTCCATGGGGGAACTTACTTTCTTCCTTGGACTCCAAGTCCAACAGAAGTCAGATGGTATATTTATCTGTCAGTCCAAGTATGTGCAGGACATTCTAACCAAGTTTGGTTTCTCAGACTCAAAGCCTGCCAGCACACCTATGGAGACACACAAGCAGATAACAACAGATCTTGAGGGAGAGGATATGGATGTTCATCACTATAGATCCATGATTGGCTCTCTCATGTATCTTACAGCCTCTAGGCCAGATATAATGTTTCCAGTTTGTGTGTGTGCAAGATTTCAAGTTAGGCCAAAGCAATCACACTATCAAGCTGTTAAGAGGATATTCAGATATCTCAAAGGGCAACCTAGATTGGGACTTTGGTATCCTCATGACTCATCATTTGACCTACTTGCATACTCAGACAGTGACCTAGGTGGAGCAAACTTGGACAGAAAATCTACTTCTGGAGGATGCCAGTTTTTGGGTGCAAGACTAGTATCATGGCAGTGCAAGAAACAAACCACAGTGTCCACATCTACAACAGAAGCAGAGTACATAGCAGCTGCAAGTTGCTGTTCTCAAGTCTTATGGATTCAGAATCAAATGCTGGACTATGGGGTAACCTTTCTACACACTCCAATCTTTATTGATAATAGCAGTGCTATTAGCATTGTTAATAATCCTGTCAAGCACTCAAAGACAAAGCACATTGAGATCAGGTATCACTTTATAAGAGACTGCAATGAAAAGAAGCTTATTCAAGTTGTAAAAGTTCATACTGATAACCAGTTTGCTGATCTATTCACCAAAGCCTTTGATGTGGGTAGATTCACTTTCTTGGTAACAAGTGTGGGAATGATCAACTCTGAATAAGCTCCTACTTAAAAAGTGGTTCAATACCTGTATATAGTTTATGCTTGGTGTTACTAATCTTCTTTCTCAGGAAATGTATAGCAGTACTCAGTTCATCACAAGCTTAAAAGTGTAAGTATGGTTAATACTGCCAGTACAGTTTTAGTACTGCCAGTACAATTTTACTACTGCCAGTGTTCAGTTAACACTGCTCTCAGTTAATACTTCTTTCAGTTAATACTGCTCTCAGTTAATACTGCTCTCAGTTAATACTGCTCTCAGTTAATACTGCTTTCGGTTAACACTGCTCTCAGTTAATACTGTTCACTGTTAATACTGCTTTCACTAAATTTTTAGGGTTAATATTGCTTATAATCCACAAGATATAAATACCTTTTCCCCGCCTAAAAGATCATAACGACTCTTTGTCTACTGTTCATCTTCTCTCTCACTCTTTTCTCTCAAGTATCCAGTGCTCGCTAGTCAAGAATCCTTGCGTACAGATTGCTTCAATGGTGTTTATTGATGAGCACAATGAGATAGCCATGCTCCAAAAGCCAAAACAAGCCGAAGGTTTTTACCAGATAGTCGATTTTCTTAGGTCAAGCCACATCGCTCATGCTCTCACTGTGTCTCCTCCCATCTACATAGAGCATCAAAGGCAATTCTGGGCCAATGCCACTACTAGCACTGAAAACGGAGTGTCGTGCATCAAAACAAGGGTTTGTGACAAACCCTTGACAGTTACTGAGGAGACCATTCGCATCTGTCTACGTCTAGACGATGCTTCAGGTATATCTTCTATTCCAAATGAGGATTTGTTTTCAAACCTCACCAGAATGGGGTATGAAGGCCAAATGGGGATTTTCAAGTTTTTCAAAGCTCAATTTTCACCCCAATGGAGGTTCTTTGTTCATACCCTGATGCACTGTATTTCCATGAAAACTACTGGCTGGAGCCAATTTAGCAGTCCCATTGCCTATGCTTTGGTATGCTTATCTACTGCTCGAAAATATAACTTTTCTCTGATGATCTTCAATGATCTTATCTCAAACCTGGACAACAAGAAGAGTTTCTTCATGTATCCCAGGTTTGTACAGGCAGTTATAACCAATGAATTGACGGACATACCTCACTTTGATGAGGTATATGTACCTAAACCCCCTAAAGGCAAGGTCTTCTCAAACATGAGAAGATCTGCTAGGGACTCGGAAGGAGTTGACACCCCATTGTTCTCAACAATGATGGTGGTGTCCCAACCACAAGAAGGTATGGCCTCAGGGTCAAGGCCCTCATTAGACCAACCCACTGAGAGCCAATCCCAACCTTCCCTCTCTCAAATTTTTCCTCAGTCCTTTGCTGCTAAACCCACTCCTATGATATCCAAGACTTATGTCAAGAAAAAGGTACACAAGGCTCCTTCCCTTGTTGTACCTACTATTAACCAAGAGCCTCAAAGCCCTCTATTGGAGCATTCTCCAATAGAGAATATCCAAAGGGAAACCACTAGGGTGTCTCCCAACCCTGAGGAGGTGCTCTCTAAGGAGATGAATGAGCATATGGGTGAGAAGGCTGCCACTACTTCTGCTAGCACAGAGAAGGAGTGTGGTAACATCTCTAAGACCTTCCCCATGGCAACTTTGGGTGAGAAATCAACCAAAGGACCCTGGCGCTAAGAAACCAAGGGGGTAGTTGGTGCTTCTGCTAGGCAGAAGGCCACTACTCAAAGATCCAAGGATCCCTCAAGGATGGGCAAAACATCGAAAAAGGGTGAGGACATAACTGAAACTGATGAATTGATGGCAAAAGGTTCCAATGATCCTTCAAGGGTGGGTAAAACACCTAAAGAAGGTGAGGATAGCTATACTTACTTGGAATTGATGGAAACAATAGCCAACATCAATGTTGATGTGGTTAATCAAGGAAAGGAAATCAAGGCATTGCAGCAAGTGGTCATCTCCCATCAAGAGCAGATTTCAAAACTCAAGCAATTGGTGGGAAAACTCATTGCCAAGAAAAGAAGAAAGCAGTTTGTTCTAAGGAGAAGAGAGGGGGCAAACAAAAAGGAGGAGGAGAATGCTTCCAAAAAAAGGGAGAGTTCAAGCTCAGAAAAGATGGATCAACAGATTGAGGGGGAGAATGTTGAAGCAAAGGGAGAGTTTGTTGAAGAGAGGGCTGAAGAAAAAGCTGAAGGTGTGATAGAAGCAGTAAATAAGGCTGAAGCAGCAGAAACAACACCAGCAGCAGTAACAACCCCAGCAGTAGAAACTGTTACTACTGCTGAGCCAAAAGGAGCAGCAGAAACTGTTAGTGTTGCTGAAACTACACAAGCAGCAGTAACAGGGTTAACACCTGAAGAGGTTGAAGTAGCAGAGATGCTTGTAAAAGCAAAAAATGACACTCCCAAAGCAAAGGGAGTGGTCATAAATGATGGGGGGGCAAAGAGAACAGAAAAGAAAGACATGGCTGCAGATGCAAAGAGAAAAGGGAAAGAAAAGATGATAGAATCTGATCAACCAACCAAAAAGCAAAAGATGGTTGAGTCAGATGAAGCATTAGCCAAGAAACTGCAAGAAGAGATAAATCAAGCAGAGAAAGAGCAGGTTGAGAAAGACAGAGAGATAGCCAGAGCACTAGCTAATGAATTAAATGAAGCATTTCAGAAAGGTTTGGAAACAGAGAAAGCAAAGCAAAGGGCAATAAGCATGAGAAAGGCTATGATGGCCAGATCAAGTGCAAAGAAGAGAAGGCCTTCACAAACTTACCTTGCAACTCAGGAAAGAAACAAGATGATAACTTTCTTGAGGAGTGCAATTGGTGTGAAGAAAGAAATGTTTATAAAGATGACTTTTGATCAAGTCAAGGGCTTATATGAGAAAGAAATGGGAAAACTGCAGAGTAATGAAAAGGATAGAGTGGAGTTTGAAAGGAAAGCCAAGGAGAGGCATGATGTGATCATTAATAAACCCTTCCCTGAAAGTGAAGAGGGAACTCCAACAAAAGAAAAGGCAGAGATTAAGGAAGAAGAGACTTTAGCTCAGAAGATCAAGAAAATAAAAAGAGTTAAGTCTATTGCTTCTAAAGGTCCTAGATCAGAGGAAAGGAAAAAGGAAGAAAAGAAGAAGGAAGCTACTATAGGGCAAAGTCAAAGGATTCTGAAGAGAACCAAGATGATGGCCAAAAGAAAGAAAATTGACAAGAAGCCTAGAGTAGAAGAAGAGAAAAAGGTTGCTGAAGAAGAAGAGGCACCTAAGAATGAAGAAAAGAGAGCTGAATCTCAGGAAGTACCACAGAGTTCAGATGTAAATATGTACATGGTGGTAATGGATAAAATTCCAAAGCCTATCACAGCTGAACCTATTGGATTCAAACCTCCTGAAATTATCCACTGGGATACTATGGAGGTGGATGGTAAGGAGTATATCAGGCTGAAAAGAAAGGATGAGAAGTATTATGTGTTTTCAACATGGAATAAAATTGTCAGAGAATGTTCAAGATCTGATTTAGAAGAGATGTTTGAAGTTGGTATGAAATTACATGCAGATCAGTTGAAAGCTCCAGGGTTACCAATTGTGAAGCTGGTTATGGAGTATTTGTGTATATTATTCAATCCAAAAGTAGTAAAGCATATAATCAGAGATGTGTTTGAAGCTGTTAGAGGATGGACTTTGTATGAAAGGAGTGGAGTCTATGAATTGGTCATGGATACTTTTCACATGGAGTATTACTTGGTGGATAGGGTCTACAATCACACAAGTCTGAAGCTTCATGCCATGTTAAAGAAGAAGCTAGGTTGTGCACCAGATTCAGAAATGGCAAAGTATCTAATTCAGAGAACTATCAATCAGAGTACGGGACTGGATCCTAACATTGGATTGAATCAATGAAAGTTTTGGAAGCATCTGAAGAACTTGACTTCTCTTTCTAAAAGTCAAGTTAGGGGGAGATTGTTGGGAACTGAAGATGTGACCAAGTCATTAATGCTGCTAGTTCAGAGTTAGTACTGCTAGAGGATCTCAAAGTTAATACTGCTAGGTATTACTACTTCTAGTAGAATTAATACTGCTAGTCAAAGTTAGTGCTGCTTGAACAAAGTTAGTACTGCTTAGCTAGTTAGTACTGCTAGTGGTTAGTGCTGCTTAGTAGTTAATACTGCCAAGAATCAGTTAATGCTTCCAAGGTGATTAATGCTGCTTCTGAGATAATTTGAAGATAATGTTGAAGAGATCGAGATCGCGTCTGGAGATAAACATGGAAAGCTTGAAGATAATTATGAAGATTATTTTGAAGATATTTTTATGTTTAGTAATTATCTTTTATTATTCAATGATGTATAGAATAGAATAGAATTGAAAGATACGATTGAATAATTCTGAGTTTTTGTTCTAGAGAGAGAATAAACCTCAAGGCATCGTTCCTAATTCTAGAGAAGTAGAATTCGTCTTGAAAGAGCCTGTTCTTCAAGATTGAGGTTGTGAGTGAAAAGCTTGTAACTTGAATCATTAAGTAAAGTTTGCAAGTTGTGATTCAAACTGTTTTTCTGTTTATTGAATATTAAAGTGTTTTTCCGCAACTTCTTTAATATTGTTTCTGAGTGTTCATAATTCTTGTTGAGAATTCGATCCTGACAGATTAGAATCTTATAGACCCATAAATGGAGTTTTATGTAAAAAGATTTAAGATAAGAATTAGAAAAAGATCAAGAATAACCTGTTGATCTTTGAAGAAGATGATACAAATGCTTGAGAATGCTAGAATGCTTGAGAGAGTATTCTTGCTTTGAAAGTATTTCCAGAAAGCGTAAAATGATAAGAATGGAAAAACATTCCTTTTATACGTGTGAGAAAGGAAAGAGAATGTGAGAGGCGGGAAAACAAATGCTCATCATGACATGGACACGTCCCACGAAGTTGATTGGATAGAAGGGCAACGGACGAACGTGTCAGAAAAAAAACATGTCATGGATTGTCGGTTCAAATGACGTCATAGAAGAGAGAGACTGTTCATTTGTCCGTTTTGAAATGATCGCTGAAGAAAAGTCAGCGATAGATTTTTCTTTTTGAAAGTATCCCTGATGGTAAAGATAGGGATAGATTTTCTTTTTAAAGGATCACTAACTAGAAATATCAGTGATAAATTTATTTTTCAAAAAGCTTTTAATCATTTGAAGAAAGTTCAGTGATTAAGGTTTATATTTTGAAAAACATCTTAACTGAATGAAGATTTAGTTGTAGGGATTGAGAGAACATACCTAAGAGTCAGAATGTTTATCAGAGAGAATGATAAAAGGGGAACTTATGATTACTGACACAATGCATGAACGCTGAAGATTTATTCTTCTAGATTCAACATTCCAAGCTCACTGATGAGAAAGTTGAACCTTGTCTCATCAAGAGGTTTGGTGAATAAATCAGCAAGCTGAAAGTTAGTAGGGATAAAGTGAAGTTCAATATCACCATTCATCACATGATCTCTGATTAAGTGATATCTGATCTCTATGTGTTTCGTCTTTGAATGTAGCACTGGATTATTTGCTATAGCGATAGCACTAGTGCTGTCGCAATAGATAGGAATCTTTGACAACTGAAGGTCATAGTCTAATAGTTGATTTCTCATCCATAAGATTTGAGAACAACAGCTTCCAGCGGCTACGTATTCAGCTTCAGCTGTGGAAGTGGACACTGAATTTTGCTTTTTGCTTGTCCAACTTACCAGCTTTCCACCCAGGAGTTGACATCCACCAGTGGTACTCTTTCTGTCAAGTTTATAGCCTGCAAAATCACTATCAGAATAACTAGTTAGATCGAACCCTGAGTCTTTGGGATACCAAAGACCGAGGTTAGGAGTTCCCTTCAGATATCTGAAAATTCGCTTAACAGCGATCAGATGGGATTCCTTGGGTTCAGATTGATAGCGTGCACATAAACAAGTAGAGTACATAATGTCAGGTCGGCTTGCTGTAAGATACAGCAGGGAGCCTATCATTCCTCTATAGGCAGTGACATTAACAGGTTTTCCAGAAGTATCTTTGTTAAGTATCAAGGGTTGTGCCATAGGAGTTTTCATCGCTGAAGTTTGAGTAAGATCGAACTTCTTCAGCATATCTTTAACATACTTACCTTGGCTTATAAAAGTGCCTTTGTCAGATTGTTTAATCTAAAGACCAAGAAAATATGTCAGCTCACCCATCATACTCTTTTTATATTCTTTCTTCATTCTTTCAGCGAAGCGAGTACATAGAGATGGGTTAGTAGAACCAAATATTATGTCATCGACATATATTTGTACAAGAATTATATGACCTTTTATCTTTCTGAAAAATAACGTATTATCATTCTTCCCACGTTCAAAATTTTCAGAGATAAGAAATGATGAGAGAGTGTCATACCAAGCACGAGGGGCTTGTTTTAGACCATAGAGAGCCTTATCCAATTTATAAACATAATTTGGATACTTAGGGTCATAGAACCCTGGAGGTTGTTATACATAGACTTCTTCATTCAGCTTTCCGTTTAGGAACGCTGATTTTACATCCATTTGATAAACGATGAAATCTTTATAGACTGCATAAGCTAAGAATAGGCGAATTGCTTCGAGCCTAGCCACAGGGGCAAAGGTTTCATCATAGTCTATACCTTCCTCTTGTCTGTATCCCTGAGCAACAAGTCGAGCCTTGTTGCGGGTTACAGTTCCATGTTCATCTAACTTGTTTCTAAACACCCATTTGGTGCCTATAACAGTTTTATCAAATGGTCTAGGAATGAGATTCCAAACTTTGTTTTGAGAGAATTCAGTCAGCTCTTCTTGCATAGCGCTGACCCAGTTTGGATCTTTGAGGGCATCATCAGTCTTATTTGGTTCTATTAAAGAAAGAAAGTTGACAAAGAGACAAATATTACCTGAGCTTCGTCGTGTCTGAATACCTGCATCTGGATCACCAAGAATTTGATCTATTGGATGATCTCTGGTCCATCACTGAGCAGGATCATGATCTATCAACTTAGAGGTTGAATCAACAATTGGGATGTTTACTGATGATGACGTTTGAGGTTCATCAACAATTAACTGTTGAGTAGTGGACAGACTGTTGTTATCAGAGAGGTTTTCAGAGAGAGGTAGATCTGATGGTAGCAAAGTGTTTAGAGGTTCAGCTGAAACCCATGAGTTGGATTCAGCGCTAGAAGGTATAATGTTTGGATCATCATCAGCGGCTGGAGGATCTGAATGCTGATGGTTTGAGAAGAAGGGTTCAGTTTCTTTGTAGTGAGAAAACATCCAAGCATTTAACTCTTCATTGTTAGTGATTGGTTTAGAGTTCGCTGAGCGAGTTTCATCGAATGTGACATGAATTGTTTCTTCCACAGATTGTCTTCTTTTGTTGAAAACTCTGTAGGCTTTGGAGATGGAGGAATATCCTAGAAATATTCCACATAAGCTTTTGGGTCGAACTTTCCAAGTTGATCTCTGTTTTTTAAGATATATCACTGACAACCAAAGATATGAAGAAAACTAATAGAAGGCTTCCTTCCATGAAAAAGTTCATAAGTTGTCTTCCCAAATCGCTTTACTATTAGCGATCTGTTTTGAGTAAAACATGCAGTGTTTACAGCTTCTGCCCTAAATTGAGTAGGAAGATGAGAATCGCTGAGCATTAATCTAGCAGCTTCAATGATCGTTCTGTTTCTTCTTTCAGCTACTCCGTTTTGCTGAGGTGTTCTTACTGTAGAGAAGTTATGAGAAATTCCCTTGTTTTCAAAGAAATTGTTCAGGGAACTATTTTTGAATTCAGTTCCATGGTCACTTCTTATTGAACGAACAGTATGAGTATTCATCACTTCCATCTTTTTAACAAAAGATGTTAGTTCTTCTGGAGTATCACTCTTACAGCGAAGAAAGATAACCCAGGTATATCGAAAGAATTCATCTACAATGACAAGCGTATATTTCTTTCCAGCTATTGACTGGATGTTGACAGGGCCAAACAGATCCATATGCAAGAGCTGAAGAGGACTTGTCACTGAGGAAACTTGTTTAGACTTGAAACTAGCTTTTGTTTGTTTTTCTTTTTCACATGTTGAGCAGAGAGATTTTTTAGCATATGAGTGCTGAGGAAGACCAGAAACCAGTTCCTTAGATGAGAGAGAATTTAAGGTTTTGAAATTTAGATGAGAGAACCTTTTGTGCCATAGCCAGTTGACATCAGAAGAGGCCTTAGAGAGAAAACATAAGTTTTCAGTGATAGTAGAGTCCATATCTATTACATAGACATTTTCTCTGCGATAACCACTGAGAGCAAGTTTTCCTTTCTCATCCACCACTGAACATGCTTTCTTAGAAAAACGAACTTCGTAGTCATTGTCACATAGCTGACTGATGCTCAAAAGGTTGTGGTTCAGTCCATCTACATAAGCGACTCTTCGAAAGGTAGTTGTCCCATTGCTGAGGACACCAAACCCCCGCGTATATCCTTTTCCATTTCCTCCGAAGGTCACAGGGGGACCTTTCTCTTCCTTGTATTCAGTGAGCAGGTCTTTTTGTCCAGTTATATGACGAGAACATCCACTATCGAGATACCAGATGCCCTTTGATCCCTGCACACATAAGGAAGATTAAGCGTTGTTTGATACCCACTTTTCAATGGGTCCTTTAGAGTTAGTGGATAAGGAAGATTCAGCAGTCTTCACAGCAGATGAGGATTCAGCTTCAGTGGTGATCTTCACTTTGGTTAATTTCTTAACCTTAGTGGTATTCTTAACCTTGGTCGATTTTTCAACTTTGGTGACCTTCTCAGCCTTAGAGGCATTTATCTTCACTTTAGCTATTTTATCAGTTTTAGTGGCAGTCGGACATTTGCTTGCAATATGGTCAGTAAAACCACAGTGATAACATTTTCTGTATTTGAAAATGGTTTTAGGACCAGAAGTAGAAGGTTTTGCAAGTTTAAGATGAACAGGTCCAGGTCCGAGAAGGCTTTTCTCATGAGATCTGGGAGGAATTTTCATTTCTTCAGATCTCGTGGATTTAAGATCAATCTTTAGCTTTGGAGGACGGAGATCAAATATTTCTATCACAGAGTTAGAGGATTGATTTGCTGAAGGTTTAGAAGTAACCTTTAGCTTTGCTTTCCTGGTAGCCTTCTTTCTGGGGAAGAATGGATTTTCCTTTCTCCGCAGACTTAGTGTCTTTGGATATTTCCTCAGGGATAGAATTAGAAGAAGAACAGGGATAGAACTGATTATAAGAAGTGTCAAAGAAAGAAGTGACAAACGTTCCAAACTTAAGCGAGGAACTTTCTTCTTTAGTTACATCCTGTGGTTTCGAATAACCAAGACCAGTTCTATCACTTTCAGGAATTTGAGCATTTATTATCTCAGAGATCTTTGTTGATGATTTGCACCATTTTTCAACATGAGCCTTTTCTGCTTTTAGAGCAGCGATGGCTTGTTCGCGTTCAATACTGATGATTTCATTTATAATGACTTGATCTTTCAACTTCTCTTCTAAAAGAGTTAGTTCTCTGATCTTTTCATGACATTTCTCTAGCTCTTGAGTTAAATGAACAATTTTATTCTCAGCTTGAGTTTTGTCGTTTAGAGCATTATAAAGGTCAATCGTCAGTACATCAACAACACGACTTCTCTCAGCTTCAGGCAGAGAGGGATTTGTAGAGATAGATACCTGAGATGATATGTAGCTCATGGAAGGTTCAGATGCTTCTTCCACTTCTTCTTTAATCTCAACCATGAGGCAAAGATTAGCGACGACTTCTTCATCAGAGCTTGATTCTTCTGATTCAGCCCAGT
Source organism: Arctium minus (assembly GCA_954870635.1). NCBI lineage: Eukaryota > Viridiplantae > Streptophyta > Magnoliopsida > Asterales > Asteraceae > Arctium > Arctium minus. The sequence goes on from OX941083.1 coordinate 63,955,069, forward strand.
CATGTTCTTCAGCGATGAGACCTTTACCTTTTCGCTTATAGCTTTTCAGTTTTTGATATTTGTTCTTCAGCTTTAGGTATTTGTCATCACTGGATCTAGGTAGAAGGTTTGAAGACCTTTTTCGACCTGCACTCACTAGCAAAGTGTCCAATCTTTTCACAGTTATAGCAAGTGGTAGTAGCCTTATCAACAAGCGTTGATTTTGGCTTTTCAGTAAGAGAGAGAGGCTTGCTTTTTCGGAAGTTGCTCTTTCTTGCAAATCTCTTAAAAGAGTTTGTCAAGAGTGCTAAGGACTCATCAAATTCTGAAATATCGGGGTCTGATAGATCCTCAGATTCAGAATCTAACTCAGTGATGGTGAGAGTAGATCGCTGAAATGGAATTATCTCTGAAGAGACTAAAGCAACAGGAGTGATTTTGGAGTCTTTAGAATCTTTTACAAGATTCTTCTTCAGGAGATTCGATTGCTCATAGTTGAGCAATATTCCATACAGAGTGCTGAGAGAAAGAGAATTTAAGTCTTTTGTAAGCTTAAGACATATTGAATAACTGTCCCAGCTTTCAGGAAGACATTCTAAGAATTTTGTTAGGACCTCAGAATTAGAATAGGTCCTGCCAACAGTTCTTAGGTCAATGATTAGGCAGTTAAGCCGCTGATGAACGTCAGAGAGAGATTCATTCTTACCAGCGATGAAACTTTCATACTGTCTTACCAAGTTAATCTTACGAGTTTCTTGGATTTCAGTGGTGCCCTCATATTGAACACATATGGTTTCCCACAATTCTTTAGAAGTTTTCAGATGCATGATGGAATGGAAAACTTCATCAGGCAGAGCCATTGAAATAATGGTCTTTCCTCTTGCATCTATTCCTACCTTCTTTTTATCTTCATCACTCCACTGTCTTATTTCCTTAACGACATAGCGTTCAGGGACAGCTTCAGTGGTGGCAGTAGCGGGAACTGCAACTATAATTCTAACAGGTTCATAGGGTCCATTTTCTATATATTCAGGTATAGTAGGATCCGCACCTTCAAGAAATAGCATCATTCGATTTTTCCATAGAGAAAAGTTATTTCTGCTAAATTGAGGAGGTTTAGAAAGTGAACCATTATCATAGTAGTTTGTGTTTGTGTTAAGTGCCATTTAGAATAGCAAAGAAGAGAATAGAGCAAGATCTTGTTTATTAGATTAAACAAACTGCTCTGATACCACTTGTTGGTCCCGAAGGTGCTTAACAAGTTTGTAGAAGGGGGGGGGGTTGAATACAAACACAAGAATTAAAGTTTAATAAATTGTTTATTGATAAATCAAATACAATTTACAAGTTTGTTGCGGAATAAGATTAAGACAGACTCAATCTAAACAAACTTAAGAAACACTAAGATGGTTGCACAAGAAATTAAGAGAAAGGGGGATTAAGAGATATAGAAAACAAGGGTTTCTATTTCGGGGTTTAAGGATTAAGCACTCTTCAGATGAAGGGGTGATCTTCCTATTTATACCCTCCGCATTAAATGCATGGCAGGGCACTTTACACGTGGCGTTCACTGATTGGCTTTGGGAGTCTGACTTTTGGGAGACATGCTTTCGGCCGAACAATGAACAGTGTAGTTGACAGAGATGTTGTACGAATTGTGGCAGAGACATGTCCGTTCTGACATATCGTACTAAGTTGTGCAAGGTGAGACAAAAGGAAACTTGAGGCATAAGCTAAGTGATCATTTGATCGCTGAGTATCTCTTTCTTCAGAGATATCAAGAGTTCAGCGATCGATAAAGCTTTTCCTCATGTTCCTTCGCGTATAAGTAGATTCGTCTTTGCTTCACTGATATCCGCATCAGGTCACTAGTAGACTTGTCTTTGTTCAGCAGCTTCGTCTTTGATTCAACTATGAACATCTGTTGACGCGAGGCTTGTCTTCAGGGATTACGTTTACTGTTTACATCAGAAACTATCAGGGATAACTGAACAAACTCAGTCTGATCGCTGATAGTGAAACACTAATACATAGAAATGTTTATAAGAAAGATTATCAGCGATAACTGAACAGACTCAGTTTGATCGCTGATGATGAAACACTAATACATATTAAAATGTAATTTTCACTAAGTATAGAAGAGGGTTGTTATCAAATCACTGAGAGAGTTTGGATCAACATCTTCCAATTTAATTTAATTAAGGATACTAGGTATATACCCGCGCACAATGTGGCGTGAAAAATCGTGAAATCGAAGGAACAATTGACAAAGGTATGTATCCGCTCGCGAAACATCTCGAAATCAAAATGACAACAACGTTTCATTTTAAGTTTGTATTTCTTCGTCTTTATCGATACTTTAGTCTATGATTCACATATAAGTGCACCAAACGACTCAAGCACCGTGTTTTCATAGACTAAAGTATCGATAAGAACGAAGAATACAAACTTAAAATGAAACGTTGTTGTCATTTTCATTTCGAGATGTTTCGCGAGCGGATACATACATTTGTCAATTGTTCCTTCGATTTCACGATTTTTCGCGGCGCATCGTGCGCGGGTATATTCCTAGTACTAATATATAACACAATATTCTAAACATTAATGAAAAAAGCATGTTAATTCTGTTTATATGTATTTTATTTTTGGACGTTTATTTAAAATGTAATATTTTATTTTAATTAATTTTGTTTTGGATAATTTAACTTGAGCTAAACTTCGGTTGGACAACAGATGGAGAGTATAAGCTCCTACATGGGAAAAACAAGAGGAAAATCGTTTATTGTCATATCCTGTTAGAATGTTTTCCAAAAATCTGGAACATTATGAATCCATAAAAACGATGGAGGAACTTTAAAGATGGATCAAGAAGAGTCGAGCAATGATCAATAGTTTCCAAATATAGTATAGAACGGGGGACCATTCAATAAAAGTTTAATGAAAAGAAATATGACAAAATTTTCCATCGTAAATTTCACTCAGGTAGGTGATACAGACAAGTGGCTTGAAAAGTTTCTGTAGGGATCTGATCCCGGTCACAACAATGGTCCTTATAGATTGATACCGGATCGAGAGAATTGTGATAGATGCATGAATCAATTTGGGAACCAACCACCTTTTCAACCAGCTGCTCTAATCTTCTATCAGGCACAGTGATTGGTGGTGGAAGTAATTTCTCCAATTCCTTTATTAGATTTCTCCTCAATTTTTGAAAAACATCACCATCTTCATGAATTTTATTCAAACCCAGCTCCTCATCAGGTGAAAATAAACTAAAAGCAAGCTTGTGCACCTTCTCTCTACCCTCGGCCCAAAGACTCCAGCAAGCACTGTTGTGAAACAAGAAACAAAGTTGCATCTAGGGGTGTTCATCCAAACCGCCAAACCGCACAAACCACCCGCACCGCACCGCACCACACAACAAAACGCGGTTTAGGACTTTCACGGTGCGGTTTGCGGTTTTGAGTTTTCAAACCGCGGTTCACCGCACCTTTTATATTACTTTTAAATTTTTAACTTTAAACACACACACACACACACACATATATATATATATAACAATTTAATTTAATATTTATATAATCGGGCTTGTGTTTTTAAATTTTAATTATGGACTTTAAGTATTTATAAGCTTTCTTAAAAGTTTAAGGCCCAACAAATGAAAAAAATTGGGCATTGGCAATTGGGAGTCAAGATGAAGACGAAAGAAAAAGTTGGAGACGTCACTTTATCCGTTTATCGTATTGAAACAATAGTATTTTTTTAGACTATTTCTTTGACTATTTTTAATTATGCATTTTGGAGTTGGATGTATTCAAACTCTTTATTTTTTTGGATTACGGTTATTAAATCGTTGATTTTCTAATGTATTTTAAACTTATAATTTTTTGGATTGTACGCATAAAGTGCGATAGGGACAAACCGCATAAACCGCACCGCATTTCGCGGTGCGGTTTGAGGTATATGCGGTGCGGTTTGCGGTTTTGTCCCAAACCGCACCGCGAACACCCCTAGCTGCACCCCTTTGTTCATCTGTCATGTCCCTGATCCCATAGAGGCTATCAATACAACGCTCCCAATCAGCACTAAGGACCAACGACTCAAGCACCTTAAGTTCCGCCGATTTGCATGAAATGCCAGACTCTAATTCCAATCAAGCTGTAGATTTTTCATAGTCTAACGAATAGAGGCACTGAATAATAATCCTCACAAATTCATTCCTTTTTATTAACCCTTTTGAACCAATCACCATCGACAAATTCTCCATATATGAACAAGTTTATTTCTATGCTCCAAGATACTCATCTCTTCCACTTGCCATTTATCAAATCAATTAGCAACCAAACTGTCATCATGACACCGAGAACTGTAAAAAAAATGGAATCAAAAACAAAAATCAAACATAAACATAATGACTATTAAATTAAGGTCAATTTTCTATATCTTCATAGCCTAATTGTATAAAAGTTCAACACTCTCATTAAAACAACAATGCCACAAACACATATATCTTAATTATACGTATCAACATCCTATAATCAGCTCGTTGACTGCTGGTATAGCTTTGAAATGGATAACATACGATGGCTATTGCTCGTGACTTCAAATTCCTAATTGAGTAACTCAATTCTTCTTAAATTCAAACAAGTTGATAACTAACACTTGAAACAATCAACCAAATAATTCAAAATTACATCGATTACTAAGCGAAATGGAGATACACGAAGCTTAAAATAACATACGATAGTTATTGCTCGTTGACTTCAATTTCCTAATTGAGTAACTCAAATTTACTTTTATTGAAGTCAAATGTACACAACACGATGAATTTATTTACAATAGCTCACAGAGGTACTAATTTCAGAATGGAAAAGTTAAAAGAGTAAAAGTTAGGATGATACATGAAGAATCTACCTTGAATCCTAGTTGGTAATACTCTTTTGACAAAAAGGTTAGTGAGTGAATGCTTCAATCGCAAACTTGATTCCACTTTGCTGCAACAATTGTAGTTCCACCCTAATAAAAAGAAGATAGAGGTTTTCAAACGATCATTATTGGTTAAAGAAAAAGCTAACAATTCGAAAATAAAACAAAGATGTGTGATTTAGATGAAGACATCAATGGCCGACGATGTAAAACAAAGTGGCTACCATATGATGAACACATCTCTGTGTTCAAGAAATTCGAAAATCACACAACTCTGTGATTTAGATGAACACGACGATGTAAAATTACACATCAATGGCAACAACAAGAAGCTGCTGTCGTGCCCAAAGTAGGGTCGTCTCCCTTCATCTCCATGGCCGACGTATAAAGCTCTGTCGTTCCATAAGGGAGAGACAAGAACAACAAAAGGAAGAAGTTGTTGTCTTTTTATCACAACAACACAGTGTATTAGAGGTTAGGGCATACCTGATCGGTCGAAGAAGAACCCTAAAATTAAAGAAAAGGGGACAAAAGGGATACCTGATAGATCGAAGAAGAAGCATGATGGAGTCGATGGAGAGGTCTGGAGGATAATTTGAGAGGTATCCGGTCATTGCCACTGTATAGCAACTCCGAACGTGGGAGGAAGAGGGAATTTCGTGTCGTGGTAGGAGGACGTGGGAGGAAGATGAGCTATAAAACGGGCTTTCCAAAAACCGTATTGGGCTTTTCAAGAACCGCAAAACCTTTAAGCCTTTTAATATATAGTAGAGATAATGGTAATTTAATTCATTGTGTGGTGTTGTGCGGTCAACCACTTGGTACTTGTTTTCCCCCATTTTTAGTTTGAAACTTATTAAAACATGATTTTAGTTTTTTAACATTTGTTTAAAAATAATATTGAAACATAATTTTAATATTTGTTGTTTAAAAACTTAGATGAAATTTTTATATTGTTTTGTATGTCAAAACTCTTCTACCATCTATTATTCATATAAATTTAGTGTATATTTTTATTAATTATACAATATATTTGTCAAAGCGGTGAAGTACTCTTTTACTACCCCACATACTTAGCATTTGTCGTCTTATAATATCGAGCTTTGTCCCTTGTGCAAGTCCTCCAATGCTAAGTGGCAATCCTCTCTTCTAACTCTAGCCAAACGACATCCCATTTCAGCTTATGACATGCTGCCAATAGGTCAATGTTCCTTGATGTCATTTAATTAGCGACTTATCCTGCCTATGATACACAACAAAACAGGGGGCCATTTTCGGCGGACAAATCTGCCGGAAACTGTGGTTTTTGGTGGATTTTCAACGGATTTGCTGATCGGAAAAAAATACGCCGAAAACGAGATTTTCTGGTGCCCCTTTCGGCGGATCAAGATTTTTCGTCGGATACATCCGCTGAAAATCCGCCGCAAATGTTTCAATATTTGACCCGAATTAATTAATTTCCTAATTAAAAAAATTAATCTGGTGGATTTTCGGTGGACAAATCCGCCAAAAATGTTATTTAAATTGTTTAAATACTTAATTTATTTAAAAAAATTCGGCGAATTGTTCCGGAGGACAAATCCACCGAAAATGATATTTTTTATTTAAATAATTAATTAATTAATTTCCGGCGGATTAATCCGCCGAAAGTTTGGAAAATCAAAAACAGGAAAAAACTGTTTTTTCATTTAAAACCTGCTAAAAGCTGTAAAAACCTGCTAAAATCTGTACAAACTGTAGAAATTGCTAAAATGGTAAAAAAACATAAAATACAACTAAATTGTCATAAATTAATGTCCAAATGCCCAATACATTTTTCTAGGTGGAAATATCAAATAATTGTTGCAAATATTGTTCCAAACATTGTTCCAACAACACAATTCAACAAGTTTCAGAGCTACAAATGGCTCATCACATGGTGGCGGTGGCGGCGGTTGGGACTGACTGAGACACCTTACCAATTCACAAATCTCATCGTACTGGGCTGCATGTCTTGTTTCTTCCGCCCGACATGCCTCTTCCTCCGCCTGACGTCTCCCATCCCGCTCCCTCAACTCCTGAACTTGAGACCTTAGATCCTCAAGTTCCTATAAAATAAAAAATACATTAGAATATTAACATGAATTATAAATGAAATTGATAAACTCATTTAATGAAATCTGGTATGCACTTGTCGAGAAGAAGAAGAAGCACCACCATGTGAGGCTGTCCCAGTCAAGATCGAGTTGGGATTTGGGTGGCACCCAAACCCAAACAGACGACCTTTCTTTGGTCCCCTAAGAACCTCCTGCCACAACTCGGTATCAACTAGCGGATACTAGTAAGGTTCATCGCCGTACTTCTACTCACCCTGTGGTTTTTACAAAATACTACAAGTCAATTTTGACAGCATAACGACTGTAAATGGGACGTACACAACTAAGTTAAACAATCCTAATAAATTAGATATATATATATATATACATACACTAAGTGGACCTATTAGGTTATTTGAAATCCAAAACATGCATATAGAACAAATAGGGTTTGGTTATGAGCATAAAATCCTTAAGTGCACCTATTAGGCTATTTGAAACCCAAACCATGTTTAGGCTATTTGAAACCCAAACCATGTTTAGGCTATTTGAAACCCAAACCATGTTTAGGCTATTTGAAACCTAAACCATGCATATAGAACAAATAGGGTTGGGTTTGTGCGCATTAAGGCCCTAAGTGCACCTATTAGGCTATTTGAAAACCAAACCATGCATATAGAACAAATAGGGTTGGGTTTGTGCACATAAAGGCCCTAAGTACACCTATTAGGCTATTTGAAACCCAAACCATGCATATAGAACAAATAGGGTTGGGTTTGTGCGCATAAAGGCCCTAAGTCCTATTAGGTTATTTGAAACCCAAACCATGCATATAGAACAAATAAGGTTGGGTTTGTGCACATAAAATCCCTAAGTACACCTATTAGGCTATTTGAAACCCAAACCATGCATATAGAACATATAGGGTTGGGTTTGTGCGCATAAAGGCCCTAAGTGCACCTATTAGGCTATTTGAAACCCAAACTGTTGGTCCCAAATAGCAGTAAGTAAATAAGAAAAGTATTGTAGAAGGGGGGGGGGGGTTGAATACAATACACACAAGTTTTCACTTAATTTAATTATTATTGATTTGAAATCAAGAATTACATATAGAAAACTTTTGATTGTTGCGGAAGAGAACAAATATAATTTTTCAAACAATCTTACACTAAGAGAATGAAGAACAATTGTAAAACACTTAAAAAACAAAAGAACTTCGTAGAGAGAAATTGCCAGTGCACTTTGAGAGCTTGAGGGATTGTAAAGTTGGTGATCTTACATGTTGAACCATCCTTCATATTTATAGTGCTTCATGCATTTAATGCAAAGGACACCTGTTGAGCAAGGGATTGACACAAGTCTCCAGCATGGTACAAGATGTACCTTTTGTCTTGAAGTGTTGACCTGCAGATGATGGTGTAGACCTTTCTTAAAAAGAGTGTAGGAGATGAATCTTACTTTTTTCTGATCTTCAGATGAGGTCCACGTCAATGCAAGATATGAGATCGGCACCATCCTGGGCAATGGTGTTGATCAAGTAGGCATGTTTGGCTTTAGGCTGAGAAGTCTATCTTCAATCCGCTTTGAGAGATATACTTCTTCTTTGTCTTTTTCGGCTGATCTTCGACTTCACCGAACATTTGTATAGAAACCAAGTTGCTAAAAGAACCTCAAAAAATTCTAAGTATGATGATACAAAATGGAAGATCGGGAGGTCATCTTCAAATCTTCAGACGACCCAACAATCTCCCCCTATTTGAGGATGACATCCATACTAAGGAATAAAACTAAGATTATACAGAATAATTCATTTTGACCCATATTTACTCTTTTTGGGTTTTTTGCACATAGACCTTTTTTTTGGATTTATTAAGTATATCTGAAATTTACAAATGAATAAAAGAATTAAGTATATCAATACAAACTAAGTAAAAAGGAAATGAACTTGTATTAAATAAGATAATTAGCAAAATTACAAGTACATAAAAGATAATTAAAAGCAGTAAATCTTTCTTTCTTTCTTCTGTTGAGCTCAACAAGAATGTCTTGGCGAAAGAAGATTGTCCCAACAATAAGAGGGATGAGAGAAAGGATAGCCTCAAGAAAGGAGAAGTCTGCCTTGCTGATTTCATTATGTCTAAAGAAACATAGAGTTCCTTTTGCATTAAGGAAGTAAATTCCTTTGTAAGGTCTAAGCACTACAGACGATGGAGGGCGAGGTGGAGCAAGGGGAACCGTCAGATTTAAGTTCTTCACGTTTGGCACAATTTCTTTGGCGGCAAGGTCTCTGATGATGTCTTGCCTAGTTGGTGGAGGAGGTTTGGTTTGGTACTTCTTTTGAAGGTTCTGAATTTGTGCTTCTTCGTCGGGAGTGTGAGTAACTATGAGATCCCTTCGAGCAACTTTCATCCTATCAAGAAGCTCATTCAAATACTTGATGGCCTTACCCCTATGACTAGAGAGAGAAGAAGAGAGGAGTTTAAAGATTTCGTACCATTCTGAAACCCCAAGGAGATCATGATCGCAATATCTGATAGGTTGAACCGATTTGTCAGCCCTATAAATGATCAACTGAATATCTGTCTTTGAAAGCTTGGAAGTTGTTGGATCCCAGATTTAATCTTATAACAATAATGATATAAACAACAAAAGTATAAACAGCGGATGCAATATAGTTTAATATCAAAAGCAGATTCAAATATCACAGTTCACATATAAAGCAAGTAGAAAGAACAAGATCTTCGTGAGATATATTCAGTTGAATCTTTTAATACAAGATATCAAAAAGCACACTTTTGTCAAAGGAGTGATGGTCCTATTTATAGGACCATAAAGTGAATAGTGTACTATTCTGACAAATAGAAGCGTGCTTGAACGGTGTCTTACCTAAAAGGTAAGCTCAAGACATGCTTGAACAGTAACCTACTCTATAAAGTAAATCTTATCACCAAGTGATTGGTTATCTATTCTGATACTTCAGGAAAATGTCTTCAGCGCCTTCTTCAGAGAGAATGTCTTTAGAGCTCTAATGTAGTCTTCAGAGCCTCTGATGAAGCCATCTCTGATGTCTTCTGCTGAAGGTGTTCATCTCTGATGTGTACTTCAGAGGCAGGTATGTCCTCTGAAGTCTTCGTCCTCTGAAATCTTTGTTCTCTGAAGTCTGTCTCTGGAAGTCCTCTGAAGTAGGACTTGGATATTTTCAACACTTTAACAAATGAAAATTTGGAGCAAACAATCTCCCCCTAAGTGTTGAAAATAAAAGATGCAAGAATAGCAGAGAACAGAAAACTTAAACTAGAAAGCATAGAGGAGAAAAATCATCCTCTTAAATATTACTAAAAATATTTGAAAATTTATTACAGAGAAAGTAATTATCAAACAAATAAGGAAACACACTAAAATCTGTCACTTGAACAGATTCGATGGAAGTTCATGATCAGAGCTCTGAAGTTGATCATCGACCCAATCTCCAAGTTAAGTTTCGCCAGTAGATCTGCTCTCTGCCTTTCTTCCTTCACATGTATCATTTTCTGTATTCCTCTTAATGTGTCATCAGAGTACTTCGATACTTCTGAGGAAAGAAAGATCTTTATTACAGAGAAAGTAATTATCAAACAAATAAGGAAACACACTAAAATCTGTCACTTGAACAGATTCGATGGAAGTTCATGATCAGAGCTCTGAAGTTGATCATCGACCCAATCTCCAAGTTAAGTTTCGCCAGTAGATCTGCTCTCTGCCTTTCTTCCTTCACATGTATCATTTTCTGTATTCCTCTTAATGTGTCATCAGAGTACTTCGATACTTCTGAGGAAAGAAAGATCTTCTTCACTTGATTGACTCTGTACACGAAACCCAGAGGTTCTGCTCTAATTGATACAGTCTTCTGTTCTTCAAGTTTATCGATCGACTCCACAGGTTCAGTTACCTCCATCTTCTCTTCTCCCAGGTTCAGAGCAATTTGGAAGTCACGTTTTGCTTTGTGTTTGACATAGGCTTCCATTGCCCGTCTGACTTCAACCATGCCCATTCTGATTTCTCTTCTTCCATGATCATACCTGGGAGAGCAGTAGGCATATAAATGTGGTAAATCATATGAATTTAGATTTACGAGATCATTATCACTGAACTCGTAAATCTTCTGATTAGATCGAGTTACCACATAGTGCCTATAGACTATCTTGTTGTAAGCAAAAGTCTTCTTAGAGATTTTGTTAATCTTGATGATTGGATCATCTGAGAGGACCTGTGCTCTTGGTCTGGTTTTATCTCTAAAGAATCTTCTCTCATAGTCCGGCATGTCCTTTCTGATCCTTGGATTCAGAGGGATGACTAGGGTTTCTGACAAACTGAACTCACAGTAGATGTATCTGAAGTGGTCTTCAATGGAGGCTTCGGGATTTGATGCAAGGAATGTTGGAGGTTGAGAAAATACTTTGGCTGGTAGACCGATGCTTTCCTTCTGAACAGGATTATCTGAAGGAGCCTGTTCATTAGCAACCATGGTCTTTGGTTCCGTTGTTTGTGGAGGATCTTCTTGAGTAGGTTCAGAGATGTACCCATCTATCTCTGGTGATTCCCTCAGCTCTGTTGCTGTTGAAGTATGATGTGGTTGAGCATTCTTGAAAACATACTCTTCAACATCAACTACTTCAATCTGATCTTCAGCAGCTTCTTTTCCAGAATCTGATTTTTCTTCTTTTTCAGATTCCGATTCTGCTCTTTCAGCCTCTGATTCGTAAGAATCTCTCATCACATAAGTTTGTCTTTCTGGTGATGAGAATGCCTCTTCTGATGTAGAAAAGTCTATTAGTTGCTCGTCTTCATCTTCTTCCAGAGCTCCAATAGTTTCTGGAGATGCATCTATTATTGGAATTATTGGAGCACATGAAGTAGATGATTTTAGGAAGATAACAGGTACTGGAGACTTTAGAGTGTCCTGGTTATCTTCAGCAGAGGTTGAGGTTGAGCGTCTTTCTGTTTCTTTTTCTTTGCCTCGGTTTGTTTCAGAGGGAGTGGACTTCTTTTGTGTTTCAACAGTTCTTGGTGTTGGAGTCTTCTCCCCTTTATGAAGATCTGATGACCCCTGAGGTTGATCGTCATGGTCATCAGAGTCTTCATACTTAGCCTTTTTCCGGGCTTCCTCAGAGCATGAGACCTCTGGTTCCTTCCTTTTCAAGGATCCCTCTGAAGATTTCACATTCTTTAGAAGGTCTTCAATCTTTTTGTTCTGCTGAGTGGTCTTGGAGACGAACTTGCTGGATATATTCATTACATTGTTGGTGATCTTCTTGGAGAAATTGGTGAGGTCAGCCTTTGTAACAAATTCAGATGTAGCAGGATCAGCAGCAGAGGAGATAGGAATCTTTGTAATCACCTCTGCCAAAGAACGCAATACTTCCTCTTTGAATTGTGAAAAGTCTGCATGTGTTGGAGTGGGGGCAGAGGGAGTTGGAATCACCTTGAGGAGCTCTGTTGTAGAGTTCTGAATTTCTCTGGATAGAACCGAGTCATTTTTTATGACCAGGCTTTCCAGAGCATCCAGTTTATCGTGCTGAGAGAGAATGGTCGTGCGTAGCTCAGAGACCTCCATTTGAAGTTTAATCTCCTTCAGTGATTCTCTGATTTCATCACCAAAGATTCTGAACTCCTCTTTGGTAACGTAATCAGAGGGGGTGACCTTAGGATCAACACATGATTCTAAGTTTCCCTCGAGTTCAGAGGGGCCTTCTTTCGGAGTTGGCTTGATATTGACTCCGGAAGGACTTCCCATTAATCTTTGGGGACCCTTTTTCAAGGATTTCCCTATAATTGTTCCGATTGGTCTCTGATCATCAGAGTCAGAATCTGATGATGATGAGAACCGAATGTGTGTGGAAACCTTGATGTCCAGGCTAAGGAGTCCATGTACGAGAAGGTCGTGCCATGCTTTCTTTGGCAGACAATCCTTACGAGAGATCTTAGGTCTCTCCTGAGCTAAGGGACGGTCCAACATTTTATGATCCACAAAGGCATCATGTGTGTGAGGTGGTGGCATACTCTGGGGTGAATGAGTATTTTTATCTTGGTCTAAGTCCTGTTGGGAAGACTTAGCCGTATCAGAGGTTTCCCCTTTGGTGTATGCTTCAGAGGCAGAAGAAGATGCCTCTGAGCGGGTGGCTTGGGTAGGGTTCAAGGTGTGCACCTCTGTTTCAATGTCCATTGATGCTGGACCACCTTGGACAGATGATATATTTGCATGGGGATTGGGGTTTTGGAATTGCTCATTCGTGCCTTTAAGGGCATCTTTTTCTACCTTGCCGCCCTCAGATTCAAAGTTCAGAAACTCACCCTCTGGAATTCTCTCTTCCTCACCTTCCTCTGCTCTGACAGAGTTATTCTCTTCATCAGAGGGAGGGTTCTCTCGTCTTCTCTCCCTTACTATTACAGAGCCACCCTCTGGTTGCGCTCTGTTAACGTTTTGAGCTGTATCAGAGATGTCACACTCTGATTCAGGATCAAGCTCAGAACCTAAGTGTGTTGGGGATCCCATCATCGGTTCTGATGATTGGGCAACACTACTAATTATGAGATGGGTATTAGAGTCAGCAGGAATTACCTCAAGCATGGTGTGTGGGAAACGTCATTCATTTGGATAAGGAGGAACCTCGGTTGCTTTGAACGAGTTCATGATAAACAGAGGCGTCCTTGGACCCTCCTCAGTGATGGAGAATTTCTCCATTGCTCGTTGAATGACCACAGAGATGAATCTTGGAAACAATACCGAAATTGGTTGTTTACCTTTGGCCAAGTCTTTGTTCTTCTTGTCCACCGCCGTTAGTATCTCACATAAGAGAATGTGAGCCATATTTATGCTTCTGTTGAAGAAGAGAGCATACATAATGGCAAGGATCGCTGGATGGGTCTGATCCTGACTTCCAATCTTTCAGGTAATTGTTTGATTGAGAACACTAAACATAAAGTTCCACTTGGGAGGCAGGTACTGACGTCTGAATTGACTTAGGCGTGTGATCTCCCTATTGTAGCCTAAGTGGTGGAGGAACTGAAGAAGAACTTCCTGAGTTGGTGGTTTCTCAAATTTCTCTATTTGAAGGTCTGAGGTTGTGAGCAGGTTGAATCTGCGAGTTAGGGTTTGTGGAGTGATTCGGATATTCATGCTTTGGTCACCTAGGTCAATGTACCCAACAATGCCTTCCTTTTGGTCGTCGTATTCACTGGAATACCACCATTGTTGGACAAATCGTAAAGGAACATTGTTGGCATGTTTGGTGAGCACATCGTTGAGTTCGCAGTAGGTCAAGAAATCTAGTATGGGGCGAAACTGCTCATCGTATTTGGTAGGGGTGACATCCAGAAAGTAGTTGTTACCTTTCACTGGAACGTCAAACTGCGCCATATTCAAGCTTGGAACAAGTTTGCTGGAGTTTTTTGAGGTTTGGGAATGAGCCGCCATTGTTGTAGGTTTTGAGAAATATGAGAGCTTAGAAAGAGAGAGATTTGGGATGTTGGATTCTGAAAGCGTAAAGAATAATGAGAAGAGAAAAAGGGTTTTTATGGACGAAAAGGTAGAGGGAGAGGTTATGGAAACGGCGATTGAGAGTTCCAATGTCATAAAGGACGTTTCATCATCCCCTAATTAATAGGTGACACGTTGAGGTGTGTAGGGAGAGCCGCTTGGTGTCAGAAAACTATCGGCAGGGTTTTTGAAAAGAAACGAATGGTTATCCAAAAGATTTATTATCTAAAAGAATTTCCTGGAATATTAGTTTAATGAGAATATCAGAGACAATATTAGAGGCTCTGATACAAATGTCAGAGACAAGATCAGAGGCTTTGATATAGAAATATCAGAGATCAGAGACTCTGATATGAGTATCAGAGAAGCTCACTTGCTCCCCCTTGAAAGATGAAAGGTTCTTTGTCTCCCCCTTGACCAAAGAATAATGTCTTTTTATCTTCTCCCCCTTGACAGATGCTTAGAGATACAAAAGAATGATTTTTACCATTTTTGAAAAGTCCAGAGGCTCTGAAATTAGTTTTAGAAGCTCTAGTTGAACATGCTACGTATGTCAGAGGCTCTGATGAATGGATCAGAGACTCTGATGTTTTCCTGTGTTAGGCAGACATGTTCAACATACCCAACTTGCTAATTAAGAAATTGAACCTTCGTTCATCTAAAGCTTTTGTGAAAATATCAGCAAGTTGATGTTCAGTTGGTACAAAATACATCTCTATTGTTCCTTTTTCAACATGATCTTTCAGAAAGTGGTACCTTACATCAATGTGCTTTGTTTTGGAATGTTGTACTGGATTGGCAGAGATGGCTATGGAACTTTTTGAATCTCACAGAATTGGAATTCTATCATATTATAAGCCGTAGTCTCTGAGATGAGTTTGCATCCATATGACTTGAGAACAACAACTATCAGCAGCAACATATTATGCCTCTGTTGTGGAAGTTGAAACACAGTTCTGCTTCTTGGATGTCTCGCTTACCAGCTTATTTCCCAATAATTGACAGCATGCTGACGTACTGTTTCTGTCTAGTTTGCACCCTGCATGATCTGCATCAGTGTATGCTGTTAAATCAAAGCTAGACAGTTTTGGATACCAGAGACCTAAATAAGGTGTGCCTCTGAGGTATCTAAAAATTCTTTTGACTGCAGACAAATGAGATTCTTTTGGATTTGCTTAATATCGAGCACAGAGACATGTTGCGAACATTATATCAGGCCTGCTTGCAGTTAAGTATAGAAGTGATCCTACCATGCCTCTGTAGGTTTTGACATCTACAGATTTTCCCGAAAGATCAGAGTCAAGCTTGACTCCTGTGGTAATAGGTGTTTTCATAGAGATTGAATCATTGAGTCTGTATTTTTTTAAAATGTCAGAGACATACTTAGATTGAGTTGTAAAAGTACCCTCTGATGTTTGCTTTACTTGTAGGCCTAGAAAGAATGTTAATTCTCCCATGAGACTCATCTCAAGTTTACTCGTCATCAACTCTGAAAATTTATCATAATACTTTTGATTTGTAGAGCCAAATATAATGTCATCAACATATATCTGTACTAAAATCATGTTATTTTTGTACATTTTGATGAACAAGGTTGTATCTATTGTACCTTTTTCAAAACCATTATATATCAGAAATGTGGACAGAGTAGCATATCATGCTCTTGGAGCTTGTTTAAGTCCGTATAGAGCTTTATTAAGATAATAAACATGGTTAGGAAACTCTGTATTCTCAAATCCAGGTGGTTGCTGGACATAAACTTCTTCATTTAATTTACCATTTAGAAAGGCAGATTTGACATCCATCTGATATGCTTTGAACCCTTTGTGTGCAACATAGGCTAAGAAGATTCTAATTGCTTCTAGCCTAGCTACAGGTGCAAAGGTTTCATCATAATCAATACCCTCTTCTTGGCAATATCCCTTAGCAACCAACCTAGCTTTGTTTCTGATTATAATGCCATCCTCATCCTTTTTATTTCTGAAGACCCACTTAGTTCCAAATGCAAATTTTCCTTTTGGAAGGGGAACTAAGGTCCAGACCTTGTTTCTTTCAAACTCTTGAAGCTCATTTTGCATTGCAGAGATCCAATGAGGATCTTGAAGAGCTTCGTTTACCTTCTTTGGTTCAATGATGCTTAAGAAATTTACAAAAAAACATTCATTGATTGTGGCTGATCTGGTTTTGACACCCTTTGAAGGTGATCCAATGATCTGATCATGAGGATGGTCTTTTGTCCATCTTGTGAGTGGAGCATGAATATGAGGTGGAGTTTGATCTTCAGAGATGACAGTGGGAGACATCTCTATTGTGCTGAGCAGAGGCTCTGAAGTTGATTCCAGAGGCTCTGAAGTTGATTCCAGAGGCTCTAAAGTTGATTCCAGAGGCTCTGAAGTTGATTCATTTCTTAGACCTGCATCCAAGGAAGCAGAAGTTGTGACTTCAGAGGGACCAGAGAGATTTGTACATGACGTTTGTGGTTCCTCTGAAGTTGCTCTGTGAATATCTTTGAAAAGAAACTCTGAATTTTCATCATCAAGGAAATCTTCGAATATTTTGTTTAGTTCAGATTCTCTTATCCTTGATGATTCAGAGATATTTTTAGCAGTTGGATTTATATCTTTGTTAGCTAGACTTTTGTCATCATCAAAAGACACATTGATACTCTCTTAGATTGTTCTTGTTCTTTGATTGAACACTCTGAAAGCTTTTGAGGCTAATGAATATCCAATGAATTTGCCTTCATCTTCTTTCTTGTCAAACTTTCCAAGAGACTCTCTATCATTTAGAATAAAACATCTGCATCCAAAAACATGTAAATATTTAACATTAGGTTTCCTATTGTTAATGAGTTCATAAGATGTTTTCTTGAATCTTTTGACAATGGTAGCTCTGTTTTAAGTGAAACAGGTTGTTGCCACTGCCTCTGCCCAAAAGTTTGAGGGAAGATATTATCCTGCAAGCATAGTTCTTGCAGCTTCAACCAGTGTTCTGTTTTTCCTCTCAACAACACTATTTTGTTGAGGTGTTCTAGCTGCAGAGAAGTTCGGAGTTATGCCTTTCTATGAAAGATATGAGTTGATTTTCGCATTTCTGAACTCTGTTCCATTATCACTTCTCAGCTTCTGAACTTTGGTATCAAACAGAACCTGCAATCTTTTTAACAATCTTATTAAAATATCAGGGACATCAGACTTGGCTCTGATGAATTTTATCCAAGTATATCTAGAGTATTCGTCAATCAAGACGAGGATATACTTTTTACCTGACAAGCTCTGCACAGAGATAGGACCACAGAGGTCCACATGAAGCATATGCAGAGGTTTTGGACAATTATTATCACTTTTGATCTTGTGGGAAGATCTTTTCATTTTTCCCGTTTCACAAGCAGAACAAAGATGATGTTTGTTAAACTTCAGAGATGGTAATCCCTTAACCAGATTTAGTTTGACCAATTTATCAAGTGAAGAAAAGTTCAGATGTGAGAACTTTTTATGCCAAAGCCAAACATCTTCATTGTTCAGAGATACTAGACAGAGTTTCTCTCAGTCAGTTCTTATGTGTTTGGAAAAATTCATTCTGTATAAATTTCCCTTTCTGTCAGCTCTGAGCATTTTTTGACCTGTTTTTGAGTGAAGTAATGAACAATGTTTTTCTTGAAATTTTACATCAAAATCATGGTCACAAAGTTGACTTATGCTGATTAAGTTATGCTTTAATCCGTCAACATAAGCAACCTTTGATACAGAAACATTACCTCTTGATAGCTCACCATAACCTTTAATCTGTCCTTGCATGTTGTCTCCAAAAGTTACTGCTCCCCCAGATTTAGCTTTGAAGGAGGATAATAACTTTTTATCTCCAGTCATATGCCTTGAACATCCAGAATCTAAGTACCAGATCGGCATAGACTGTTTCTGCAAGACAGATTAGATTTTCTTAGGTACCCGTCTCATTATGGGTCCTATTTTGTTAGACTTCTGATTATCTCTTTGAAATTTTTCCTTCTTATCTTTTGATGTTTTGGCAGAATTGACCTTTTTCTTTTGAGGTTTTATCTCTGAATTTTTATTCAGAGGTTGATTAAGAAAACAGTGAGAACCTCTGAAGTGATTTTTTAGTTTCATCAAGAGTTGGATACAATTGCACTTTACAGAACAAGAAGAAATAGAAGCAAAAGATTTCATTTCATTAAATGCATTCGATACATTATGATTCCTTTTTGAATTAGTACTAGGAATATTACAAGTATTCCTAACTACTTCTTTTCTTCTAGCTTGAGAGACAACCTTCTTTTCAAGTTGTCTTCTCTTGTTCAGAAACATCCTCTTCTCTTTGTTGCTCACTGCACAAACAGGATCAGAATGGTTAATTTCTTGCCATTTTTCTTTTTGTCTAGGAGTAAACTTGATTGGTTTATAAGTGTAGAGTTGAGAAGTGATAGTTTTATTCTTTGCCTTTTCTTGTAATTCTTTTTCAAGTTCCAGAGAAGTTTTTGCTTTAAGACACATTTCTGCAAAGTCAGGACATATTGGTATTCTAGGTTTATTTTTCAAAACAGAAATAGGAATGTTCAAAATTCCAGAACCAACAGTATCTATCTTTTTATGAATTACTTTCTCTGGTCTGTAGAATATCTGTTCATCTACCTCTGGATCAGATTCAGAATCAGAGTCAAGAAAGTCTCGTTCAGTCTTACCAGAGATTACTACCTCTGATGGTTTCTCAATTTTCTTAGGTCTTGAGACTTTGATGATTCTTTTCATTCTTTCTTTCTTCTTTAAATCAGCTATGATATTTTCTTGATTTATTCTCTTGATGTCATCCTCAAATGTAGTTCTGATGCATTCATCAGAGATTGGTGAATACAGAGGGGCATCTGGATTAAGTGAACTAGGAGGTTCATCTTCAGAAGTACTTTTATCAGAGGTACTTTGTTCAGATGTCTCTGACTCATCTTTGATAAATGCATTAAACTTAAAAATCTCTTTAGGATCATTGCTCTGAGGTTTTGTGAAAAATACCTCTGAAGTTTCCTTTTCTATTTTTAAGATGGAATTTGGAAAGCTTTGTACTTTAGAGTATGCAACATTTTTAAAGTTCAGAGCCCTTGTTTTTGATCTCTCTGAGGTTTTTATTCCCTTGAAATTGTTCAGTGATGTACAGTCAGAGCTCTGGACCTTTCCTTTACAGAAAGTGGAAGAAAGTGAAGTTTTCTTCAATCCAGTGAATGGATCCAAGCCCTTGAGTATCCATTTCAGAGTTTATCTTTATATGTACATCCTGAGCATCAAGATAGATTTTGATTTGAAGTTCTTTCCTTTCCAAAGATTGATGTAAGATTTCTCTTTCTTTTTGGAAAAAATTGGTTAAGGCAACATAATTGAGTCTTTCATACTCAGATTTTTTTACTTCTTCTTCTTTAACTTTTAAAACTTTCTCAAGTTCTTTGAATTTTTCTGAAAAGGATTTTTCTTTTTGTTTCTGAGCTTTCTCAAGTTCAGATTTTTCAACAAAAATATCTCTCTTTTCTGATTCATTAAGATCTTTTTCCCTTTTGTAAAAACTGAGATCTTTTGTCATTTGTTTTGCTTTTTCTTTCTCCTCAACAAGTTTTTGCTTTAGGATTTGAAATTCATCTGTTAGTTTAATAACATCCAATTCAAGTTCACTTTCAGAGGTGGAAGGAGAGTTTTCCTTTTCAGAGTAGTCCTCTGATGATCCGTCACTTTAATCATCTGTGAACGCCATACCACAGAGATTGGTAGGTTCTTCCTCTCCATCGCTTGTTGAGTCTAACAGCCAGTCTTCCATCTCTGCTACAAGTACCCTTTCTTTGACATTGTACTTGTACTTGTTTTTGTAGTAGTCTTCATCCTTGATGAGTCTACCTCTGCAGTTGGCAGAGTAATGGCCTGACTTTCCACATCTAAAACATCTTCCATCATTTTGGTTTGATGGAAGAGCAGTGTCTGATTCTGTCTTCTATGCTTGTGCTTGAGGTTGTGGCTTGAAGTACCTCTGAGGTTGAGGATACCTTGGCTGAAATGATTGTTGAGATCTTGATTGTTGAGTAGAATCATGATTGGTGAAATGAACACCCTTTTGATCACTATGCAGAGTAGATCTGGGCTCTTGTTTATAGTCAGTTTTCTGAAATCTTCTTTCTGGATTTCCTCTTCTTTCTTCATCATCTCTTCTTCCTTTAAAGACTTTCTTGCCAAATTTCTTATTAAATTGATGGGTGATTAATGCAAGAGATTTGGCAAAGGCATTGATGTCATCATCTGAGTCAGAATCTGAGTGTTCAACTTCTTCAGACATCAGAACCTTCTTGGATTTTCTTTTAGATTCCCTTTTTGAACAGTTGTCTTTTTCTGCATTTCTGCATTCTTGTGATACACCCTTCTGTTTTGACATGAGTGCAAGTGGACCACCTAAAGAGGTTTTTGATTTTTTTTAACAACTTATTTTTCCTGTGCTACCAAGGTACCATAAATGTCAGTCAATGACCATGATTCAAGATTTTGATTGGCTTGTATTGACATTGACAGTTGTGACCATTCTTCATTTAGACTTTTAAGAAAGAGAACATTGTTTTCTTCTTTTGTTCTCATGACCCCAAATTTTCTGCATTTGTTGATGATGATGTTAAACCTTGAGTATGTTTGGTGTAAGGTTTCTTCGGGTAATGCATGAAAATCATGATATTCATTGATACAAAGATTTCTCCTGATCTTTTGAGTTTGTAGGCCTCCTTCAAGTTGATTTAACAACTGATCCCATATCTCTTTTGCACTTACACAAGAATCAAGTTCTTGGAAGATATCATTGGGAATGACCATTATAAGTAATCTAACAGCTTTTGAATCATTATCCATCATGTTAGTTTCTTCATCCGTAAAGTTTGAAGTTTTCTTTTCATAGTAAGTAGGGATTTCAGTAGTATCCGTTGTTGCTGGAACTCTTGGTACCAACACCATTGGTTGGTGAGGTCCATCGTTCACTGATCTTAACAGATCCCTGTCCATGCCTTCTAAGAAATTTACCATCCTTTTCTTCTATTGAGGATATTCATCCCTTAGAAGTGTAGGAGGTTTGGTTAATGATCCGGCTGTATAAATGGCACTTATGCTTGAGTTTGCCATTTTTGTGAAGAAAAGATGAAGATTTGAAGAACTGGTGCTTTTCTATGAAGATCTTTCTATTAAATGATGTAACTGTGATTTACTTTTAAATCTGGAGCATATGAAGTTTAATAAAACAGGGTTTATATAAGCATGCACATATGTTAAAAGCTTGAATCAATAAGAAATAAATCTATCCGAGTATGCAAATATGATCTTTCTTTGTTTTAGAAAACAAAGGAGGCTCTGATACCAATTGTTGGATCCCTGATTTAATCTTATAACAATAATGATATAAACAACAAAAGTATAAACAGCGGAAGCAATATAGTTTAATATCAAAAGCAGATTCAAATATCACAGTTCATATATAAAGCAAGTAGAAAGAACAAGATATTCGTGAGATATATTCAGTTGAATCTTTTAATACAAGATATCAAAAGGCACACTTTTGTCAAAGGAGTGATGGTTCTATTTATAGGACCATAAAGTGAACAGTGTACTATTTTGACAAATAGAAGCGTGCTTGAACAGTGTCTTACCTAAAAGGTAAGCTCAAGACATGCTTGAACAGTAACCTACTCTATAAAGTAAATCTTATCACCAAGTGATTGGTTATCTGTTCTGATACTTCAGAAAAATGTCTTCAGCGCCTTCTTCAGGGAGAATGTCTTCAGAGCTCTGATGTAGTCTTCAGAGCCTCTGATGAAGCCATCTCGGATGTCTTCTGTTGAAGGCGTTCATCTCTGATGTGTACTTCAGAGGCAGGTATGTCCTCTGAAGTCTTCGTCCTATGAAATCTTTGTTCTCTGAAGTTTGTCTCTGGAAGTCCTCTGAAGTAGGACTTGGATATTTTCAACACTTTAACAAATGAAGATTTGGAGCTAACAGAAGTACCGAATTTTACATCGACAATTTGTGACATGCTGCTCCTTTCCATTAACACTTTCTTGTACCACATAATTTCAGAAGTCTTCTTTTGGGTGACATCTTCTTCAATCTATTTATGAACTTCACCTGCCTGCATGATTTCATCTTCTGGAAGGACAAGGTCATAATTGACCATGGGAGGAGCTTGAATCTTGAGTCGATCAGCATCAGAGACAAAGGCTTTAAGTTTAGCAGCCTTTTCTTGTTTGGATAGCAAGACCTCTTCATCAGCAGATAACTTTTTCTTTCCTTTGTCTTTGGCCGGTCCTGGTTGCTCCCCCTCAGTTGGACCGATGGTTTCTTTCAATTTCTCCCCCTCAGATGTAGCATCAGTAAGAACAGGAGTGCGGCCCTAATGGCCGCTGGCTGAAGAGTCTGGTACCAGCTGTTTCTTCCCCTCAGCGGTAGTCGGGGGAACAACCAAAATAGTACCCACCTTTTGATGAAGAGACTGGAGAGATTGAAGAAGTTGAGAGTTGATCTCCTGTTGTGATTGAGATGATGCCTGAACACGCCGAACTTCATCATCATGAGCATCAGAGGCTGCTTTAAGGGAAACAACTGAGATAGTGAGGTGATGATTGGAGTCCTGAAGAGATTCCGACTTTTCAAGAGTGGCCTTGAGAAAAGAGGCCATAAAAACTTTGAGGGCTCCAAACTGGTAACCAATCATACGATGCTGACGGTTGTCATCCCGAATATCTTCTAGGAGGTCGGCAGGAAAATCTGGAGCAGTAGTAGAGGAAGAGGACTCCCGGCTTCACTTGGGAGGGGGAAGAAGGGGCCACATCAGATGAGGGACCTTTGGACACCGGAGTGTCCTTAGCATCACCCCACTGTAGATCGGGATAGTTAATGAAAGAAACCATATCTGGAAGAAGTGGGTTTTCCATCTCCAAAGGTCCCCATTTGAGGAGGGGTTTGGCCACAACTGGTGCTTGGTAGTCATATGTGATCCTATGATCAACCTCGATTGCGTCAGCGAGTAGGTTATTTAGGATAAGCCAGATGAATCGCAGGTAGGCAACATGCGGTCGCTTAGGCGGGTGATCACAATTATCAACTCTTGAAAGAAATACTTGGCATAGTATATTTTACGTTGGAAAATAAGAGCATGTGCCAGTTGGGTAATGTAGGAGGAGCATTGATCATGCCCAGCAGTTTTCCTACTCAAGCAGAAAAGAACATGAGATAAGAAGAAATTCCATATACCTCCCATATTTTTGCGAAGAAGTGTGCATCGACCCCGATCATTGTCTCCATGAATGTAGTTCAAGGCCTCAACAACCTCATCATGCTCTTTTCCAATAGGGAACTCATCATAGAAGGTGTAAGTCGGAATTTGAAGAACACGTCTAACGTCGTCGACACGGAATGTGATATCCGGTGAGGTCGAGTCCGAGAGAATTGAAGCTGAGACTTTGTTGGTTTTCTCATCATAAGCACATGTTAGTCAAAAATTGCCGATGAACATTTTGCTCATTTTTGGCAGGTTCCTCATCAAAGCATATCGAAGAGGAGATTTTTGAAGAAAGTAGGAGATGGGAGTGAACTCCTTATAGTTCGGATCATTCTCCAAACGTGCCACATGATTGCAAGGGTTGAAGATGAGATCGTCAAGAGTGGTGGGAGAAGCAGACACATTTTTCTTGGTAGCTGTTGATCTAAACTCTCTCAGTGATTTGATAACGCCCCGTTGTAATACTTAGTGAAAATTACGTTTAATATATGTATGTATTATTGTTTCACCATCAGCGATCAAATACTGAGTATGTTCAGTATCGCTGATGATCTCTCTTGTAAACAGTTAGACGTAATCCCTGAGGACAAGTTTCGTGACAAAGATGTTCACTGCTGAATCGAAGACAAAGCTGTTGAACAACGAACAAGTATACTCATGATCTGATGCGGATATCAGTGAAACCAAGACAAGTCTACATACCCACGTAGAAACCTGAGGAAAAGCTTCAGCGATCGCTGAACTTCCTTCTATCTCTGTGAAGGAAGAGATATTCAGCGATTGAAGATCACTTAGCTTATATCTCAAGTCTCTTTTGTCTTACCTTTGCACACAGTACAAATATCAGATGAGACATACCTCTACGACAGATCGTACAACAACTCTGATATCTACACTGTTCACCTTACGGCCAAAAGCATGTCTCCAAAAGTCATACGCATGCAACCAACCATCGAAGGACACGTGTAAAGTACCCTGCCATGCATTTAATGCATGGGGTATAAATAGGAAGATTAAGACTCTATCTGAGGGTTGCCATATATCTTTCTATTTATATAGAAACCCTTGTTTTCTATATTCTCTCAATCTCTATTCTCTAAATTCTTGTGCAACAATCTGTGTGTTTCTTAAGTTTGTTTAGATTAAGTTTTACTTAATCTTATCCTGCAACAAACTTGTAAATTGTAATTTGATTTATCAATAAACAATTTATTAAACCATTAAATTTTGTGTTTGTATTCAACCCCCCCTTCTACAAACTTGTTAAGCACCTTCGGGATCAACAGTAGCTTTAGAGGAAGGAGAGGTGGAAGAAGCCATTGAAGATGAGAGAAAAAAATACAGTGAGTAAGAGGTGGTGAGGGTGAATAAGATGAAAGAAAAAAGGGTTGTATTTATAGTGGGAATGAGAAAGTTTGAAAAGGGAAAGGATTTGAAAATTATAGGTAATTGTGGGAGAGATGGTAGGGATTGGAAAAAGAGAAAAGATTTGATGGGATATTTGGGGAAAATCTTGGGAAGGGAAAAGATTTGAAAAAAAATGGAAAGGGAGTAGGGTAGGAGTTGGCTAAGAAAAGTATAAAAAGAGAGGAGGGGTTTGGGGGGGAGCGCCGAAAAAAAATAAAGGGGGGGGGGGTTCGGTTTGAAGAATGTAGAAGTGGGTGGGGGGGCTGGTCGTTTCGGTAGTGGCAAGAAACCGAAGGAGTGGGGTGGTTTTGGTGGTAGTGAGGCGCCGAGGGAGATATAAGGGGGAAAGGCGGTTCGGTTTGGGAGGTTTGATGGTGTGGTAAAGGAGAGTCGGCGTCTAGGGAAGGGGAGGCCGAAGGTTGGGTTTGGTTGGGAGGGACAAGTGGTTTTGGGATTTTTGGCTTGTGGGAGGTGCCGAAGAAGGGAGAGTATTCGTTGGAAGATGAGGGCCGGAGGTGTGTGGGGTTCGGTGGGTGGATGGAGCCGAAGTCGAAGGTGAGGGAGCCGAAGGGTAAGGAGTGGGAAATGAGGTCGACAACTAGGAGGGGTTAGTGAGGCGCCGAAGAGGGAAGGGTTTCGGTGGCTAGGAGTTGTCGGTGGGAGGGCGTTTTGGTGGGAGATAGGGGCCGAAAGAGAGATAGGAGAGGATGGGGAATGGGGGTCGGACCGAAAAGAGAAAGTGGGAGGGGTGTTTTCGGCTTGGTGAGGGAGCCGAAAAAGAGATGGAGATAGCCGATTGAGAGAGTGAGGGAGGTGTGGTGTGTGAAAAAAAAATAAAGGGGAGGGGAAATATGTAAAAAATGGAAGAGGGGATGATGTAGGCATGATGACATCATATTGATGATGACATCATAAAGATGATGTCATCCAAGATATATTTTTTCTTTTCTTTTCTTTTCCCATTTTTAAAGTTTCTTTTCTCTCTCTCTCTCTCTCTTTTGATTTGTTTTGATGTTTCTTTTTTCTCTCTTTTTTTGATTTTTGATTTTTCTTTTCTTTTCTTTTCTCTTTTTTTTTTGAAAAAAAAATTAGGAATCAGTATTTAACATACCGAGTTCTCCGATGAGAAATTTGAACCGAGCTTCGTCAAGCGGTTTGGTGAAGAGATCCGCGAGTTGAAGGTCGGTAGGGATGAAATGTAATTCGATATCACCTTTGGAGATGTGATCCCGAATAAAGTGATACCAGATGTCGATGTGCTTGGATCGAGAGTGCAACACCGGATTGTTTGCGATGGCAATCGCACTTGATTTGTCACACAAAATCGGAATGTTGGAGTATAGCTGATTGTAGTCTCTTAGTTGATTATTCATCCAAAGAATTTGAGCACAACAACTCCCTGCTACATACTCAACTTCAACAGTAGATGTAGAAACTGAGTTTTGCTTCTTGCTAGACCAGCTAACAAGTTTGCCACGAAGGAGTTGGCAGATGCTAGTGGTGCTTTTCCTATTAACTTTTGATCTTGCAAAATCAGAATCTGAATACCCCATTAGATCAAAACCTGAGTCTTTGGGATACATAAGACCCAGATTCATGGTACCTTTCAGATACCGAAAAATGCGTTTTACCGTAGCCAAATGAGATTCTTTCGGATTGGCTTGGTAACGCGCACACAGACAAGTAGCAAACATAATGTCTGGTCGACTAGCAGTAAGATAGAGAAGAGAGTCGATCATGCCTCGGTAGCTGGTAATATCCACAGATACACCATCCGGATCATCGTGGAGTTTCAAAGGTGGTGCCATGGGAGTTTTCATGGGAGAGGAGTTTTCAAAATTGAACTTTTTCAGAAGGTCACATATGTATTTACTTTGATTTATGAAAATACCTTCTGAGGTTTGTTTAACTTGAAGTCCTAAGAAAAAAGTGAGCTCCCCCATCATACTCATCTCCTATTGACTTTTCATGAGAGAGGCAAACTCATCACAAAGTGACTCATCAGTGGCACCAAAAATGATATCATCCACATTGATTTGAACAAGAATGAGATTACCTGAGGTTTGCTTGATCAGAAGAGTGTTGTCAATTTTACCTCTTGAATACTTGTTCTTCAGAAGGAAATCAGCAAGAGTGTCATACCAGGCACGAGGAGCCTGCTTTAGACCATAGAGAGCTTTGTCCAACCTGTACACATAGTCAGGATGGACTGGATCTTCAAAGCCGGGAGGCTGTTTCACATAGACTTCTTCAACTAGCTCCCCATTCAGAAATGCACTCTTGACATCCATCTGAAAGGCTCTAAAGTTCTTGTAGGCGGCATGAGAAAGGAAGATTCTGACGGCTTCAAGTCTTGCAACTGGAGAAAATGTTTCATCATAGTCAATCCCTTCCTCATGCCTATAGCCTTGAGCTACCAGTCTGGCTTTGTTTCTGATCACGGTTCCTTCCTCATCTATTTTGTTCTGAAAGACCCACTTGGTTCCTATGATAGTTTTTCTGGAAGAACGAGGAACCAATCTCCAGACTTTGTTCCTTTCGAACTGAGAAAGTTCTTCTTGAATGGCAGTGATCCAACATGGATCAGCTAGAGTGTTATCCCAGATAACAATGCGATCAAGATGATAAAATGTAATTCAATCAATTTCCATTTCTATATGTCAATCACAGATTACAACAA
Source organism: Arctium minus (assembly GCA_954870635.1). NCBI lineage: Eukaryota > Viridiplantae > Streptophyta > Magnoliopsida > Asterales > Asteraceae > Arctium > Arctium minus. The sequence continues at coordinate 63,982,949 of OX941083.1, forward strand.
GTTCTCTCAAAGACTTTATCTCTCTACCAATGAACTCGTATGTCTCTCTGTTATTATACCACTACACGCACAACATACCTATATATACGCGCAAACAACTAGCACAAGAGCAAACTACAAAATTCTTACAACACATTACAAGTTTGACTTTGACTTTTATTACACTGACTTTGACTTTGACGCTTGACAGTTGACTTCAGCTTTGACTTCAATCTTCAGTCTTCTATGATCTTGTATCCAACATATTTATGATCTAACATAGAGTTTCGTCAACTTTCTTTGGTTCAATAAGGGAAAGGAATTTCACATAGACACAAATGTTTCCAATACTTTTTCTGGTCTGAACACCAGCTTGTTAATCACCAATGATTTGATCAATGGGGTGATCTTTTGTCCACTTTAAGGCAGAAAGCAAATGAGGAGGGTTGGAAATTTGTAGAGGAGAGTTGGAATGGGTTCAGTTCATCATCATCAGAAGAGAGTGAAGATGTCTTGAGGTCATCAAACTTGACATGGATGGATTCATCAATGAACTTCCTTCTGAGGTTGTAGACTCTGAAAGCTTCGGAGGAGAGAGAATATCCCACAAAGATACCTTCATCAGCTTTGGGATCAAATTTTCCCAGATTTTCTGTCATTGAGAATGTAGCTATTTAGTTCAAAAAATCAACGACCTCGACGAAGATACATTTAATGCATATTTCGCTCGACTTGTATTGGATTAAGATAAGGTCCTGTCGACCAAGCATAACTACGACACTCGTCGACAATATCTCGAAGGTCAGTCGAGTGTCATACGATCGTCGCAAGGATTTACTCTCGACCACGATCATACTAACGTACGACTCAATGTTCTTCTCTTATTCATTTAATGCAGGTTTAATACTCATAAATGCCAACGGCTATAACCTATTAGAGCCATCAAAGCCATTATGAAGAATCGACCGTTACAAAGACACATTTATGAAGATCCAAGACTATAAATACCGAAGATATACACACTTCATAGGGACATCTGATATCTGAATTCCAGAATTCATAAGGGATACGAAGAACAATCACAATCTTTCTTTCGCAATACACAACATCAATACTATACACATGACATAAGTGTTTTCATACACGATCCATATTTATTCTTAGTGTATACACTTATTTTTAGTATTCATCGTGTAAAACATTGTAATACATAAGGACGTCACCCCTGCTTGGTGATCATGGTGCACGACGACATCTCCCTGTTGTCCGCGATTTTTTCCTCATTGAGGTTTTTTCGCGTCACCAAATCTCTTGTCTCTTTATTTTGTTTATTATTGTGCATATTGTCATCGCGTTACTTTCTTTAGTTGGATAAAGCTCCACACCGACCATAAATTATCCTTTGGGTGATGGCATTTACAGTAGCAGACACACCCAAAGACATGAAGAAAGCCAATATTGGGTTTTCTACCGTAAAAGACTTCATACGGAATCTTGTTATGTCTTTTTACAATGATGGACCTATTTTGGGTAAATCATGCAATGTTGATTACTTCGGCCCAAAAATAGGTAGGAAGGTGAGATTCACTCAGCATGGATCTGGCAGCTTCACATAGTGTTCTGTTCTTTCTCTCCACTACACCATTTTGTTGTGGAGTTCTGACGGCAGAGAAGTTCTGACAGATGCCTTTTTCATTGAAAAAATCATCCAACATACTATTCTTGAATTCTGTTCCGTTGTCACTCATTACAGATCTTACCAGCTACCCATTCAACACTTGAGACTTTTTGATAAAGTTTATAATTTCTTTAGTGGTGTCACTTTTATACCTGAGAAAAAAATACCAAAGTGTAACAAGTGAATTCATCAATAATAACAAGAATGTACCTTCGACCACCAAGGCTTGGGGTACTGACTGGTCCACACAGATCCATGTGGAGCATCTGGAGAGGCTGAGAGATGAAGAAGCATTGCTTGGACTTGAAGGAAGATTTTGTGAGTTTGCTTTTCTCACATGCAACACACAACTTTTCTTTCACAAAGGATAATTTTGGCATGCCCGTGACGAGCTCTTGGTTTCAAAGGACATTCAAGGTCTTGAAGTTGAGGTAAGAGAGATGCTTGTGCCAGAGCCAACATCGTTTTGCAGAATTTTCAGAGACAAAGCAGATGTTTGTTCCAAAGGATGAGCTATGCCCCATGTCTATGACATAAACATTTTCTTTTCGGTAGCCAGAAAGTACAGTTTCCATGTTTTTGTTGAAAATGATGCATGAAGATAATTCAAACATTACTTTGTACCCTAGATCACGTAGTTGGTTTATGCTTAGGAGATTGTGCATCAAGCCTTCAACATAAACTACTTTATTAAAGGTGATGCAACCATTTGAGAGTGTTCCATAACCTTTAGTACTTCCTCTAGAGTTATCACCAAAGGTGACAGAAGGACCTTTGGTAGGCACGAAGTCTACAAGAAGAGATTTGTTGCCTATCATGTGTTGTGAGCACCCGCTGTCAAGATACCAGATTTGTTGGTGCCTTAGACCCTGCAATCACAAAGAAATTATTTCTTTGGTACCCATTTGGAAATAGGTCCTTTTGAGTTAGAATAAGAAGGATAATCCTTGGAAGCATTTCTATCAATTCTTTCCACAGGACAGTCCTTTGCAAGATGGAAGGTATCACCACAGTTGTAGCATTTTTTATAGATAAAAACCTTTTTGGAGCTTTGATCAGCTTCCTTGTGATGACTCGTCGCATTGACTTTTATGGATTTTGAAGAAAGAGAATAATCAAGAGGCTTGGGACCCAAGATACCTTTGACAGAGTTAGCTGAAGTAATATAAGAGGGTATCTTGGGATTTAGCTTTTTCAACATGACAGATTTGGGAATAGAAGTGAGGAGGTTTTCTTAGAATATTTCTTAGGAAATTTTCTTTTGGAAGGAAGATCAGCAACCGATTTTCCTTTCTCAGAGGAAGAAAATTTTCTTGGAAGATCGGCAACCGATTTTCCTTTTTCAGAGGAAGAAAATTTTCTTGAGGATGGCTGAGATTCTCTAGTATTAATTTTAGAGGGTTTGGGTTCAAAAGAAGAAGCCTCATTGATTTTCAAGGATGTCATAGACTCAAGAACGCATGTTGTCCTTACTTTCCAAGCTTCCAGGAGCAACAGTACTCATCGACGTCGAGCCCCGTATAGGATTTCAAGCGTCTCCCTTTGTCGACGAGATCGCAATGGTCAACGTCCCGAAGAAATACAACATCCTGACATTCACACCAAAGTATTATGGCATCTCGGATCCAAGTGAACACATCGCTCAATACAAACAGTTGATGTGGATGGTGTCGATCCCCCACCAGTACCAAGAGGTGTGTATGTACAATAGTTTTGGGGCGAACCTTACAGAAGAAACCCTCCAATGGTTTATTAGCCTTAAACCAAAGTCCATCGGTTCATTTGCCGAATTGGTGAATCAATTCTCCCAACAATTCGCTAGTAGTCGCAAGATGGAGAAACAGACTAGTGATTTGTATTATATCGTGCAAAAGGTGGGAGAGTCCATCCGATGTAATTTCAACCGCTTCAATGCAGAATTGATTAGTGTCCGAAACTGCGATATCAAGACCGCGATCGAGGCATACAAACGTGGTATAGACGAAAGTTCAGGTCTATACACCAATCTGACAAAATACCACTCAGAGAACTTTGAAGACGTACGAGCAATGACTCTGGCCTATATGAGGGTCGAAGACGACGCTGCCTTTCGACGTAAACACTCTAGCGATAAAAAGTCGTTAAGTGTGAAGAAACCTGAGTTCAAGGCCAAAGCAACAGTTAAAGCAGAGTCGTCGCGACAAATATCGAACGTTAGGTTCGACAAGAAGAAGATCTCGAACACGAAAAAGTTTCCTCAATACCCTAAGATTTCCTCCTATGGATTCAGAGGAAATTCTAAAGACTTGGTCAAAACATTGACAAATGTACAAGCGACTATTCGATGGCCAAAGAAAAGTGACAAAGCTGATGACAACAAGACTAAATGGTGCGACTTCCATGACGACCGTGGTCATACAACGGACGACAACATAGCCTTTAAGAAAGAGCTTGTCTGACATGTTTCGAAAAGCAACCATAAGGATATTTTTGATGAACCAGGAACACCCGATAACAACTTTCGACCACCGTCTCCTGTCCATGAGAAGATCGTGAACTATGTTACGGGAGGGTTCGACGTCAGTGATTTGACATACTCTGCAGCGAAAAGGCATGCCAGTCAGGGGGCATATAACCAACCAATCCCTCGATCCTCACAACCGAAGGAAGAGTTGGATCTAGAGTCGATAAAGATAACGTTCGATCAAGACAACCTGGGTGACATGCATCAAAAACACCACGATGGGTTAATCATTCAGCTCAAAATTGGCAATTGTTTGACCCGAAGAGTGTTGGTCGATGGAGGAAGCTCAACGAATATAATCTTTCTCGACACCATCAAGTCTAAGGGACTCGACAAGTCAAAGGTTGTTCGGCGTTCGACGACCCTGGTTAGTTTCAATGGGGACGCGACGAGTACCTTTGAAGAGATCACTTTACCAGTCTACGCCAAAGAAATCAACAAGAAGACTAGACTCAGCGTCATTGATTGTTCATCAACATACAATGTTATCCTTGGTTGACCATGGATCCACGACATGAAGGCAGTTCCTTCGATGTATCATAATACAATGAAGTTTCCATCATCGTGGGGAATCCAGGAGATCAAGAGTGAACCAAAAGTTGCTCGAGACTGTTACAAGACCACGATAAAACCTCGAAAGCAGTCCATCTAGCAATTACAGAACCAGGATGCTCCCGATACTGTCTACGACTATCGTTTTGAGGAAATTATCCTGGACCAAACCTAATTGGACCAAGTCATCTTCGTAGGTTCGTCTCTCGATCCCTTCATTAAAAAAGAGCTAATCTTTTTTTTGCAGGAACATGCTGACTGTTTCGCTTGGACGCACGAAGACATTGTCGGCATTGACCCTAATGTTATTTCACACAAATTGAATGTGTATCCATCATTCAAACCAATAAAGCAAAAACGTCGAAAGTTCGCTCCAGAATGAAACAAGGTGATCAACGACGAAGTTGACAACCTCCTCAAGACCGGGAAGATTCGAGATGTAAAGTACCCCAATTGGTTAGCCAATGTTGTGGTCGTATAAAAGAAAAACGGAAAATGGATGGTGTGTATATATTTTACATATCTGAATAAGGCATGTCCAAAGGATCCATTTCCTTTACCACATATTGACGCTCTAGTCGACGCGACTGCTGGACATGAACTCTTGACGCTCATGGACGCCAATCAAATACTTATGCACGTCGATGACCAAGAAAAGACATCCTTCATGACAAATCGAGGTATTTATTGCTATAAATTTATGCCTTTTTGTTTAAAAAATGCAGGTTCCACATACCAACGATTGGTCAACAAAATGTTCAAGGATCAACTGGGCGATACCATGGAAGTGTATATCGACGACATACTCGTTAAGTCACGACAAGCTATCGACCACGTCGAACATCTGCGACAATCGTTCGACATTCACATGAAATACCACATGAAACTTAACCCAACAAAATGTTCCTTCGGAGTAAGCGCTAGGAAATTTCTAGGGTACATGGTTACTCGACATGGCATTGAAGCTAATTCTGATCAGATTAAAGCCATAATTGAGATCAAATCGCCAAGGAACTTCAAAGAGGTGCAACGTTTGACTGGTCGAGTGGCAACGTTAAACAGGTTCATATCTCGATCGTCAGATAAATGTCACCTATTCTACAACGTCTTACAAAAAAACAAAGGCTTCCAGTAGACGGACGACCATGAACATGCATTGCAAAAACTAAAAGAATATATGGTGTCTCCTCCACCGTTATCAAAACCTAAGGATAACAAAGTGTTGCAACTATATTTAGCCGTCAGCCCTAACGCGGTAAGTGCAGTCCTGGTAAGAGAAGATGACAAACACCAATTTCCTATCTACTATGTAAGTATGTCTCTACTCGATGCTGAAACTAGGTACTCATCGATGGAAAAATTACTATTATCATTGGTACAACTGCTAAAAAGTTGCGACATTATTTCGAATCACATCCTATAATTGTCGTTACTAACTTTCCACTTAAGTCTGTCTTAAGAAAATCGGAATTGACAGGTCAACTGGCGAAATGGAGTATATATCTCCGCAGTTACGACATCGATTTCAAACCCAGGACCGCAATCAAATCGCAAGTCCTAGCAGACTTTGTCGCCGACTTTAGTCCTGAACTATAGAAAGAAGCACAAGACAAAGTTTGTGCTGTGGCGACTCACGAAGACAAACCCTGGACTCTATATGTCGACGGATCGTCCAACGCTAGAGGTACAGGACTGGGCGTCGTATTAAAGTCGCCACAGAGGGCAAGATGGTGTACTCCATATGATGTGATTTCAAGGCAACCAACAACGAAGCAGAGTATGAAGCCCTGATCGTAGGGATGAACATGGCACACAATTTGGTGGCAAAAGGGTTGCACGTCAAGAGCGACTCTCTCCTTTTCGTGAACGAAATGAATGACGAGTTCGCGGCTAAAGACTCAAATAAGACATCATATCTCAGAATAGCCAAGGAAAAATCAGAAAATTTTAAGCCTTTCGCGATCGAACAATTCCCATGGTACATCTCACGACGTGATCTATTGATCATGATGACGTTGTCCAAATCGACAGTAAAGAAGAAGATTGGTCGAGAGATATAATGAACTATCTAGCACACGACCAACTTCCTGAAGACAAAATGGAAGCTCGAAAGATTAGATTCAAAGCATCCAGATATGTCGTGATACAAGATAGACTCTATTGATGATCATCCACCGGACTTAATCTACGATGCATTACTATTAAAACCCAACTCTAGAACATCCTACAAGAAATTCACAACGACGAGTGTGGTAATCACTCAGGCGGTCGTAGTCTAGCTAATCAAATATCACGACAAGGCTACTATTGGCCAACATTACGACAAGACGCCATCAGGTATGAACAAAACTGCGATGCATGCCAGCGACACTCATGTACGATGCATAAACCTTCTGAACCTTTACACTCGACGTTAGTTCCCTGGCCTTTCCTGAGGTGGGGGATGGATATTGTCGGTAAATTACCACCTTCCCCTGGGCAAAAGGTATTTCTACTTGTCCTTACACATTATTTCTCTAAGTGGATAGAGGCAGCCGCTTTTTCCCAAGTTCGGGACAAAGAGGTCATATCCTTTATATAGACTAACATTATATGCAGGTTTGGAATACCATCCGAAATTGTTTGCGACAATGGATCCCAGTTTATTAGTGAAAGAACTCAACAATTTTGTAAGGATCGTGGCATAAAACTCATGACCTCGACACCACGATATCCTCCGTCGAATGGACTTGCAGAATCAAGCAACAAGACTATTATAAACTCGATCAAGAAACGTTTGAAAGCAGCAAAAAGAAAGATGGGTCGAAGAACTTCATGTGGTCCTGTGGGCAAATTGTACGACTCCACGAACGTCCATGGGACAAACCCCCTTCTCCTTAGTCTATGGTTGTGAGGCGGTCCTACCCATCGAAATCCAGTTACCAACGTCGAGATATAATTCGTTCGACCATAACTTAGTCGACCTAAGTTACGATCTTGATGCCCTTGAGGAAATGAGAGAATCATCTTTGATTCTAATGGCGTCCCAAAAGCAATCAGTCAAGCGTTACTTCAACAAAAACGTAAGGACCCAAGTCTTCCAAGAAGACGACCACGTCCTACGTTGAGTACTCCAAAACACCCAAGATCCGAATGCAGGTAAGCTTTCCATTAAATGGGAAGGTCCATATCGTATATCTAGAGTCGTGGGAAAAGGTGCCTATAGGCTCTAAACTCTCGACGACCAAAATATCCCACGTAGTTGGAATGTAATACATCTTAAGAGGTATTTTTTCTAAGTCCCTTGATTTTTTCCTTAGACAAATTATTTGTTTCGACCAATACTGACTTAAGCATCGGAGGGTCGTTGGTTAGCCAACGACCAACCTCTGACGTTGTTTTCTCGCAGGATCGCATGACATAAGACAGTGAGTCTTTCACATGACTTGGCCTTATGAAAAAGAAAAGTGATCTAAGTTCTTAACTTAGAAAAATTTTCGCTATGAATGAGTGCCTTGGTCGCAAGATTGTTTGAATTGCCTTAGTCGCAAGTATCCTTATAATGTATTACAAGTTTCTTTGAATTGAATAACTTGAACTGTGCTTAGATTGCTTGGTCGTACGATTCTAAGTATTCTATTTAACCTATGATGTCGCTTATGTTTACTTATAAGTAGCATGATATGTAAAACACTCGACAGACGTAACGTGAAACAAAAACCATTTGTATTAAAAACCAAAAATGGTAACAATAGAAGACTCGACCACCAACGGTCGACCGTGGAAATACAAAAAATGTCAAATACAAATCATAGGAACAAAAGACTTAGGCAGAAGGAGCATCTTCAGTAGGCGCCTACGTAGAAACCTCACCAACTTGGGTCTTGTCCACCTTAGCTTCTTCTGCATCGACCTCAACCACCTCGAAGTCTTTCTCGTCCTCAGAATTCAAATCGTCTTCATTCCCGACGTCTGCAAGGTAGGTCTTAAGGCCTTCAGCAGCATTTTCCAGAGGGTTCTTCCCCGCTAGGTGGCGTCTCATGATCGCCGCCTTCGTCGTACAATGGGTAAAGGCTTCGACAACCTTTAGTTCTTTCTCCAACTCCTCAATCCTGACCTTTTGCTTGGCCTCCATAGCCCTCATGACCCCAATCTCTTTTTCTTTCTCGACCAGTCTCACTTGAGCCTGGTCCAGCTCCTCCCGGGTCCCCTTCAAGATTTCGCACGACATGTGAAGACGTGTCTGCAAATCAGTCATTTGGCGACTGGAGACCTCCAAGACCTTATGAGCTTCTTCAAGCCTCACGGTCAAGGATTCCACCTTGGACATCACCTCCTTCTCCCTGGCTAGAGCAACTTTCTCTCTTTCCAGCGCCATTTTCTCTCTTTCGAGAGTAGTAGGCAAGAGACGTCGGATTCTCTCTATCTCCCTGTAGAGGACGAGAGAGGCTTGGAACGTCTATAAAACAACACACGATGTTAGTACACGAAATTAAAAGCAACATATACAGAAGAAAAATAGGTAAGTGTCGACCCTTACCATGAAGGCGAGACCGGAGACGTGGAATCCCACGTCGTCGATCGTCATCTTCTTGAACTTCCCCTGGAAGTGCAGAAGCATATACTTCTCCAGATGGGGAAATATCCTCGCCCGATCGAGGACGTCATGCGCCATAATGTCCGACGACAACGTAAAGTTGACCTTCTGGACGTCGGCAGGTCCCTTCCCCTTGTCAGACTAGGGGGCAGAAGCAGAGGCCTCAATCGTCTGAACTTTCTCCAGAGGAGGTCGCTCGACGCCAGGTTCCTCCGGAGACTCCGTCACTGGAGGCGCCATGTTTATGGGGACCGCAGGAATGGGGTCGCCCATCTTCGCCTTCTCAGGACTAGCGACGCTCGGGGCGTTGCCACCCTTTGATGACGATTCCCTTGGGATCGCCATCCTCGTACGTTTAGGCAGGCTCGACCCAGTAGTCGCAACCGCCTTCCTATTTTATTTTCCCTTCCGGGCCAACTCCAACTGGGCCTTCTTTCGGTTGGCGCAGTGGACGTCTTCGCTGGAGAACCGCCTAAAAGACAGTGGTTAAACGCACAACAAATAACATACAAAGAGAGTTGTGAGGTCCATTGAGATCAATATTGAATTGATTAATAAAGATTGACAAGAGATTGGGATTGAATATGTAGTTTTATTCACAAAACTAAAACTAAACTACAGAGAATACTAGAACTCGTATGTCTACATTGTGGGAAAATGAAAGTTACTTACAAACAATGAACTAACAGATCCTATTTATACCCCAATACCCTTGTACACATTAAAGCCCAATACAAATACAAAAGGATTACTTTACTAAAATTCTAAATAGAACATTTATGTTCTAACAAGAGTGAGGAAAGAATAAAAAATCAACAGGAAAATACGATACCTGCCATCTTCTCGTCCTCCTCTTCTCTCTCTTCCTGCTCGACTTCAGAGGGCTCGACGATGGTCAGTCGTCGCCTGTCGACGGAAGGGGAGAGTACGATCGGTCTACCACGCTATAACCCAAAAAGCGGGTTATCTTGTACACCACATCGTTGTTCGGTTTCACCTCGTCGAACTTGATAGTTGAAATCAAAAGAACAAAAGAAAAACGTTAGATGCAAACATATAGAAAACGTACGACAAAGATTAAAAAAAGTGAAAATCTTACTCGACGTATTCCAGAACGTCTCTGGCACGTCGTTGTCTGGATCCAACGACGTCGAACGCACGAATGCGTATCTAGCCTTCCATCCACGGTCATTGACTGCGGTATTAAGTACCAAGGTGCAATCACCTCGATACTTAGAAAAGAGACTATAATGGTGAAAATCGTCAGTCTTCACGACGTACGCCGTGAGAAGGTCATTTACATCGAACAGAGACCCCCATGTCCCCGTTTGTCGCTCAATGACCGAGATGACTCTCCAGAACTGGGGCATGAGTTTCCCCGGGGCAAGACTGAATGTGTGCATAAACAGCCTCGACAGTGGCGAGTAAGGCCACTTGAACCTTATCTTAAAAGGATACTCGTATACGACGAAGTACCCCTCCGAACGCATGTCCAGGCGTACTTGGCCAGGAGAGTTGATGGCCACCGAAAATGGTATCTGTGCTAAGCGTCTAAAATCGTCAAGATCGTCTTGACCTTGGATGGTGCTAGCCAGTTCACTCGACATAGCTAAACCAGTCAAATTAATTTTTAGCTCACTCAAACCTAAGATATACCAGTCCTCCCTAGGTTTCCTAGATAAAGTCTTGAATCACATAAAAGAATAATAGAGATCGTACCTTATATAGTCGCTCTAAACGTCGAACTAATGGTAAAGATTTTGCAGGTTTTTGAAAGGATTCATGAAGATGATCAGGGAAATCTCTCTCTAAAAAGTGTTTGAAAGCGTAAAAGGAAATAATCCCCAGGATACCCCTATTTATACGCTCAAACATATCAAATCGAGTCGCTCGATGATCTACTCGTGTCGATCGAATTTTTCGTGTACACCGTTGGATCGCCGACACCTTTCCTGACAACTGTCACGCACGTGGATACACGCCACCATGACGTCACGTGTGTCATTTAGGCCATCATGGGCCTAGTTGGAAATGAACCGATTCGGTTCCACCGCGATGAGAACCTCTCCTCGACTGACACATGGTGTAACACCCTAAAAATTAGCGGAATAAAAATTCAAATTTTCTGCAATATGACGGCTATAAATAAATAAAAACCTGGGCATAAAACCTGCTATAATCAATTTCAAAGTATCATCCCGATAGAACGAGGAAACAAAGCTATAAACATTACAATTAATCAAATGAAGAATACACTAACAACATAATAATCTAACTTAAATAAGAAAGATTAGTATCGGGTGTTGCTATTCTTCCAAAAGGTATGTTCACTATTCAAAACGCTGGTCTATACATCTCCCAAAAAGACTGCTCTTGACCCCAAAGCTATCCGCTCAGTCCCGACGAACCCCACCGGAAACCTGACCTGTTATACATGTCATTTTAAGAAAAAGTGTTAGGCTAAAGCCTAGTGAGATCAAACATTTGTAGTTTAATAAATCAAACATAAAAGTGAATAAAAGAGTTTCTCTTTGTACCTCAATAGTAATGGTAATGATAAAAATAATACTCTTTGAAATATAACAAATACCTCTTGGGTTAACGGGGGAGACCCGCTTACTAACACAAATGACGGAATGCAAAAGTAAGCCATTCGATGAGTCAGTAAAGCCAATACACAATTAAAGTACACGCAAGGTATGTCAGGCTTAGTGGCTTTAAACATACACCCACGAAAACTCGAGTTCAACCCCGAGGGGTTCCTACGTCGAGCTCCTCATCCAATATCGTAATACTTGAGCACGAAGGACTTATACCTCATCCGGTACCTAACGTGCCTCAACGTGGAAAACTAGTCGTCCCACGCCGGAACAATGATAAACCAAATACGGGGTCATGACTCCCAATGCATCAAATAAGCCAAATAATGCGCATAAGGCTCAACAAGTAATCCCAACAATGGTTTATATGAAATAAATGATATGAAGGGTGTTTTCCACCAAAACCACTTCCATTGTTTACCAAGAGGCCACTAGTCAAAATATAGATGATTCCTTTTTATTTCAAATCCCCAAAATATTAAGTAAGTAAACAAGCAAACTTATCAGTAGTTAACCACAATACCAATATTTCCAATTCATAAGTTTTGCATAGCAATGTCATTCACTTAAAGGTATAACCCAAGTAAAACAAGCTAAAGAACATCATTAAAGTTCATAAATCATCATTTCCCCAAAAATCATCACAAACAATAATATCCCCAAAAGTTAGGTTTAGCACAAAATTATATAAATCAAATATATGAAAGAGGAGGTATTAGGTATTTAAAATCCACCTTTTGACATGTATAAGGTTTAGTAAAAAGGTAAGAACTCCCCTTAGTAGTTTCCTTGAAAGAAACTAAACCCTAGAAATGGAGAGAGTAGAGGTGAGATGATTATCACTTGAGAGTTCACCAACAACACTTCCTAAATGTGATAAGGACCACCATTAATGACCTAAAATCACCATAAATTAGGAGAGAAGTGTAGATGGAAGATACTTACCAAAATCCGTAGAGAAAACGCTCCCAAACCCTAGAAACCAGATAAAAATGACTGAAAATCGTGACTTGGCTTTTTATACCCAAAGCACCCGTCGGCGATAGTGCCCCGGCGATAGTGACATCTGTCACTATCACGGGCAAGGTCGCAAGCGCCTCACCACGTACGGTACAGATTGGGCGATAGTGCCCCGGCGATTGTGACCATGTCACTCTTGCGGGCACAATCGCGAGAAATGTACCATGGCCACATGACCTCCGGCGATAGTGCCCTTTGCTATTGTGACATCTTGTCACTCTCGCGGGCACAACCGCGAGCAGCCCCATCCTTCCCAAATTTTGATGATTTTCAACTCACGATGCTTAAATCCGAAGGCTCGATAATATACTAATAATTTCCAACAATGGAAAGGTTCCAAAATAAAAAAGAATAATACACGGATCTCATAATTCGGGGTGTTACAATCCTCCCCAACTTGGGAATGATCTCGTCCCTGAAATCCTACTAACTAAACAAATGAGGGTATCTACGCCTCATGTCTTCTTCCGCTTCCCAAGTCACATTAGTGTCGCGGTGGTGTTTCCATTGAACCTTTATCATCGCTACCTCTTTATGTCGGAGCTTCTTGATTACCCTTTCCAAATGGATTCGGGCTCTTCGATGCAACGGTTATCCTCCACTCGAATTTTGGACAAAGGTATGACGCTTTCTTCCTCCGCTAAGCACTTCCGTAAATAGCACACGTGGAAAGTGGGGTGAATCCCGTCCATCTCCGGCGGTAAGTCCAACTTGTAAGCTTGGAGTCCGCTGCGCTCAAGAATAGTAAACGGTCCAAGGAAACGGGGACTTAGCTTCCCGCGCCTCCCAAACCGAATCAATCCTTTCCAAGGGGACACCTTTAACATCACACGATCTCCCAATTGAAACTCTACCGGTCTCCTCTTTTTGTCGACGTAACTTTTCTGACGATCTTGTGCCGCTTTCAACCGTTCCCGAATAGATTTAACTTTGTCGGTCGTCTCTTGCACAATTTCCGGGCCAACAAACTGCTTCTCTCCCGCCTTTAGCCAACACACGGGGGTTCTACACTTCCGCCCATACAAAGCTTCAAATGGTGTCATCCCAAGACTTGAGTGATAACTGTTGTTGTACGCAAATTCCACCAAAGGTAGATGGGTATCCCAACTACCGCCAAAGTCGATTACTCATGATATAAGCATGTCTTCAAGTGTTTGAATCGTCCTTTCACTTTTTCCGTTGGTTTGTGGGTGATAAGTCGTGCTCAAATTCACCCACGTGCCCAACACTTGATGTAAAGCTCCCCAAAATCTCGACGTAAACCGGCTATCACGATCAGAAACTATTGACAGGGGTATACCATGTCTAGAGACTACCTGGTCTATGTAAAGCTTCGCCAACTTATCCATCGGCAAGGTTTCCCGCATCGCTAGGAAGTGAGCACTCTTAGTCAAACGGTCGACAATAACCCAAATAGTGTCGTTCCCTCTCAAGGTATTCGGTAGTTTGGTCACGAAGTCCATGGTAATCTTGTCCCATTTCCACTCGGGTATTTCAAGCGATTGAAGACTTCCATAGGGTCGTTGATGCTCGGCCTTCACTTGTGAACAAGTTACACATCGCTCCACGTAATGTGCTACATCCAATTTCATAATTGGCCACCAAAAGTGTAGTTTCAAATCCCGGTACATCTTGGTGCTTCCCGGGTGGATGGAATACTTGGATTTATGCGCGTCCTCCAAGAGTAGCTCTCGGCAACCATCAAACTTTGGTACCCAAACTCGACCATTGAAGCACTTTATCCCTCGACTATCTTCGGTCAATAATAATTGTTGCTTTGACATCACTTCCTCCTTGAGGTTTTCTTCCTTTAATGCTCCGGTCTGCGCCTCTTTAATCTTTTCCATGAGGCTTGACACCAACTCGATTCTCATAAGCTTAGCTTGAAGTCTCCCGCTATATTCTTTTCGACTCAAGGCATCGGCCACCTCATTTGCTTTACCCGGGTGGTAGAGTAATTCACAGTCATAATCCTTAAGCAACTCCAACCACCTTCGTTGCCTCATGTTGAGCTCCTTCTGATCAAAAACATACTTCAAGCTCTTATGATCCGTGTACAAGGTACACTTTGTACCGTATAGGTAATGTCTCCATAACTTTAATGCGAACACCACCGCCGCCAACTCCAAATCATGAGTAGGGTAGTTCTTCTCGTGTACCTTCAATTGCCTAGATGCGTACGCGATTACTTTTCCCCTTTGCATTAGTACACATCCAAGTCCCATTTTGGACGCATCGCTAAAGACCACAAAATCCTCCGATCCCTCCGGTAAGGATAAGATCGGAGCCTCGCACAGTTTCCTTTGCAAAGTCCTAAATGCTTTCTCTTGCTCTTCGGTCCACATAAACTTTACATTCTTCTTGGTCAACATCATCAACGAAGAAGCAATCTTGGAGAAGTCTTGTATGATCCTTCGGTAATACCCCGCCAAGCCTAGAAAACTTCGAATCTCGGATGGACTTTTGGGAGGTTCCCAATTCATCATGGCTTCAATCTTGGCCGGATCTACCTTCACTCCGTCTTTCGAAACTACATTCCCCAAAAACTGCACTTCCTTCAGCCAAAACTCGCACTTGGAAAACTTTGCATAGAGCTTCTCTTTCCTCAAGATCTCTAAGATGTCCCGAAGGTGTCGAGCATGATCGACTTCATCCTTTGAATAGATAAGAATGTCATCAATGAACACTATGACAGACTTATCTAAGAAGGGTCAGCACATGCGATTCATTAAATCCATAAACACCTCTGGGGCATTCGTCAATCCGAAGGGCATCACTAGGAATTCATAGTGACCATAGCGCGTCCTAAAAGCGGTTTTAGGAATGTCTTCCTCTTTGACTTTCACTTGGTGATAACCCGAACGGAGATCAGTCTTTGAAAAACAACCTGCTCCTTGAAGTTGGTCGAATAAATCATCGATCCTAGGGAGTGGGTATTTGTTCTTCATGGTTACCTTATTCAACTCCCTGTAGTCGATACACATGCGCATAGTACCATCCTTCTTCTTCACGAATAAGACCGGTGCTCCCCAAGGTGAGGAACTCGGCCTTACGAATCCCTTCTCCAGAAGATCCTGCAATTGGCTCATCATCTCCTTCATCTCCGACGGGGCCAAACGGTATGTAGCTTGGGCTATAGGAGCCGCTCCTGGCATCAGATCGATCTTGAACTCTACTTGACGGTCGGGTGGTAACCCAGGCAAGTCGTCCGGGAATACGTCGGGAAACTCCCTTACCACTTCGACATCTTCTAACTTCTTCTTCTCGAGTTTGGCATCTATTACATATGCCAAAAAGGATAGGCATCCTTTCGCCAAACACTTTCGTGCCTTCACCATACTGATGATTGCAACTTCACCCTTTCTTCTTTCACCGTACACAGTCACCGCGTGACCATCCGAACCCGGAATTCGGATTAACTTCTTTGCACAAAGAATCTCCGCATGATTAGTCGACAACCAATCCATACCGACCACAACATCAAATCCTACGATAACCATAGGCATTAGATCAAACGGGAACTCTCTCCCTTAGATTTCAAGCTTGCAATTTCTTAGAATATTCTGAACCACTACTTGATCACCATCAGCTAGCTCTACCACTAACGCATCTTCTAAACTAGTAGTGGGCATGGATAGTTTTGGGCAAAACGAACTTGATACAAACGAAAAACTAGCTCCCGAGTCAAATAATACACGCGTAGGTACGGAGTTTAGGAGAAACATACCCGACACTACATCCGTTGATGCCTTCGCTTCTTCTGGTCATCTTAAAAGCTCTCCCAGTTGCTTTAGGAGTGTCCACCTTTTTTCCTCCGTTAAAGGTCGCCTTTACCTTCGGGAATTCACTTCTAATATGACCCGACTCTTTACACCCGAAACAAATTCGCTCTTTGATTGGACAATCATTGAAACGGTGGCCGGGTTTTCCACACTTAAAACACGAATCGGACCCCCGAATTGCAAGGGCCAGTGTGTTTACTTCGGCACTTTGAACACCACGGGGAATCCCGTCTCGGACCATTTCCCCGTTGATTGTTGTTGAAGTGATTTGACCTCTTTGAAGATGTGGGACCCCCTTCCCACTTCCTTTTCTCGCCTACTCCACCTCTTTCCACCTTACTCGGACCGTATGAGTCCTCCATAAGTTGCGCCTCTTCTATAGCCTCTCGAAGGGTAGAGGCCTTAGACACTCGAACCATATTCTTTATTTCTGTAGGCAAACCCTTAATGTATGCCTTGATTTTCTCCTTCTCGGTGGGGAGCAGATGTCCCACCAAGCCCAACTTGTCCATGAACAACTTGTTGTACTCCTTCACCAATAAATTTCCCTTTTTCAAACCCCGGAACTCATCGATGATCCGGTCCATAGCTCGTTCGTTGCAAAAATCTTCCATAACCTTCTTCTTGAAGGTTTCCCAGCTTTGTTGAGCCAATACGGTGGCCTCAATAGAAGTGGAATATACGTTCCACCATATGAGGGTCGCCCCTCTAAGCATTTGAGACCCAAATACGGCTTTTTGGTTTTCCCCGTACTCGCTTGATCGGAAGGTCTGCTCTATCTTTCTAATCCAGTTCATGCATGCCACCGGGTCATCAGTGCCCTTGAATTCCGGCGGTCGGCATCCGAGGAATGCCTTGAAGGTACAAGTCTTAGGCGGACCGGGAGGAGGAGTTTCATTAGAAGGGACAACAGGATCCGAACCTCCGGATCCCGCCACAATCACATTTTCAGCTACCACCTCAGGCCTACGGTGATTAGCATCTCGGTCATCTAAGAGCTTCAGGAATACCTCTTGTTGTTGGGCCATAGCTGCATTCATTGCTTGCATCATCCGCTCCATCATTCTAGTTTCTGGAGTCACCTCTTCCATAATCGGATGAGTTGCAGCTATGTTACGTCGAGGTACATGCTCTGGTCCTCCACCCAACGCATTTATAAACGGTGGGGGCAAATCATTGTTCGTTACTCTCAGTTGATCAGTCGTAGATGTCGTCGTATCCTGCCCTTCTAGCCGATTACGCGTATTAACCATAGTCTGCCACACACGCGAGAATATAGATAAGATAAGACTATACAGCTATAAGCAAGGAAACGTACTACCATATTCATTAATCATCATAACAACGGAAAACAAGCATAATCACATAAAACATCTTCATAATAACGTTAGCTAGGCGAAATTATGAACATGCGTTACATAAGAATTTTCATTCCCATTACCATAACTCTTAACTTGTGTAGCTTCCGTCAACTCTAAGACTATCTTATCTTAAGAGTTCTACCCAATCTCACAAAATCACTGCTTAAATCCACAGCTTAAGTCTAGGTACCCTACGTCCATACCTAGTTCACTTAAACTAATGCTCTGATACCAACTTGTAACACCCTAAAAATTAGCGGAATAAAAATTCGAAATTTCTGCAATATGACGGCTATAAATAGATAAAAACCTGGGCATAAAACCTGCTATAATCAATCGCAAAGTATCATCCCGATAGAACGAGGAAACAAAGCTATAAACATTACAATTAATCAAATGAAGAATACACTAACAACCTAATAATCTAACTAAAATAAGAAAGATTAGTATCGGGTGTTGCTATTCTTCCAAAAGGTATGTTCACTATTCAAAACGCCGGTCTATACATCTCCCAAAAAGACCGCTCTTGACCCCAAAGCTATCCGCTCAGTCCCGACGAACCCCACCGGAAACTTGACCTGTTATACATGTCATTTTAAGAAAAAGTGTTAGGCTAAAGCCTAGTGAGATCAAACATTTGTAGTTTAAGAAATCAAACATAAAAGTGAATAAAAGTGTTTCTCTTTGTACCTCAATAATAATGGTAATGATAACAATAATACTCACTTATCAGTAGTTAACCATAATACCAATATTTCCATGTTCATAAGTTTTGCATAGCAATGTCATTCACTTAAAGGTATAACCCAAGTAAAACAAGCTAGAGAACATTATTAAAGTTCATAAATCATCATTTCCCCAAAAATCATCACAAACACTAATATCCCCAAAAGTTAGGTTTAGCACAAAATTATACAAATCAAATATATGAAAGAGGAGGTATTCAGGTATTTAAAATCCACCTTTTGACATGTATAAGGTTTAGTAAAAAGGTAAGAACTCACCTTAGTAGTTTCCTTGAAAGAAACTAAACCCTAGAAATGGAGAGAGTAGAGGTGAGATGATTATCACTTGAGAGTTCACCAACAACACTTCCTAAATGTGATAAGGACCACCATGAATGACCTAAAATCACCATAAATGAGGAGAGAAGTGTAGATGGAAGATACTTACCGAAATCAGTTGAGAAAACGCACCCAAACCCTAGAAACCAGATAAAAATGACTGAAAATCGCGACTTGGCTTTTTATACCCAAAGCACCCGTCGGCGATAGTGCCCTGGCGATAGTGACATCTGTCACTATCGCAGGCAAGGTCACGAGCGCCTCACCACGTACGGTACTGATTGGGCGATAGTGCCCCGGCGATTGTGACCATGTCACTCTCGCGGGCACAATCGCGAGAAATGTATCGTGGCCACATGACCTCCGGCGATAGTGCCCTTTGCGATTGTGACATCTTGTCACTCTCGCGGGCACAATCGCGAGCAGCCCCATCCTTCCCAAATTTTGATGCTTTTCAACTCACTATGCTTAAATCCGAAGGCTCGATAATATACTAATAATTTCCAACAATGGAAAGGTTCCAAAATAAGAAAGAATAATACACGGATCTCAGAATTCGGGGTGTTACACATGGCGACCGCCAAATTTTTTGATAAACTTAAAATATATAATTTAATTTTGCCGCTTAATTTTAAATTTTAGGGGAAAACTGTTTAAGTCAAAAAATCCACGACCTCGATGAAGATACATTTAATGCATATTTCGCGCGACTTGTATTGGATTAAGATAAGGTCCTGTCGACCAAGCATAACTATGAGACTCGTCGACAATATCTCGAAGGTCAATTGAGCGTCATACGACCATCGCAAGGATTTACTCTCGACCACGATCATACTAACATACGACTCAACATTCTTATCTTATTCATTTAATGCAGGTTTAATACTCATAAATGCCAACGACTATAACCTATTAGAGCCATCAAAGCCATTATGAAGAATCGACCATTGCGAAGACACATTTATGAATATCCAAGACTATAAATACCGAAGATATACACACTTCATAGGGACATCTGATATCTGAATTCCAGAATTCATAAGGGATACGAAGAACAATCACAATCTTTCTTTTGTAATATACGACAGCAATACTATACACATGACATAAGTGTTTTCATACACTATCCATATTTATTCTTAGTTTATACACTTATTTTTAGTATTCATCGTGTAAAACATTGTAATACATAAGGACGTCACCCCTTCTTGGTGATCATAGTGCACGACGACATCTCCCTGTCGTCCGCGGTTTTTTCCTCATTGAGGTTTTTTCGCATCACCAAATCTCTTGTCTCTTTATTTTGTTTATTATTGTGCATATTGTCGTAGCGTTACTTTCTTTAGTTGGATAAAGCTCCACACCGACCTTAAATTATCCTTCGGGTGTTTTTTGGCATTTACAGTAGCAGACACACCCAAAGACATGAAAAAAACCAATATTGGGTTTTCTACCATAAAAGACTTCATACGGAGTCTTGTTATGTCTTTTTACAATGATGGACCTATTTTGGGTAAAGCATGCAATGTTGATTGCATCGGCCCAAAAATAGGTAGGAAGGTGAGATTCACTCAGCATGGATCTGGCAGCTTCACATAGTGTTCTGTTCTTTCTCTCCACTACACCATTTTGTTGTGGAGTTCTAACGGAAGAGAAGTTCTGACAGATGCCTTTTTCATCGAAAAAATCATCCAACATACTATTCTTGAATTCTGTTCTGTTGTCACTCATTACAGATCTTACCAGCTGCCCATTCAGCACTTCAGACTTTTTGATAAACTTTATAATTTCTTTAGTGGTGTCACTTTTATACGTGAGAAAAAATACCCAAGTGTAACGAGTGAATTCATCAATAATAACAAGAATGTACCTTCGACCACCAAGGCTTGGGGTACTGACTGGTCCACACAGATCCATGTGGAGCATCTGGAGAGGCTGAGAGATGGAGAAGCATTTCTTGGACTTGAAGGAAGATTTTGTGAGTTTGCCTTTCTCACATGCAACACACAACTTTTCTTTCACAAAGGATAATTTTGGCATACCCGTGACGAGCTCTTGGTTTGAAAGGACATTCAAGGTCTTGAAGTTGAGGTAAAATAGACGCTTGTTCCAGATCCAGCATCGTTTTGCAGAATTTTCAGAGGCAAAACAGATGTTTGTTCCGAAGGATTAGCTATGCCCCATGTCTATCACATAGACATTTTCTTTCCGGTAGCCAGGAAGTACAGTTTCCATGTTTTTGTTGAAAATGATGCATGAAGATAATTGAAACATCACTTTGTACCCTAGATCACGTAATTGGCTTATGCCTAGGAGATTGTGCATCAAGCCTTCAACATAAGCTACTTTATTAAAGGTGATGGAACCATTTGAGAATGTTCCATAACCTTTAGTAATTCCTCTAGATTTATCACCAAAGGTGACAGAAGGGCCTTTGGTAGGCACGAATTCTACAAGAAGAGATTTGTTGCCTGTCATGTGTCGTGAGCACCCGCTGTCAAGATACCAAATTTGTTGGTGCCTTAGACCCTGCAATCACAAAGAAATCATTTCTTTGGTACCCATTTGGAAATGGGTCCTTTTGAGTTAGAATAAGAAGGAAAATCCTTGGAAGCATTTCTATCAATTCTTTCCACAGGACAGTCCTTTGCAAGATGGAAGGTATCACCACAGTTGTAGCATTTTCTATAGATAAAAACCCTTTTGGAGCTTTGATCAGCTTCCTTGTGATGACTCGTCACATTGACTTTTATGGCTTTTGAAGAAAGAGAAGAATAAAGAGGCTTGGGACCCAAGATACCTTTGTCAGAGTTAGCTGAAGGAATAGAAGAGGGTATCTTGGGATTTATCTTTTTCAACATGACAGATCTGGGATAGGAAGTGAGGAGGTTTTCTTAGAATCCTTCTTGGGAAATTTTCTTTTGGAAGAAAGATCGGCAACCGATTTTCCTTTCTCAAAGGAAAAAAAATTTCTTGGAACATCGGCAACCGATTTTTCTTTTTCAGAGGAAGAAAGTTTTCTTGAGGATGGCTGAGATTCTCTAGTTTGAATTTTAGAGGGTTTGGGTTCAGAAGAAGAGGCATCATTGATTTTCAAGGATGTCATAGACTCAAGAATGGGTTTAGAAGAGTCATTTGAGCCTTGGGCTTCCTCACTTTCATGAGGTGAACCAATGCTCTTGGCTTTAATGAACATTCCAAATTTGAGGTTTTCAGAGAGCTCCGAAGATTTTAAGGGTTCAGAGTTGTCAGATTTCTCTTCAGAGGATTTATAAAATGAAAGAAGAGAGAAAGGAACATGGGTATCAGAAGGAGGTTCAAGGTCAGATTTCCCAAAGCCTAGTCCAGACTTGTCATCACAAGACATTTGATCTTGAAAAATCCTTTCTAAATTTTTGGAGGAACTTGTCCACCTTTTCTCAATTTCTTTCTCCTTTAAAAACATTTTGAGAAGTTTATTTTTCTCTTTTGCAAGAGTGAAATTTATGGTTTTCAAATCTTCAAGCTCAACCTTGATTTTGTCAAAATGTTTTACCTGAGAAAGACAAATTTGGAGTTAAGAAGGACAAATTTGGAGTTGAGAAGAAAGAGATTTTATCTGAGCATTTGCCTTTTTCTTTGCATCTTTGGCTTCATAGAAGTCAATGGTCAAAGAATCAAAGGCTTCAATCTTCTCAGCATCCGAGAGAGAGAAAAAGGGATGTACTTGAGTTGATGAGGTGGAGCACTTAGCAGCCACAAGAGCCATAGAGGTTGAATAGGTTTCATAGTCATCAACATCATCTAATTTAGCCTTGAAACAGGGGTTGGCCATTTCTTTGTTACTTTCAGAAGTGGGTTCATCTGCCCAATCATGAGATTCAGCAAGAATACATTTTCCTTTGTTGGCTAGAAGAGAATTTCTTTCCTTCTCTCTATTATATTTTGCCTTGTATTTCTCAGCACGGTCAGAGTTTGAAAATACATACATGTTTGACTTTTGAAAAGAGGGTTGGTAGGAATCAGACTTGGTTCTGACATACCTAGAGGAGGTACGATTAGAGGAGGGTAGTCTGGATTTATCAAAAGACATGCTTCTGCCTTCAGAAGCAAAGTGTCCCTTCCTCCCACACATGTAACATTCCTCATTTGATTTGTCAGAGGGAGTGGTTTTAGAAAAAGTAGAAGAGGATTTTCTTGAAAACCTGGATTTTCCAGAAGAGAAGCGAGGTTTGCCTTTAGAAAAACCTACCAGCATGGCAACACCATCTGACAGCTGAACTACAGAGGTCTCCTCTCCTTCATCATTAGTCTCACTAAGATAGGCTTCTGAAGGATCATTGGGATCCTCTTGACTATTATTATCAGAATCAGAGGGATATGTGATTCTAGGAACACACACAATATTTTTGGAAGAATCACTGACAAGAGCTAGAGAAGAGCTTTTAATGTCTTTTGTGATAGACTTCCTAAGCAGTTTAGTCTGCTCATAGTTAAAAAGAGTGCCATACAAAGCAGTGAGAGGCATAGAGTCCAGATCCCTAGTAGACTTGATACATGAATAGATATTTTCCCAAAACTCAGGAAAGCAGTCCATGAACTTGCACAAGACTTCCTCATTGTCATAGATGTGACCCACAAGTTTTAGATTGTTAAGAAGACTGTTAAAACGGTTGTAGTAGTCTAAGAGAGATTCACCCTTTTCATGCGAAAAGAGTTCATACTTTCTTACAAGAGCAATCTTTCTGCTCTTTTTCACTTTAGACGTACCTTCGTAAAGAACACACAGAGTAGACCACATTTCTTTTGCGGTAGAAAAGTTGACAAGAGAATGGTAGACCTCATCAGGCAGAGAAAGGGCTATGATGACTCTGACTTTAGTATAAAGAGCTAAAAGACGTCCGTCTTCATCATTGTATTTACTGGGATCCTTTATAATGTATCTCCTATTTGCTGGAGTTATTTCTTCCTCAGAAGAGTCCTCATCAACATTTCCCTTATCTGCCTTTTTGGCATTGTATCAGTCACAAACTCTAGGAATAAAAGGAACTTCATGTAAGATAGTAGAATATATGTTGTCAACACCTTCTAAGAAGATTATCATATGACTTTTCCACAGGAAGAAGTTATTGGGGTTGAACTTTGGTGATTTGGCTATAGAGCCATTGTCGTATGATATAGAAGTGGTGTTTTGAGAAGAAGCATTGTTCAAAGAAGAAGAAGAAGAAGATGACATTGCGGATTTAGTTTATTGAGTTAAACTAAACCGCTCTGATACCACTTGTTGGTCCCAAATAGCAGTAAGTAAACAAGAAAAGTATTGTAAGGGGGGGGGGTTGAATACAATACACACAATTTTTCACTTAATTTAATTCTTATTGATTTGAAATTAAGAATTACACATAGACAAATTTTGATTGTTGTAGAAGAGAACATATATAATCTGTTCAAACAATCTTACACTAAGAGAATGAAGAACAATTGTAAAACACTTAGAAAACAAAAGAACTTCATAGAGAGAAATTGCAAGTGCACTTAGAAAAAAAAAGAACTTTGTAAAGCTGGTGATCTTGCATGTTGAACCATCCTTCATATTTATAGTACCTCATGCATTTAATGCAAAGGACACCTGTTGAGCAAGGGATGGACACAGGTCTTCAGCATGGTACATGATGTACCTTTTGTCTTGAGGTGACTTTGTCTTGAAGTGTTGACCTACAGAGGATGGTGTAGACCTTTCCTGAAAAGAGTGTTGGAGACAAAGCTTACTTTTTCTGATCTTCAGATGAGGTCCACGTCAATACAAGATATCACAAATATACTTTCTCAGAAAAGTACAATGTGTTTGTGCCGATGATATTTTCCCACTGAAACTTATTGTTATTCCCAATTTCATCAAGTTCTAATGAATAACAAATAATCAAGATGAGAATCTAAATCACATTCATTGATTTCAATCACATATCTCACACTTTACAATCTCATATGCTTTCTCTCTACAAGCTTTCTCTCTCTACAAGCTTTCTCTCTCTAGAATGATATGAATTATGTATTTCTCTAATATGCTCTCTGTCTGATTCATGTACTCTAACTTCTGTTAGTTACAACTATCAAAAACAGAAAATTACAAGATATTTATACCTACAAGAATTAAAAGGAAAAACAAAATACAAATGTTGACTTTGACTTTTATTACAAAAGACTTTGACTTTAATGAGAGTTGACTTTCTCAGCTTTGAACTTCGTACTCTTTGACCTTCAGTCTTCTTGATCTTGTATCCAACAGATTTATGCTCTAACAATCTCCCCCTTTGGATTCAAGATCACTGTTGAAAGATCTAGCAATTCAGTCTTCTCTTTTAAGCTCTGTCAGTACAATCTTCCCTTTTATTTGACGATATTGTTTCCAAAAATGTCTTCAAATGATTAACAATCTCCCCAAAACTTTCACAAAACACTTTTAGACTTTGGAAAGAAATTTTCTTCAGAATCAGCTCGGATTGCTTTAGCAAATAATCTTCAAAGAAAATTTCCTCAAAATCAGCACATCTTCAGAAATTCCTTGATCTTCTTCAAATCTTTACTTTGAATCATCTGACTTGGACATCTCTATAAAAATCATCTCTCAAAACTTTATCATTTCTTGATACCATCTCCCCCTTTTTGATGATTTGAGCATCTATATCATCAAAACTTTTCTTCCAAGAAATGTCTTTGACCATTCTGATCTGTCAAACTGAGTCACTGATTCTGTGATCCATAACCAAGTATTCATCTTGATCTTTGCAAATCTAGACAAAATAAGAACATGTAACTCCTGAATCAACAAATGAATCAGTTAAAATGTATGTCAGTAACACGAAGTCACTGTGTGTAACGAATACACAATATAAAGGAGCTTTTTGATGTTCACTCCCCCAAGGCTTCCATCCAATCATCGAAACACCACAAAGGCAATTTCTATAAACGTTATAACAAAGAAACAAATTCTTTGTATGTTCGTGCAAGTGTAGAAAGAATTAAGCATACGATGATTGCTTTTATAAAGGCTCAACATAGTGTAAACCACTGAGACAACAGTAGATAAACATAGACTCAATGTGCATGATTGAAGTGCGAAGGTGGGGCAGACTTCCTTCTTTTTCAATATCCAGATTTTCCAAATGAAAATCATATAGCATATGCGTTGCGTCCCCTTTTAAAATATGAAACATTTTCTTTTTAAGAAGAAAATGAGTGGTTGGTGGGATTTTAGAAAGAGTTGGCATGGGCTATTTGCATGTTTCAATAATGTTCATGAATAATTGTGAAACATTAGTAATGTGGCTGCCCGGCTCAGAAAGTAGTTGGTGCAGAGTTTGATATTCTTTTACTCTGTTCTCTCACCCTCTTTCTTTTAATCATTATGCTCACTTCTAACCAAACTCTCATTTCCATTTTCCCTCAACACACAACCCACACTCATTTCTTTTAGACTCCTCACACTCAATCTCTATGGATTAACTTCTTGGGTAGAAATCACTGGTTAACGTGATTCCATAGAAGTTCATTTAAATCCTAGCACAAAGAACCCATATTATCCTAGAAAGCATATGTTGCTCAAGATGATTTAACTTTATTAATTAAAGCTCATATACAAATGTCAGATGAATGTATGCTCATAAAATATAATCATGAAGAGTTGAGCAATTTTTAGACATTGAAGTATTTTCAAACAAGTATACTGAATGAATGAACATGAATGCAAAAGACTTGTTTGAAAATCTGACATTGTATGAAAAAATGATCAGAAATGAATGATATAACAATCAAAGCTTATGGTCAAGAATAATGGATATGTGTTTATACGAAACAAAAATATAGACTTTCTTGAAATGAACGCTTCGAAATGAATTAACGCTCAAAAATCTTTGAAGTACAATCGGGGTGTCTTACCATCGAAAAATATATTTCAAAGTTTGAGACATGGTAAGAACATATTTTGAACAAAAATTCAAACCAGTGTGTGTGAATACTTGAAAGTATATAGAAAAGACAATACACAAGTATTTATCTTTGGAAACACACGGTTTATAATCATGTAAGCACAAGTAATTCGTGAAAAACATTTAAAAACACACTTCCAATTCATGAAATCTGTTTAAGAATAGGGAAGTGGTTTGAACATTTAAGAAAATCATGTTTTCATATCTGAAAGTTGTCCTTCATTCAGATACATATGAGATTAAGATAAGAAATTTACCTTTTCGCTCAATCTTAATTCTCATGAAGTCAGCTGAAGTCATAAAAATATGATCTTGATAGCTTCCTCTCATCCTGCACAAGTCTCAAAGTCTAGTCAAAGCAAATTTATTCACAGAAATTAAAAGACATAAAGCAGTAAAACGATTAAAGTACGAGTTCTGATCTGAAGTATTCAGAAATCATAATCCTTTACTCCCCCTGAAAATATGCATCTGAAATTTGTCAGTGATAAAGCACATGATAGAGATCTACAACTCTCTTTGAAGTGTAGTTCATCATATCTTCCGAATACATATTTCCAGAAAAATTTATGTACTCCCTCTTGATGGTTGATTTCCTCTTCTGAGTATCTGAGTACATCCTCATATCAGCCCGGGAGTAACATCTTTCATCGTTGAAGTGCGAGTCCTAAACTGTTGTGTTTAGAAGTCAAACGCCGTTGAAGTACGAGTTCTAAGCTGATGTACTTAGAAGCCTTGGTTCTCTTACTCCCCCTTGACAGTAGGTGACTGCAACACAGAATCAGTCTTTGGTTTTGGTACCCACTGGTATTTGGGTCCATGTATGTTAGTTGCAGTTCTTATGGGAGTAACTGAATAAGAACCATACCATAAATGATCACTTGTTTTATGAACAAAATCTTAAGTACGACAATAAGAACAATACCTCTTTTTAGATAACCTGATCAATTGATCTCTCGAATAAGCAAGATCAAGTTTACCTTTTAGCACTTTGTTCTTCTTGACTGTTGATGCATGTATACATGATTTGTTACTTGTCTTCTCTTCCTTCTTTCCTTTCTTTTCTTTCTTCTTTTCATCATTCTTCTTATCTTCAACTGGTTTTACTCTCCATACCAGCTTTTCTTCTTCATATCTTCTTCTTCTCCTTCTTCTTTGTGTATTTGAACCATCTACATTTTGATCATAGAAAATGTTAGTAGTACGAATCTGATCAAATGAAATAACTGACCTTTTTGAAGAAAGAGTTTTCAAATGTGAGCTTGAGGTTGGCTTGTTAGAACCAACTGAACTATTTCTAGGTGAGTGGATTTTTGACTTTGGAGTCGTTTGCTCAGTCACCACTACCTTGGAAACAATCTTTTCAAGCTCTTTAACCTTTGACGAATAACTGTTCTTTTCTTTTATGTGTAAGTCAATTTCTTTATTTAATTCAGACTTCGCTTTCTGATCTTTCAATGCAATTTCAGAGAGCTCAGATAGCTTTGCAGTCAGCTTCTTTATCTCTTTCTCAAATATAATTCTTTCTTCTTCAAAGTCTTTTTCAGCATTCTTTTGTCCATCAGATATCTCTTTAAAAAATCCAACATTCTTCTGTTCTATGGTCTTTCTTTCCTTTGCAAACTTTTCTCTTTCCAGAATAATTACTTTCTCAAACTCAAAAATCTGTTGAGAAAGCTTTAAACATTTCAGCTCAACTATCTTCTTTTCGTCAGCACATTTTCTGGAAAACTCGGAGAATTTCTTAGCAAACTCTTTCTTTTCTTTATCAAAAACTGATCTTTCTTCAACAATTTGCAATTCTAATTCAAAGATCTTCTTTTCATTAGCACACCCTGTTTGTTGAAACTTGACAATGTGATCTTCTGCTTCTGAGATCTTGTTCTTTAACTCAGTGTTTTCAGCTTCCAAAAACAAGATCTTTTCATTATCAAGCCCAGAAGTTTGTTTCAGAAGATCTTCATTAATAGTCTTTAAAGCACTAACTTCTTTTCTCAATATCTTCCTTTCATCATTGTATTTCTTTGATCTCTTTGAGTAGTAGTCAACTGATGAAGCAAGATTTTTGTTCTCTAATTTGAGCTTTTCAATATTCTTTTCATCATCATCAGAAAAATATCCCATCTTGAATTATCTGTTACAAAAAGAACTTGAACTTGATCGTTAATCCAATTATGAAATCACAAGAATATAGAAAAATCAGAAATTTCAAAAAAAAATTTGACTAAGTGACAAAACTCGCAAGTCACTGTAGAACTCGCAAGTCACTATTACTGAAAAACCCGCAGACTAAAGCTTGCGCGTTTGTGAAACTCGCACGCAAAGACTTGCGTGTTTTGGCAAACTCGCTAATTGCTGAAACTCGCTAGTCGCTGAAACTCGCTAGTTGCTGAAACTCGCAAGAGACTGTTCTCGAAGAAACTCGCTAATGCCTGAACATGCAGATCACTATTCACTGATAAACACGCAGGCTGAGGCGTGCGTGTTTGAGAAACTCGCTAGGCACTACTAGCGCGTTTTGAACAAACTCGCTAGACAAGGTTAGCGCGTTCTGACACTTAGAAAATTTTCTAAGAATTTCAAACTCGCAGATGAACGAACTCGAAAAACACTGTTCCTGATGAAACTCGCACACTTAGATTAGCGCGTTTGTAGAACTCCCTAATAACTATGTGCGCGTTTCCATAGAAAATTTTTCAATTTTTCAAACTCGCAGACTTCAACCAGCGAGTTTCTAGAACTCGCTAATAACGCCTTGCGCATTTTTGTCCAAAATGAGATTCTTCAGCTTGCGCGTTCTATTGAAGAACTTGCACGTTTCGCAGATCTAGCGCGTTCTTCAGATTCCCTTGTGTGTTCTTCAGAAAGTCGACCAAAACTTCACTTTTTCATCGAATTTCGACTCAAATCTTCTTCAATTGTTTCAAAACTTTGCAGAAATCCTCGAATTCAACTCGCTAATAATGCCTTGCACGTTTTTGTCCAAAATGAGATTCTTCAGCTTGCGCGTTCTATTGAAGAACTTGCGCGTTTCGCAGATCTAGCACGTTCTTCAGACTCCCTTGCGTGTTCTTCAGAAAGTCGACCAAAACTTCACTTTTTCATCGAATTTCGACTCAAATCTTCTGCAATTGTTTCAAAACTTTGTAGAAATCCTCGAATTCAACTCTAGAACAGATTACAATGCAAGAATTTCAAAAACAAACACAAAATGATACACTTTGACTCGATTTACAGAGAACTTGAAACTCGTGAACTCGAAACATACAAAATCACCAAATCAAGATCAAATACAGTGCAATTTCCAAATTAAACTATACAGACTCGATTGAATTCACTTAACATACAAATTCTAATAGTTTACAACTCAAAAATTGCACAAAACTCAGAAATCTGATCTGGACTTCGACGAACACAGTGTTGACATGTTTCTTGATCTGATTTCACTTTTGGATCTGCTCTGATACCAATTGTTATTCCCAATTTCATCAAGTTCTAATCAATAACAAATAATCAAGATGAGAATCTAAATCATATTCATTGATTTCAATCACATATCTCACACTTTACAATCTCATATGCTTTCTCTCTCTACAAGCTTTCTCTCTCTAGAATGATATGAATTATGTATTTCTCTAATATGCTCTCTGTCTGATTCATGTACTCTAACTTCTGTTAGTTACAACTATCAAAAACAGAAAATTACAAGATATTTATACCTACAAGAATTAAAAGGAAAAACAAAATACAAATGTTGACTTTGACTTTTATTACAAAAGATTTTGACTTTAATGAGAGTTGACTTTCTCAGCTTTGAACTTCGTACACTTTGACCTTCAGTCTTCTTGATCTTGTATCCAACAGATTTATGCTCTAACACTTATCAAAGACAAGTTTGGTGAATAGAGAGACAAGTCGGCACAGGTGAGAAATCTTCGGGCTCCTGAAGATGTGAGAAATCTTCGGGCTCCTGAAGATGTGAGAAATCTTTGGGCTCCTGAAGATATGAGAAATCTTCGGGCTCCTAAATATTTGAGAAATCTTCGGGCTTCTGATGATTGAGAAATCTTAGGGCTTCTGAAAATTGAGAAATCTTCGGGCTTCCTGAAGATTTGAGATCGGCACCATCCTGGCCAATGGTGTTGATCAAGTAGGCATACTTAGCTTTAGGTTGAGAAGTCTATCTTCAATCCGCTTTAAGGATATACTTCTTCTTTGTCTTCTTCGACTGATCTTCAACTTCACCGAACATTTGTATAGAAACTAAGCTGCTAAAAGAACCTAAAATATTCTAAGTATGATGATACAAAATGGAAGATCGGGAGGTCATCTTCAAATCTTCAGATGACCCAACACAAACCATGCATAAAGAACAAATAGGGTTGGGTTTGTACGCATAAAGGCCCTAAGTGCACCTATTAGGCTATTTGAAACCCAAACCATGCATATAGAACAAATAGGGTTGGGCTTGTGCGCATAAATGCCCTAAGTGCACCTATTAGGCTATTTGAAACCCAAACCACACATATGGAACAAATAGGGTTGGGTTAGACAACATAACGACTGTAAATAGTACGTACCCAACTAAGTTAAAAAAATCCAAATGTTTGCCCAACAAATGGCAACCCAAACTAGATATATATATATATATACACACACACACACTAAGATAGAGTCTTACGGTATAAAAATCATAATGTTTGCCCAACCAATGACAACCCAAACTAGATATATAAAGTTTAGAGTTAAACAAGAAATATATATAGATATTCTAAAGTATTGTGCAAAATACTTACCGCAACCCGGCTACACCTCTATGTCACATAATCCCCAATGGATGAAGACGAGACCCGACCACCTCTTTTTATGGGTATGATAGAAAAGCTCCAAACCCGACGGTGGCACGCCTTTTGCTTTGGTCTGCAAAGGACAAATAATACAAACATGTGTTAATTATAACATATTAAAGATCAAACTACTAGAGCAATGTTTAATTATAACATTTTAAGGTCCTACCAAATGAGCAGATGTCTCTCCAAAAGAGATTGATCCATTGGTGTGCTTGGATCTTTCACATCTACTGGCGTCATCCGGTTCTCACGCGACACCATAGAAACCTTCTTCCAATGATCGTTGTTGCATCCATCGATCATCGCAATCCAGTTCGGTAGGGAGACTCAATCGGGAGGGAATAACTTCAACAAGTTCATATCTCGGGTGGGGTCGTTCTTATTATAGGAACACCCAACACGTACGGACAACTTGGCGGCTCTATTCTGGGCAGAACTCAGATTGTCGTTGTATGCTTTCCCACACTTTCTCTCCCAAATATCTCGCATTCAGGCGTGTAAAGAAGCATCCCAGGTGTAGTGGCCCTGTACGTACAAGATTAGTTATTCTTAAGTTGGAAATAATTATTTAAATATACAATTTGAACCTTAAAACGCTCCCACATTCTGTTCCTCACGTCTAGAGGGATGTAGGACCAAGTACGCCATGCGCCAGTCAAGAAGGTCCGATTTATCTTCGTAGCGGTACGGATCACGTCAGAACAATTCCATCTACATAAGGATTTGAATTAATATCCATATAAATAACAATTCATTTTATCAACAAGTTAATAGAAATGAATTTACTCATTCGAGCAAACATCACGAGGTGCTAGTTGCCTTCTCTGTGTCAGGAGCTGCTCCGGAGCAGCGATGCCACGGTAGACATTACTAGACCCCTCATCGCCTGGTTGTGCCGAACCGCTACTAGAGGCTCTTCCTGTACCTTGGCTAGGAGTACCTCGTCTGAACCCAGACTCAGGCATACGCGTCATATGCAACATTGTCTATAAAGTAACTTTAGAAAGCATACAACATATAGGCTATTTGAAACCCAAACCATGCATATTGAACAAATAGGGTTGGGTTTGTGCGCTTCCTAAGTGCACCCGTTCGACTGTTTGGAAGTCAAACCATGCATATAGAAGAAATAGATTTGGGTTTGTGCGCTTAATAGCTCTAAGTGCACCTATTTGACTGCTTAAAATTCAAACCATTCATATAGAATAAACCCGGGTTGGATTTATGCGCTTAAAATCCCTAAGTGAACCCGTTTGACTGTTTGGAAGTCAAACCATGCATATAGAAGAAACCCAGGTTGGGTTTGTGTGCTTGAAAGCTTTTAGTGCACCAATTAGGCTATTTGAAAGCCAAACCATGCATATAGAACATAGAAGGTTGGGTTTGTTTGCTTAGAACCCCTAAGTGCAGCCGTTTGACTGTTTGGAAGTCAAACCATGCATATAGAAGAAATAGGGTTGGGTTTGTGTACTTAAAACCCCTATGTACACCTACTTGACTGTTTGAAAGTCAAACCATTCATATAGAACAAACCCGGGTTGGGTTTGTGCCCTTGAAAACCCTAAGTGCACCCATTTGACTGTTTGGAAGTCAAACCATGCGTATAGAAGAAACTAGGGTTGGGTTTGTGCGCTTAATAGCTCTAAGTGCACCTATTTGACTGCTTAAAAGTCAAACCATGCATATAAAACATATAAGGTTGGGTTTGTGTGCTTGAAACCCCTAAGTGCACCTGTTTGACTGTTTGGAAGTCAATCCATGAATACAGAAGAAATATGGTTGGGTTTGTGTGCTTAAAACCCCTAAGTGCACCTATTTGACTTTTGAAAGTCAAACCATGCATATAGAACAAACCCATCAGACTTTTGATCCTCTTTGATACTGGAAATGAGAGTTGACTCAATAGACAAGGCAGCCAACCATCCATCTCCACAATATGGATATAACTCGATCTGAAGGTGCTCTAAATCTTTTTCTATTTCCTGCGAAACTAGAAGACAAGAAACTTCACCTACCCTTTTTCGACTCAAAGCATCAGCTACGACATTCGCCTTACCGGGGTGATATTGAATGCGAACATCATAGTCCTTAAACAACTTGAGCCATCGTCGTTGTCTCATATTTAGCTCTTTCTGGGTGAAGATGTACTTTACGCTCTTATGATCTGTAAAAATATCACAAGTTTCGCCGTATAAGTAATGTCGCCAGATTTTCAATGCAAAGATGACTGCAGCAAGTTCGAGATCATGAGTTGGGTAATTAGCCTCATATGGCTTCAATTGTCGTGAAGCATAGGCTATAACTTTCTCATGTTGCATCAATACACAACCTAACCCATGATGAGATACGTCACTATAGACCTGGAAACCACCGGTACCCGAAGGTAAAGCTAACACTGGGGCAGTAATGAGTCTGCACTTTAATTCCTCGAAGCTACGGTCCTGAGCCTCACCCCAAACAAACTTAACTCCTTTACGAAGTAACCGAGTCATTGGTAATTCAATTTTAGAGAAATTCTCAACAAAGCGTCTGTAGTAACCTGCCAGACCAAGGAAACAACGTACTTCGGACACATTAGTCGGTTTCGGCCATTTAGAAACAGTTTCAACCTTGGCAGAATCCACCTGTACATCATCAGCTGAGATGATGTGACCAAGAAACGTCACCTACTGAAGCCAGAATTCACATTTAGAAAATTTTCCGTGTAACTTCTTAGATCACAAAACCTCTACAGCTATACGTAGTTGTTTAGAATGCTCCTTTTCAGATTTAGAGTATATAAGAATGTCGTCAATAAACACTATGACGAACTCGTCCAAGTAGTCTTTCAACACTCTATTCATAAGGTCCATAAAAATAGCAGGAGCATTCGTCAACCCGAATGGCATAACGACGAACTCAAAAAGGTCGTACCGAGTACAAAATGCTGTCTTTGGAATATCTTGCTCCCGAACACGGAGCTGATGATAACCAGACCTCAAATCAATTTTGGAAAAATATCTTGCCCCTTGAAGTTGATCGAACAAATCATCGATCCGAGGCCATGGGTACTTATTACGCACAGTGACTCAGTTCAGTTCGCGATAGTCAATACATAGTCGCATAGAACCATCCTTCTTTTTGACAAATAGAACTGGTGCTCCCCACGGGGATACACGAGGTCGTATATAACCTTTATCTAAAAGATCTTGAATTTGCTCCTTGAGCTCTTTCATTTCAGATGGAGCCATACGATAAGGAGCCTTTGAGATCGGACTTGTGCCGGGCAATAGTTCAATAGAAAACTCCACCTCACGATCGGGAGGGAGTCCAGGAAGTTCATCCGGAAATACATCCGAAAATTTATTAACCACAGGAATTAAATCAAGTTTAGATGGTACCTCTCCAGGATCTGTGAGTGCAGCCAAGAAACTCGCACTCCCCTGCCAGACAAACGACTCAACCTGAAGAGATGAGAAAGTGCAAGAGTCGGGATTCGGCTCAGACCCCTAATACACTTCTTTGGGATGATTCATATCACCGAAGATGATTTGCTTTGTTTCACAATTAATAATAGCTCGATGTTGGGTCAACCAATCCATATCGAGAATTATGTCAAAATGACTCATTCTCATGGGTAGTAGTGTTACCTCCCGTACATGAGTACCCATTAATAATGGACAGTGCTGGAACTGATTAATAATATAAACAGATGTGCCCATCGGTGTTGTGATCACTAACGGATGCTCCGTCAGTGATTCATAGGGTTTTAGAAAAGCTTCTAATGCATCAGATACGATTGAGTGTGTCGCACCCGTATCAAACAATACATACACATGACGAGTATTAATAGATAAAATACCGAAAACCATACCCGAAGTTGGCTTGTCAGTAGCAGTGCAAAGACACGTCCACCAGCAGTAGATTGGGAAGTAGTACCCTGACTTTGACTTGATGGCTTAGACCTACAATTACGAGTAATATGGTCTGTCTTGCCATGATTGAAACATGCTCCTATTTTAGAAAGACAAGGACCCGACTTATGAAACTTTTTGCACTCCTTACATAAAACTTTCTGAACCCCATTTGATGAATTTCTGATAGAAGAAGATTGAGACAAACTATAGGAAGATCGTCCCTGAGATGTCTGGCCAAACTTTTGGCGTTTAACGGATGACCCGCCAGACTTACTACCTGAAGAACTGAGAGATCCCTTCTTGCTATTATTTAGACCAATAGATGCATATCTCAATTTAAACAGCTCTATACGCCGAGCGGCGTCCATAACCTGACCGATACTAGTGAACTCCCGGTCAATCAGTCAGCTACTAAACTTTTCGTGTAACCCCCACAAGAATTTCTGTATCTAGTCCTCTGAAGAACCTGCAGATGATCCAACAAAACTAAGAAGTCGCTGGAAGCGAGCTATAAAGTTGGTAACAGATTCATCATCATGTTGATTTATTGTGGCATATTCATGAGACAAAGCATCTCGTTCAGGTCTGGAAAATACTGATTAAGAAAGATATCCCTGAATTGTGCCCAAGTTAAGGACCCCACAGAATTATTTCCCCTGTAGCTTCTCTTCCAGGATTGCCACCATCTCTCGGTATCATCCTCTAACTTATAAACAACCAACTGGACATAGATGTTATCTAGACACCCTAAAATCAGAATTTTTTTCTCAAGATGGGAAATCCAGTGTTCAACATCAACCGGAGTAGCTGTTGAACTAAAAGTACGTGGCTTTTGCTTATTAAATTCTCGAAGCCACTGATGCAGAGACATGTCACATCCAAATGGACCAGAAGATGCGCCCGGAGGTATAATAGGAGTCGCTTGAGAAGTAGGTTGAGCACTTCCTAGTTGAGTGATACCAGGCTGTATAGACTGGAGAGCCTGTGTCAGCATCCCAGCTAAGATACTCCCTAGAGACCGACGTATAGTTGCATCAAGAACAACTGCAGACGCACTGCCAGAGGGAGAGCTAACAGGAGGAGGACTCACTGGAGGAACATCAGAGTGAGTACGTGGTGGCTGAGTAGAATCACCACCAATATATTGCCTTTGCGATGAAGGTCTGCCTCGCCGAGTCTGTTTAGGAGGCATGATAATTGAACAAAAGAATTAAAGATATCAATAATAAATTATAAGTCCTAACGTAAGTTTACACGACTTAAGCTTACCCAATCCTCATAGGTCATGGCCAATTATATACTACAAGATCATAACCTATGCTCTGATACCATAACTGTAACACCCCCAGTCCTGCATGGCTGAAGACAGGGTGCGTGTCACACTTATGACCCGGAACACTAATATAATCTAATTAAGAAAAAGGGTTGGTATCAAGCAATTAAACACAAACCCAAAATATAAATTTACCAGAACTTCAAAACATGATCACAACCGGTTAAATATAGAGCGTAAAACACCTGAACAAAAAAAACACTACACTATCAAAAGATCCACCGGTTGGAACTTCAAGTCTACTCGGTCAGTTCCCAGAATTTCCCCGAATCTTTTCTACTGAACCTGTTGTGTCAGAAAGAAAGAACACGGCTGAGCACAATTGCTCAGTGAACGGATTAATATATATATATATATATATAAAGAATAATAACGGAAACAAAATCATTTCGTAGCGGAAACAATCATAATAGTTTGACATAACAGAAGTCAAAGAATAAGTCAACATATGAGTTATAAAATACTTGTCAACAAAAATGTGGTAAAACATCGTATAAAAATAAATTACAAGACCGGTTTCCCAGTTCATAATCACAAAGAGGATTCAACGGATGAAACCTTCAATGTGTCAGAAATTCCACGGGAGGATCAGTCTACATGGGTTGTGGGATGAAGTGCGGGCACAAACATCCATTCCCGTACGCAACAAATGCGTATCATAATGCGCATATCCTAGTACCAGTCCATATGCCCCCACCCATGCCTAGGTAAAGCTCACACTATGGAGCACCAGTATGGGGACGTTGTGGTTTACGAGCACCATAGAGCGTCACAATGATCTATGCTCTGACCACTGTGTCATATAAAATTATAACATCAAGTGATAATCATGAAACTTAAAAAAAAATAACAATCATGAAATCTATCAAACGACCTTTATGGTTCATACTATTGTTGAAAGAATGGTCAATATCAAAATCGTTCAACTAAAGTCTAAAATGACTTTTCAAACCTCACATAAGAATAATAGTTGAATGAACATGAATACTTTCAAAGTATCGTTTTTCCAAAATGAATTCATAAAGTAGGCACAAAATCATAGGAATATCGTTGTACAAAGGAATATCGTATTTTTCGACATAGTAAAGGAATTTCGGATTCGAATTACATGCACTTACTTTTGTAGTGTCATGATTTTAATCATGGAATGGATAATCTTATCAAGGGATTATACTCGTATAGAATGAAATAGGGAAATCCGTACCTGATATCCAAAACGTGCTCAAAATGATTCCTCCAAGACTTAGCTCATATCCTAGATCAAACGCGACCCAAAGTCATATCGAATACACATTTAACACCTAATTAGAATATGATTTAGTCGTTCCTTTCTAAACATGATTGTAACTACACCTCTCGAAATTCCATAACAATTGGACTCATGATGATTGAAGCTACAGTCTATTTGCTACAAAGTAAATAAAGACAGCAGCAGAATTTTCGAGTAGCTGCAGACCAGCAGCTAACAACTGTGTTTTTGAACAACTTCGACTTAGATTCAGGTCTCAGTGTAAACTACAAAGTTGTAAAGGACAGAAAGAATTTTCTAACTGCAAAATTTGAGATTATTTCGACTTACGGTTGATTTTATACGAATTTCTGAAAACAGGGACAAAAAGTTGAAAAATCACAGAATTTTAAAAAATGGTTGTGGCATTTTATCAAGCACCTTGTGGGCAATAAACATTGAAGCTCAAAACCATTTTAATGGTTCCATTCATTTGCCCACTTTTGATACCAAAAGTTAACCAAAACCCAAATTTAATATTACTAACATATAATGAACCTAATACAACCATTTATCAATCTTTACATCTAAGAAATCCTTAAAAAAACTAAGATAAAAAAAAATTGAATTCTTACCTTCAATCTTTGGTCTTTTAGCTTCAAAATTACAAGGAAATCAACTCCTAAGCTTCCTTCAACCTAATACATCAAGATTTTCACAAAAGGGTTTCAAATGGTACCTACATGTAGCTCTCGATAAGTAGATCATTTCTCCAATTCGGTTTCTCAAAAGCTTCAAGTATCAACCTTAATTTCTAGAGAGATGAAGAAAAGTTTGATAGATGGAAATTAGAGATAGAGGTGATGAAGATGAATACGTATCAATGAAGAAGAAAATCAATGTTAGGGCTGTTTTTGATAGTTAAATAGAAGTACAGGGTATAAAGTGTCATTTATTCTATCTTGTAAGCTTGTTGGGCCTAAAAGCCCATAAGCCCATTAGGCCTGCGAGCCTACGTATTTAAAGTTAATTCTATTTCAGTTGTTAGTTTAGAAATTCATTATTCAGTTTACTAGTCATTAGGTTTACATATCCTAATCAGAAATTCTCTCTGTAAACCTTAACACTTTGAAGTTATATCAATCATATGACTAGTTGCTGTGGCCTATAATCTGTTCATCATTGTTCATTATTACTTGTGATTGCACTGCACTGGGATCTACAATTGGTATCAGAGCAGATACGCAAAAAGGTTTGATCCAGTAAAAAGGTTTGTCTGAAACTCTAAGATCAATTACTTGTGTTAATTGTTTTACTCGCTTTAATTGATTGTTAGTATTTGCATTCTTTGTTATCTGTTTTGGTCGAATTTTTTTGAAAATCAGTAAGATTTCTTTAGTTCGGTCGAATAATTTTCTGGAAATCCTTAGTTCGGTCGATTATTTGTTACTGTTGATATCGGTTGAATCGATTTTGGGTTGAGTTTGTTTGTTTCTTTCGATCGAAGGAGAAGGATCTGGGTTTTGATTTCGGTCGAATCCCAGAAATTCTTCGGGTTCTTCGGTCGAATTCTTCGGGTTCTTCGGTCGAATTCTTCGTGTTCTTCGGTCTTAATCGATATATTTGTGTTTATCTATATCTGTGTTTATCGTAATTAATCTCTTTCGACCTGAGCATTCGACCGGACTCCTGTACTCCGGTCTTGCACCTTCGACCGATTAAGAGTATTCCTCGGTCTTACCCATTTGACCGGACACCTGTACTCCGGTCTTGCTCATTCGACCGGATACTTGTTCTCTCCGGTCTAACCTTCGACCGGATAGTTGTAACCTCCGGTCAAACCCTTCGACCGAATACGTCTAACCCCGATCCTTTCATTCGACCGAATACCCAGTCCTATCATTCGACCGGATAAGTGTATCCCCGGTGTTGTCATTCAACCGGATACCTGCTTACTCCGGTCTTACCTTTGACCGGTATCTTGCATACTCCGGTCTTTCGTTTGACCGATTTTCTGTTAGACCAAGTGTTTCTGTGTTTCTTCTATTATATTTGGATCATCCTACTTGCCTAACGATCATTACAGTGCTCTTAAGTTAAGAAGTAAAGATGAACTCAAGGGATGCTCTAGCTATCGGGTCTGACCAAAAGCCCCCGGTGCTCTTTCGGGGAGAGTACCCTCAGTGGCATGACCGATTTATGAACTTCATAGAAGCAAAAACCGCCTATGAAGATATATACAAATGCCTGACTGAGGGTCCACAAGATTGGCCAATGAAAGTGGTACCAGCAAACCCAGCTGAAGGATGGCCAGAGCGACAGATTCAGAAATCTATTGGTGATTTTACTACGAAGGAAAAGGAAATGTACGAGGCAGAAAAGCTAGCAAAATCGTACCTTCTTCAAAGTCTACCGAATGACATCTATGCTTGTATAGATAGCTTCAAGGATTCATCGAAAAAGATGTGGGACCAAATAGAGAAGATGATGATGGGAAGCCACATCAATAACCAGCTAAAGGTGACCAACTGTATCACCAGATATGATGGGTTTAAAGCAAGAAAAGGTGAAACGCTGACGGAAACCTACGAGAGGTTTAATATGCTTCTGAATGATCTTCAGAAAAATAAGATC
Organism: Arctium minus; assembly: GCA_954870635.1. Taxonomy (NCBI): domain Eukaryota; kingdom Viridiplantae; phylum Streptophyta; class Magnoliopsida; order Asterales; family Asteraceae; genus Arctium; species Arctium minus. The sequence goes on from OX941083.1 coordinate 64,023,969, forward strand.
ACAAAGACGAACACGGAAAACAACATAAAGTTTATGAACAACTTACAGCCTGAGTGGAAACCGTTCGTCTCCCATATACGCCACACTCAGACCCTGGAGAAGTTGTACCTTCACGAACTCTATGAAATGCTGCTCCAGGACGAAGAGGAAGTGATGGAGCTTATTGGGAAAGCAGAGGAGAAGCCAGCAGCTGATCAAATAGCACTCGTATCTGAGAGAAGAGGCAAGTCCGTCAGCCGATCATCTAGAAAAGAGCCCGTACTGAGTGATTCTGAACCTGAAGATCCCGATTGCGACTCGGATCCAGAACTTGCCAAGATGAAAGAAGCAATGGTGTTTCTCACTCAAGCATTTCAAAAGAGGAAGTTTTTTAACAAGTCCTCCAACAAGCAAAGAGTCTCTACTCGACGTGATCATCGAGAAAAGTCTGAAGGTAATAGTCGCTTTGAAGTTGTTAAGAAATCTGACAAGAGAAATGAAGAAAAGCCGAAAGACGAGCCGATCAAATGCTACAACTGTGGTCGGTTAGGTCATTTCGCCAAAGATTGTCGCAAGCCAATTGTGCGCAACGCCGACTACTACCGAGCCAAGCTGCTTCTTGCCAAAGAAAAGGAAGCCGGTAAAGCTCTAATGGCTGAAGACGATTACTGGTTACAAGTGTCGGATGAAGAACCTGAGGATGCTGAAGCTCATTTGTGTTTCATGGGCAACCATTCATCACCATCCGATACTGATGAAGAAGATCGCAATGCTCCTTGCCAGGTATGTGCCCCTTTTCATGAAGCTTTACTTGATCAAATGCAACTCTCATTGCACAAACTTGATTCTTACAAGCTACTTTTAAAAGAAAAAGAACAACTTCTCTCATCTTTAGAAAACCGCGTCACTAAACAGTCTGACTTTATGGAAAAACAAAGCTTAGAAATTTCTAGCTACCTGTGCACGATTTCTAATTTAAGAGAAGAGAATGTGAGTTGTTCAACAGAGTCACAAAAACTAATGACCAAAGTAGATGACCTGACCGATAAGCTACGTACGTCTGAGACCGAGAAAATTGATTTGTTAAATCAAAACGTGGTTTTCAAAAATGAGAACATAAGGTTAACTACTCAGTTAAAGGAGATGGAAAAGAAGCTTTATAGACTTGGGCAATCTCAACAAACGTTACATCTAATTACACCAAAAGAACCCAAGCATGCGAATAGGGGTATCGGTTACGATAACCCATATTATTTGAAAAAGGCCTTATCCCAAGTTCCTACGATGTATGCATCCGAATTTCTTGGATTAGATAAAACCTATCCTGAATACAAAATCAATTGGACCAAACCAATTGAGGATGAGGATTGGGAAGAGGATGAGTTAAGAAGGGAGACCTCTATAAAAATGAAACTTCCTTTTGTTTATGATTCTTTAAATGCATCTTACAACGAGGAAAAACCTGTTTTTCTATCAAATGACTACTTTAGAAGCTATACTCAAGCTGAACTAGATACTAAAACCGTTCAAAATGAGGAGGAACAACCAGACCATAAAGTCTATGTTCCACCTCTGATTTTAGAAAGAAAAATTGTTCATCTAGAAGAGTCGTTTGAACAAGAAAGAGACAGATTTCAAAAGGAAAAACAAGAACTTTTATCCCAAATTGAGTGCCTCTATTCCACTAAAGAGGAAAATGTGTCAGTTAAGGAGAAAGAATACTTTCAAACAGAAATAAAGAGGTTAAATTCACAACTGGCTGCCTTGGCAGCAGATCGCCTGAAAGAGAAATTTCACGAGGCTGAACCTCAAGCTAAGCCTTCAAATCTCCAATGTGAGAATACTCATCTGTTTGAAAATTCTTATCCTGCCTCCGATACATCTTCCTGCAAAGCTTTTATAGGTGACTCGTCACCAATCATTTCAAATAAAGGAAAAGAGCCTCATGTTTTTGAAACGGATCAGTGTTCTAATTGTAAAAATGCTTCCGTAAATGATCCACTCTTAACAAACTCTTTTGCTGTCCTGAACTCCTCAAGTGATAAGGTCCTTTCTGATGAGGAACTAGAATTCTCCGCATTCTTGAATTCTGAGGTGTGTTTAGATAGTGATTTGAGCAAATTTGATTTTAATCCTTCTCTACCTAGCCATGTTGATTTTATAAATGAGTCATGTGAGCCTCCGGTTAAATTTTATAAGGGTGAATGTTCCACATCTACCCCGCAAAAACCTTATGTGAACAATTCTTCAAAATCTTCCAAGTCTAAATCTAAAAGGCGTTCACAGAAGAAGAAAAAGACCGGTATCTCTCAAAGGTCACAATCTTCAATTTTCAAATCCTCTGACTATGGGTTTAACGGCATTTCAGATACGTATGGTCGGCGGAAAGAAGTGAAATATGCTTGGGTAGCTAAGAAGTCAAAAGAGAGCTCGGCAACATCAGAATTAGTTGATCCTGTCTTAAAGTCTAGAAAGAACAATAACAATCATGATGTTTTTATTTCTAAACCTCTAGTTGAATGTAATAGAATTCTTCCTTTAAAAGTTTATTCAATTCCGCAATTACTTCAACTGTCTCATGCTTGTTTGTGTTGCTCTTATTGTGGATCAAATGATTCTGTTGATAGTCGTTATGCATCTGATTGGTTTGGCTCATATCATATTGCTCATAATCATTCTCATTGTGATGTTTCCCGTGATAGACAAAGACCCAAATCTAAACGGGTCTCTAAGTCGGGTGTTAAATCTAACCCCAAAGGACCCATTTACGAATGGGTAACTAAAAAGAAATAACCTGTTTTGCAGGACGGTCATGTGTGGTATCTAGATTCAGGTTGCTCCAAGCACATGACCGGAAGAAGGGAGCTTCTCACAAACTTCACCGAGAGGTTTTGTGGGAATGTGCGTTTCGGAAATGATCACTACTCTCCCATCAGGGGTTACGGGGATATTGTCAAAGATAACATCACGATCAAGAAAGTCTCCTATGTCGAAGGTCTCGGCCACAATCTCTTCAGTATCGGTCAATTCAGCGACAAGAATCTCGAGGTTACTTTCAAGGCTAAAAGGTGCAGCGTTCGAACTGAGGATGGTAAAGAAATACTTGATGGAACGCGACGCACCAACCTCTATACGATTGACCTCTCGTCTTTGAAAGCCGACAAGGAAGTCTGTTTGTTGTCCAAAGCATCTGCTGAACAAAGCTGGCTATGGCACCGTCGTCTCTCGCACTTGAACTTCAAGAATATCAACAAGTTGGTGCTCGGTGGCCATGTCAAGGGAATGCCATATCTAAAGTTTGCAAAAGAGCATCTGTGCGCTGCATGCGAAAAGGGCAAGATGAAGAAGGCGTCCCACAAGCCTAAAGTCGTTCCTAGTACTTCGCGGTCCCTTGAGCTAATCCACATGGACTTATGTCGACCGATGCGCGTTCAAAGCATAAATCACAAGAAGTATGTCCTGGTGATGGTTGACGATTTCTCTCGTTACACTTGGGTCCGATTTCTCCGTACAAAGGACGAAACTCCCGAGTTGATTATATCACTTCTGAAGAGCATTCAAGTCAGTCTCAACCAAGTAGTTCAGACCATCAGGACGGACAACGGCACTGAGTTCAAGAATCAAATACTCACCGGTTATCTCACTTCAGTGGGTATCTCGCATACTTTCTCCGCCGCTCGTACTCCTCAGCAGAATGGGGTGGTAGAGCGTCGGAACAGAACTCTTGTTGAAGCAGCGTGCACAATGTTATCTCATTACAAGCTACCACTATTTCTTTGGGCAGAAGCTGTTGCTACCGCTTGCTACACTCAAAATCGGTCTATCATAAACAAGCGGTTCAACAAGACACCGTACAAGGTCATCAACAAGCGTATCCCGAACATCAACTATTTTCATGCTTTCGGATGCACCTGCTTTGTCTTAAATGATAAGGATGATCTTGGAAAATTCAGTCCCAAAGCGGATGAAGGAGTGTTTATCGGCTACTCCCAGCACGCCAAAGCTTACCGTGTCTACAATAAACGGACGAAGACCGTCGTTGAGAGCGTAAACGTGACTTTTGACGAGACCACTGATATGGCTTCTGAACATCTCAGTTCAGAACCCGCGCTTACTGGTGTGTTAGCCTCTGGCCAATTCCGTTCAGAGGCTACACAATCCCCAGTAGATTCAAATCATGCGTCTACGTCAAGAGCACATCTTTCTGATTTGGATCTGCTGTTTCAATTCTTTTATGATGACTTATTTAATGTTAAGTCTAATACTACGTTGTGTGACAGGAATACTGCTCAAGCACCAGCAGTGACACAAGTTACTGGCCCTACCGACTCCGGTGGTCCATCCTCGCCTGGTGCTCCATCTTCTACTGCCAATGATCAAGCTTCCCCGAGCTCAAGTGATAGATATCCTCTTGCGAAAGTTCCTGATGACGGTGCTCCGGAACCGACTCCTGTTTCCGTTCAACTTCCTGAACCGACTCCTGTTTCCGTTCAACTTCCTGAACCGACTCCTGTTGAAGGTGCTCTCGAATCTACCTCTCCGGGACTCCCGGATCCTCCTATCGTTTCATCTCCAGCTGAGTCGTCCTCTACTCCCTGTTCGACTCCCACTAAGGAGCTTCCACCTCACAGGCCATCGTCCGTCGAGGCAGTTCAGGATTTATCCCCCGGTGGGTATATGGATGCTGACACTTCGCACCAGACATATCAACCTCATCCACACACCACCAAGTGGACTCGAGCACACCCCCTTCATCAGATCATCGGTGACCCCTCCACACTAGTTCAGACTCGCTCCACCACCGCGAACGACTACTTATTTTCCTCGTTCCTCAGCGGTATCGAACCCTCCACCGTCTCTGAAGCGCTGAATGATCCGGAATGGGTAATTGCTATGCAAGAAGAACTCAACCAATTTGAGAGCCTCAAAGTATGGCGCCTAGTTCCCCGACCTCAAAACAAGACGGTGATAGGGACTAAATGGATTTTTAAGAACAAGAAGGACGAAAATGGCATCATTGTTCGGAACAAAGCGCGTCTAGTGGCTAAAGGATATCGCCAGCAAGAAGGAATTGATTACGATGAGACGTTCGCACCGGTTGCCCGCATTGAAGCGATCCGCATGTTCCTCGCCTACGCCGCTCACAAGAATTTCATCGTCTTTCAAATGGACGTGAAATCCGCGTTCCTCAATGGCGTTCTCAAGGAGGAAGTGTTTGTCTCGCAACCCGAAGGCTTCGTGAGTACTGAAAATCCGCACTACGTCTACTTCCTTGACAAGGCCCTCTACGGCCTTAAGCAAGCGCCACGAGCCTGGTATGATGCACTCTCATCTTTCTTAGTCAAGTCTGGCTTCTCTAAAGGTAAAATCGATACTACTTTATTTATTAAAAGAGAGAAGAAAGATATCATTCTTGTACAAATTTATGTTGATGATATAATCTTTGGCTCCACGAACCCCAAGTATTGTCAGAACTTTTCTGCCTTAATGAGTAAGCATTTTCAAATGAGCATGATGGGGCAAATGATTTTTTTCTTGGGTCTTCAAGTTAAACAATTACAAACAGAAATTTTCATTAATCAATCTAAGTACATCTCGGATATTCTTCAAAAATACCAGATGGAAAAATCTTCATCTATGAAAACCCCCATGTCCACTACTCTAAAGCTTCACTCCGATCCTGACGGTAAGGATGTGAATGCTACTATTTATAGAGGTATGATTGGCTCTCTGATGTACTTGACGGCTAGTCGGCCTGACATTATGTTTTCGACATTCTTGTGTGCAAGATTTCAGTCGAAACCTAAAGAATCTCATTTAGCTGCGGTTAAGAGAATTTTCCGATATTTAAAAGGTACTGCTGATCTTGGTTTATGGTACCCAAAAGAGACAGGTTTTGAATTGACAGCCTACTCGGACGTTGACCATGCTGGAAACATGCTGGACCGGAAAAGCACGTCGGGTCATGTTCAGTTCTTGGGCGATCGTCTTGTCAGCTGGGTTTCCAAGAAGCAAAACTGCGTGTCCACCTCCACCGCCGAGGCGGAGTATGTAGCAGCCGCCAGTTGCTGCTCGCAAGTCATCTGGATGCGCACCCAGCTCAAAGATTATGGATTTAATTACTCCAGGATTCCCATCTACTGCGACTCGAAGAGCGCTATAGCCATATCAAGCAATCCCGTCCAGCACACGAAGACGAAGCACATTGATGTGCGCTATCATTTTATAAAAGATCACGTGGAAAAAGGTACTATCGAACTCTATTTTGTTAATTCAGAGCATCAGTTAGCAGACCTATTTACCAAAGCATTGGACGAAATACAATTTAATTACCTTGTGTCCAAGCTCGGTATGCTAAATCTGAAAGTTTGATTCGTTCGCAGCTCTCTACGAATTTCATTCAATAACGAATGACTGTGACAACTGCACCAGTGCCTTGTCTCTGGTTGCTATTATCCACACTCCTTGGTTATTGCATTTTACTCGTTCAGCTATGTGTCCGTTACGAACTTCTGTATCAACAAAGTAGATTTCATGTTTTTCCCGCTTCTTTTGTGTTCGTGTGTTTGTTTTTCGTGATTTTGTGTGCAGTTTATTTCTTGTTCTCTGAAAAGTGCAAGTTGATTGTGGTGGATCTACAACCCGGTAAGGTGTTCAGGGGGAGCACTAGCGTCAGATGGTTGGTAAGTCTCACGCGTCCTCCAATCGAAGGGGAGCAGGTAAGTGGATTGTGTGTTTGGAACCCCCTCATGGCAATCTTTGAGGGGGAGCTGTTTTTTTTTGTTGGTTTTTTCCCTCGCATTTGATTTCGTTTTCTCTCTTATTCGAAAAAGTCAAAAATATTTTTATCTTTTTTACTTAAAGAAAATTCCAAAAATATTTTTTTCATTTTTTTTAGTTTTTTTTTGTATTATTGTGCTTGGTTTTTGATCGGCCCACTGTTTCCCCGGTCCCCCCCCCCCAGCCCAGACTCGGCCCAAGCCCAAGTCACCTTCGGGGGTTTATAAACCCCGGTCGAACGGTTTTCTTCCTCATTCGATCGATAACACCTTTTCTCTCATCGTCTATCTCTCTCAATCGCCCGGACTCTATTCGACCGAATCCCCACTTCGACCGAACACCTTCGACTTCTTCAAACTTCCATCGATCAGGTAGTTTGTCTTTGGTTTATTAGATGTTTCAATCTGTTAACGATCGAGTCTCCAATGTTTTATCAATTTGGGTGTTCTTCGGCGTCGTCTCCGACGTCTGTAAGTTGTCGTTTCGACTCTCCGGGGGTTTTACTCCGATCTAGGTTACGCCCCTGTCGAATACACCCCCGGTCAAATGGTTCCTCCGGTCGACTGACCTCCGGTCTTAAGAGGTCTTCGGTCGAATGACCTCCGGACTTAGAAAATCCCCGGTCTTAGGTTACCTCCGGTCGAACACCCCATCCGATCGAACATATATCCGGTCTTATGAAACCTCCGGTCGAAGATCTTATCCGATCGAACACTTATCCGGTCTTAGTAGAACCCCGGTGGAATCTTATTTGGTCTAATATCTTATCCGGTCGAATCCAAGTTTTATGGGGCTTATAGTTAAAACTTTTCATATGTGTGTTTATGAGTGGATGTTGGTAATTATATGTGCTGGTGCAAGTCTATACGCCTTGGTGACTAACCCTAATTCACGAATAGGGTTTTGTTCTTCCAAGATTTGGAGTTACTATCCGTTGTGATTTAAATCATGACTGTATAACTCCATCGGCTATTATCTTTTTCCAAACCTGCGTACTAATCGATTAATTCTTCACAGGTACAATGGCACAAAACCAGCCACCAGCGATTGATCCAATCGCAGATGCGGAACTGATTCCCGAGGATCAGTTCCTTCCTCTTACAGCCAACAACTACCATCTCGATGTAACCCAACCTGCTATTCAATATCAGGTCATCATCGAGATACTCAGGGGCCATCCAATCTCTTATGCTCTAACTGAAACTGCAACCGTACCAATCTTATACTTACAGCAGTTCTGGCATTCTCTCCATGCGTTAGAGGCCGATGGCGGATTCCATCTTGAAAGTCGGATAGATCACACACCAGTGCTTCTCACAAGTGATCTCTTCCGACAATTCCTTCGGTTACCGACCGCCGGATCCGTAGCAGGCCGAGAAAACTTCGACCCCATGGTCACTGATGCTACACTGTGCACCGACCTTCTCTCGTTAGGTTACGGCGCAGAACTTCGGATTCCATCAACCTTCAACCGCAAATACCTATCGACGATCTGGTACACGTTGTTCTCATACATCAATCGGTGCCTTTCTTCGATAACGAAGGGCATTGATCAGACGAGCGCCCCGATTCTTCGCATCTTTCATGCGGTGGCCTTCAATCGCCACGTGGACTTTGCCGACTTTCTCTGGTTTGAACTCATTCAGAGAGTCCGTTCTACTGCATCTCGCCGATCAAACTTCATTCCATTCATGCGGTTCCTACAGATCGTTATCCGGAACTACATGAACCTGTATCCCGAGATACAGCGCCGCTCTACCCACCCGACGTGCCCTCAACATCCAACTCGCAAGATTCCTTCCCGCGCTGATCCGGAAGGTGTTGTCGCCCGACAAATCCCAGTCGGGGTACTAGACCATGGTCGTCCCACGGCACTGAGTGTGATAGCTTATAGGCACACACACCACATTCCAGCTCCTATGGTCCGACTAGGACCGGCAGGACCTGCCCAGGGAGCAAGACCTGAGCGACGTGAGGGTCCGCGTCCCCGAACGAGAGGCGGGAGCGTCCGGATAGCTGGGGCATCCGGACAGGGTGTGTCGAGAGCTATTATCGAGAGGGGATCTGGCGTGAGCAGTGCCGTTGGAATGAGCCAGCCTAGTTCTTCAAGACAACCATTTTCGCCGACGCCAACCGCGATTCAAATGGCAGAAGAGGCAACAGATTCTGAAGCCCTTCATGTTCAGTCCTCTTCTGTCGCTGCCACTGAGGAGACGACAGCATATTCCGCCTCGGAGGAAGCTTCGGCCCAATCCGAGTTTGCGGCGGAATCAGGTTCAACCGATTCTGAGGAGACAGCCAATCAATCCGACAATGTATCGGCATCAAATGAAGAGTCTTCTGACTCCGATGGTGACGATAATCAGCCCTCATCTGGAGAGATAAGGAGAGCGGAGGGAGTCTCAGTTGAAAATCAAGAAGTGAGCCGTGTGAGGGAAAGGTAGAGTAAATTACATTCCGAGAGTACACGAGTGACGGGACAACCTTCATCGGTTGTATCCCCCCCAGCCACGTCTAGCCAGGTAGCCACATTTGCTACCCAGTCTCATATGTTGGGACAGGGTATTGAAGAAGCCTCCGTGGACCTAGCGGCGCATATGCACACCCCACCAAGCCACTCCACCATCTCTCAACAGATGGTGGTTTCACATTCTCACGGGGACTTAGCACATCCGCTATCGGGCTCTCACTTGGAGGGTCCCGATATTGAAACAAGAGAACAGCTGCCCCTGTTCTCGACTTCTTTGCAAGCACGGAGTCTAGAGCCATTTGTTATACATGCCATTCCTAGGACACATATTCCATTTTCGGCTATCGCCGGTAGCCTAAGTGGCCCGGCCGGAACATCCATAGTAAATCCGCCTTCGGGTAGTTTACGAGGATTGGGTGGAATTCCTACCACGGCTATCATCACGCCAACCGTGAACGTAGGCGGCTCGACTTCTACAGTCGTGGCTACAACGGGAAGTCTAAGTGACCCCAGAGTTACCCAAACCGAGTTCGTCTCAAGGGAATACATGGACGGCGCCCTAAAGGTTGTCCAATCTATGATGAGGGAAGAGATGGACAATATCAAACGTATGATCAAAGGCAAAGCTCCTGCGACTGAGCCTGAGACCACACCTATTCCACCTTCCCTACCCGCCATGGATCTTTCTATACCTGAGCTCAAATCCATCCTTCTTGCCAAACTTCTAGCCCAGTCTCTAACCGAACCCACCCAGGATGCCGATTTGTTATCTCTACTACGTTCTCAAGCATCCTCACCAATCCCACCAACCCCCAGCCTAGTGTCTCTACCGAAGCCTTCCAGATCCAGCAAGCTATGCTTCAGTCACTTCAGCAAACCGTAGCTGTTTTGACTGAACGCCTATCAGCAGTGGAGGATACCTGCCGTAGCCAGGCAGAACGCCTCAAGCGCCGACATGATGATCAGGATGATCCTGATCACCATGAGGGGGAGAAGCGCCAACGCCTATCTGAGCCGAAGTCACTCATGGTGGAAACAGAACAGGTTGAACAGGGTACGGGTTCCGGTACTAGAACAGAGGGACAGAGACAGGAACAGGAACGGGAACCGGTGACAGACTTGGTACTATACGATCATCCGACGGTTGAAAAGCCTAAGGAATTTGAAGATGGTTCTCCGATAGTTTCTGAAGATTGGGCAATAATTCTAGATCCGTATGAAGAAGTGGACACGACAGAAGAATGTGCCAACACTGAAAGAGCTCTGGTGGTTATGCAAGAAGAAATTGATGAAATACTGCATCCAGATGATCAGTCTTCTGCCGTGATTCCTTTAATGACCTATCCAGTTAATCACCCTGACTTTTCTTCTACAGTTTTTCCCGAGAGATCTCCTTCAGCTTCACCAGTTAGAAAACCAGTTCATACTACTCCAGTCCGTCCATCCAAGTGGGAAAGAGTCCGAATAAAAGTTCCTTTCCTCGAAGAAATCCAGAAAAGTATCTTTGCCCACTGGATCAGAAAGTATGATGAAGTCGTTTTACATGGTCTACAGTCAGTGAAAAACAAAGAAAAACAGCGTGAACTTGTGTTTGTGTACAGAAAGTTCCAGCATAAGTACTCCAAGACGAAGCTCAGGATTGTATCAGTTGATAAGATTATACCTGCCTACTTCATGAAGGTTAGGTATACGGACTTTATGGTTACAAGAGAAGATGGTCAACAATACTGCTTTTCTGATGCTGAATTTCCATGTTTGGAGCCACAAGATCTGCTGTTCATCCTACGTGACTTAAAGACCAGAACCGTCAAACCCGGAGAAGTCATTGATGCACTGGAAACAGTAAAAAGATACATGAAGTGTGCAATGAAACTTGCTTCGGTGGAAGATTTTCAGATTGGGTTAGAAAGCGACCAACCAAAGATTAATCTGCTCAAGCCTGATCTGAGTGTTCCGTCTGATGCTCTAAATGTACCTGCATTCACAGTCATAAAAATTCCAGAGTTTGGTATGTCATATGTAAACAACAAAGGTGTTCTACACTTTATCCGTTTTGATCAGATGGCCAGATTCTGTGATGGTACATTGATGCTTCTGAAAGACAAGTTGAAGCATGCGCTGAGTCAAGATGAAAAAGGAGTTCAGTTACTGGATTCTTCATACAAAGCACTTGTTCTTAAAGCACTGAAAGTTATTGAAGAACGACTGGAGTATAGGACGCAAATCAGATATTTCGAGATCAGTTTTGGTTTTCGGAAGATTTATGTTCCTAACCGGCGTGAGTTTCAACTTCTATTTAAAGGGGGAGATTGTTAGGGCTGTTTTTGATAGTTAAATAGAAGTACAGGGTATAAAGTGTCATTTATTCTATCTTGTAAGCTTGTTGGGCCTAAAAGCCCATAAGCCCATTAGGCCTGCGAGCCTACGTATTTAAAGTTAATTCTATTTCAGTTGTTAGTTTAGAAATTCATTATTCAGTTTACTAGTAATTAGGTTTACATATCCTAATCAGAAATTCTCTCTGTAAACCTTAACACTTTGAAGTTATATCAATCATATGACTAGTTGCTGTGGCCTATAACCTGTTCATCAGTGTTCATTATTACTTGTGATTGCACTGCACTGGGATCTACAATCAAAGTCTTGTGTTTTATAAACACTTTGACCAATTGACAAAAATGGTCCTTCAAGTTGACAGATTCAGAAATTTAAACTATGTACAAGCTATTTGAGCGTGGTACAAGTCTATGATGCGTGGATATTATAATTCTCTCCCCCTTAGGATAATTCGTCCTCGAATTAAATGAAGTTAAAGGACTTACAATTATACTTGAAATTGGGATACTCCTGACGGAAACGGTCTTCCGGTTCCCAAGTCGCTTCCTGAGAATCTCGATGTCTCCACTGAACCTTGACATACGGAATAGAACGGTTCCGCAGTCGTTTCACCGTATGATCTAAAATCTACTCAGGTTCCTCTGTATAAGATAAGTCTACAGCTAATTGATCTAGCGGATAGTCAATGACGTGTAGAGGTCGATAATTATACATGCAGAGAGATGATACATGAAATACATCATGTATATGAGATATTTGTGGCGGTAAAGCTAACCTGTATGCCACCTCACCCATACGTTCGAGAATCTCGAATGGGCCAATATATCGAGGACTGAGCTTTCCTTTAATGCCAAACCGACGAGTGATTCGAGTAGGGGAAACCTTCAAAAACATATGATCCCCGACATTGAACTCAAGTGGTCGTCGATGCTTATCCGCATAGTTTTTTTTGGCGTGACTGAGCTTCGCGGATCTTTTGCTTAGCCAACTCCACCTTTTCGTTCGTGATCCTCAATAAGTTTCTCTCCCACTTCGTCCCAACAAATCAGGGCACGACAACGGCGACCATACAAAGCCTTAAAAGGTGTCATACCGATAGAAGCTTGCCAACTTTTATTGTAAGCAAACTCTACTAGACAAATATACTCATCCCAATTGCCAGACCACTCGAGTACACAAGCTCGCAACATATCCTCAAGTATTTGAATGGTCCTCTCTGACTGATCATCCGTCTATAGATGGTAAGCAGTACTCATATGTAGTCGAGTACCCCATGCCTTTTGTAGACCTGTCCAGAACCGAGAAGTAAATCGAGGATCACGGTAAGATATAATGGATACAGGAGTACCGTGAAGACGGACAATCTCCTTCTGAAAGATATCATCCAACTTACTGATGGGATACGACTCATGAATAGGTAGAAAATGAGCTGACTTGGTCAATCGATCAACGACGACCCATATAGCATTATGTCGTTTGAGAGTTCGAGGAAGTCTGATGACAAAATCCATAGTGATATGCTCCCATTTCCATACTGGAATCTCCAATGGTTGTAACAAACCGCTGGGTCGCTGACACTCAATCTTGATCTTTTGGCATGTGAGACATCTAGAGACAAATCAACTATGTCTCTTTTGAAACCGTTCCACCAGAAATGTTCTTTTAGGTCTCGATACATTTTCGTGGATCCTGGATGAATAGAGAATGGAGAACTATGTGCCTCACGAAGAACAACTTCTTTAAGCTCGGACACATTAGGCACACACAACCTACTACCATACCAAATTACACCATCATCATCAATAGAGAATTTAGACGAAGAATCTTTTTCTATCTTATCTATGATTGTCCACAACTCGCCATCAGACTTTTGAGCCTCTTTGATACTGGAAATGAGAGTTGACTCAATAGACAAGGCAGCCAACCATCCATCTCCACGATATGGACATAACTCGATCTGAAGGTGCTCTAAATCTTTTTCTTTTTCCTGCGGAACTAGAAGACAAGAAACTTCACCTACGCTTTTTTGACTCAAAGCATCAGCTACGACATTCGCCTTACCGGGGTGATATTGAATGCGAACATCATAGTCCTTAAACAACTCAAGCCATCATCGTTGTCTCATATTTAGCTCTTTCTGGGTGAAGATGTACTTTAGGCTCTTATGATCTGTAAAAATATCACAAGTTTCGCTGTATAAGTAATGCCGCCAGATTTTCAATGCAAAGATGACTGCAGCAAGTTCGAGATTATGAGTTGGGTAATTAGCATCATATGGCTTCAATTGTTGTGAAGCATAGGCTATAACTTTCCCATGTTGCATCAATACACAACCTAACCCATGATGAGATGCGTCACTATAGACTTGGAAACCACCGGTACCCGAAGGTAAAGCTAACACTGGGGCAGTAATGAGTCTGCGCTTTAATTCCTCGAAGCTACAGTCCTGAGCCTCACCCCAAACAAACTTAACTCCTTTACGAAGTAACTGAGTCATTGGTAAGGCAATTTTAGAGAAATTCTCAACAAAGCGTCTGTAGTAACCTGCCAGACCAAGGAAACCACGCACTTCAGACACATTAGTCGGTTTTGGCCATTTAGAAGCAGCTTCAACCTTGGCAGAATCCACCTATACACCATCAGCTGAGATGATGCGACCAAGAAACGTCACCTGCTGAAGCCATAATTCACATTTAGAAAATTTTTCGTAATATGTGTAATGATAGTCCTTAATCATATACATTTTTTAATTATCTCATGAAGAGTAATATTCTTGGGTTAGTTCAAGGAGGTAGTTACAAAGGATTGCTTAGCTTACTTCCAAGCAATCGGCGTGTTCCTTGTGATAATTATTTATCCAGTTTGGGAACAACCTTTGTATGGGTCAGGCAGATACCTATTATCAGCAAAGACATACCAAGACATTGTTTGGTGTTTTTCTATAAGAACTAGTACTTTTGCTGCTTACATTTTAAGTAGGTATTGAAGTTCCATTATCAATCTCATTTTTCTTTTTATAGGGAAAGTATAAGCCCATGTCAATGGTTCCAAAATATTAACTTGAGTTCATTCCAATGACGTTGCGTTGGCACTGAGCTAAATCTAGCTAACAAGTTCACTTAGAAATACAACATATGGTCAAGTGTATTGTGCAAAGTACGATAATGCGCATATTGTACTTAGATAGGGAATTCCAGCTCCCCAACACTTTTTCGTCGCCATCCTTTAGACGAAATGGATCTTTCCTTTTATCCAACACTTTGACCGATCATAGGAGTGCTAACCGGATGCTCTTTGTCCATATTAAATTGCCTGATTATTTTCTAGACATATGCGATCAGTGAATTAATATTTCACAAACTCAGTGTCCTAGATCAAATAGCATAGAAAACCAAGTTTTCCCAAGATTTTCCAATGCAAATTTAGATTTCATGTAGCTTGTGGTTTCTCTTATTTCATCAAGAGTGCCAATTATGTTCATAACACCGACATATAAAACTACTTTGAAAATATGGAACTTGTTTTCCTAAAAAAAATACACAAAGGCACATTTTATCGTTCTTATATATCATTTCCAATCAAATATTCACTTAGGCGGGTATATCACATCCACATAGATTGCTTTAATCTATAAAGTGAGCGTTTCAATTTTATCGTATACGCATTTCGTGGTTTAGAGTTACTTGATTTTGGTAATGTAATGCCATCAAGCACTTTTATATATCTCTGAATCTAGATCCCCATAGAGATATGTAGTAACCACATCCATGAGCTGCATTTCCAGTCCTTCGAAAACTATTAGGCTAATAAATTATTTGGATGTCATAACATCCATCATGAGAGAGTAAGTCTTCTCATGGTCAATCCAGGGTGTTGTGAGAAACCTTGCGCCAAAGGAGAGCCTTATATATTAGGACTTCATTATTCTCGTTACGCTTTCTGACAAAGACTCGGCTATGTCCTACGGGCTTTACACTTGGTAGGTTAGCACTACCAGACCAAATACCCTATTCTTTGTCAAAGAATATAATTCTTTCCTGGATTGTTTCTTTACATTTTGGCCAATATGCTTATTGTTGATATTATTCAACTAAGCCTGGTTTTATGTCTTCGTGCTCGATCATCTTATGAGCCATCATATATGCGAATAAATCATTAGTGATTATATATGATCTGTCCATCGACTCATATGTACTCTCATAGTTCATTTGAGATTAATATTCATCTCTAGAATCATTATTAACTTCGGAGCGTCCTCCAGTGATGATTCATGGACATAATTATAATAAGAGTTTTGTGTATTGATGATAAATGGATGTGTCTCACTATTCTCTTCCTTTAGAATAGTATCCATCGAACCAAGTAGCTTCCACCACAAATGGTAGCTACAACCTCAACCACACATCCACTATGTGTGATTACAACGAACTTTCCAATGGCGGTGTGCCCCTGTTGGGGACTTTTTAAGCTTGCAAGTATATTTGCAGCTCGTATATGTGATCTTGTTGCTTTTGGAATAACATTAAACGTATCAGGTATCGAGTCTGGTTTGTTTGACTTCAACATTATGTTGTGAAGTTTTGTGGATTAAAATGAGACAAAGTGGGAATATTCAATGACACTTCCTGTTGTTCCCATGGAAAATCCTTTTTCCTATCTCCCCCTAACGACGGGAAGACTATCTCATGAAAGTGACAACCCGCAAATCTAGCGGTAAAGAGATCACCAGTCAAATATTCTAAATAGAGGATAATTGTTGGGGATTAATATCCAACATATACCAAATCGTCTTTAAGGACCCATTTCGATGCGTTGTGGGGGCACAATTGGCACATATACTACAAAACCAAACATGCGTAAATGTAAAATATCAGGCTTATATCCAGTTACCAACTGGTATGCATGAGGCTGGTTAGCTAGTAGTGGGTCTAAAAACGAAGAAAAACTGCATATAATAATTGCATAACCCCAGGTAGATGTGGGTAAATTGGTGCGCATTACCAATACCCTAGATATCATCATATTCTTTTGATAATACCTTATATGAGACCATTTTATATATACACATGGGGTATAGGAAGCTCTACATTGATCCCAATACATATGCAATAAACATCTCATTTTGATGTAAATTCTCCAGCATTCCAAGTCATGTAGACTTGATGAAATAATCAGGGTGGTGAGCCCTTAAACGTATAGCTAGTGCTAGGAGTGCAATATTTCATGTGGACAATATATGACATGCGTTCATCGTGTTGAAACCAGAACCATAAAGTACTTTAATGTCCCGCATTCTAGATGTTTATGTCCATAAGTATGACCTTGTATTCATTGTAACAATGGAATATTTTTGTATTATGTCCTTAGATTTAGGATGGTCTCATTCCTGTCTTGGCTAAGGATCAGGGTATACAAAACTTTTAGGTATTCGAGAGGGCATATTTTTATGGTGGTGTTGCTTCTTATGCTACAGAAGACAACGGTTGCAATTTGCCTCATTTTGCCTTTCACTCGAAAGAGAATGTGTCTATGTGTATTTTACAATACACGGATCACTATGTCATAACCATGGTGTCCCACATGGTCATGTCGAAACATATATGTGTCATTGTCCCAAAGTGTAGGGTTTTAATCAAATATGTAACCGATAAACGCAGCGGAAATAAAACTTAACTTTGGTTACAACGAAAGAAAATTATCTAAATAATTAAAACCCAAACGGATCCAATGATGTATTTAATCAAAACTTAAAACCACACTATAGGGTATTTAGAGATGTACCTTTCAGATCAGTTGTGGTTGAACTAGCTGAGCACTTAGAAACCAATCTAGGTTTCCCTCTAGCGGTATCCACACGTGAAATTCCACCGAGTGCTAGCCCAATAACCCTAGATCTATATATGTTTTACAGAAAAGAAAAGGGTTTCTTTTCTGTATTTTTCTGAAAGGCTATTCTAACTCAATTCGTGTTTCAAATGGTTTAGCCTAACCCCTTATTTATATCAGAAGAATTATAGTTAGACTATAATTCAACTAAGGATTAAATAAGGTTTAGTAAGTATCTGTAATATTTAAATTCAAATTAAAATTAAAATTCAAATATATTTATATATATATATATATAATTATCTTTTAAACTTTAAACATAATTATATATATATATATATATATAATTATAGATAATTCCTCGTAATTAACATAATTACATTTTTACCCTGTAATTATCATAATTACAGTTTAACACATATTTTCATAATTATCCTATTAAGAATAATTATTTTCTTAATCAACTTGATTTAATCTGGGTTTCTTAAGATGGAAACAAACGCATTCTTTGTGTGCGACCCTATAGGTTTACATACTCCTCAGCAGTGTCTCTGTGTGACACGTGTCATGGGCATATAATAACTTACATTCTCTCACTTGCACATGATACACAGTAACACAGACGGTGGTAAGCATCTAGCAACACGTCACCGCCCCCAAGGCTATGTAAATGTGCTTTTACCTTCGAGCAATTTGATTGATCCAATCAATCATATAGTAGAATCATTCATTATCCTTTTGCTTCACGATATTTTATTTTGAACTTAAGGCATAGATCTATCTCATCATTTATAGTTCAAAGATTGTGTTTCTCGATCCCAACATATTTAATTATATAAGTGTCATTAGTCCAACTAATCCACTTGTTCATGCATGTAAATCAGAATATGTAATCGAGGGGCCCAGAAATATCTCTCTCATCTTGAGAGGAGAAAATCCCATATTGCATGTACACGACTAACTACACAATTCATGTTATACCTTATGATTACCCGGTCAAGGGTAACGTTAGACTATATCAAAGTATAACACTCCTTGTGCATTAGATCCGAATGCACATCTCAGGTCTGAGGATAAATAGTGTTGTACTATTTCAAGACTCACCTTATGACGCCGATCTATGAGGTGATCTTGACCGTGGGTCTTGTCGAATACCTTATGCTCCGACAAGCGCATGTGACTCTGGTTGTTGCACCTAGTCCCCTAGTAATAAGTGATCAAGGACAGATCTAAATAATATGATCATCATATTTATTTAAGGATACTTAAACATGCTAAAACGAACACAGAGATGTTTAATTAAATACTCATATCCAATATGCCATAATTGTAAAACATAACTGTTTTAATGTTCACAAAGTAAAAGATTATTAAAATTTTATAAACCAGACTAAATTATTACAAAACCTCAAGCCTATTGAGCTAATGTGAGCATCATGCTTTCTTTGACTCAAAGTCTTGGTTAGAGGATCTGCTGGATTGTCTTCTGATCGAACTTTACATATCTTTATGTCACCTCTTTCAATAATCTCTCGAATTAGGTGATATCTTCTCATGATATGCTTGGAGCGCTGATGTGACCTTGGTTCCTTTGCTTGGGCAATGGCACCTTCATTGTCGCAATAAATCTCGACAGGGTCACATATGCTAGGGACTATTCCCAGATCTGTGATGAATTTCTTCATCCAAACAGCTTCCTTTGCGGCGTCCGACGCTGCAATATACTCCGATTCTGTAGTTGAATCCACTATTGTGCTTTGTTTGTAGCTCTTCCAGCTCACAGCACCCCCGTTTAACACAAACACGTATCCCGACTGTGATTTATAGTCATCTCGGTCGGTTTGGAAACTAGCATCTATGTATCCTTGAATACACAGATCTCTTTCTTGACCGCCGTACAGTAAGAACATTTCTTTAGTTCTTCTCAGATACTTTAGAATATTCTTTACTGCTACCCAGTGAGCATCACCTGGGTTTGACTGATACCTGCTCGTCATGCTTAGGGCATACGAGACATCTGGTCTAGTACATAACATGGCTTACATAATTGAACCGATGGCCGAAGCATAGGGAACACCCTTCATGCGATTCCTGTCCTCTTTAGATATAGGACTCTGAGTTTTGCTCAGATGTACACCATGTACCATTGGCAAGTTTCCTCTTTTAGAACCCTCCATCTTGAAGCGTCTTAAGATCTTGTCAATATATGTACTTTGCCTTAATCCAATTAAGCGTTTCGATCTATCACGATAGATCTTTATACCAAGGATATAAGCTGCTTCTCCTAGATCCTTCATCGCAAAACACTTCCCTAACCAGGCTTTCACACTTTTAAGGGTAGGGATGTCATTTTCGATGATTAATATATCATTGACATATAGGATCAGGAATACTACTATGCACTCACAGACTTTCTTGTATACACAAGGTTCATCTTCGTTCTTTAAGAAACCAAATTCTTTAATCTTTTCATCAAAACGAAGATTCCAACTACGAGATGCTTGCTTCAGTTCATAAATGGATTTTTTCAATTTACATACCTTTTCAGAAAAATTTGGATGTTTAAAACCTTCTTGTTGTACCATGTACACGTCCTCGCTTAAAGTTCCGTTAAGGAATGTGGTTTTAACATTCATTTGCCATATTTCATAGTCATGATATGCAACTATGGCAAGAAGTATCCTGATGGATTTAATCATGGCTACTGGAGAAAAAGTTTCATCATAATCTACTCCATGAGTCTGAGTGAAACCTTTAGCTACCAGCCTAGCCTTATAGGTATGTACAATTCCATCCATGTCAGTTTTCTTTTTGAATACCCACTTTCACCCTTCGACTTTGCAGCCGGTAGGTGCATCTACCAAGTTCCAAACATGGTTATCTGACATGGATTGCATTTCAGCCTTCATGGCATCTTTCCATTTATCATATTCTAAACCTGATACGGCTTCCTGGTAGGTTACGGGTTCATCATGAACTGTATCGTCATTGCCAATGAGATAACCATATCTCTCAGGCTCTTGACGACTCCTACTCGATCTTCGGATTGTTTGTATCTCGTCATTACCTTCAACAACTTGTTGAGGCTCAACATCATGTCGATTGTCAGTATCAACCATTGTTTCATCTTGTGGTTCTTGAATTTCTTCAAGATCTACTGTATTCCCCGTTGTGGTTCTCGATAGAAAATCATTTTCTAGGAACTCATCGCGGCGCGCAACAAAAACTTTGTTCTCGCTGGGTTTGTAGAAGTAATATCCAACTGTCTCTTTTGGATATCCTACAAAGATGCATTTTCAGACCTTGAATCAAGCTTCCCATAAGCTTTACATCCCCATATTCTCATATATGACAGTTTTGGGATCTCCCCAGTCCATAGTTCGAAAGGGGTTTTATCGGTCTTTTTGGTTGGCACACTATTTAGTATTCGAGCAGCTGTTTATAGGGCATAACCCCTGAAACTTTTAGGCAAATTGGTACGACTTATCATAGAGCAAACCATGTCCAACAAGGTTCTATTCCTTCTTTCGGACACACCGTTATGTTGCGGTGTTCCGGGAGGAGTTAATTGGGATATTATCTCGTTATCTCTTAGATGGTCAATAAACTCTTGGCTTAGATATTCCCGACCCTGGTCCGATCGAAATGTCTTTATCTTTTTGCCAAGTTGATTCTCTACTTCATTCTAAAACTCTTTAAAAAACTCAAAGCTTTCAGATTTGTTTTTCATTAGGTAAACATACCCGTATCTACTGAAGTCATCAGTAAAAGTAATGAAGTAGCGATGACCATTTCTTGTGGTTGAGCTAAAGGGTCCACACACATCAGTATGTATAATCCCTAATAGTTCTGTTGCCCTTTCGGGTTTGCCTTTAAAAGGCGCTTTTGTCATCTTGCCCATTAAGCAAGATTCGCATACATCATATGAATCATCACATGATTCCAACACTCCGTCCGCCTGGAGTTTGGCTATGCGTTTCTTGTTTATGTGTCCAAGACGACAATGCCACAAATAGGTCTGGTTTAAGCCTCGCTTAATTCGTTTATTGTTTACATTATATATTGATTTATAATTACAACTATTTTGCATATCAATTTCATAAATACCATTGTGTGGTTTGGCCACAAAATACAAAACATTGTTATGATAAGCTGAAATTGAATCATTACTGAAAGTAAACATAAATCCAGTTTGTTGCAACCGAGAAAAAGAAACAATATTCCTAGTAATGCTAGGTACATATAAACACTTGCTAAGTGCTAAAATAAGACCATTTGGCAGCTTCATGTCATAAGTCCCCTGAGAAGTCGTAGCTACCTTAGCTCTATTCCCCATTTGAAGCTCCATCTGGCCTGGTTTCATTTTCTCTTCACTTCTTAGTCCCTGAAAAGTAGTACAATGTGAGTACCACACCCAGTATCCAATACCCAGGAATCAGAGTCAGAAGTGAATAAATCAATGGTAAACATACCTGAAGGTCCGACTCCATTAGCCTTCTGCTTCTTCATTTCTACCAATAGGGCAGGGCAGTTTCTCTTCCAGTGTCCCTTCTGGTTGCAGTTGAAGCAAACTGCTTCCTCAGGAATCTTTCCCTTGACCTTATCTTTGTTGGAGCTTCCAACTTTTCTTTTACCCTTGGTAACCACCCTTTTCTTCTTGTTTATCCCACCTTTAGGTTTGATCATCAACACCTGTTTTGGTTTGGATAAATCCAACTTGGATTTCATATTTCTCTCAGCATTTTTAAGCATGCCGTGAAGCTCCGTGAAGCTCCGTGAGAGTTTTCTCCAAACCATTCATATTGTAGTTCAGAACGAACTGGTCATAAGACTTGGATAAAGAATTGAGAACCATGTCCGTTGCCAATTCTTGACCCAGTGGGTAACCAAGACGGGTTAATCGGTCAATATACCCTTTCATTCTTAAAACGTGGGTACTGACTGATGAACCCTCAGTCATCATACAGGCATGCAATGCCTTGACTGTATCGAACCTCTCTTGCCTTTCTTGTAACTGAAACATGGATTTTAGAGAGGATATCATATCCCAAGCATTCATGTCTTCATGTTCCCTTAGTAGCTCGGGAGTCATGGATGCTAGCATTAGACAACTAACATCTAGTGAGTCATTGAGATGCTTATCATAAGCAGCCCTGACCTCAGCTGAAGCATTTCTAGCAGGAGTGTTTGGAGGGGGGGCTTTCAAGAACGTACAACTTCTTTTCGTTCTTAAGGACAACCCTCAAGAAACGAAACCAGTCGATGAAGTTCGTACCGTTCAGTTTATCCTTGTCAAGGATTGATCGTAATGTAAATTGGGATAAGCCGTTTGTGCAGACAGTTTGGTTGGAGGCGTTAGCGGCCATCTACAAAATAAGTTCAATTTTAGTAATTCTTTTAAAATCTCAAATTAATTAATTTAACCTTTCAAAAATTTAATTTGAGTTAAGATCCATATATCACCTATTTCTATAAATGGCCAAGCAACTGTTTATGGAACTAGGCTATTTAGGTAGGCATCATCCAATTATGTTCAACATAACTCTTAGATATCGTGAGATTTAAAAAGCATGTTTAATCCCACTACAATGCCTTGAAAGTACACATAGATGGCTAAGCATTGTCTATGATATTTTCAAGTAAACTAACCATACTAAGATATCATGATCCCACCTAAAATCTTAACTTAGGGTTTATTGGGATCAGTCGTCCAAAATACGACTATTTAAGTGAATGGCCAAGCAACTTTCCACTTAAATCTCGTTATCCTGGCGCCTTGTCTAACACTACAATCATCCGATATGATTGGCTAAGCACTGACCATACTGGACTCTTGTAAGTTCAACAAGTATCTTAAATGGATGGCGTATAGTTTACATTTGTGAAAGGTTTAACTCTTTTCTTTTAAAACGCTTGACTTTATCTCTAAAAATCTTGTTTTAAAAGTTTAATTTATTAAAACGGTTTGAGTTTGATAAACATATCAATTTTAAAATATCATATTTTATTTACCGATTTAAAATTGTTTTGCGTTTGATTTTTATTTTAAGCGTTTGCAATTGTCATAACAATAATAAAGCAATAAATAAACCAAACACAAAATAAACAACCAAGATAATATATGGATTTGCCCCTAATGTGGTGTTGTGAGCCAACACAACAACCACGGTCAATTCTAAGGACATCTTCAATCTCCCACTGGCCTCGCCATCTTGGTGAACTCCAGGGTCTCCGTCTTGATTTCTTGAAACTCCGTCTTCGGATAAAAGAAAAATACAATAAATTCTATCTATTTACATTTATCTCTAATGAGAAAATTACATCACATGCAAATTAATACATTTTAATTTTCCAACATAAAATAAAACAACCACGGGTTTTATCGGGGCAATCCATATATTACACAATATTTTAAACATAAAATAAAGCATTCGGCCGAAATAACTAAATTAAAAGGCCGAGTGATGGAACAAATTTTCATATGGCAAAATTAAAATTATTTACTTAATTTAGTTGTAGGTTAACAAACTATGACCCAAAACTTTTGGACTTAAGCCTAATCAATTTAGCAACAATCAATGGTCGGAAAAATTGAGAGAATACATTCGGCAACAGCCGAGACTTAGCAATTTCACCATTGATACCCACATAACTAAAAACACGGGCCACTTTAGCACAAGGCTATTGACGACAACCAATCTAGATTTAGAACCAACCGCTTAGCTTGGTGGCCAACAGTGGTGACCAACAAAACCACCACCAAGCTGTTGGGTACCAGATGTACAAGGTTCCTGTATCACCGCCACACCGGCTGGGAAAATGTGATAGCAGTCAGCGATTGCCGTCTGTAGCGGCAAGAGAAACGACAACCACCTTTTGGCTTCGGCCAAGGGTAGAGCAGTGGACCAGATATCGAGACCAATCCACACACAGTGGTGGTCGGCGATAAAAATACCATAGTCGTGGCGTGAAAAAAAAACACAAGACCAAACGCTATCCGCTCAGAGCGATGGCGTGGTGAAAAAGAGACGGCAGAAGTCGTGAGATGTCAAAATCAAAACAACCTGCATCCATCGCTTGGAGCGGTGGTGCGATGAGTGGAGAACGACATCAACCGGCCACCGTGACGAGAGCAATCCCGACTAGTGTTGTTCGTGGTCCAAGGCGGTGAAAACAGCCTACACTAGTTGTTGTATCTTGTGACAAAACAAAACCCCGACAAAAGGAACGACACCGGTGGGCGACGGTCGGTGACGATCGACGATGAGGAGAGCCGACGGTAGCTTGCTTTCAGTCCAGATGAGAGATGCCGCTAACGGCGGTATTTTTCTTAGGAAACGATGGGGAAAAATATATATAGGGTTTACAACCCTTTTATTTTATTTTTTATTTTTTTAATGAATGGCAGACTAAAGGTGAGGATAAAACCCCCACGTGATCAGAGATATCAAAATCCATTTTTGAACTTTTCTTGATTCAAATAAAAAAGTTAAATAAATAAAATTGTTCCATTTAGATTTAGGGTTAAAATTTTATTTTAATTTTGCCATTATAATAATAATGTTCCTTTTTTTTATTAAATAACATCAAAGTGGCTCTGATACCACTATAGTGTTTTAATCAAATTTGTAACCGTTAAACGCAGCGGAAATAAAACTTAATTTTGGTTACAACGAAAGAAAATTATCTAAACAATTAAAACCCAAACGGATCCAATGATGTATTTAATCAAAAGTTAAAACCACACCATAAGGTGTTTAGAGATGTACCTTTCAGATTTGTTGTGGTTGAACTAGCTGAGCACTTAGAAACCAATATAGGTTTCCTCTAGCGGTATCCACACACGAACACGCGAAATTCCACCGAGTGTTAGCCCAATAACCATAGATCTATATGTGTTTTACAGAAAAGAAAAGGGTTTCTTTTCTATATTTTTCTGAAAGGCTATTCTAACTCAATTCGTGTTTCAAATGGTTTAGCCTAACCCCTTATTTATATCAAAAAAATTATAGTTAGACTATAATTCAACTAAGGATTAAATAAGGTTTAGTAATTATCTGTAATATTTAAATTCAAATTAAAATTCAAATATATTTATATATATATATATATATATATATATAATTACAGATAATTCTTCGTAATTAACATAATTACTTTTTTACCCTGTAATTATCATAATTACAGTTTAACACATATTTTCATAATTATCCTATTAAGAATAATTGTTTTCTTAATCAACTTGATTTAATCCTGGTTTCTTAAGATGGAAACAAACGCATTCTTTGTGTGCGACCCTATAGGTTTACATACTCCTCAGCAGTATCTCTGTGTGACACGTGTCATGGGCATATAATAACTTACACAAAGTTCTTTATTGGTGACAAAAAATGTTTCGATGACCCAATAATCTACTAGTTTGACACATTAGTTTCAATGATATATGTTTATTTTCATATTCATTAGAACTTATGTATATATGCTCATTTCCATTATAATTTCCATTTGATACACATAACTTTACAAGGTTCCTATTAATCTTGTACCGACAAGAAAATGACAGTCCATCATCTAAGTATTTTTGTTGAATGAATTATAAAATAAGTATTTGTCTATCAATTTAGATTGTGCTGATAACGTGTTAAAAGAAAAACCGAACAGAACAATAATATATGAAGAGAATGAATCTGTAATTCTCATTAATCAAAACCCTTTAAATAGGGATGAGATACAAGTAGATAACTACGAGAGATATCAGTTCTAATATATCTCTAATATGTTTATCAATATCTATACCTCTATCTCTATCGTCACATTCTTTAGACGATGACACACTTATCCTACAACAAATTAAACATTTTCCGACGGATATTTTATTTTTTTATTTTTTTAAAAACAAAATATCCGTCGAAAATCAGCCGGAAATTCTTAACATTTTCCGGCGGATTCTTTATTTGTTTTTTAAATTTTTAATTCTTTTTGGAGAAAAAGAAAAAAAAATTAATTAAACAATTTTCTGGCGGATTTCCAGCCGATTTTTATCTTTTTATTTAAAAAAAAAATAAAATAGCCACCAGAAATCAGTCGAAAATTCTTAACATTTTCTGGCGGATTTCTGACGAATTTTGTATTTTTTTAATTTATTTTAATTCTTTTCGGAGAAAAAGAAAAAAAATTAATTAAACAATTTTCGGTGGATTTCCGGCGGATTATAATTAATTAAATTAATTAATTTAAATCCGCCGGAAATTGTTTGATTAATTTTCTCTAATTTGACATAATGAAAAAAAAATAAGTTTCCTCGGAAATCCGCCAGAAAATCTTAAGATTTTTAAAAATAATAAAAAAAATTGGGCGGATTTCCGGCGAAATCAACGAGATTTGACTCGTTTGACTTCCGCCGGAAATTTTCCAGCAGCTAATCCGCTGGAAATATCCGTCTGAATCGCCCCTTTGTCTAGTAGTGATAGGCCCTCTTCAAATTCTCCGACCACTCCTGAACTCAACATTCTTACATGGGACAAAGACAAACTATTCCTCAACTCAAACATTCTCTCCATGCAAGGTCGCTATCTTTTCTTCCAGTTCAACAGTCTTAGGAGAGATTACAGTGTATTCTTCAGACGGTTCATATGAGGACTCTCTATGGTTCGGTGCTTTTATTTGGGCGGGGGGGTAGGGGACGGAACCCCCGAAAAAAAGTAATGAATAAAAAATAAAAGAAATACAATTACGAGGGACATACCCCAAGATTTACAAAATGACGCCCAAGAAAGTGTTTTGGAAAAAACCGTAAATAAGGCCTAAGTCTAAACCGCAATATAGAGAAAATAGACCAATTAACAACAAAATAACGAACCAAATAACGAACCAACACCAAGCCCAAATGATATTTGGACATATTATAATGCATATGCCAAACTCTACGACCCACATAGTAGTTATTCAATATGGCCCAATCAGCAAAATATTGGAAGCCTATCATCATATTCTTGTTTGCATCCAACAATAATAAGACGACCTAACTAAATATAGCCCACATAGCTATAGCAAAATGGCCAACAAAGGATCCCCATCTTGTGGCCCATCCACAACTTATTGAAATTTGATTTCCAACCCAACTACATTCATAGCCTGAACTCGAAATTTCTTTTAACTGGTCCATACTATCAATCCAATCTCTCAAATGAACAAGCCCACTATATAATCCAATACCATAATCAACCATGATTAATCGATTAAACCTTAAATTGCAAGGACAGGGACAATCAACAACGGTATTTAACTCAACAATTTCCACCAAGCAAGCAAATCGATGAGAACCAAATGAATATAGAGGTGAAAGTGGAAGGTCATACCAAATCCAAGAAGATTACTCCTGCATACGAAGTCTGAACATCAATTCCAAATCAAGATGATTCCAAGATTTTGGGAACCATCTGATAATCAAGAAAAAGCGTCTTCTGTGTGGATCAAGCTGCTACCCCTGGTTTGATGACCTGAACTGTGGTTGACACTATGGTACGTGCTAGAGCGGTTACTATCTACCGATACCTTATTCGGATGTAGCCCATACGTCATCCTTCATCCTCCACGTCCACGTCCACGCCCACAACTCATGATCCTAGCACTTCTAACCATTTTCCTACAAAACCACAAAAAATATTATATCATATATCAGTATAAAGATCAAGCTTAGTCGCAAAGCAAAGTTATGCAATAAATAATGCATACTTATTCCCTCCATACTAAATTATATTACCCATTCACAGTTTAAGCTTAGGCTATGATAAAAGCTTAACCTATTTCTCTTAAATTATGACTTTGATACCAACTTGTAACGCCTCCAAGCCCATAGCAACATGATAGCCCAATAACTTTGAATCCAACTTAAAACCATGGTGGAAGTTATTGGTATCCCACAAGTTGAGGCTTATAAGGATCTCACAACCATTTTTTTTATCCATGTGGGATGAGTTGTTACAAAAATGGGTCTTTTTCCCACTTAGACCAAGTATGCTCAAGAAATCAGTGCTCGTGCTAATATGGCAAATTGTAAGCTTGTTACTACTCCTGTCAACACACAATTTAAGCTTAGTGCAACATCAGGTCCTCCAATTGACGATCCCACCTTATGTCGTCAATTAGTCGGCGCTCCCTAATACCTCACCTTCACTAAACCTAACATCTCTTACACCGTACCACAAATTTGTTTGTTTATGCATGACCCGTGGGAACCACATCTTAATGCCCTTAAGCATGTACTGCGTTACCTACAAGGCACGCTTGAGTTTGGTTTGCAGCTTTCTCCCTCTTTGATGTCTTGTAGCCTATAATGATGCAGATGGGGCAGATGTTCGGACACCGGATGATCCACCTCTGAATTTTGTGTTTTCTTTAAGGACAACTTGATCTCTTGGTCGTCCAAACGATAAGTCAATTTATTTCGCTCAAGTGCAAAAGTGGAATATAGAGGAGTAGTCAATGTTGTTGCTGAAACATGTTGGTTACTTAATTTCCTTTTGGAACTCCATTTTCTATTTCAACAAGCCACAATCGTCTATTATGACAATGTGAGTGTGTTTTATCCCTCTAGCAACCTTGTTCAGCACCAACACACCAAACATGTTGAAAAGGATACCACTTTGTTTGAGAAAAGGTTGCATGTGGTCATTTTTAGGTGTTCATATCCCGTCGTCTTTCCATTATGCAGACATTTTCACGAAGGGCTTCCTCTATAACTCTTTCTTGACTTTTGGGCCAATATAAACATCTGAATTCCTCCCACTCCGACTGCGGGTGAGTGATAGAGATTGTTTAAGATATGCAAATATCTTAGTATATCTTCTCCCATTAAAATTATGTATATTTTAGGATAATATCTTTTGTAAACATCCTAGTGAATATTCTATGTATTTATCGTGGGTTCATTCCTATATATATTGATTGGAATACATAGTCTCCATAAGGAGCCTTTTACTAATTCTAATACTAGTGAATATACGCTAAAGGTCGAATAAGAACTTTGAGGTTGCACTCAACTAGAAGATGAGAAGACATTGAGATTCGATATCCTTGAGGTGACACTCGGGAGAGTGTGCATTTAAGGTGTTGTGGACTTGAGGTGACACTCTGAGAAGAGCACAATAAAGTTGTTATGGACTTGATGTGACATTTAAAGGAGAGTGTGCTAAGGTCCACTTGAGGTGATACTCATAGGAATGTTCACTAAAGTCAATAAATCTATCGTGGAATTCAATAACATCGATTCGTGGCATAATTTTGTTTTCTTGCCACATCCGATGGAAATTAGTCTCCCCGTTATTGCAAGATGTTTTGAGTTGTCGAATTTCCATGACATTGACAATTTTGGAAATATATCTTTTATGTGAAAAACATATTTTCAAATGAGGAAACTTGTTATTAAATATCATTTTTTCAATTTACCGTTTTGTAATTGCAGTATAAAATGCTCACTAGGATTTAAGTCCAACACTTTTTCTTGTCGACATGTGTACCAAGTCTTTATGGGGGTGGAAGTAGTGACACTTGTGGCTAGTCGAGGGTTAGTAGAGGCACGTGAAGGACTTAGCTCATTGGGATGTTTCCTTTGGACATAGCCACTTTTTGTATGGGTTTTAGTAACAACCAGTTCTAATTTAGTTCTTGTAAGGACTTAGATTATGAGTTTGTATGTAAGCAAGAATTTCATTGGAAGAAACTTGTAATAGTTTTATCAAGGTTCTAAATAGCGTGAGGCATGACATGGCGGCAAGGCTAAGCCTCAAGCCTTAGGAGTCATGGCGAAGCATTTTCAAGACGTAACTTATGGTGTCAAATTTCTAATTCATATGTAATATTATATATAAAAACATATGTTTTATACTGTTACACAATGAGTCAATAGTAATAAACAAGTTAAATTAGGTTATATATTAAAAAGTAGCAAATAAGACATTAAAAACGTAAAGAAAAATCAAATATCGCATTACGAAAACTGTGCACTAGGCCATGGCGTGCCACAGGCTTAACGTGGCGTGAGACACAAGCTTTGTGCCACGGCGCGCCATGGCATCTGTGCGGTGAGTTTTTTTTAGAACAATGAGTTTTATTATATTATCAAAGGTTTTATCTTAGTCGTTTCTTTTCCCAATTTTTGGGGTGTTACAAACTAGGGTGAGCATCGGAAGCGGGTACCTAACATTGGAACCAGAACCGCTTCGGAACTGTCGGTTTCAAAACTGGAACAGATGTAATTGGTTCTGGTTCCTAAAATATGGAAGCGATCGGGACTGGTTCCAGTTCCGGTTCTCATTTTCTTGGAACCATTAACCGCTGGGTACCCGTCGGGACCGGTTCCGAGATCGGGTACCTGGTCCCGTTAGGTACCCAGAACCGGAATCGACGGTTACCCGCTATTTTTTTAATAAAATATATTTTATTTATTTATAAAAATTTAATAAACTACCTTTTACGAAAGCACCATTTGTAGTATTTATTAGCATCAACTAATTTTAATGACGTGAAGTGTTTTGGAAACACCGTTTGTAGTATTTATTTGTTTTGAAAGCACCGTAATATTTATTTGTTTTGTCAGCATCGTTTGTAGTATTTATTAGTTTTTATTTATTAATTTTCACGTTTGTGGTATTTATCACTTTACGTTGGGACTTTGTAATATATTAATATTTATTTTTTTATAATATGAATGATAAAAATATTTATAAATTAGATTGCAGTTCCAAAACCCGTTCCCAAATATAAAGATCCGGTGTAACCGGTTCCGGTAATTTTAGGCGGGTACGTGCCTTTGCTCACCTCTATAATACAAACCCTTGATCTTGAAAGTGACATTTTGATAAGCTTTCAACACAACTATCTCTGATGGTAGGGGTGTAAACGAGATGATACAACTCGTGAGTTAATCGAGATTGACTCGGTCATAACTCAGTCAACATTTTTCTCGAGTTGGCTCGACTTGGATTTCAGCTCGACTCGACATACTAACGGGTCGAATCTAGCTACCCGGTACTGTCGACTTAATAAGCTTGTGAGATACTACACCCGAATTTTATTTGTATATTATTAATTTTATATAAAATTTGTAAAATATAATGTAAAAAATTAGAGTGAATTATATTGGTGGTCCCTAATTTTTCAAATTCATAACACTCAAGATCCCTAAACTTTACATATGGCTAATAAATATTTACATAAACTAGAGAGACCAAAATTGTAATTCACTCTAAAATGATAATTAAAAACATTAAATTTCTTGAATCATTAAAAACTTATTCACAGTCATTTTTTTAAAAATAGTTATTAAAACTATTTTATTTTATATAAAACTATTAAATTGAAAAACTAAAACTTTCTGTTAAAAAATCCCAAATTTTATTTTTTTTGTTATTCACATATTTTTGATTAAATTCCTTTGTCAAAAACAATAGTTTATACAACCAATCGTAAATCAAATTTCTTAAATTAAAGTAAATATCAAATAAAATTATCTAATTTTATATAAAAACTATTAAATTAACAAAATTACTTTTACATTAGGAAGTCCGAAGTTTGGAAAAATAAACACTACTAGACAAAGGACTTTTTCCGGCGGAAGTCAAAAGGGTCAAACCCCGTTGACTTTCTCCAGAAATCCGCCAGAAAATTATTTTTTATTTTTTTAAAAAAAATCTTCTATTTTCGGCGGATTTCCGACGGTTTTTAAATTTTTTTTTAATTTTTTTTCATATTAATGATAATTAATTAAAAAATTTCGGCGGATTTTAATTAATAAAAATAATTAATTAAAATCCGCTGGAAATCCACCAGAAAATTTTAATTAATTATTTTTTATAAAAGAATTAAAAAAATAAATATCCGCTGAAAATCCGTCGAAAAATTATAAAAATTTTAGGCGTATATTTTCGTATTTAAAAAAATAAAAAAAATAAAGGATCCGTCCAAAATCCGCCGGAAATCCGAAATTTTAATTTCCCCCCCCCCCCCCCCTTTTTCTCTTTAAAGAATTAAAAAAATGTTGGATCGGCCGGAAATCCGAAATTTAATTTTTTTCCTTTTTCTCTTTAATGAATTAAAAAAAACAAAATTAAAAAAATTCTGGATCCGCCGAAAATCCGCCGGAAGCATTTAAAAAAAAGTCAATTTTAAAAAAAATAAAAAGTTTAAAAATTTAAAAACATGGTCTTTAATGGATCCACTTGGGTTGTAATGGATCCAATTGGGCTTTAATGGATCCAGTTGGGCTTTAATGGATCCAGTTGGGCTTTAATGGATCCAGTTGGGTTTTAATGGATCCAGTTGGGCTTTAGTGGACCCAGTTGAACTTTAATGGATCATGTTGGGCTTTAATGGACCTAGTTGGGCTTTAATGGACCCATTTGGGCTTTAATGGATCTAGTTGGGCTTTAATGGATCCAGCTGGGATTTAATGGATCCACTTGGACATTAATGGATCCAGTTGGGCTTTAATGGATCCACTTGGGCATTAATGGATCTAGTTGGGCTTTAATGGATCCAGTTGGGCTTTAATGGATCCAGTTGGGCTTTAATGAAACCAATTGGGCTTTAATAGACCCACTTGGACGGTAATGGATCCACTTGGGCTATAATGGTTCCAGTTGGGCTTTAATGGATCCCATTGGGCTTTAATGGATCCAGTTGGGCTTTAATGGATCCAGTTGGGCTTCAATGGACCCAGTTGGGCTGTAATGGATCCACTTGCGTTGTAATGGATCCACTTGGGTTTTAATGGATCCACATGGGCTTTAATGGACACATTTGGGCTTTAATGGATTGGTTGGGCTATAATTAATCCACTTGGACTTTAATGGATCCAGTTGGGCTTTAATGGACCCAATTGGGCTTTAATGGATCGGTTGGGCTTTAATAGACCTACTTGGACGCTAATGGATCTACTTGGGCTGTAATGGTTCCAGTTGGGCTTTAATGGTTCCTGTTGCGCTTTAATGGGTCCAGTTGGGTTATAATGGATCTACTTAGGTTTTAATGGATCCACATGGCTTTTAATATATTCAGTTGGGCGGTAATGAATCCAATTGGGGTTTAATGGATTCACTTGTGCTTTAATGGACCTTATTGGGCTTTAATAATAATAATAATAATAAATAATAATAATAATAAAACTTAAAAAAAAAAGAAATTCCGGCATATAGGCTTTTGAAATTCCCAAATATACAGATTTCAATCACAAATCTTTCGTTTATTTCATTGAATCATCACTTTCTCTCTCTACAATTTCATACACGTTTCTCTCTCTAGAAACTCTCAAGAATATGATATTATCAAAGAATTCTAACCTAATTTTACAAAGGAAAATGTATTTATATTTCTAAGATTACAAGACAAACTAACTACACTTTGACTAACAAGACTTTGACACCTTTGACTTTTGATGACTTATACTATTTTGACTTTTACATACAATTACAAACAAGGCCTTTTAATCTTGAATACAATTCTTGATCTAACAATCTCCCCCTTTGGATTCAAGATTAAATTTTTTTTGACAATAATCTTCAGGTCTTCTTTTCTTCAGAAAAATCTTCAACAATTAATCTTTCACGATTTTGAAATCTTGAAATCTTTGACATTTTGCTTGATCTTTGACAACACTTGAAATGAATCTCCCCCTTTGGATTAACTTTGAGTAGCCTTGAGTAGAACTTTAACACTTTCTTCAATCTCTGACATTAATAGTGCTTTCAGATTAATCTCCTTCTTTGGATTTCTTTTAATCTTCCCCTTTGAGTAAAAATACCGTTCAAGATAAGCTCAACATTTCTTGACTTTAATCCTTTCTTTGAATCATCTCCCTTGACTTTCACTTTGAAATAAATCTGACTTTGAAATCTCGAACAAACTCCCCAATTCTGATAAGATCAACTTTAATCTGACTTTGAAATCTTGAAACTCTCCCCCTTTTTGATGAATTATGAGAATCAAAATCATCAAAACTTTTCAAAGTCAGCACAATCTTTGAATTACTCCCCCAAATAATCAGATAAGCACAGTCTCCATGAATAACAATCTCCCCTTTTGGTAAGTGTAAACTATCCCCCCAACTGATTTGATAAGTTTCCGTCAATTCATAAGATGTATTTATCCGAATCTTTTCAAATTCAGACAAATTTGGAATGGAAACCCTGAATCAACGAATGAAACAGTTATAGTGCATGTAAGTAACACGGAGTTACTTAGTACAACGGATGTACTGTATAAGGAGCTTGAGTGATGTTCACTCCCCAGGACTTCCATTCAATCATCGAAAAACACAAGGGTTAATCTATGAACGTTCTGACAGAAAAACGAATTTTCTGTGTGTACATGCTTGTGTATGAAAGAATTAAGCACAATGATTGCTTTTCATAAGGCTCAAAATTATGTAAACCATTGAGACCACAATAGTTATACATAGACTCAATGTGCATGAGAAAGGGTCGAAGGTGGGGCAACTTTCCTTCTTTTTCAATATTTGAGTCTTCCAAATGAAGATCAAATAGAATATGTGTTGCTTCCCCTTGAAAAATTAAAACATTCTTTTGTTAAGAAAAGAATGAGTAGCAGGTGGGGTTTTAATGCAAGAGTTGGCATGGGCTAGTTGCCTTTTTCAATAAAGGTCACGAAGAAGTGTGAACCAATAGATTATACGGCTGTCCGGCTCAGAAAAAGTTGGTGCAGAGTTTGATATTCTTTTACTCTGATCTCTCACCCTCTTTCTTTTTAACATTTGAGCTCACTTCTAACCAATCTCTCTTTTACATTTTACCTCAGCACACACCCACTCTCAATCTTTTGACCCCTCTCCCCTCAGCCACTCAAGGATTACTTTTGGGGTAGGAAACATTGGTTAACGTGAATCCATGGAAGTCTTTTAAGCACTCACACTGAGTCCCATGTATTTTCCTAAAAGAATATGTTGCTCAATGATTATCTTGACAATTAAGCACAAGAAATCATAGTAGTGTATGTATGCTCATAACAGATAAGAATGAAATTTGAACAATTGAAACATTTAAGATCGCTCAAAACTTTGAACAGTTAAGATAACTCAATTTCATGGTTTTGAGAATCTGACAATGATTTAATCAGATCAAATATCATTAAGAAAAATGTAATGGGGTATCAAAGAACGAAAGTTGTTTATATGAACGAGATATAAACAATGTAGCAATGAGAGCACAAATATAATAGAAATGACGTATGATCTCAAACAACTTTGAATTTCAAACGAGAGTATTACCATCGAAAGATTTATCTTTTGAGACATGGTAATAACAAAGTCAATAAAAATGTACTGAACCGATGTGTGTAAGAATACTTGACAGTATATAGACAAAATAATACACAATTATTGATCTTTTGGAAACACATGGTCAGATAATCATGAAAGTATCCAAATGAAAATCATTTAAAATCACACTTCGAAATCCATAAAAACATTTTGAGAACGCGAAGTGGTTTGAACATTTAACAAAACGATTTTCACTAGCGAAAGTTGTTCTTCTTTCAACAAGTGATAAAGTTTAAGAATTTAGAAATATATACCTTTAGCATAGAAATCTTAACTCCCCCTAAAATGAATATTATCATTTAAGCTTCCTTGACAACAACAAAAAAAACTTCAGATATGCTCCCCCTCGATATCTGTAAAAAAAATCAATTCATCAGAAAAATGTGACAATTAAAGTATAAGTAACATTTATCTTCTCCCCCTAAAAGACATGACAGTGAAATTCTCATAAACTCCCTCTCAAAGTAAAAACTCCTTGAAAAGATGTTATCTAGTAAGCATCCTTCAGAAGAAAAACATTTAGGATCGGGTTCTGAACTAAATTATCCAGAAGCTATTGTTACATATTCTCCGGTGAGAATAGTAATTCCGTCTAAAATGTAATAATGAATTTATCATTTAATCTCCTCTTGAAAAATCAGAAAATATATCTGTAAAAATATAAAACATGTAAGCTCCCCCTTAACATATGCATAATCCTTAATCATTAAACCGGGTTCTAAATTACTAGGATTGAAGTGAATTCATAAGTCAAACGCTCCATCTTTATCATTGAAGAACGAGTCCTAA
The DNA here is from genome assembly GCA_954870635.1 of Arctium minus. NCBI lineage: Eukaryota > Viridiplantae > Streptophyta > Magnoliopsida > Asterales > Asteraceae > Arctium > Arctium minus. The sequence goes on from OX941083.1 coordinate 64,060,481, forward strand.
ACTGATGTGTTTAGAAGTCCTCGTCCTTTAACATTGAGGATTGAGTCTTAAGTTGCTTTACTTAGAAGTCATTATTTGATCTTTGAAGATCGAGTCCTGATCTTTACATGATCAGAAGTCGTTGTTCTTTCTACCTTTACTCTTTAGGTGACTGCAACACAGATTTAGCTTTTGGTATCCACTAGTAATTGGATCCTGGTTTGTTAGTTGCAGTTCTATTAGGAGAGACGTAGTAAGAACCATACCAGAAATTAACATAAGTTTTACTTACAAAATCATTTGAGCCACAATAAGAACAATTAATTTTCTTTTGTGCTAACCGAATAAGTTGATTGACAGTGTAAACAAGATCAGGTTTGCCAAAAGATTTACCGTTCGGAACATTGTTCTTTTTTGTATTCGGTGTATGCACAAATGATTCCTGATCTTTATCCTCATCAGAAGATCCTTTTCTTTTCCAAATCCACTTTTCTTTGTTATTTGTCTTTTTAGATTTACCTGAACCATCATGTAACACCCGTGAAAATTTAAGTACGTTAGGGATCTTCTGTTGAGTCTGTTTGTTAAACGTTAGGAAGTTTCTAATATAGACTCGTTTGGGCACTTTGAGCCTTAGAATCGTGCCTTAGTTTTTGGAATTAAACTTGAGCCTTAGCTGAAAGTCAGTGGGTTGCGTGGGTTACTTCGCGGCATTCAAGCCGCGGACCAAGCTGCGGGACTCACTGAATGTTTGGACCTCAGAGACATGCGCGGTTTAGTACACTCTTCTCCATCTCTCTCTCTTCATAAATTCGAAAATAAGAAAACCCTAGGTGTTCATCTACAAGTTGGAGGAGCATTTACTCTCCCTTTCGCCTCAAGATTCAAGGGGACTATCTTGGATAGTCAAGATCTTCACTCTCTTCTCACCATACTTGGTTTTCTAGGTTTTCTCATCAAAAACCTAATTTGTGAGTTCATCCTTTTCTTAAACTCTATACATGTTAAAATCATGCTTTTAACCTACTAGGCATCTCCATTTTCACTTATACAACTTGGGGTGCATTATCACCTAAAACCCTAATTTTGGAGATTCTAGGGTTTATGTGTTTAGATGGAATTTCAAGAAAAGAAAAGGATATCTTGGATTTATATGTGAATAATACTTGGCTTTATGCTTTTCTATCCTCTAGCTTCAAAGATTATTTAATAATGGGTTGATGAAATTTTATGTTGAACTGCTGATAAGTTTGTACATTGGAAACTTGTTTTGCTATAACATTGGTTTGAGTATTTGGGAACCCAAACTAGAATTGGAAATATTAAAGTGACCCAAAGGGTTAGAATTTGGGTATATGATTGATATGTAAAATTGGAACTCCTTGGTAAAATTATGTAAGTATTATGCAAAAACCTTCATTTGTCAACATCTTGGATATTATATCTTAACGTTGAATTATCGATTAGTCGATTAACTCTATGTGTCATACCCCATAATTGTTGATGCATTTAGTCTGACGTTGGGACATTAGTTTCTTTCGTCGAGGCACGTCTAGGCATCAGATTGGGTTATAAGTCCTACGTGCTAAGTATTACGATATTGGATGAGGATCTCAACGTAAGGGCCCTATGTGGTTGAAGTTGACTTTCCGCGGGTGTACGTTTAAAGCCACTGAGCCTAACTTCCCTTGCGTGTACTTTTATGTGTTTTGGCTTTACTGTCTGTCAAGTGGCCTACTTTTGTGTTCCGTCACTTGTGTTAGTAAGCGGGTCTCCCCCGTTAAACCAAGAGGTAACTGTTTATGGTAAAAAGCACTATTATCCCTATCATAACTTCACTTTCTTTATTTACGCTCATCGTTACTTATTTTTAATACAACTGTTTGATCTCACTAGGCTTTAACCTAACACTTTTTCTTAAAATGACATGTATAGCAGGTCAATTTAGCGATGGGATTCGTCAGGAATGAGCGGACGACCTAGGGGTCGAGAGCGGTCTTTTTGGGTTGACATATTGACCGATACGGTGGTGATAGTGGATACACATTTTGGAAGAATAGCAACACCCGATATTAATCTTTCTTGTCTAAGTTAGATTATTAGGTTGTTAAGTAATATTCTTCATTTGATTCTTTTGTAAAGACTACATCTATATTTCCCCGTTCTCGGGATGATACTTTGGGGTCGTTATGTCAGGTTTGTTTCACCCAGGTTTACTCGGTTTATAGTCGTCTTATTGCCGAAAACTTTTGTTTTATTTTCCCCCAAATTTTAGGGCGTTACAAGTTGGTATGAGAGAATTAGTTTAAGTGAACTAGGTATGATTGTAGAATACCTAGACTTAAGCTGTAATTTTAAGTTATGATCAAGTGAGATTGGGTAGAACTCTTAAGATAGGATGGTCCTAGAGTCGACGGAAATTACACAAGTTGATAGTTATGGTGATGGCGATATATTTTAATACGTATCACATGTTCATAATTTCACTTAGTTAACGTTATTATGAGAATGTTTTACGTGATTATGCTTGTTTTCCATTGTTATGATGATTGATGAATGTAATAGTACGTTTCCTTGTCTGTAGTTCGTATAACCTATTTCTCACCTATACTCTCACGTGTGTGTGGAAGACAATGGTAAATACTCGGAACCGGCCAGAGGGTCAAGAGGCATCGGCATCTACGGCCGACCACCCGAGAGGTACGACGACGGACTTACCCCCACGACCGCATAATGTGTTGGGCGGCGGGCCCGAGCATGTGCCCCGACGCAACATAGCCTCGTCCGAACCAATAATGGAAGAAGTGACCCCGAAATCAAGAATGATGGATCGGATGATGCAGGACATGAATACAGCGATGACCCAACAACAAGAAATGTTCCTAAAGCTACTAGAGGACCGGTATGCTAGCAACGGTAGGCACGAAGAGGTCGCAGAAAATATATTGGTGGCAGGATCCGGGGGTACCGGCCCCGCAATTCCTTCTAATGAAACCCCGACCCCAGAAGCAAGGCAAGTGTCAAAGACTTGTACTTTTAAGGCATTCCTCAGATGCCGACCATCGGAGTTCAAAGGCTCGGACGACCCAGTGGCATGTATGAACTGGATTCGGGAAATGGAGCAGGCCTTTCGATCAAGCGAATGTGGGGAAAATCAGAAAGTTGTTTTCGGATCTTAAATGCTAAGAGGGGCGACCCTCACATGGTGGGATGTATACTCCACTTCCGTTGAAACCATGGTACTAGCCAAATTAAGTTGGGAAACGTTCAAGAAAAAGATAATGGAGGAATTCTACAACGAGCGAGCCATGGACCACATCATTGACGAATTCCGCAGTTTGAAGAAAGGGAATTTGTCAGTAAAAGAGTACAACAAGTTGTTCATGGACAAACTGGGTTTGGTGGGACATCTGGTCCCAACCGAAAAAGAGAAGATCAAGGATTACATCAAAGGATTACTTACCGAGATGATGAACATGGTCCGAGTGTCGAAGGCCTCTACTCTTCGGGCGGCGATCGAGGAGGCACAGCTAGTGGAGGACTCTTATGGTTCAAACAAGGTGGAGAGGAGGGACGTAGTTGAGAAAAGAAGATGGGAAGGGAATGCGATGCACTCCAAGAAACCGAGATCGTTCAACAATAACAATCAACGAGGAGTTGGCCCGAGACGAGATATTCCTTGGTGTTCCAAATGTCAAAGCAAACATCTCAGCCCTTGTAACTCGGGATCTGAACCCTGTTTCAAATGTGGGAAGCCCGGTCACAGTTTTTGAGATTATCCGATCAGAGGACAAATCTGTTTTGGATGCAAGGAACCGGGTCATATTAGGAGTGAGTGCCCGAAGGCGAAGACGGGGTTCAGTAGAGGAAAGAAAGTGGAACCACCGAAAGCAATGGGGAAAGCATTCTAGATGACTATCGAGGAAGCGAAGGCTTCGACAGATGTGGTGTCGAGTACGTTTCTTCTAAATTTCGTACCTAGACGCATTTTATTTGATTCGGGAGCTAGCTTTTCGTTTGTGTCGAATTCCTTTTGCCCAAATTTATCTGTACCCACTACTAGTCTAGAGAACGCGTTAGTGGTAGAGTTAGCCGATGGCGATCAAGTGGTAGTTCGGGACTTCCTCAAGGGTTGCAAACTAGAAATTGAAGGGAAGGAATTTTCGGTCGACTTGATGCCAATGGCCATCGGGGGTTTTGATGCAGTCATTGGGATGAACTGCTTAGCGGATAACCATGCCGAAATTCTTTGAGCCAAGAAATTGATTAGGATTCCGATTTCGAGCGATGAATCGGTGACCGTGTACGGCGAGAGGCGGAAAGGCGAGGTAGCGATCATCAATATGGTGAAAGCAAGAAAGTGTTTAGTGAAAGGATGCTCATCCTTTTTGGTGTACGTTATAGATGCCAAACTCGAAAAGAAAAGACTCGAGGATGTGAAGGTGGTGAATGAATTCCCCGATGTGTTCCCGGACGACTTTCCTGGTTTACCACCCGACCGCCAAGTGGAGTTCAAGATTGACCTAGCACCGGGAGAGGCCCCGATAGTTAGAGCCCCGTACCGTTTGGACCCGTCAGAGATGAAAAAGATGATGGGACAACTTCAAGACCTTCTTGAGAAGGGGTTCGTGAGGCCGAGCTTGTCACCTTGGGGAGCACCGGTCTTATTTGTGAAGAAGAAAGATGGAACCATGAGAATGTGTATCGATTACAGGGAGTTGAATAAAGTGACTGTGAAGAATAAGTACCCACTCCCTAGAATCGATGACTTATTCGACCAACTTCAAGGAGCGGGTTGTTTTTCGAAGATTGATCTACGTTCGGGTTACCATCAGGTGAAGGTCAAGGAGGATGATATTCCGAAGACCGCTTTCCAGACGTGCTATGGTCACTACGAGTTCTTAGTGATGCCCTTTGGCTTGACGAACGCCCTGGCAGTGTTCATGGACTTAATGAACCGCGTGTGCCGACCCTTCCTTGATAAATCGGTCATCGTGTTCATTGAAGATATCCTGATTTACTCTAAGGACGAATCCGATCACGCGCGACATCTCCGAGATGTTTTGGAGGTCTTAAGGAAAGAGAAGTTTACTCTAAATTTTCCAAGTGCGATTTTTGGTTGAAGGAAGTGAAGTTTCTGGGGCACGTTGTCACGAAAGACGGAGTGAAGGTAGATCCAGCAAAGGTAGAAGCTATGATGAATTGGGAACCTCCCAAAAGCCCATCCGAGATCCGGAGCTTCTTAGGCTTAGCGGGCTATTACCGGAGGTTCATACAAGACTTCTCTAAGATTGCATCTGTAACACCCCCAGTCCCGCGTGGCTGAGGACAAGGTGCGTGTCACACTTTTGACCCGGAACACAAATATAAACTAATAAGCATTAGGGTCGGTATCAAGGAATTAAACACAAACCCAAAAGATAAATTTTGCGGAACCTCAAAGAATAAACACAACCGGCTAAATATAAAGCGTATAACACATGAACAACAACTAAACTATCAAAAGATCCACCGGTTGTAACTTCATGTCTACTCGGTCAGTTCCCAGAATTTCCCCGAATCTTTTCTACTGAACCTGCCGTGTCAGAAAACAAAAACACGGTTGAGCACAATTTGCTCAGTGAACGGATTAAAATAAAAATATAAAGAATAATAACGGAAACAAAATCAATTTGTAGCAGAAACAATCATAATAGTTTGACATAACAGAAGTCAAAGAATAAGTCAACATATGAGTAAGTCAACATATGAGTTATAAAATACTTTTAAACAAATATGTGGTAAAGCATCGTATAAAAATAAATTACAAGACCGGTTTCCCAGTTCATAATCACAAAGAGGATTCAACGGATGAAACCTTCAATGTGTCATAAATTCCACGGAAGGATCAGTCCACATGGGTTGTGGGATGAAGTGCGGGCACACATATCCATTCCCGTACGCAAAAAATCCGTATCATAATGCGCATATCCTACGACTAGTCCATACGCCCCCACCCATGCCTAAGTAAAGCTCACACTATAGAGCACCAGTATAGGGACGCTGTGGTTTACGAGCACCACAGAGCGTCACAATGATCTATGCCCTGACCACTGTGTCATATAAAATTATAACATCAAGTGAGAATCATGAAAGTTAAAAAAATTAACAATCATGAAATCTATCAAACGACCTTTGTGGTTCATAATATTGTTGAAAGAATAGTCAATATCAAAATCATTAAACTAAAGTCTAAAATGACTTTTCCAACCTCACATAAGAATAATAGTTGAATAAACATGAATACTTTCAAAATATCGTTTTTCAAAATATCATAGGAATATTGTTGTACAAAGGAATATCGTATTTTCACATAATAAAGGAATTTCGGATTCGAATTACATGCACTTACTTTTGTAGTATCATGATTTAATCATGGAATGGATAATCTTATCAAGGGATTATCCTTGTATAGATTGAAATAGGAAATCCGTACCTGATATCCAAAAAGTGCTTAAAATGCTTCCACCAAACCTTAGCTCATATCCTAGACCATACGCAACCCTAAGTCATATCGAATACACATTTAACACCTAATTAGAATATGATATAGTCGTTCCTTTATAAACAAGGTTATAACTACACCTCTCGGGATTCCATAACAATTGAACTCATGATGATTGAAGCTACGGTCTATTTGCTACAAGGTAAATAAAAACAGCAGCAGAATTTTCGAGTAGCTGCAGACCAGCAGGTAAAAACTGTATTTTTGAGCAACTTAGACTTAGATTCAAGTCTCGGAGTAAACTACAAAGTTGTAAAGGACAGAAAGAACTTTCTAACTGCAAAATTTGAACTTATTTGGACTTACGGTTTATTTTATACGAATTTTTGAAAACAGGGACAGAAAGTTAAAAATTCACAGAATTGTAAAAAATGGTTGTAGCATTTTATCAAACACATTGTGGGAAATAAACATTGAAGCTCAAAACCATTTTAATGGTTCCATTCATTTGCCCACTTTTGATACCAAAAGTTAACCAAAACCCAAATTTAACATTATTATCATATAATGAACCTAATACCATCATTTCATCATCTTTAACATCTAGAAATCCTTAAGAAACTAAAATCAAACTTTTGCAATCTTACCTTCAATATTTTTGGTCTTTTAACTTCAAAATTACAAGGAAATCATCTCCTAAGCTTCCTTCAACCTAATACATCAAGATTTTCACAAAAAGGTTTCAAAACCTCAAAACCCATAAACAAAAAGATTGAAGAAAACTAAAAACAAATGGTACCTACATGTAGCTCTCGATGAGTAGATCATTTCTCCGATTCGGTTTCTCAAAAGCTTCAAGGATCAACCAAAAATTCTAGAGAGATGTAGAAGGTTATTCGATGGAATAAAGAAAGAAAGAGATGGATGAACATACGTATAGAAATGAAGAAGAAGATCAATTCCTATGCTTTATATAAACTTTGGCCAATTGAGAAAAATGGTCCTTCAAGTTGACAGATTCAGAAATTTAAACTATGTACAAGCTATTTGAGCTTGGTACAAGTCTATGATACGTAGATATTATAGCATCTTCGTTGACAGCGCTGACTAAGAAGAATGTAAAGTTTGTATGGACCGAAGCACAAGAAAGAGCTTTTCGGACACTACAAAGGAAGTTGTGCGAGGCTCCAATCTTATCCTTGCCGGAAGGATCGGAGGACTTCGTAGTTTATAGCGATGCATCAAAGATGGGACTTGGGTGTGTGCTTATGCAAAGGGGAAAGGTGATTGCCTATGCGTCTAGACAACTAAAGATACATGAGAAGAATTACCCCACTCATGACTTGGAATTAGCGACGGTGGTGTTCACATTGAAATTGTGGCGACACTATCTCTATGGTACGAAGTGTACCTTATACACGAACCACAAAAGCCTGAAGTACGTCTTTGATCAGAAGGAGCTCAACATGAGGCAAAGAAGGTTGTTGGAAATACTCAAGGATTACGATTGCGAACTACTGTACCATCCGGGAAAGGAGAACGTGGTGGTCGACGCCTTGAGTCGGAAAGAGTATAGTGGGAAGATTCGAGCCAAGCTTACGAGGATCGAGTTAGTATCAAGTCTCGTGGAAAGGATTAAAGCGTCACAATTCGAGGCCTTGTTGGAAGAGAACCTCAACGATGAGGTAATGTTCAAGCAACGCCTACTCTTAACCGAAGATAGCCAAGGGGCGAAATGTTTTGATGGACGAGTTTGGGTGCCCAAGATTGGTGGGAGCCGGGAGCTACTCTTGGAAGACGCACACAAGTCCAAATATTATATCCATGTGGAGAGTACAAAGATGTATAGGGACTTGAAATTACACTATTGGTGGTCGGGTATGAAGTTAGATGTGGCACGCTATGTGGAGCGATGCGTGACTTGTTCGCAAGTGAAGGCTGAGCACCAACGACCTTATGGGAGTCTTCTACCGCTAGAAATACCCGAGTAGAAGTGGGACAAGATTACTATGGACTTCGTAACCAAGCTACCCAAGACCTCGAGGGGCAATGACACCATTTGGGTGATCGTTGATCGTTTAACGAAGAGTGCGCATTTTCTAGCTATGCGAGAAACCTTGCCAATTGATAAGCTAGCAAAACTGTATATAGATGAGGTGGTCTCTAGACATGGTATACCTTTGTCTGTAGTCTCTGATCGTGATAGTCGATTTACATCAAGGTTTTGGGGAGCCTTGCATCAGGAGCTGGGTACGCGGGTGAACTTGAGCACGACATACCACCCACAGACGGACGGACAGAGCGAGAGGACGATTCAAACTTTGGAGGACATGCTTAGGTCATGTGTGATCGACTTTGGTGGCAATTGGGATACCCACCTACCTTTGGTAGAGTTTGCTTACAATAACAGTTACCACACTAGCCTTGGAATGGCACCGTTTGAAGTCTTATACGGGCGGAAGTGTAGAACCCCTGTGTGTTGTCTAGAGGCGGGTGAGAAGCAGTTTGCTGGCCCGGAAATTGTGCAAGAGATGGCCGATAAGGTCAAAGCTATCCGAGAGCGTTTGAAGGCGGCACAAGATCGACAAAAAGATCTATGCCGACAAAAAGAGACGACCCGTGTAGTTTCAAGTGGGGGACCGTGTAATGTTGAAGGTGTACCCTTGGAAGGGGTTGATTAGGTTTGGGAATCGAGGGAAGTTAAGTCCCCGTTTCCTTGGGCCGTTTACTATACTGAAGCGTATTGGACTTTAAGCCTACAAGTTAGACTTACCATCGGAGATGGACGAAATCCACCCTACGTTCCGTGTGTGCTACCTACGGAGGTTCTTAACGGAGGAGGAAAATGTCATACCATTATCCGAGATTTGAGTGGACGACAACCGTTGTGTTGAAGAACCCCAAGCCACTTTGGAAAGGGTGATCAAGAAGCTCCGATATAAAGAAGTGGCAATGGTGAAGGTTCAATGGAAGCACCATCGCGGTGCCAATATGACTTGGGAAGCAGAAGAAGATATGAAGCGAAGATACCCTCATTTATTTGCATAACCCACGAAATCCTTTTCAAGTTGGGGAGGATTGTAACACCCGTGAAAATTTAAGTATGTTAGGGGTCTTCTGTTGAGTCTGTTTGTTAAACGTTAGGAAGTTTCTAATGTAGACTCGTTTGGACACTTTGAACCTTAGAATCGTGCCTTGGTTTTTGGAATTAAACTTGAGGCTTGGTTGAAGCTCAGTGGGTTGTGCAGGTTACTTCGCGGCCTTTAATCCACGAACCAAACCGCGGGACTCACTGGATGTTTGGACCTCAGAGACACACGCGGGTTAGTACGCGGCCTCCAAGCCACGGACCAAGCCGCGGGAAGTCCCTGCAGGTCCTATACACGGGATTTTTCCCCTTATCCTCATTGATTCCTCACAAAACTCTTCTCCATCTCTCTCTCTTCATAAATTCGAAAATAAGAAAACCCTAGGTGTTCATCTACAAGTTGGAGGAGCATTTACTCCCCCTTTTGCCTCAAGGTTCAAGGGGACTAGCTTGGATAGTCAAGATCTTCACTCTCTTCTCACCATACTTGGTTTTCTAGGTTTTCTCATCAAAAACCTAATTTGTGAGTTCATCATTTTCATAAACTCTATACATGTTAAAATCAAGCTTTTAACCTACTAGGCATCTCCATTTTCACTTATACAACTAGGGGTGCATTATCACCTAAACCCTAATTTTGGAGATTCTAGGGTTTATGTGTTTTGATGGAATTTCAAGAAAAGAAAAGGATATCTTGGATTTATATGTGAATAAGACTTGGCTTTAAGCTTTTCCATCCTCTAGCTTCAAAGATTATTTAATAATGGGTTGATGAAATTTTATGTTGAACTGCTGATAAGTTTGTACATTGGAAACTTGTTTTTCTATAACATTGGTTTGAGTATTTGGGAACCCAAACTAGAATTTGAAATATTAAAGTGACCCAAAGGGTTAGAATATGGGTATATGATTCATATGTCAAATTGGAACCTCTTGGTAAAATTATGCAAGTATTATGCAAAAACCTTTATTTGTCAACATCTTGGATATTATATCTTAACGTTGAATTATCGGTTAGTCGATTAACTCTATGTGGCATATTTGGTTTCACTTGGGAGTCATGACCCCATAATTGTTGTTTCATTTAGTCCGACGTTGTGACATTAGTTTCTCTCGTCGAGGCACGTCTAGGCATCAGATTGGGTTATAAGTCCTACGTGCTAAGTATTACGATATTTGATGAGGATCTCAACGTAAGGGCCCTATGTGGTTGAAGTTGACTTTCCGCGGGTGTACGTTTAAAGCCACTGAGCCTAACATCCCTTGCGTGTACTTTTATGTGTTTTGGCTTTACTAACTGTCAAGTGGCCTACTATTGTGTTCCATCACTTGTGTTAGTAAGCGGGTCTCCCCCGTTAAACCAAGAGGTAACTGTTTATGGTAAAAAGCACTATTATCCCTATCATAACTTCACTTTCTTTATTTACGCTCATCGTTACTTATTTTTAATACAACTGTTTGATCTCACTAGCCTTTAGCCTAACACTTTTTCTTAAAATGACATGTATAGCAGGTCAATCTAGCGATGTGATTCGTCAGGAATGAGCAAACGGCCTAGGGGTCGAGAGCGGTCTTTTTGGGTTGACATATTGACCGATACGGTGGTGATAGTGGATACACATTTTGGAAGAATAGCAACACCCGATATTAATCTTTCTTGTCTAAGTTAGATTATTAGGTTGTTAAGTAATATTCTTCATTTGATTCTTTTGTAAAGACTACATCTATATTTCCCTGTTCTCGGGATGATACTTTGCGGTCGTTATGTCAGGTTTGTTTCACCCAGGTTTACTCGGTTTATAGTCGTCTTATTGCCGAAAACTTTTGTTTTATTTCCCCCCAAATTTTAGGGTGTTACACATCAACATATCAAACATAAAAAAAGATTAGAAGGACGAATCTGATCTTTTTTCACTTATACATAATCTTAGATAATTTCCTTCATAGCAATAGTTGACAGAAATAGTTGATAGATTTTGAAGAGGAAAGAAAAGTGTTTGAGGCTGAAATAGTTGATATCCTTTTCTTTTCTTGAAATTCCATCAAAACACATAAACCCTAGAATCTCCAAAATTAGGGTTTAGGTGATAATGCACCCCTAGTTGTATAAGTGAAAATGGAGATGCCTAGTAGGTTAAAAGCTTGATTTTAACATGTATAGAGTTTATGAAAATGATGAACTCACAAATTAGGTTTTTGATGAGAAAACCTAGAAATACAAATTTTAGGGTGTTACTCACTTATGCATTTTTCTCCTTCATAGCAATAGTTGACAACTTAGATAATTTCCTTGTTAGCTTCTGTATTTCAGCCTCAAACACTTTTCTTTCCTCTTCAAAATCTTTTTCAACATTTTTCCTTTGATCAGATATGTCTTTGAATAATCTGACATTCTTCTGTTTAGTAAACTTCTTTTCTTTCTCAGACTTGTCTCTTTTCATAACAATAACTTTCTCAAAATCTGACACTTGTTGAGAAAGTTTAACACATTTGAGTTCCACAACTTTATTTTCTTCAAACGCTTTTCTTGAAAAATCAGAAAATTTCTGAGCAAATCCTCTTCTTTCTTTCTCAAATTCTTCTCTTTCCTTTTCAAACTTCTTGACTGAGTCATCTTGTTTAAATTTGACAATTTTAGCTTCCAATTCCAAAATCTTCTTTTTCAGCTCAGTATTAACTCTTTCCAAATCATTTATTTTTCTTTCAATCTTCTTTATCTCCTCTTGAGTTCTTGTGATGTCTTTCTCTTGGGTTGCTTTCTCTTTCATCATGTTTATCTCAACTTTAAGACTAAACACTCTGTCTCTTAACTGATCTCTTTCAGAGAAGATCTGTGAATTTATCTTTTTCAGTCCATCACATGTTTCACTAGCAATATTCGCTCTTCTTCTGAGATCATCAATCTCTTTTTGCATAAACTCTTTCTTAGACCATGTATTGCTTGTATTGCTTGCTCTCAATAATGTGGATTCCTCTTCAGATTTCTTCAGTTTAATTTGAAGATTGGAAATCTCTTTTTCTTTAACTTCAATTATTTCTGCAAAATTAATTTTAGAATCAGCAATACAATTTGGACACTCAAAATTTTTCTTTAAAACAGAAGAATTTTCTTTTAATTTCTTAAGCTTATCAAGAAGAGACAAATTCTGGATTTTTAATTTCTCGTTTTCAGCTTCCAGTGCAGGTATTTTTGGCATATACGCAATTGCACAATCTCTCTTTGTCAAGATCATATTTCCCTTCTCATCAGTATAAGCCATTTTGAAATTTGTAAAAGATGTGATCGTCAAAAGAAAACTTCGATTAGAAGTACAATTTTGTGCACACTCTTGAAAATATGAATACAACAATTAAAATAAAAAAGATGTTCAAAAAATTAAAATCTGAGAAACAAATTAAAAATTTGTCTTCCAAAAATTAATTCTGAAAAGTCAGCACGGAAAAGTTTGACTTTGATCTCCAAACCTGCAAAAAATATGAAAAATATATCAGTTACGCTCAGAAACAGATAAAAACAACCAAAAACGACACAAAACGGAGTAAAAATGCAAAAGAAATGAAAAACATGGACTAAACACGACACAAATGAAAATTCAACAAAAATTGACTAAAAACGAACAAAAACGACTAAAATATAAAGAAAATACGAAAATAAGGACTAAAACCGACAAAATACGAAACTAATACGAAAAACGAGGACTAAAAGTGAAAAATACTAAGACTCGTCAAAAAACGAGAACTAAAACGACAAAAACACAAAATTCTAAAGTCTACGGACTAAAAATGCAAAAACACAAAACTTACAAACTAAAAGGACTAAAAATGACAAAAGAACAAACTATCAACTAGAGGGACTAAAATTGTAAAAACTAGGGATGTGTAGAAAGTCAACCGATCCAATAGTAACCGACCGATCCAATTAAAACCGACCGACAATGATTGGATATCCAATTGTAATTGGATCGGATCGGATCGAAAATTTCAACATCCAATTGGATCGGTTCGGTTCTTGGATGATGGTCCAAGAACCGATAAGAACCGACGACCGAACCGAAATAACATCCAATATAAAACCGACCGAACCATCCAATAACCCATCCAATATTCCAAATAATAATATAAATTATAATTTATAAAAGTATATTTTATTATTATTTCTTGTTTTACTTATTTGATATTTAAAGTTTTTAAAAGGTACCACGTGAGTGGCAGAGTGGGTACTGCCATAAACTCATAATGGTACTATGTAGATTGTAGAGTAGTAGACTATTGAGTATTGAGATTCTAAATTATTTTTATAATTTCTATTTTCTACTTTCTAAATCGTTCAATCTTCTTTACGAGTCACCACTTCACACACAGCCTCTCACCGACGCTCTTCAAAACCCTAACCATCTCACCGGCGCAACCTCTCACCGGAGCAACCCTAAACTCCTTGCCTCTCTTCACCGCAACAGTTCACGACGACTAACAGTGACAGATCTCTCATCTCTACGCACGAAGATCTCTCTGTACACTCGAATAACAACTCCTTACACTCTATTAGCAACTCTAAAACGGCTTCTACTTCAAGCTCGGTAAGTTGTTGACTTGTCCTTTACTTGTTGACTTGTCCTTTACTTTTTTTGACTTGCTATTTTGATTTTGCTACTGTTAATGCAAAACATATTGTATTTGTATATATACAGATTGGTATTTTGATTTTGCTGCTGTTACTCTATTAGCTTGTTTTGGTACTGTTAAAGTGTTAATGCAAAACAGAAAAATTATTTTCTTTGTTTTGGTACTGTTTTGATTCCTTATTTTCTTTGTTTTGGTACTGTTTTGAAAAATTATTTGTTTAATTATTAAATGCTATGGAGTATGGACTATGGACCATATATAGTTATTTCATTATTTGCAGGGTATCAAAGGTCATATATGGTTTATGTTCAGATTTCGTACTCATGAAGTCATGGTTACTCACTTGATTACTTGATTTATATAATAACTTGATTTATATAATAACTTGATTTATCATATTATATTAACAGATGGCTTCTACTGCGAATGTTGTTAAACCTATATCTCTCATCGATGAAGAAGATCCCGGAATTGAGAATGCACACAACGAAGAAAACGTGCCCACTCATGGTGATGAAAGTGAAACACCACCGTCCAATATGCCTACGGATAACACCCAAGGAACTCAAAAGCCAAAGTCGACTCGGCCGACATCTATGGTTTGGAACCACTTCACAAAGATATGTGATACTAAAGGTAACGAGAAAGCTAAATGCAACTATTGTAGTAGTCAATATGCATGTGGTAGTAAAAAGAATGGTACAAGTAATTTGTTAAATCACATCAATGTGCAATGTAAGAGCTTTCCCGGAAGAGGTGACAAGAAACAAGCAAAAGTGTGTTTTGAAAAGTTAAAAGGGGAGGGGGGCAACTTGGTAACACATAAGTATGATCCCGAAACATTAAGAGAATATGTTGCTAGGATGATTGTGAAAGATGAGCTTCCATTTTCTTTTGTAGAGAATGAAGGGTTTAAAGAATTGTTATACAAAGCGGAGCCTAGATTTCACATCCCTTCTCGCACTACAATTACAAGGGATATCATGAGCCTTTATCTTAGGGAGAAAAAGAGCTTAAGAGACATGTTTGTAAAGAAAAAACAAAGAGTTTGTCTTACGACCGATACATGGAAGTCTTGCCAAAATTTGCATTATATGTGTTTAACTGCTCATTTTGTTGATGATTCTTGGGTTTTGCAACTAAAGATATTGAATTATTGTGTTGTTCCTAACAGTAAGGGGGATACACTTGGTAAGGCTATTGATAAATGTTTACTAGAATGGGGACTTGAAAGGGTGTTTACCATTACCGTAGATAATGGATCGTCAAATAATGTATCGGTTCAATATGTCATAAATACTGTTAATGAATGGGGTGGTGCAATTTTGGGAGGTCAACACATGCACTTAAGATGTTCTGCACACATTCTTAACTTGATTGTGCAAGATGGGTTGAATGATTATGATGCAAGTATTGGTAAAATTAGAGATGTGGTGAGATATGTGAGAGGTTCATCCACTAGATTGCAAAAATTGAAAGAGTGTGCCGAGCAAGCAAAAATAACAAGTAAGAAAACAGTTTGCTTAGATGTTTCTACTCGTTGGAATTCAACGTATTTGATGTTGGAGGTTGCCGAAAAATATCAAAAGGCATTTGAGAGAATGGAGATGCATGACGTAGGCTATGTCAAAGAGTTTTGCACGAACGAGGTGAAAAAATGTCCGAATGAAAATGATTGGGAAATTGCTAGGTTATTTGTGAAGTTTTTCAAGATTTTCTATGATTGCACTTTAAGATTCTCCGGGTCTAACTTTGTCACATCTAATCAAATTTTAGACCGGGTTTCTTTTATTCATAGTCGTTTGGAATTTTGGAGCGGGAATAGACTTGATAATAAGTTGAGAGAAATGGCCAATTCAATGAAGAAAAAGTATGACAAGTATTGGGGAAAATTGAAGGTTTGAACCCATTTCTACTTGTGGCGATTTTGCTTGATTCTAGATATAAAGAACCTTTTTTGAATGTGTGTTTTGAGTTGATGTGTGGTAACAAAGATGATGCTACAAATCATTGTAAAAATGTTAGAATGACTTTGGATGCCATGTACAAAGAGTATAGTCAATTGGAATCGGGTGATGGCATGTGTACAACTTCCATTAATGTTTACGATGATGGTAGAGATTTTGAAGATGATGTAGATGAGTATGCCTTATTTGACCAACTTCGCAAAAAAAAGTTGAAGGCTGTTGATTCCTCGGAAAACAAAACCGAAGTTGACAAATATTTCATTGAAGCTTGTGAAAATACCGATCAGGTTTGCATATTTGTTTTCATTTCTTGCATTTCTAAAATGTTTTTAGTAGTGTTTTATTTTTTGTTTTAACTTTGTTTTATATACTTACCCGTAGCATGATTTTGATGTGTTGAAGTGGTGGAAAAAGAATGCGAGTAGGTTTAAGGTTCTTTCCAAGATAGCTCAAGATGTATTTGCTATTCCCATATCGACAGTTGCATCAGAGTCGGCCTTTTCTACCGGTGGCCGTGTTATCGATCCATATAGGAGTAATTTGAGTCCTAAAATGGTACAAGCATTAATTTGTACCCAAAATTGGATCCGACAAAAAATATCCTTTGATTTTGATGCCACATTTACAAATGAAGAAGTTGAAGCGTTGGAAGCCGGTAAGTAAATATGTTGTGTGTGTGTGTATATATATATATCCATTTATTTTATAAGTGTTTAGTCATGCAATATTAATATAATAATTTCGTTTTATACTTTTTAATTTTGTAGAAATGTTGGTTGGAGATGGAGAAATAAGAATGGATTGAGATGTTGCAATCTTGCGGTTGCGGTTACGGTTGCGGACAACGTTTATTTTTTTCTTCTTGCTTGCTTAAAGTTTCCACATTCCAATATTGTATGGATGAAACTTGGTGATTGTATGTTTTTAGATTTTAGTACTAGTTAGTAGTTATTGAACGGATGAAATTAAAGTTATGGAATATTAATTATATGAATTGTTGTTATGTCGTAGATTGGATTTAAAACATTGGATGTATCTCATCCGATCATCCATTGGATGTCGGATGGATACAATTCGATCATCCATTGGTTGGATCCAATTCGATCCAATGGACATCCAATAAAAATATCCACTGGATAGAACCGAACCGATCCAATCATCCATTGGATTGAAAAAATCCAACATCCAATGGATGATTGGATCGGTTTGGTTGGAAAAATCCAACATCTGATTGGATCGGTTCGGTTGGGCTCACATCCATTGGATGTCAACCGATGAACACCCCTAGTAAAAACCTAAAAGTTAAGAACTACAGGGGCTAGAAGTGACAGTTCCTGAAAGTTAGGACTTGAGGGACCAAATCTGTCAATCCTTAAAACTAAAACTACAGGGATTAAATATGCCAAAAATGAAAACTATTTAACAAAATTGACAAAACTAACTAAAAGGGACTAAAAATGTAAAAAAAACACAACGAAAAACTAACAAAAGTAACGACAAGGATCAAAAATGACAATTCCTAGAAGTCACTAACTGACCTTAACGAGACTAACTAAAAAAGGACTGAAAATGTAATGGAATTAACGAAATTAAGGGACTTTGGACCCAAATGTCAAGATTTTAACAGAATTAACGATGTTTCGTTAAATCACTGTTCATTGTAAACTCAACTCGAACAGGCAACTTCAAGTTAGATTTCTCCTTCGTTTTCCAACCAAATCGATCGAAATTTGTTGCGTTGATTTTATTGATCACTTTAGAATCGATGCCAACGAAAAATTTAAGATCATGCAATGAAATACGAGCTGTATCTTGTCGTGATTTTCCTCCGGCGAGTTGTGTTTGTCGGCGACACTCTTTCGACCTTTTAAAGCACGTAATGTAACATCCCCCGTCCCCGTGGTCCGGAACGGGTGATGTCACGAATGGGAGTTAACATAAATACATATATAAATTCAAAGCTATTAATAAACTCTAAACATATATTACAATCCAAACTATCATACCTCATAAGTCTTTATAAACTTAGAAAGATAAAACAAAGTGATTCTAAGAACTCCAAAATAACACGCTCGATCTCAAGTCCTGTCCCTGTAAACTTCACTTCGAACCTGCCGTGTCAGAAACAAAAACACGGCTGAGCACAGGGCTCAGTGAATGGATTATAATATAAATTCGTAAATAATAATGAAAACATCGATAACGAAGATTCCTCGTAACGAAGATTCCTCGGCTGAGAACAGGTGCGGTAACCAATCGATGCTTCAATTCCTCGAAACTAGATTATTGTTCGGAACCCCAATTGAATTTGACTCCTTTTCGGAGTAATCGGGTTAACGGTAGAGATATTTTAGAAAATCCTTCCACGAATCATCTATAATAATCGGCCAGACCCAAAAAACCACGAACTTCAGATACGTTCGTAGGTCGAGGCCATTTAGTGACAGTTTCAATTTTCGTTGGATCGACTTTGACACCTTCCGCAGAAATTACGTGTCCGAGAAAAGATACTTGTTACTGATCGTTACTTTATTAAGCTCCCGATAATCAATACAAAGACGCATCGTACCGTCTTTCTTTTTGACAAAGAGAACCGGAGCTCCCCAAGGTGAAACGCTGGGTCGAATGAAACCTTTCTTTAATAAATCATCGAGTTGAGTTTTGAGTTCCTTCATTTCAGTTGGAGCCATTCGGTAGGGAGCCTTGGAAATAGGATAAGCTCGCGGAACTAGATCGATGGTAAATTCGACTTCCCGGACTGGTGGTATACCCGGTAAATCGTCAGGAAACACATCAAGATATTCAGAAACAACATGTACGAGTGCAGAAGTAGGGATTATCTGTTCGGGATCTTGTAACGAGGCCAGAAAACTTTCGCTACTTTGCCAAGTATACTGCTTCACAGTAATAGAAGTTAAAGCGCTAACATCTTCTTTTAGAGTACCTCCTTGGAAAGATTGCTTCTGGTTTGTCAACATCCCCAAACAATATTTGTTTGGCGTTACAGTCTATAGTTGCATGGTGGTGTGACAACCATTCCATCCCCAATATTAATTGAAAGTGGGACATATGCATTGGAAGTAGAGTGACTTCCCGTATGCAATCTCCAATAATTAACGGACAATTTGAGAATCGAGTTAACACACAGATTGAACCACCCATTGGGGTAGATATTACGACTGGACATTCGGTGGTTTATTCATAAGGTTTTAAACCTGGATTCTAATTGTTCAGAAACAACAGAGTTTGTTGCCCCGGTATCAAACAAAACATAAACATATATCACACTAGACATGGTCAGACGAACCACATCAGCAATATTAGGCTCACTTGTACCCCTTTCTGGGTTGGGGTTTGGGTTACCTTAAGTTGAGATTCGGATTTGCGTGGGTGACCACGTCTCGACATTCTAACACAGAACAACATCAAGATCGGAATTCAAAACAGTTACGGATTAAAAATCGGTAAATAGAATTAAATTCTAATCTACCCATTCTAATGTCTACCCAATTCTCACAGGTCAAACTTATTTAATCTACAAGTCGTAACCTATGCTCTGATACCATATTTGTAACATCCCCCGTCCCCGTGGTCCGGAACGGGTGATGTCACGAATGGGAGTTAACATAAATACATATCTAAATTCAGATCTATTAATAAACTCTAAACATATATTACAATCCAAACTATCATACCTCAAAAGTCTTTATAAACTTAGAAAGATAAAACAAAGTGATTCTAAGAACTCCAAAATAACACGCTCGATCTCAAGTCCCGTCCCTGTAAACTACACTTCGAACCTGCCGTGTCAGAAACAAAAACACGGCTGAGCACAGGGCTCAGTGAATGGATTATAATATAAATTCGTAAATAATAATGAAAACATCAATAACGAAGCGGAAGACATAAAAGTTCATTCGATGAAAGTTCTTGAAACTCAAGTTCATAACAAAAGAGATGTTCAGTAATTTTCAAAGACAATAATTTCAAGAACAGTTCACACTTTAATTTCAAAACGTAATATAAATAAAGTCCGTCAATTCCTGTCGTTGTGTTCGTGGGTGGCCAAACCACATGAACTGGGTCGGCATGCGGGCACACACAACGGATCCCCCGTGAATTTAACCACGGTCACATATTATGTGGGTAAAATCTAGAATCGATTCATCCGCCCTGGAGCCAACAACGTCAGCCAAGTCCTCCCAGAGTGGGTTCACGTAAGCCACATAGGCTTAACTCTGGTGGACCGTCATCTGCAGGACGCTATGACAACAAAGCCTCCATAGAAGGCATCCCAAATAATGTGCCCATTTATTGGGTTATTCTAAAATCAGCGAAAACTAAACAAATGCCACTTACCCAAATGGCGATCACAGAAATTATAATCTATATAATTCACATTTTTCATAAACAATCTCATACGAGACACATTTTAATAAAACATCAAATTGTTCAAACAATTGATTCAATAAACCAAAATCAATGTGTATGTGTGTGTACAATTTCGTATTTGTTGATCACGTTCGGTTGATCAATCACAAGGTGGTGAACCACCTTTAGGAATGGTCGACTACAACAATTAGTTGCCCACGATTCAAAAGAATTGAAATCCATACCTTGATCGGATTGAGATGTAACACGTGATTAATCGAGACCGACTACGAACTTTAACTCGTTCGATTGCCTATTTAAACCACCAATTATTATTAGTCGCATAACCTAAAACACAATGGTTATACTATAAGCTTAATCACGGATTTTGCTCACTTAGACATTAAACCAATCATTTGGTATGCGGTTAAACATCTAGATATAAATATCACCATTTTAATTCTAAACTTTACCCGTTTGTAATTTTTACAAAAACAAACATTCCTATACATGTTTATGATTATAACTTTACAATATATAATCATAATCTACCAACCAACTTCAACTACCCTAACTTACCAACTTAAATAACTTAAGAATAAATTTATACCTCTAAGAAGGGTTCGTCGCGTAGATTACGAATATGTAATTGTTTCTTCGATTGCTTCGACGGATTAAGAGATATTTTAGAGAGAAGGAAAGTCTAGAGAGAGATGATATGATGAAGTTGAAGTCGGTGAAAGAAAAGCATAGGGACGATGAATAGTAATTTACTCTTATCATTTAGAAAGACATGATATCTATATATATTTATTTTAGTTATTTTTTTGTTATATATAATACATATTTACGTTTTCTTTTATGTTATATATATAATAATAATAGTTTAACTAATTGACGGATTAAACCCCTTAACTATTTTTGGTTGCCATTTCAAATTACGGTTCAAATTCGGGTAAGAATAAATATACGTTTTATTTTAAAACCGGGTCTTACAATTATTCCCCCCTTAAAAGAGATTTCGTCCCCGAAATCGAATTTAGATAGGAAACTTACATCGATTAAAAAAACTCTGGGTATTCTTGTCGCTTGTGCTCCTCAGTTTCCCACGTCGCCTCACATTCAGAATGATTTTTCCATAGAACTTTTACGAAAGGAATCACTCTCTTTTATGTACCTCTCTCATCACGATCAATAATTGCTTCAGGTTCCTCGAGATAAGAAAGATCAGGTTCTATGTGTTCCAAGGGATATTCAATGACGTGTAAGGGATGATAGTTGTACCCTCGAAGTGAAGAGACATGGAACACATTATGTATTTGGGATAATTGCGGCGGTAGGGCTAACCGGTAAGCCACAACTCCAACCCTTTCCAGAATTTCGAAGGGACCAATGTATCTCGGGCTCAAATTTCCTTTGAGACCGAAACGTTTGATGCCACGAGTTGGGGAAACCTTCAAGAAAACTTTATCTCCCGGTTGGAACTCAATAGGTCGTCGTCGCTTGTCGGCGTAGCTGTTTTGAAGAGCCTGAGCCTCTTTCATTATTTGACGTGAAATTTCGACCTTCTCGGTAGTAACTTGTACCAGTTATGGGTCTTCAAGAATACGTTCTCCAACTTCATTCCAACAAGTCGGTGTTCGACATTTTCGGCCATAAAGTGCTTCATACGAGGCCATGCCGATACTCGACTGCCAACTACTATTATAGGAGAACTCTATTAGATTCAAGTAACTATCCCAACTTCCATGCCATTCCAACACACATGGTCGGAGCATATCCTTCAATGTTTAAATCATACGTTCAGATTGCCCATCAGTTTGCGGATGTAAGGCTGTACTAAAATTCAAACGTGTTCCCCAAGCTTTATGTAAACCTTCCCAAAATCGAGATGTAAAACGTGGGTATCGATCGGAGGTAATTGATACAGGAGTGCCATGGAGACGTACAATCTCACATTGGAATACTTCTGTCAATTTATCAATTGACCAAGTTTGTCGGATAGGAAGAAAATGAGCCAATTTCGTCAGTCGGTCAACCACTACCCAAATTGCATCATGTTTCAAGGTCGTGCGGGGTAGTCCGACTACAAAATCCATAGTTATAAGTTCCCATTTCCATACGGGAATGTTCAGTGATTGGAGAAGACCACCCGAACGTTGATGTTCACTTTTAACTTGTTGACAAGTGAGACAACGAGCAACAAAATCAACGATATCTCTCTTCATTCCAACCCACCAGTAATAGGTCTGTAAGTCGTGATACATTTTTATTGTACCCGGGTGAACAGAAAACATAGATTTGTGAGCTTCGGTCAGAATCTTATCTTTAAGCTCCGAGTTATTTGGAACACAAAGACGATCCCGAAACCAAAACACGTGCTCATCATCTATCCTGAATTCCGAACTAACATTCTCTTGTGCTTGCGGGAAGTTTGCCCATAATTCACTGTCTTCTTGTTGGGCTTCTTTGATTCGAGAGATTAGAGTCGGTTCTACCATTAGATTCGATAGAATTTCTGTTTTCGAACTCGGATAGATTTTCAGTCCGAATCGTTCAATTTCCAAATTTAACTCTATAGGAACAAGTAACGAGGAAACCTGTCCCACAGCTTTACGACTTAAAGCGTCGGCGACTACATTAGCCTTACCCGGATGATACTGTATATGAACATCGTAATCCTTTAGAAGTTCGAGCCACCTCCGTTGACGCATATTTAACTCTTTTTGAGTAAATATATATTTAAGGCTCTTGTGGTCGGTGTAAACTTCACATGTTTCACCGTACAAATAATGACGCCAAATTTTAAGTGCGAAGATAACCGCAGCCAATTCGAGATCATGAGTCGGATAATTGACCTCATAAGGCTTTAATTGACGTGAAGCATATGCGATTACTCTACCATTTTGCATAAGAACACAACCGAGACCTTTCTTTGAAGCATCATTGTAAACTTGAAAACCTCCGGTGCCAGGCGGTAATACAAGAACAGGTGCGGTAACCAATCGATGCTTCAATTCCTCGAAACTAGATTCTTGTTCGGAACCCCAATTGAATTTGACTCCTTTTCGGAGTAATCGGGTTAACGGTAGAGATATTTTAGAAAATCCTTCCACGAATCGTCTATAATAACCGGCCAGACCCAAAAAACCACGAACTTCAGATACGTTCGTAGGTCGAGGCCATTTAGTGACAGTTTCAATTTTCGTTGGATCGACTTTGACACCTTCCGCAGAAATTACGTGTCCGAGAAAATATACTTGTTACTGATCGTTACTTTATTAAGCTCCCGATAATCAATACAAAGACGCATCGTACCGTCTTTCTTTTTGACAAAGAGAACCGGAGCTCCCCAAGGTGAAACGTTGGGTCGAATGAAACCTTTCGTTAATAAATCATCGAGTTGAGTTTTGAGTTCCTTCATTTCAGTTGGAGCCATTCGGTAGGGAGCCTTGGAAATAGGATAAGCTCCCGGAACTAGATCGATGGTAAATTCGACTTCCCGGACTGGTGGTATACCCGGTAAATCGTCAGGAAACACATCAAGATATTCAGAAACAACATGTAGGAGTGCAGAAGTAGGGATTATCTGTTCGGGATCTTGTAACGAGGCCAGAAAACTTTCGCTACTTTGCCAAGTATACTGCTTCACAGTAATAGAAGTTAAAGCGCTAACATCTTCTTTTAGAGTACCTCCTTGGAAAGATTTCCTCTGGTTTGTCAACATCCCCAAACAATATTTGTTTGGCGTTACAGTCTATAGTTGCATGGTGGTGTGACAACCATTCCATCCCCAATATTAATTGAAAGTGGGACATATGCATTGGAAGTAGAGTGACCTCCCGTATGCAATCTCCAATAATTAACGGACAATTTGAGAATCGAGTTAACACACAGATTGAACCACCCATTGGGGTAGATATTACGACTGGACATTCGGTGGTTTGTTCATAAGGTTTTAAACCTGGATTCTAATTGTTCAGAAACAACAGAGTGTATTGCCCCGGTATCAAACAAAACATAAACAGATATCACACTAGACATGGTCAGACGAACCACATCAGCAATATTAGGCTCACTTGTACCCCTTTCTGGGTTGGGGTTTGGGTTACCCTTAAGTTGAGATCTAGATTTGCGTGGGTGACCACGTCTTGACATTCTAACACAGAACAAGATCAAGATCGGAATTCAAAACAGTTACGGATTAAAAATCGGTAAATAGAATTAAATTCTAATCTACCCAATTCTCACAGGTCAAACTTATTTAATCTACAAGTCGTAACCTATGCTATGATACCATATTTGTAACATCCCTCGTCCCCGTGGTCCGGAACGGGTGATGTCACGAATGGGAGTTAACATAAATACATATATAAATTCAGAGCTATTAATAAACTCTAAACATATATTACAATCCAAACTATCATACCTCAAAAGTCTTTATAAACTTAGAAAGATAAAACAAAGTGATTCTAAGAACTCCAAAATAACACGCTCGATCTCAAGTCCCGTCCCTGTAAACTTCACTTCGAACCTGCCGTGTCAGAAACAAAAACACGGCTGAGCACAGGGCTCAGTGAATGGATTATAATATAAATTCGTAATTAATAATGAAAACATCGATAACGAAGCGGAAGACATAAAAATTCATTCGATGAAAGTTCTTGAAACTCAAGTTCATAACAAAAGAGATGTTCAGTAATTTTCAAAGACAATAATTTCAAGAACAGTTCACACTTTAATTTCAAAACGTAATATAAATAAAGTCCGTCAATTCCTGTCGTTGTGTTCGTGGGTGGCCAAACCACACGAACTGGGTCGGCATGCGGGCACACACAACGGATCCCCCGTGAATTTAACCACGGTCACATATTCTGTGGGTAAAATCTAGAATTGATTCATCCGCCCTGGAGCCAACAACGTCAGCCAAGTCCTCCCAGAGTGGGTTCACGTAAGCCACATAGGCTTAACTCTGGTGGACCATCATCTGCAGGACGCTATGACAACAAAGCCGTCATAGAAGACATCCCAAATAATGTGCCCATTTATTGGGTTATTCTAAAATCAGCGAAAACTAAACAAATGTCACTTACCCAAATGGCGATCACAGAAATTATAATCTATATAATTCACATTTTTCATAAACAATCTCATACGAGACACATTTTAATAAAACATCAAAATGTTCAAACAATTGATTCAATAAACCAAAATCAATGTGTATGTGTGTGTACAATTTCGTATTTTTTGATCACGTTCGGTTGATCAATCACAAGGTGGTGAACCACTTTTAGGAAGGGTCAACTACAACAATTAGTTGCCCACGATTCAAAAGAATTGAAATCCATACCTTGATCGGATTGAGATGTAACACGTGATTAATCGAGACCGACTACGAACTTTAACTCGTTCGATTGCCTATTTAAACCACCAATTATTATTAGTCGCATAACCTAAAACACAATGGTTATACTATAAGCTTAATCACGGATTTTGCTCACTTAGACATTAAACAAATCACTTGGTATGCGGTTAAACATCTAGATATAAATATCACCATTTTAATTCTAAACTTTACCCATTTGTAATTTTTACAAAAACAAACATTCCTATACATGTTTATGATTATAACTTTACAATATATAATCATAATCTACCAACCAACTTCAACTACCCTAACTTACCAACTTAAATAACTTAAGAATAAATTTATACCTCTAAGAAGGGTTCGTCGCGTAGATTACGAATATGTAATTGTTTCTTCGATTGCTTCGACGGATTAAGAGATATTTTAGAGAGAAGGAAAGTCTAGAGAGAGATGATATGATGAAGTTGAAGTCGGTGAAAGAAAAGCATAGGGACGATGAATAGTAATTTACTCTTAACATTTAGAAAGACATGATATCTATATATATATATTGTTTTAGTTATTATTTTGTTATATATATTACATATTTACGTTTTCTTTTATGTTATATATATAATAATAATAGTTTAACTAATTGACGGATTAAACCCCTTAACTATTTTTGGTTGCCATTTTAAATTATGGTTCAAATTCGGGTAAGAATAAATATACGTTTTATTTTAAAACCGGGTCTTACACGTAATGACCTGAAAAACGACGGAAATCAACCAAGGAACAACATTACTGAGTAGATGAATAAAAAAACATCGATTAACAGTCCCATTCAGGCCAAACGCGTTTTTCCGGCGATATCCGGCGAACCTTTAAGCAACCATATCTCACTCAAAACTCAACGAAAATCGAATCTGAAAGAAGCTATGACCTCCTTATGAACAGAAGAAGAGATTAGTACCAATAATATCGATTAAAAACGAACGATACACAGACCCACTTCAAGAACTTCGATCAGAAAATTTTCAAAAAACTTTCTAAGTTAAGAATTCGTACGTAGACTTATACGAATTCTTGAGCTTCATGCGAAAAGTTGTTGTCATGCGAATTCTTAAACTCAAACAAGTTCATGCGAATTCTATCATGCGAAATGTGAACCCTCATGCGAATTCCTGAAGTTATGCGAAAAGTTTGATACGAATCCTTGAGAATGTGCGAGTTCTTAAACTGAAGTAGCATGCGAAAAGTTTGATAGATTTGTGTTTCTGCGAATTCCTTGAAACAAGCAGTATGCGAATTCTTTGAGCAACAATACCATGCGAAAAGCTTTGAACAGTATCATACGAAAAGTATCATGCGAATTCCTTGACCATATGCGAGTTCTTCATGTTTATCATACGAGTTCTTCCTGAATGCATACGAGTTATTCAATACAATCTGCAAAAAATTTGACTTTATTATTCTTGCTGAAAATTTTGTATACACACATGAATGAAGATCGACATATTGAAATAAAACTCTAAACTATCAAATCTCTTCAAATTTGGATTTATCTTGCAGACTATATGAAGATTACGAGTTCTTCATTTTCTTCTCGATGAACAATGTCAAATCTTGCAAATGTCTCCAATACAAGCAAACAATTAAGATTTAGAATTTGAGCTTTGAAAAATAAAATCGAAATCAGTAAACTACCAGCAAACATTAATTCTAAAATGGATCAAACAAATCTAATTTGCAGAAAAAAAAATCAAGAACAAAACTGAAAACTTTTAAGAACTCGGAATATATCGATCTTGATCAAATTCTTCAAAAAAAATTTAAAAACTTTGGACAACAATCGACAAAAATGATATTACTTATCAAAATCGAAATCTATGAATACATATCTTTATCAAATCAACATACTAAATCAAGAGAAATTTTCAGAAAACATATCACAAATTTTTTTTAGAAAAAACTTGCTGATATCTTCAGATCTGGATGAAATTATGTTGAATCGGTGCACAAATCCTTTCTCCCAAGCTCTGATATCAATTGAAATTCCCAAATATACAGATTTCAATCACAAATCTTTCGTTTATTTCATTGAATCATCACTTTCTCTCTCTACAATTTCATACTCGTTTCTCTCTCTAGAAACTCTCAAGAATATGACATTATCAAAGAATCCTAACCTAATTTTACAAAGGAAAATCTATTTATACTTATGAGATTACAAGACAAACTAACTACACTTTGACTAACAAGACTTTGACACCTTTGACTTTTGATGACTTATGCTATTTTGACTTTTACATACAATTACAAACAAGAACTTTTAATCTTGAATACAATTCTTGATCTAACAGCTTTGTCGGCGGATTTCCGGCGGACCTATCCGTCGGAAATTCAAAATTTTCAATTTTTTCTAAAAAATCGACGGAGTTTTCAAATTTTTTTAAAAAATTTAGTTTTCGGCGGATACCACCGCCGATAATCCGCCTAAAATTACGAGAATTAGGTTAGGGTTTGGGTCTTTTCTCTTCACTTCACGCCTCTCTCTCAACACACCCTCCTCCCTCCGACGATTAGCTCACCACCACCGCCACCTTCACCGTCGCCCCACCGTCGGCGACCACCGCTGCCACCACCCGCTGCCACCACCGACCTCCACCACTGCCACCACCCGACGCCTCCCTCTATCGGCGCCTTTCCGCCGGCGACCCACCACCACCACCGGCGCCTCCCCTCTTCACACCTATTCATCCAATTTTTTGGTAAAATCTCTCTCTCTATATATAATGAATGTAAGTAGATAATGTATATATGTATATCGAAATGTGGAAATCTGTATGTATGTATAATGTATGTATGTGTAATTTTTTGGTAAAATTGATCAATTTCTCTATGTGTGTATGTGTAAATATGTATGTAGATAATTGTATGTAGATAATGTATATATGTTTGTATATGTAAAAAACATATGTGTATAATGTATCGTATATACACATATGTAAATTGATCAATGTCTCTATGTATGTATGTGTAAATGTGTATTTATATGTAAATGTGTATGTAGATAATGTATGTATGTTTGTATATGTAAAAAACATATGTGTATAATGTATCGTATATATGTATGCATTTGTAAGTCTAAAACTCAAATTGTTTAGAATTTGCAAATTGTTGGGTATATGTTCACAAATTGTTATGTGAATTGTTGGGTAAATTGTTTTAGACAAATTGTTGGGTAAATTGTTTTAGAAATTATACACAAGTCTATTGATTTGTACAAGTTATTAAAATGGCAAAACATATATTTACGAATGGGTCATGCCGAATTTTTCTTAGAAATTTTAGTTAAAGATTAGTGTGTTACAAGATGGTATCACGAGTGCACTTATAGATTTTATGCACACAAACTGGACCTTATTTATTCTATATGCATGGTTTGGGTTTCAAATAGCCTAATAGGTGCACTTAGAGATTTCAAGCGCACAAAACCAACCCGGGTTTCTTCTATATACATGGTTTGACTTCCAAATAGTCAAACAAGTGCACTTAGAGCTTTCAAGCGCACAAACCCAACCCAGGTTTCTTCTATATGCATGGTTTGGGTTTCAAATAGCCTAATAGGTGCACTTAGAGCTTTCAAACGCACATACCCAACCCGGGTTTCTTCTATATGCATGGTTTGACTTCCAAACAGTCAAACTAGTGCACTTAGAGCTTTTATGCGCACAAACTGAACCTTATTTGTTCTATATGCATGGTTTGGGTTTCAAATAGCTTAATAGGCGCATTTAGAGATGTCAAGCACACAAACCTAACTTGAGTTTCTTCTATAAGCATGGTTTGACTTCCAAATAGTCAAACGGGTGCACTTAGAGCTTTCAAGCGCACAAACCCAACCCATGTTTCTTCTATATGCATGGTTTGACTTCCAAACAATAAAACTAGTGCACTTAGAGCTTTTATTATGAGAACAACCCCAACCGAGATATGAACTTGTTGAAGTCATGCCCTCCCGATTGGGTGTCCCCAGCTAACGCAACGTAGGTTTGCGGAAGGATCGACAGGCGTCTAAACCCTTTTGATAACGATAATTACAACCGTAAAACTCAAAATTAAGAGAAAACTCTCTAAAAAGCTAAACTTTATTGATAATAACTTTTTTAACAAAGAAGCCTAGCTATCCTATTTATAATCTAAACTAGAAAAAAGATAATTACGAACTTAATCTAATTTTAATCCTAACTTGCTAGATAATATAATTAAAAAAGAAAAATATACTAAGATAATGGGATAGCCACGTGTGATAATTGGAAGCATAAGGAAACTTAGGAATCTGGGAACTCTCGTAAGCATTTGTAAATCCAAACAGTGGCTTTGACAAGGGTCGCATGCAAGCCGCAAGAAACATGAACAAACAGTGTCTTGCGCGATTTCGTGGCGGCTTTGGACGCATTAAACTCGCATGGAATGGAAACAAACTACATGACACCCGCTTTTTGTCCGTTTGTATTTTTCGACTTGTTCTTCGACATCCGTCGCAATCCTTTTTATATTCGGTGCTTTATATTTGCCTCTTTTACGATACCAAATTTCGAGCCTCTTTCGAGCTCGTGTTTCTCTTTGATCTCGTTTTCCTCTTTTCCAATTATTATTAAAAATCCTTATTAATGCTTGAATTCTCCCTGTATCAGTCACCCTCACTTGAAAAGAACTCGTCCTCGAGTTCACTTGAAAAACGTCTTCCCCCGACTCGTAGAACATTCTTTTCTTCGAAATAATTGGATCCACATCCCGGTTTTCAAAATTCAAAAATTTTGGCCGGTCTTCAAATCCACACTGAGGTTGTCGTGATCGTCTCCATACGAGCGCTATTTTATCAAATTCGAAAGCGTAAGGGATTAAATTAACTTTACCGGGAATTGTTTCTGTTTGAACCGGAGCTTTGGGTGCGGTAATAATTTAAGTGTCACCTTCGGAATCACCGTTATTGACTTCTTGTGACAACTCTTTCGTTGGCTCGAGAATGTCTTCCACTATCTTGCTTTCGGTGTCTTCGGTGTCTGGTCCGAGATCTAGTTCCGACACTTTGGCCTCGATAACAATTTCTTGTTGTGACTCGGTCACGACTTCGTCTTCAACTTTGTCCGGCAAGACTTCATCGTCTTGTTTCGATGGCTCCTCCGGAATGGGTGGTTGTTTGACCAGAGAAGTAACCGAACCGATAGTATGGTTGTTGATGTTGCTCTCCTTGTTGGTGCCCGCATCGAAGCTATCAACCGGAGTCACTGCGATCTTTTGGTCACCACAATGGAATAGTACGAGGTCGTATCGACGCTTGTAAGTGGCATTATTGTCGAATTGCCACCGTCGGCCCAATAAAATGTGACAAGCATCCATATCAAGGACATCACATAGTACCTCTTCTCGATAGTATTTTCCAATTGAGATGGGAACTCGACAAGTTTTTGTAACTTTAACTTGAAACCCGTTCTTGATCCACCCAAGAGAATAAGGACATTCATGGGGTTGAGTGGGTAGATTAAAGTAATCGACCAATTTTTGGGATACTAGATTTTCGCAACTCCCGTTATCAATGATGAGGTTACATACCTTTTTATGAACGGAGCAATGCGATCGAAAAAGAT
The DNA here is from genome assembly GCA_954870635.1 of Arctium minus. NCBI lineage: Eukaryota > Viridiplantae > Streptophyta > Magnoliopsida > Asterales > Asteraceae > Arctium > Arctium minus. The sequence continues at coordinate 64,091,994 of OX941083.1, forward strand.
CTTCGTGTTTGCTTTCTTCTTTTGACGAAAGAAGTATTCGTTGAAGTACGATATGGATTTTTTCTTCTTCCTCCTCCTTTTCGGATTCGGAACTCGAGAGATCGACCCGGTTACGGTTGCCATTGTATGGCGCCATATCCGGTCCTTCAAACCTGTCTCTTCTCCGACGATTGTCGTTGACGATGTTTGGTTGAAGCCTGTTAACAACCGCTGTCAGATTAGTAAGTGATGTGGATAAGGCCACATTCATCTCTACTAAACTCGCTTTGGTAGTCGTCTGTCGATCTGCAATTGTTAGTGAAAAGACAGGCGAATCCTGCTCTGATACCATCTGACGCAGCGTAGGTTTGCGGAAGTATCGACAAGCGTCTAAACCCTTTTGATAACGAGAATTACAACCGTAAAAATTAAGAGAAAACTCTCTAAAAAGGTAAACTTTATTGATAATAACTTTTTAACAAAGAAGCCTAACTATCCTATTTATAATCTAAACTAGAAAAAAGATAATTACGAACTTAATCTAATTTTAATCCTAACTTGCTAGATAATATATTTAAAAAAGAAAAATATACTAAGATAATGGGATATCCACGTGTGATAATTGGAAGCATAAGGAAACTTAGGAATCTGGGAACTCTCGTAAGCATTTGGAAATCCAAACAGTGGCTTTGACATGGGTCGCATGCAAGCCGCAAGAAACATGAACAAACAGTGTCTTGCGCGATTTCGTGGCGGCTTTGGACGCATTAAACTCGCATGGAAGGGAAACAAACTGCATGACACCCGCTTTCTTGTCCGTTTGTATTTTTCGACTTGTTCTTCGACATCCGTCGCAATCCTTTTTATATTCGGTGCTTTATATTTGCCTCTTTTCCGATACCAAATTCCGAGCCTCTTTCGAGCTCGTGTTTCTCTTTGATCCCGTTTTCCTCTTTTCCAATTATTATTAAAAATCCTTTTTAATGCTTGAATTCTCCCTGTATCAGTCACCCTCACTTGAGAAGAACTCGTCCTCGAGTTCACTTGAAAAACGTCTTCCCCCGACTCGTAGAACATTCTTTTCTTCGAAATAATTGGATCCACATCCCGGTTTTCAAAATTCAAAAATTTTGGCCGGTCTTCAAATCCACACTGAGGTTGTCGTGATCGTCTCCATACGAGCGCTATTTTATCAAATTCGAAAGCGTAAGGGATTAAATTAACTTTACCGGGAATTGTTTCTGTTTGAACCAGAGCTTTGGGTGCGGTAATAATTGAAGTGTCACCTTCGGAATCACCGTTCTTGACTTCTTGTGACAACTCTTTCGTTGGCTCGAGAATGTCTTCCACTATCTTGCTTTCGGTGTCTTCGGTGTCTTGTCCGAGATCTAGTTCCGATACTTTGGCCTCGATAACAATTTCTTGTTGTGACTCGGTCACGACTTCGTCTTCAACTTTGTCCGGCAAGACTTCATCGTCTTGTTTCGATGGCTCCTCCGGAATGGGTGGTTGTTTGACCAGAGAAGTAACCGAACCGATAGTATGGTTGTTGATGTTGCTCTCCTTGTTGGTGCCCGCATCGAAGCTATCAACCTGAGTCACTGCGATCTTTTGGTCACCACAATGGAATAGTACGAGGTCGTATCGACTCTTGTAAGTGGCATGATTTTCGAATTGCCACGGTCGGCCCAATAAAATGTGGCAAGCATCCATATCAAGGACATCACATAGTACCTCTTCTCGATAGTATTTGCCAATTGAGATGGGTACTCGACAAGTTTTTGTAACTTTAACTTGAAAACCGTTCTTGATCCACCCAAGAGAATAAGGACATTCATGGGGTTGAGTGGGTAGATTAAAGTAATCGACCAATTTTTGGGATACTAGATTTTCGCAACTCCCGTTATCAATGATGAGGTTACATACCTTTTTATGAACGGAGCAATGCGATCGAATAAGATCTTCGTGTTGGATTTCTTCTTTTGACGAAAAAAGTATTCGTTGAAGTACGATATGGATTTTTTCTTCTTCCTCCTCGTTTTCGGATTCGGAACTCGAGAGATCGACCCGGTTATGGTTGCCATTGTATGGCGCCATATCCGGTCCTTCAAACCTGTCTCTTCTCCGACGATTGTCGTTAACGATGTTTGGTTGAAGCCTGTTACCAGCCGCTGTCAGATTAGTAAGTGATGTGGATAAGGCCACATTCATCTCTACTAAACACGCTTTGGTAGTCGGCTGTCGATCTGCAATTGTTAGTGAAAAGACAGGCGAATCCTGCTCTGATACCAATTGACTCAACGTAGGTTTGCGGAAGGATCGACAAGCTTCTAAACCCTTTTGATAACGAGAATTACAACCGTAAAAATTAAGAGAAAACTCTCTAAAAAGGTAAACTTTATTGATAATAACTTTTTAACAAAGAAGCCTAACTATCCTATTTATAATCTAAACTAGAAAAAAGATAATTACGAACTTAATCTAATTTTAATCCTAACTTGCTAGATAATATAATTAAAAAAGAAAAATATACTAAGATAATGGGATAGCCACGTGTGATAATTGGAAGCATAAGGAAACTTAGGAATCTGGGAACTCTCGTAAGCATTTGTAAATCCAAACAGTGGCTTTGACAAGGGTCGCATGCAAGCCACAAGAAACATGAACAAACAGTGTCTTGCGCGATTTCGTGGCGGCTTTGGACGCATTAAACTCGCATGGAAGGGAAACAAACTGCATGACACCCGCTTTCTTGTCCGTTTGTATTTTTCGACTTGTTCTTCGACATCCGTCGCAATCCTTTTTATATTCGGTGCTTTATATTTACCTCTTTTCCGATACCAAATTCTGAGCCTCTTTCGAGCTCGTGTTTCTCTTCGATCCCGTTTTCCTCTTTTCCAATTATTATTAAAAATCCTTATTAATGCTTGAATTCTCCCTGTATCACCAGTGAACTGGAAGGGGTTTATGTGGTTTCGCATGAGAACTGGATGACGCTAGTGGATGGCGAAATATCCAAGCACTGCAATGGATCGATCTCGTTCGGAGAGACATCGACTCGTTTGGTAGGACCTTAAAATGTTATAATTAACCATTGCTTGCTTTAGTAGTTTTTTATTTAATATGTTATAATTAACACATGTTTGTATTATTTGCCCTTTGTAGACTAGAGCAAGGGCATGCCACCATCGGGTTTGGAGCTCTTCGATCATACCCACAAGAAGAGGCGGTCGGGTTCGGATACCTCGTTTTCATCCACCGGGGATTATGTGACTATGAGGTGTAGACGGGTTGTGGTAAGTATTTTGCACAATACTTTAGAATATCTATATATATTTTGTGTTTAACTTCAAACTTTATTTATCTAGTTCGGGTTGCCATTTGTTGGGCAAACATTAGGATTTTTATACCGTAAGACTCTATCTTAGTGTGTATATATATCTATATCTATCTAGTTTGGGTTACCATTATTTGGGCAAACATTAGGATTGTTTAACATAGTTGGGTATGTCCCCTTTACAGTCGTTATGCTGTCGAACCGAACCCTATTTGTTCTATATGCATGGTTTTGGATTTCAAATAGCCTAATAGGTGCACTTAGGGCCTTTATGCACATAAACCCAACCTTATATGTTCTATATGCATGGTTTGGGTTTCAAATAGCCTAATAGGCGCACTTAGAGCCTTTATGCGCACAAACCCAACCTTATATATTCTATATGAATGGTTTGGGTTTCAAATAGCCCAATAGGTGCACTTAGGGCCTTTATGCGCATAAACCCAACCTTATATATTCTATATGCATGGTTTGGGTTTCAAATAGCCTAATAGGTGCACTTAGGACCTTTATGCACACAAACCCAACCCTATTTGTTCTAAATGCAAGGTTTAGGTTTCAAATAGCCCAATAGGTGCACTTAGGGCCTTTATGCACACAAACCCAACCTTATATGTTATATATGCATGGTTTGGGTTTCAAATAGCCTAATAGGTGCACTTAGGGCCTTTATGCTCACAAACCCAACCTTATATGTTCTATATGCATGGTTTGGGTTTTAAATAGCCCACTAGGTGCACTTAGGGCCTTTATGCGCACAAATCCAACCTTATATGTTATATATGCATGGTTTGGGTTTCAAATAGCCTAATAGGTGCACTTAGGCTATTATGTGCACAAACCCAACCCTATTTGTTCTATATGCATGGTTTGGGTTTCAAATATTGTTGGGAACTTAAGAATTCTTCAAGTATGGTTAATGCTGCTAGTTCAGAATTAATACTGCTAGAAGACTTCAAAGTTAATACTGCTGAGTATTACTACTGCTAGTAGAATTAATACTGCTAGTCAAAGTTAGTGTTGCTTGAACAAAGTTAGTACTGCTTAGCTAGTTAGTACTGCTAGTGGTTAGTGCTGCTTAGTAGTTAATACTGCTAGAAGAAATTAATGCTGCTGAGCATAGTTAGTACTGCTTATGACTTAAAGAATCGGATGGAAAGAATGACATCTGGAAAGAATCAAGATATTCATGGAAGGCTTGAAGATAATGATGGAAGATATACTGAAGATATTTTATTTATTGTAATTATCTTTTTATTCAGTATATGTACAGATTTGATAGAATAGTTTAGATAGAGATTAATTTATTCATTCTAAGTTTAAGAGAAAAATCAACCTCAAGGCATAGATCCTAATTCTAGAGAAGTAGAATTCGTATTGGTGAGCCTGTTCATCAATATTGAGGTTGTGTGTTTAATCTTGTAACTTCAAGCATTCAATACAAGTTTACAGGTTGTTGATTATATACTGTTTTGGTTTACTGTTTTATTGAATATCAAAGTGTTATTCCGCAAACTTCTTTGATATTAGTTTCTGAGAATTTATTCTTGTTAAGAATTCGATCCTGACAAGTGGTATCAGAGCCTAACTCCCTCAGAAACATCTTTTCATTCATCATGGAAAACCTTGCAGAATCAAACAGTACTCTGGTCTCTAAGGTTCCAATGCTCAAACCCAGTGAGTTTGACATGTGGAAGATCAGAATTAGACAATTCATTCTTCTCACTGACTACTCAATGTGGGATATCATTGAGAATGGTCCTTCTGAAGCAGGAAAGATAGGACCAGATGGGAAAAGACCTCCACCAAAGACAGATGGTGAGAGGAAGATCAGACAGACAGAGATGAAGGCCTTGAGCACTCTGCTCTTGGCCATTCCCAATGAATATCAGCATCAATTTTGCAACTGCACTGATGCTCAGATTCTCTGGAATGCTCTAGAGAAAAGATTTGTTGGAACTAAAAGTATCAAAAGAAATCAAAGAGATGTTCTAAAGCAGCAGTATGAGAATTTCATTTCTTCAAAGAATGAGTCTATGACTCAAACTTTTGATAGATTCAACAAGCTCATTGGTGAACTGGCTACTGTAGGGGTGAAGATAGAACAAGATGATATCAACAGAAAGTTCCTCAGATCTCTTGGGGATGAATGGACTATGTACACTGTCTCATATAGACAGAGTGACAATCTGGAAGAGAAGGAACTTGATGATCTATATAATGATCTAAGAGTTTTTGAAACTGAGGTAGAATCCAAGAAGAATCCCACTGGTTATATCCACAATGCTGCACTTCTTTCAACATCTACTGATACTACTGCTAACCCTGAAGCAGTTAGTACTGCCAGTGGAGTAAATTCAGAAAAAGGCACTGGAACTATCTTTGAAGCCTTTTTGTCCAGTCATAGAAACAATTCATTGATTAATGATGATCTAGATCAACTTCATCCTGATGACCTGGAGGAGATGGACATTAAATGGCAGATGGCCATGTTATCTATGAGAGTGAAGAAGTTTATTAAAAGAACAGGAAGAAACAACTTCTCTCAAAGAAGAGAAGATGGAGCTGGTTTTGACAAGACTAAGGTGGAATGCTATAAGTGTCACATGAAAGGACACTTTGCTAGAGAATGCAGGAGTGTTGTTCCAAACAACAACCACCAACAAGCTCAGAATGGAGGCTACAATCAAAACAAGAATCCTGCTCAAGCCCTTGTTTCCCAACAAGGAATGGGATTTGACTGGAGTGATCAAGCTGAGGAAGCCATTCAGAATCAAGCTCTTATGGCAGAAGTGTCTGATCTCCCCTCTGAGGTAATTTATAATCTTTGCACTAAATCTTGCATAGACACTGTCAAAAGATACAGGGATCACAATCAAAGTATGTGTGATGACCTCAAAAGATTAGAAAAGGACAGAAGAGATTATGTGTTGATAATAGAGAGATTTGAAGAGCAAATCAAAGGCTTTCAAGCTAATGAACTTCAACACTCTTATGACACAAACTATTGGAAGTGGGAAAAGAATGAGTTAGAGACCAAACTGTCTAAGTCCTTAGAAGATAATGATAGGCTGAAAAAGGAACTGTCTAAAGTTAAGCTTGACATAGAAAAGTTTTCATATGCTTCAAAAGCAATGGATTCTCTTCTAAAGGCTCAGATTCATGATAAGATGAAGCCTGGTATTGGATACAACAATACACCTCCTCCTTACAACAACAACTATATCTCTCCTACTTCAGACTTGTTAGAAACCAAGGAGAAAAAGGACTTGTCTGAGGAAGCTCTTAAGATAGATCCTTTGGATGAGGTAGTAGTTAAGGATTTGACTGAGAAAGAAGCTAGTAAGAATAGGGATAATACTGTGAGTAAAAAGATACCATTAGAAAACAATATTATCACCAATGAGGGATGTGGGAAAATCTGGGTCAAGTCCAAAGAGATAGAGAAGACCAAAGGAAAGGATAACAAGGTCCATTACAAACAAACCACAGTTGTGAATCCTGGATCTTGTAAACAGTGTGCTTGCAATAAAGCTAAGAGCCTAAATTATGGTATAAAAAGAGGTAATCAAAGAAACTGGAATAATCAATGGGCTCAGAAACAAGGAGTTGATCTGAATAAAATCAATAGACCAAAACCTTGTTTCATATGTGGCAAGTTGAATCATTTGGCTAAGTATTGCTTCTTTAACCCTATTAATCAACATATAAACTTTCAAAGATTTGTGCAGAAACCTGTTGGTTATAGGAAGGCTGGAAAGAAACATGTGATGAAGAAATCTGTTGAAAGTAAAGGCCCTATGAAAAATAAGGTTTTAAAAGAAAGTATTTTACTATGGGTACCTAGAAGTACTAACAGTGTTAGTACTGCTAAAAATATTAGTACTGCTAACACAGTTACTATTGCTAACAATGTTAGTACTGCTAAAAATATTAGTACTGCTAACACAGTTACTACTGCTAACAGTGTTAGTACTGCTAAGCATGCAAGTGCTGCTAAGGCAGTTAGTACTTCTAAAATCAGTATTGCTTCTAGCAAAAATGTTTCCAAGCCTATTATTGTGACAAAATACTCCAAGCATGAGGAGTCAAAGTTTAAAAATCTTGTCAAGAAAGAATGCAAGTATTTTGATGAGAAAGGGGTACCCAAGACCACTTTGGCTTGGGTTCCTAATTCAAACTAACTGATTCATCTAATGTGCAGGGTAACCAACAACTCAAATCAAAGAGCATTTGGCATGTTGATAGTGGTTGCTCTAGGCACATGACAGGTAACATGTCATGCCTTCAGGATTTCAAGCATATCAATGGAGGACATGTTGCTTTTGGAAATGATCTTACTGGTGGTAAAATAAGTGGCAAAGGTAATGTCACAAAAGGTAAGATGACATTTGAGGATGTCTACTATGTTGATCAATTGAAGTACAACCTGTTAAGTGTATCACAGGTTTGTGACAAACAACATAGCATATTATTTACAAACACAGAGTGTATGATCCTTGCTCCAGGGTTCAAAGTAGTTGATGAAAGCATGATACTACTTAGAACTCCAAGAAAGGACAATGTTTATTGTCTAGATATGGACAATGTTTATAGTGATTCATCCCTGAACTGTCTTGTTTCAAAAGCTTATGTGGATGAATCCTCTCAATGGCACAGAAGGATGTGTCACATGAATTTCAAGACTATGAACAAACTTGTTAAAAATAACCTTGTAAGAGGTTTACCTTCAAAAGTCTTTTCATGTGATGATCATTGTGTTGCTTGTCTTAAAGGCAAACAGCACAAAACTTCTCATAAGACCAAAGAGTTAAATTCTATTTCTTCTTGTCTCCAGTTACTGCATATGGATCTGTTTGGTCCTACAAATGTTATGAGTATAGGCAAGAAATCTTACTGCTTGGTTATTGTTGATGATTACTCCAGATTTACTTGGGTATATTTTCTAAGGACTAAGGATGAGACAAGTGGACTTATCAAATCCTTTATTCTAAGAATTGAAAACCAAACTAATCAAAGAGTAAAAGTCATTAGATCAGATAATGGAACTGAGTTTAAAAATCTTGATCTAAACACCTTTTGTGAAGAGAAAGGCATTGAGAGACAATATAGTGCTCCTAGGACTCCTCAACAGAATGGAGTTGCTGAAAGGAGAAATAGGACACTAATAGAGGCTGCTAGATCTCTGTTGGCTGATTCAAAATTGCCAATTACCTTCTGGGCTGAAGCAGTTAATACTGCTTGTTATGTCCAAAACAGAGTTCTAGTGGTCAAGCAAAAGAACAAGACCCCATATGAGCTTTTAAATAAAAGAAAACCTTTCATTGGATTTTTCAAACCTTTTGGGTGTCCTTGTACTATTCTCAATACCAAATCTTACTTAGGTAAGTTTGATAGCAAAGCAGATGATGGATTTCTTGTTAGCTACTCATCTCAGAGTAAGGCTTACAGAGTCTTTAACTCTTCTTCCAGAATAATTGAAGAAAGTGACAATGTCAAATGCAATGAGAACACACCAAATCCAATTGGGTCTGGTCCTCAGTGGCTATTTGACATTGACTCACTAACTAACTCCTTTGGTTTCAGTAGTGATGATTATGCAGGTACAGAGAGTGGAGAATCAGGGACTACACAAGTTTCAGAAAGTATATCTCAATCTGTGATATTTCCCATACCCACAGTGAATCCTGTTGAAGACTGTGAAAAGGAACCATCTACTGGACCAAGCCAAGGTGAAGAAGAAAGTAGAGATGAGGAGACTCAAGAAAATAAAGAACCAGAAGTGGCTACTAAAAACACTTCAGTTGAGTTGAATGACTCTAATATAGAGTTGGGACTTAATGAAGAACCTAGTCATCACACCAGAATACAAAAGAATCATCCTCCACAGCTGGTAAAAGGAGATATATCCTTTCCTATGATGACTAGAAATCAAATTAAACTTCAAGAAATCCAAGATCAACAACACACAGTGCTTTCTTGCTTTTTATCCCAGCTTGAGCCTAAAAAGGCACATGATGCTATGAAAGAATCCAGTTGGATAGAAGCCATGCAAGAAGAGCTACTGCAGTTCAAGCTGCAAGATGTTTGGGATCTGGTAGACCTTCCTAAAGGCCAAAGGGCAATAGGAACAAAATGAGTCTTCAGGAATAAGAGAGATGAAAGAGGTATAGTGATAAGGAATAAAGCAAGGCTGGTGGCTCAAGGGTATACACAAGAAGAAGGAATAGACTATGAAGAAGTATTTGCACCTGTGGCCAGGATAGAAGCAATTAGATTATTCCTGGCTTATGCTTCCTACATGAAATTCAAAGTCTATCAGATGGATGTGAAAAGTGCATTTCTTTATGGTTCAATTGAAGAAGAAGTATATGTCTGTCAACCACCAGGGTTTGAAAACCCAAGCTATCCAGACAGAGTATACAAATTGAAGAAAGCACTTTATGGACTACATCAAGCTCCAAGAGCATGGTATGACACTCTGTCATCCTATCTCTTGGAAAATGGCTTTGAAAGAGGAGTTATTGATAAGACTCTATTTATCAAGAGAAAGAAGAAGGATATCTTGTTGGTCCAAATCTATGTTGATGATATTATCTTTGGATCAATAAGAGACAACATGTGCAAGGAGTTTGAGGAACTAATGCATCAAAGGGTCAAAATGAGTTCCATGGGGGAACTTACTTTCTTCCTTGGACTCCAAGTTCAACAGAAGACAGATGGCATCTTCATATGTCAGTCCAAGTATGTGCAGGACATTCTAACCAAGTTTGGTTTCTCAGATTCAAAACCTGCTAGCACACCTATGGAGACACACAAGCAGATAACAGCAGATCTTGAGGGGGAGGATATGGATGTTCATCATTATAGATCCATGATTGGCTCTCTCATGTATCTTACAGCCTCTAGGCCAGATATAATGTTTCCAGTCTGTGTGTGTGCAAGATTCCAAGTTAGGCCAAAGCAATCTCACTATCAAGCTGTTAAGAGGATATTCAGATATCTCAAAGGGCAACCCAGATTGGGACTGTGGTATCCTCATGACTCATCCTTTGACCTACTTGCATACTCAGATAGTGATCTAGGTGGAGCAAACTTGGACAGAAAATCTACTTCTGGAGGATGTCAGTTTTTGGGTGCAAGACTAGTTTCATGGCAGTGCAAGAAACAAACCACAGTATCCACATCTACAACAGAGGCAGAGTACATAGCAGCTGCAAGTTGCTGTTCTCAAGTCTTATGGATTCAGAATCAAATGTTGGATTATGGGGTAACCTTTCTACACACTCCAATTTTTATTGATAATAGCAGTGCTGTTAGCATTGTGAATAATCCTGTCAAGCACTCAAAGACAAAGCACATTGAGATCAGGTATCACTTCATAAGAGACTGTAATGAAAAGAAACTTATTCAAGTTGTAAAAGTTCACACTGATAATCAGTTTGCTGATCTATTCACTAAAGCTTTTGATGTGGGTAGATTCACTTTCTTGGTAACAAGTGTGGGAATGATCAACTCTGAATAAGCCCCTTCTCAAAAAGTGGTTCTATACCTGTATATTGTTTATTCTTGGTGTTACTAATCTTCTTTTTCAGGATATGTATAGAAGTACTCAGTGTTTTGCAAAGTTTAAAGGAGTAAGTCAGTTAATACTACTAGTAGTTAATACTGCTTTCAGTTAATACTGCTCGTAGTTAATACTGCTTTCAGTTAATACTGCTAGTAGTTAATACTGCTTTCAGTTAATACTGCTCGTAGTTAATACTGCTTTCAGTTACTACTGCTTTCAGTTAATACTGCTTTCAGTTAATACTGCTAGTAGTTAATACTGCTCTAGGTTAATACTGCTTATGTTCCGAATACTATAAATACTCTTTGCCCGCCTAAAAGCTCATAACGACTCTTTGCATACTGTTCACTTGCGCTCTAAACCCTTTCTCTCTCAAAGTTCAAAGTTTTCAGGCAAGAATCTTCAAGGTCAATGGCATCAATGGCGTTCATTGACGAGCACAATGAAATCGCGATGCTCCAAAAGCCAAAGCAAGCTGAAGGTTTTCATCAGATAGTCGACTTTCTGAAGTCTAGCCACATTGCCCATGCTCTCACTATGTCTCCTACTATCTTCATAGAGCATCAGAGGTAATTCTGGGCACATGCCACCATTGTTACTGAGGATGGTGTGCAAATGATCAAGACGACAGTATGTGGCAAGCCATTGACAGTTACTGAAGAAGTAATTTGCATCAGTCTACGTCTAGACGATTCCTCTGGTATAACTTCTATCCCTAATGATGAACTGTTTTCTACTCTTACAAAAATGGGGTATGGAGGCCCATTGGGTGTTTTTAAGTTCTCAAAAGCTAAATTCTCACCCCAATGGCGTTTTCTTGTTCATACCTTGATGCACTGCATTTCTAAAAAGACCACTGGCTGGAGTGAGTTCAGCAGTCCCATTGCTTATGCTTTGGTCTGTTTGGCCACTGCCAGAAGGTACAATTTTTCACAAATGATTTTCAATGATCTTGTCTCAAACATGGGAAACAAAAAGAGCTTTTATATGTATCCCAGGTTTGTTCAAGCAGTAATCAACCATGAATTGACGGATATTCCTCATTCTGATGGAATATATGTACCAAAACCCCCTAAAGGCAAGGTTTTCTCAAATATGAGAAGATCTGCTGGGGACTCGGAAGGAGTAGACACCCCATTGTTCTCTACAATGATGGTGGTGTCCCAAACTAATGAAGGTATGGTAGCAGGGTCAAGGCCCCCATTAGACCAACCCACTGCTAGCCAATCCCAACCTTCCATCTCTCAAATTTTCCCTCAGTCCTTTGCTGCTAAACCCACTCCCATAATATCCAAGACCTATGTCAAGAGAAAGGTACACAAGGCTCCTTCCCTTGGTGTACCTACTATTAACCAAGAGCCTCAAAGCCCTCTATTGGAGCATTCTCCAGTAGAGAATATCCAAAGGGAATCCACTAGGGTGTCTCCCAACCCAAAGGAGGTGCTCTCTGAGGAGGAGGAAGAGCATATGAGAGAGAAGGCTGCCACTACTCCTGCTAGCTCAGAGGAGGTCAGTGGTAACATCCATAAGACCTTCCCCATGGCAACTTTGAATGAGCAATCATTCAAAGGTCCCTGGTGCCAAGAAACCAAGGGGGTGGATAGTGCTTCTACTAGGCAGAAGACTTCCACTACAAAAAGATCCAATGATCCTTCAAAAGAGGGTAACACTTCTGGAGAGGGTGAGGACATATATACTTACTATGAATTGATGGAAACAATGGGCAACATCAACCAAGATGTTCTCAAACAAGGCAAAGAGATAGAGGAAATGAAATTGGTAATCTTGTCTCAACAAGTGCAGATTACCAAACTCAAGAAATTGGTGATGAAGCTTGTCCAGAAAAAGAAGAAGAGACAATTTGTGCTAAGGAGAAGGAAATCTAGGAATGATGCTCCCAAAAAGGGGGAGATCAACATGGAAGAAGCTACAGAAAAGAGGGAGCTAGAGCTTGATGGTATGAAATATGGTGGTGAGGAGGAGAAATTTGATGTTGAGGGGGAGCAGGGAGCAGAAACAGAAAGAGAACCAGTGCAAATAGAAACACAAGAAGCAGTAGTAACAACAGAGCACGCAGTAGAAATCATTAATACTGCTAGTTCAAGTAAAGCAGCAGAGATAGTGAAAGAAGTATTAACAGATCTTGAGATTGCAGAAACCTTACTTAAAGCCAAGAATGATACTCCCAAGGTCACTTCAAAGACCAAAGGAGTAATCATCAAAGATCAAGGTGAAGTGATCAAGAAAGATAACAGTAAGAAGGCAATGAACAAAGACAAAGGAAAAGCAAAGATGGTGGAATCTAATCAACCAGTCAAAAAGCAAAGGTTGGTTGAATCAGATGAAGCCCTAGCCAGGAAGATGCAGGATGACATTGAAAAGGAAGAAAGAGTTCAGGTTGAAAAGGACAGGGAAATGGCAAAGGCTCTAGCTGCTGAACTAAATGAAGCCTATCAACAAAGCCTGGCAACTGAAATTGCACAGAAGAAAGCTGAAATTCTGAAGAAATCAGTGGTAGTAAAAACAGTTGCAAAGAAGAGAAAACCCTCAAAGACATTCCTAGGTACCCAAGAGAGAAACAAGATGATTATATTTCTCAAAGGTGCTGTAGGAGTCTAAAAGGAGATGTTCTCCAAAATGTCTTTTGAGAAGATTAAAGAGTTGTATGATTCAGAGATGTTAAAGCTTCAGGGGAATGAAACTGCAAGAGTGGAGATGGAGAAGAGGATGAAAGAAAGTAATGATTTTCTGATACAAAAGCCCTTTCCAGATGAGCAGGAAACACCATCAAAGAAAGAAGCCACTCTGGGTGAAAGTCTAAGGACTTTAAAGAGAACCAAGATGATGGCAAGGAGAAAGTCAATCAAGAAGCCTAGAATAGCTGAAGGAAAGGATGAGAAGGTTGCTGAAAAAGAAGGGGAGCCTGAGTCATCTGAAAAGAAAGAATTCTCAAGTACTGATGATTTAAAGATGTACATGGTAGTTATGGACAAAGTTCCTGAACCAATTTCAGCAGAACCTGTTGGTATAAAGCCTCCTGAAGTTATTCACTGGGATACATTGACATTGGATGGAAAGGAGTACATTAGACTCAAGAGGAAGGATGATAAGTATGAGGTATTCAACACTTGGGTCAAGATTGTCAGAACATGCTCTAGGTCAGATCTTGAAGAAATGTTTGAGATAGGAATGAAGTTGTATGCAGATATACTGAAGGCTTCAGGGATTTCAATTACAAAACTGGTGATGGAGTATCTGTATATGATGTTCAAGCCTGATGAAGTAGAGCATGTGATCAAGAATGTGTTCAAATCAGTCAACAAGTGGACTCTATATGAAACTAGTGAAGTATATGCAGTGACTTTGGATTTAAATCACACTGAATACTTTCTAGTGGATAGAGTATATAACCATAGCAGATTAAAGCTTCATGCCATGCTGAAGAAGCTAGGATGTGTTCCAGATTCAGAAATGGCTAAATACTTGATTCAAAGAACAATTAATCAGAGTTTGGGATTGGATGAGTTTGGGATTGGATGCAAACACTGGAATTTAGGCCATGATAGAGTTTTGGGAGCATCTTGAAGAAAATTTGAAGAACTTGACTTCTTTTCCTAAAAGTCAAGTTAGGGGGAGATTGTTGGGAACTGAAGAATTCTTCAAGTATGGTTAATGCTGCTAGTTCAGAATTAATACTGCTAGAAGACTTCAAAGTTAATATTGCTGAGTATTACTACTGCTAGTAGAATTAATACTGCTAGTCAAAGTTAGTGCTGCTAGAACAAAGTTAGTACTGCTTAGCTAGTTAGTACTGCTAGTGGTTAGTGCTGCTTAGTAGTTAATACTGCTAGAAGAAATTAATGCTGCTGAGCATAGTTAGTACTGCTTATGACTTAAAGAATCGGATGGAAAGAATGACATCTGGAAAGAATCAAGATATTCATGGAAGGCTTGAAGATAATGATGGAAGATATACTGAAGATATTTTATTTATTGTAATTATCTTTTTATTCAGTATATGTACAGATTTGATAGAATAGTTTAGATAGAGATTAATTTATTCATTCTAAGTTTAAGAGAAAAATCAACCTCAAGGCATAGATCCTAATTCTAGAGAAGTAGAATTCGTATTGGTGAGCCTGTTCATCAATATTGAGGTTGTGTGTTTAATCTTGTAACTTCAAGCATTCAATACAAGTTTACAGGTTGTTGATTATATACTGTTTTGGTTTACTGTTTTATTGAATATCAAAGTGTTATTCCGCAAACTTCTTTGATATTAGTTTCTGAGAATTTATTCTTGTTAAGAATTCGATCCTGACAAATATCCCAATAGGTGCACTTAGGGCCTTTATGCACACAAACCCAACCTTATATGTTCTATATGCATGGTTTGGGTTTCAAATAGCCTAATAGGTGCACTTAGGGTCTTTATGCGTACAAACCCAACCCTATTTGTTCTATATGCATGGTTTGGGTTTCAAATAGCCCAATAGGTGCACTTAGGGCCTTTTTGCGCACAAACCCAACCTTATCTGTTCTATATGCATGGTTTGGGTTTTAAATAACCAATAGGTGCACTTAGGTTCTTTATGCGCACAAACCCAACACTATTTGTTCTATATGCATGGTTTGGGTTTCAAATAGACTAATAGGCGCACTTAGTGTGTGTATATATGTATATATATATATCTAGTTTTGGTTACCATTTGTTAGGCAAACATTAGGATTGTTTAACTTAGTTGGGTACGTCCCATTTACAGTCGTTGTGCTGTCGAAATTGACTTGTATGTATTTTGTAAAAACCACAGGATGGGTATTCGACATGCCTCAGCCAGAGGTACGGCGATGACCGTAGCCAATATCTGTTACTTGATACCGAGTTGTGGCAGGAGGTTGCTGGGGGACCGAAGAAAGGTCGTCTTTTTGGGTTCGGGTACCACCCAGATCCCAACTCGATCTTGACTGGGACACCCTCACAGGGTGCTGCTTCTTCTTCTTACAGACATCTGCGTACCACATTTCATTAAATGAGGTTTATCAATTTCATTTATAATTCATGTTAAATATTCTAATGTCTTTTTTATTTATAGGAAATTGAGGATCTAAGGGTCCCAAGTTGAAGAAGCGGGAAGAGTGACGTGAGGCAGAGGAAGAGGCACATCGGGCGGAAGCAGCGAGACCTGATGCCCAGTACGAGGAGATGTGTGAAATGTATTTTATGTTTTTTTTACAGTTTTTGGCAGTTTCTACAGTTTTTACAGCTTTCAGCAGGTTTTTACTGTTTTGTAGCGGGGTTTTTAATGAAAAAACAAATTGTGGATCCCAGAACAGTGCAATCACAATAATAATAATCAATAAATAGTAACGAATAGGATTGAATCACAAAACTTGGTCATATGATTAGATTGATCGATAAAGGGTTTAAGGTTTATAGAGAGAATATGAGTTGAAACGTGTAAACCTCTTATGACCATTAACCTAGAATTAGGTTAAACAACCTATTTATACCAAGGCCTAAAACAAACAAACAAGCCCATTAACAATTAAGTCTTTTTACAACGCATTAAATAATAAAACATTTAAACTCTATAAATGTTATACAACTTTTGTCAGGATCGAATTCTTAACAAGAATAAATTCTCAGAAACTAATATCAAAGAAGTTTGCGGAATAACACTTTGATATTCACTAAAACAGTAAACCAAAACAGTATATAATCAACAACTTGTAAACTTGTATTGAATGCTTAAAGTTACAAGATTAAACAAACAACCTCAATATTGATGAACAGGCTCATCAATACGAATTCTACTTCTCTAGAATTAGGATCTATGCCTTGAGGTTGATTTTCTCTCTAGAACTAAAACTTAGAATGAATGAATTAATCTGTTTCTAAACTATTCTATCAAATCTGTACATATACTAAATAAAAAGATAATTACAATAAATAAAATATCTTCAGTATATCTTCCATCATTATCTTCAAGCCTTCCATGAATCTTGATTCTTTCCAGCTGTCATCCTTTCCATCCGGATCTTTAAGTTATAAGCAGTACTAACTATGCTCAGCAGTATTAATTTCTTCTAGCAGCATTAACTTGGTCTTAGCAGCATTAACTACTAAGCAGTACTAACCACTAGCAGTACTAACTAGTTAAGCAGTACTAACTTTGTTCAAGCAGCACTAACTATGACTAGCAGTATTAATTCTACTAGCAGTAGTAACACTCAGCAGTATTAACCTTTAAGTCTTCTAGCAGTAGTAACTTTGAACCAGCAGCATTAACCATACTTAAGTTTTTCTTCAGTTCCCAACAATCTCCCCCTAACTTGACTTTTAGGAAAAGAAGTCAAGTTCTTCAGAATTAATCTTCAAGATTCTTTTCAAGATGCTTCCAAAACTTCATAATGGTCTACATTCCAGTATTCGCATCCAATCCCAAACTCTGATTGATGGTTCTTTGGATCAAGTATTTAGCCATTTCTGGATCTGGAACACACACTAGCTTCTTCTTCAGCATGGCATGAAGCTTTAATCTGCTATGGTTGTATACTCTATCCACTAGAA